>CM024174.1:10545483-11745483 GCA_013433145.1 Ascaris suum
TTACTTTATGCGTGACGTAAGTGCTATTTAGTCTGCCATTATTACCATGCACTCTTTAATCTAAGCATAACGTTGAGGCATCTACGGAGGTGGAGTTAAATAATAAAGTAGTAGTTAGTTCTTGGTTATTTCGCTTATGACTTCTTTCTTTCTCGTCCATTTATTGAAAATTTTTGCCACTCACTATCTTATCCAAAATTTATGCCTCTGTATCCTTTAATTTATGTCTCACTAATTTTCGCCGCAATATGAGGCTCAGTAGTTTCCGAGCTGCAAGAGGTCCCTTTTGCATATTAGGATTTATTAGATTTTGGCGGACAAGTTGCTTCAGATGGTCTTGTATCGGTGGCGCCCATTTGGCTTTGATGACTTCGCAGTTCGACTGAAAACGATGCTGAAGGTTAAGGTATTTCATGGTTTTCTTCGAAAATTTCTTGAATTTTCAGCATTCCCGGCATATGCTTGCCGCACTTAGTTTCTTAAAATCCTGAAATTCGTTTCTGCCGTCTCCAGTCTAATTAGGCAAGTGATGAGCGCAATTAAAGCGGAGTCTTGTTGAGACTGTGAAAATACCAATTCTTAGTAAATGATTGCCATCGATCAGAGCTTTTCGAATGAGATCATTAATGCATTATTTATCGTCCTTGATTTTTTCGCCATAGCAGTTACAATTTCTCCCTTCTCTATATCCTTCTTCCCTCTCTATATCCTTCTTTCTTCTGTACGTTTTTCTTTCTTCTTCATGCCATTTGCGCTTTCTCAGAAAAGGTGGTGATGGATCTTCTGAATCCTATTTATCGGTGCAGCCGACAGACAGATAATAAATTGCTAACACATTCCACACGACAGAGTTAGCATGTTTCTTCTCACATTCGTTGTTCGTAGACCCTGGGACCTCCTCTTTCACATCCTTTCTTCTGCATTCTACCTCCTCATCTCGTGCATCTAAAATAACATGTTGCTGGTAAAGGCTGTACTTGATGTGCATCACATCTACCTTCTATTCTTGTACTCTTTATGAGGTAGAGGTTTTGAAATATTTTTTCTAGGTACTGCGTCTCCCACTCAGATTTCTTCCGAAGTCGCACTTTGATTGGTTTAGCAAACCACTTTGCGATTTACAACTTCACAGCTAAACTAGTATGGGAGGAGGGGGTATTCATTTGGGAGTCAGTGGAGATCGAGCAACCCTCACAGATGGAAATAATATTCTGTTCATGAATAATAAATTAGCCGCATATACAAACCACCCTCTGTACACAGTGATTTGGTCAGTGGTTCCACAAGTTTCGGGAACTTCGTAACATGCAATGCTTGCGATGATTTTCACTGCACTGATACTAAAAGAATAGAGTATTGCTAAAAACCTTTAGCAGAGATGATGGTGCACAGATTTAATTATATCTTCATCTGAAGTGTGTTGCCACTATAACTCATTAGCGTTCATAAAGATGGAGTTCATTTCGTAAATATAATCACAACCATCTCCTCTCTCTCTCAACTGCAGCTTTTTTCGATTATTCGGCACCGCTATGACGTCATCGTACAACATATTCATCTCTATTTTTAACATCTGTGCATTTAGTAGGAGCAGATGATCAACAGATGGCCGAAATTTTGCTGCTATTAAAAACAATAACAATCCGAGATTGGACTATGAAACGACACTCTTAACGCAATGATGCTTTTTAAAATATTAGCTGCTGTAGTTGATGAATGAGGTTAATAATCCACTATTGACTCGCCATTCATATAAGACTGTTATGGAAGTAGTCATGGATCCCTTATGAACTAGTCATCAGTGAATTGCATCTGTGGGTTGACAATTATCATCTATGGGTCAACAAAGTGAATGAAATTTGGTGACTCCTCATATTTCAACGCAAGTCAACGAACGGATCTCGTAAGAGAGTAACAGTTTGTCCGAGATACAATATTCCACTTTGAATGAGACATTCTTGATAAGATGCGATAGAAATTTAAACTTTTCGAAGTTTATATGAAAGCGATTGATTTCATCAAAAATTCAACTATCGAAATCTCACAAATAAATTTCGCTCTTTTCCTTTGATGTGGCTATCGCTTTGATCATCTTTGTTGAAGCTTCAAGATATTGCAAAGAATTTTCTTGCAAATCTATTATTATTCAGACAATATTTCACAATTCTTTAAAAATTTGAAACCGCAAAAATTTTTGGATGAGATAAAAAAAAGAAGAAGAATAGATGAAAGGAATTTTTTATGTATATCAACGTCGTAAAAGAAGAAGAAAAAAAATTAATGCAGTGTTGTAACGTTGTTAGTAAATGTATCTGGTATTGTTAATGCTTGGTTGTTCCTACTTGGAACTCAATAGAAAAATTTGTCGATGTTTCGCTTCGATGGCTTCGATGCTAATCGAAAGCGGATTTCATCTGTAGAATGTACCTAACGAAATTGGCGTAATTGTTCTCAATATTGATGGCACTTCACAAGCACTAGACTACGCAAATTCACACATCAGGCAACTTATTGAATAACATGATGAGTGCTCCAAAGTTGCTGCATTTATTTTTAAAATATGCTTTTCCCATATATCTCCTAATTAAACAATTACTTAATGAGACAGAGTGAAGCTTGTGATCAAATCTTCCGTTGTAGCTAGGTACGTTGTTATTACCTCATAAAGTGGCAGAGATATTTCTAGGTTTAATTATTGGATAACTGATTTCTCGTTCTAAGGTCGGAAATACAACAACACGGAGGTTGTTCAATGAAAATTCATGTTGGCATTAATATGTAGCACTTTAAAACTAGAAAAAGATTAGCGTACTACATCAATGGATATGCATTTCCGACTAATATTCGATATTATGGTGTGCAATTCTATCTAACACTTGATCAGTGACAACAAAGTGTAACTGTGAGGAGCGAAGGTATTTTAATATACAGATGCTTTTTTTGCATATTGACCGCTAAGCGTATGATTATTTAGAAGGCTGTCTTATCTTGTCGCATCGATTAGTTTGTTTTATTTTTCAGTTTAACTTTAACGTCCAGAAGGGGGGTGAAAATAAAAAGTATGCGAGCAATAATAGCAACGAAGAACGCGTGATTTACATTGTTATGAATATTATGGAATGGTGCATAAGTACTTTCGATATTACTATCAAAATAAACGATGAATAATTTTGCTGATGTCGAATATTTTATTTCTTTCAAAAAAGTAAAAGATAGCAGAGTATGATTTAGTCATGGAGTAAAGAGCTTGAGTAGAGATGAAGTTGTTGAGCTGGCCATTGGTCATTTCAGCAGAAAATTTATGTGCTCGTTATTTATGAATAAGCCAACTGAGATCTACAGAAAAGGTGCTTCATATACATTAGTGAATGAGCAGCCAGTGAACTGATATTAGCAACGCTTTGGATTAGCTGTCTGTCGACTGCACGAGGCAGTCGGCAAACAGCGGCGGCATGTGTCAAAAGATGTCAGTGCAAGCGGAGTTGTGCAAGCCGGCAGTCTTTTCCGTTAACCTCTAGCAGCACGACGTGCGTTACTGTTGCATTTCCATCTCTCACGAAACTGCCGGTCTTTCAGTGCTATCGCCGATTCCCTCAGCTGTATCTGAATCAGCGTTTAATAGCCTTCTAAGTAGAAGAAGCTTTTGTAGTACTTCTGGTCATTTTTTAGAGAATTTTTAAATACTGCATTATTACAGACATCATCTATCTGCTTTGCTTCCACGCTTTTCCTGTCCTGCTTGAATACAACATTCGTAGAATTTTTGCTTTGTTGCGCGCTTTCATGGTTACGTAAACGTTATGCGCATGTACGCATGGTTGTGTGTCTTCTTGCTTCAACCCCAGTACCACTGAAGCCAGAATTGCCAATTTTTGTGGGTGATGAACGTCGTACGATGATTTTTTATGTCATCGTTTAAAAAATTCAATAAGAACTACTTGTTCTTACTTCAGGATGAAGTCTACAGGTATTTTACACCTGTCGGGTTACGCACAGATTGAACCGTTTGCAGAAAAGGAACCGCCTTATGCGATGTATAGTTTTTCGCTTTTTTAGCTCTAAGTGAGGCGAAAAACTCGGAAAAGAAATATATAATTGACTCGGTATCTAAGTGAAAAACTTCAACAATGGTCTCTCTCTCCCTTCCTCCCTCCCTCCCTCCCTCACTCACTCACTCACTCACTCAAAAAAAACTAGTTTTTCACTTGCATATGGCTATACAAGCATCCAGCTATTTGTGCTCTTTGATCTACAACGAATACACTGCTCTTTGCCAATTCTCGTAGCTGTTTGCATTTTTTTCTATGAGGTTTATATGAGAGATGTACATATGTCATCGTTTTTTTTACGTAATTTGAGGAGCGTTTCGAATGCCCTCGGGCATTATTTAGCCATAATGAAGAAAGCAATATTTTCTAAAGTGTTGTCCGGTGTAGTAATTGCTTAGCGCACAACTTGCTAGTCTTAAAGAAGATCGAATCTCATGGGAGATGCTCTAGGATTTGAACATAAATGTTATCGATTTTCATTTCGGTCACGAAAAGCGCTCGATGATCGCTTATAACTGAAGAGATAGTTCATTTGGATGATGGATACATAATAGTAGATGAAACGTCGCAAGGATCAAAGTAATTTTTGATTGTTGCTACGCTTTTTTCCATTGAACGTTATCTTTCGATCTAGCTAATAGTATGATTAAATTATAAATGCATTTCTCGCTAATTTCCGTTTAGCAAATTTTAGCATTTATTAAAAGATTGTTGAAAAATACAAATCTTTCTTTTGCTTTCGTTTTAACGCATTTGTTCGAATGTTCTTATTTTTTGTTCAAATATCACCTCACCGACAGATTCGATATAAATAGTATAGAGTTAACGAGTTCGATATTACAATATATCTTCGTGCTGTGCTTTAATGAGCGATAAAAAATCACAAATAGAACTTCATAATATAATTCTATGAGTTATTGCTTCGCTTTGAAATTCTCTTGATTTATTTATTGACTTATTTATTTACATTCGCATTTATCGCTTTGTTGTTTAATAATAAAAATGCTATCACTTTAAATGGTTTTAATTTTTCAGTTCATCAAAGATCGACGAATGAATGTCAATGCAGCCATATAAATCTACAAGTGTATGTTTTTTGATTTTTCTATATTTTTCCAATATTCTCTTTTCAGCATTTTTATTCGGCATATCAGCGGAGAGGCTCCATCGTCTTATTTCCTACAAGCACTCTCATCTGAGTACTCATTCTTCCGTCAAGGGAAGAGGAGGGGTGGGGGTGCTGCTGAAGTTTTTTTTCCTATGGCGAGATAAGCATTCACTGGATGTTTAGTCGTTTGAAGTGATTTACAGTAGACGCAACGATGGAGCCCGCGCCTTCATATCTGTCACCTATCATGTGCGCACATCTTCATGATGGCATTTAAAAACCAGCTTGTGGCATCAGTGTTTTCCAATTCTCTTTTTGGTTATGCACTCTTATTGACTGGCGGGTGATATCTATGCATACAAATTATCAGCACTATCATAATTGGTAGCTATTGGAGGATTTTTGTTTGATTTCAATCAAAATGCGACTATACCTGAATGAAAAGTCCACTTTCCATGTAGTCGTAAGTATCCCTCTCTAAAAACAAAAAAACGGAGAGTTTAGTTTCCCAAGGCCTTTTCCAAACTTCGAGCTCTTTTATCCTTGGATCACTCGTAGCTGTTTTGCAAATTTCTAGTTACGAAACAGATCATCGGCGTGCATGCGTATGGAAACAACAGAGGTGATAGAAACAACGTGTGCATTCGCTTTTATATAAGCAGACGACTACTTGATCGAATTTGCCTGGAGCAACTCTTAAAAGGCCGGGCAATTCGCGAACCTTATCCACCCCTTAGCATTAAGAGAGCAATTCACGAATGCTCGAAACTTTAGAAACTTTTGAATTGTTGAACATAACAATTTCTTTCTTGTATTTCACTTAACACCTCAGATTGCTTCGATCAATGCGAATATCTTTATATTTGGATATGCTTTTCCGGGTTTCCTGTCTTAGCGTTTCCCATACATTCACTGCGATTGAAAAATATTGTTTAACCCATTATTCCTTAGGAATTTGTTTGTTTCATGCACAAAAGCAATGGCACACAATAAACTTGACATATTGGTTGCTTCTAAAACCGATTGTTGAGGTATTCATTTGCGGTTGCTGAAAAGAGATTTACATGACGTTAAATCGAGATCCAATAATAATGTATTACAGAAGATGCATGGTTATAAAATGAAGGTGCTACGTGGTTGGAAGAAAACGAAATCGGATCTCTTCGGTATTATTTTCACCAAATACCAGGTGAGCCAATTCCTCGATTTTAATTTTCGCTTGCATTACAATGTGTAAGGAACTCTCATGTTTTATTGCTCTGCGCTAAGTGTTATTCCCTAACTGATATGTCACAGAAGGCAACCGAAACACTACCTTCTTAACCAGCACTGTCGTTTTGAAATTTGTATGGTTGTCATAGATCGCAGATAGATTCCACCTAAGTGGCTGGCGTCAAGAAGACACACGAATCTGACAAATGCGTTTTGCTATATTTTTGGCTAATCTATGAAATTAAGAACGAGAAAACACTTCCTGAAATCGTCTGCCGTAGGAAGTATGAAGTAAGCAAGGTATATTTCGGTGTCTTCAGTCATTTCAACTTAAAGGGAGCCTTAGCGATGTCAAGATCACGTAGGCTTCAGGGCAATGGCGTTTCTGTTAGGTCTCAAAGGTGGTCTTACTAATTTTCTTCGCTGTCTTTGCCTTTGAGATAAGCGAGACGCCAAGGCGCACAACAGCTATAGGGGGGACTGCTCTTAAAGGACCAATTCCTTAAGCGGAGAACAATGTGATCGGGAATCGTCTTGTGGAAGATGCCGATGCCGCTTCTGTACATCAAACTTGACGCTATGGAACCATCCTCAATGTGTCCAGAGTCACATCATATACCTTTAGGACATCCTCTTTGAGTTGTCTGACATGTGGTTCAAAGCCGATCTTCTTCAGATCACAGATAAGCAAAACCTTGTGCTGCAAAATTCAAACATACTAAACAATGGGAGAAAAAGGCTTGAAACGGCTTTACCATATTCTTTTGTGAGTTCCTGAACAAGCCGAATCAAAAGGCCAAAAACTGTATGGAGCTGGTTGTGACAGTGATGAAAAACTATGGCGTAGTAAGGTGCAGAATATTTCTAAAGGCTTCTATTTTCAATGTTTGCCTTCATCAATTCAAATAGAACGTGAGAGCATGGTCGAAGAGCAAGCAAGCGCTTTTTCTATGATACACTGGATTTTGAGTGATGCTTTCATTTACAGGATATTGTGAACGTGACTACATTTGGGCGCTGATTCACGGAAGTATTTTACAATAAAAGCTCCTGGAAAGCTATTCCATTGTTTATATAAATATAGCATGACTAAATATTTATTCTAATTTGTTTGTCGCTTATTTTTTGCTTGAGATGGACTTGATTTGAAATTTCTACTTGAAAATAGGACCTTTTTTGATTTCAGATTATCTCGGTTGCAAAAGCAATTTTTGGGGGGAATGACCTTCTTCTATAGTGTTCTGAAGTTATTAGGAGATAATATATAGCCTTTAAGAGCAACGGTAGTATTGTTTGTTTCAAAAAGTGATGAAGAATATGCAAAATGATGTGAATTGTAATTTTTTGCAACTTTCTTGGGCGATCGAAGAGATCCTTCCATCCTTTTGTTTATATATCGCTCGAGTGCCAAATGATCGTTGGATTGCGCAACGGGATCACTAAGGAATACCGTTTGCTTGTTCTCTTTGAAAATGTAGAATCATTGGTAAATTCTGCATGATTTTAGTTATCGCAAATCTTGATCTTCATCTTCTTTATGCTTCTTTCGTAATATTGGCAATCACAGAGAGATTCTGCATCCTATTGCAGCCGATATTATCGCTGGGACGTTCGAACTTCCTTTCCCACTTCCGCCCTTCTCTTTTCCTCATCTCAATCTTCCGAATTTTTGCATCTCTCATGATATGACCTCGAGTATACATTCTATTATCACGAATCGTATCGGTGCTCCTGGTCTTTTCTATTAGCTATTGAATAGACTATCAAGAGACGCTGATATCATTTTTTTCCCACACAATTTCCGTAAAATTATTCTGCTTGAGAAAGGATCAAATATCTAGAGAGTTTTAGAAATGACTGAATACGATTGCAAAAGCAATTTTTTTCCACACATTTGATGGTGTTCTTTTTTCTTTACAATTTCTTTTTTTTTAAACAATATTTTATGTCGACTACGAATATAGATGATATTTGAATTATAGTTTGCTCAGTAATCATTAGTAATGAGTTGATGATATAACTTCGACATGAAAGCATTGTACTTGCAGAGATGTGTGATACACTTGAAACGATGCGTATTGCCTACGCCGAGAGCAAATAACGCAAAACGACTCAGTCGAACAAAACTGCATCCTCTTCCTGGTAGGAAATTAAATCTTTAAGTTTTTCATTGGGGCTTTTTTTTGGTTGAAATCAATGTGCCATGCAAAATATAAGCAATTGTTGCAATTTATATTTGCTAAAGGTGTGAAAAAAAGATGTTCTCATTCGAATTTTGCAATGCTTTTTTAATAAGTTTTTTGCTCTTTTCGTAATAGTTATTTTGCGCGGTTATTTGCCAAACGACCGGTCTGCAATAAAAATACAACAGGTCATAAGAATAACGAAAATTTATTGCTTATCAAAATGAACTTATCAAAGGAATCCACTATCATTGATTTCTGCTAAAATTAAGACCCTATGAGAATGTGCAAATCAAAGCTCTTTATCTGCACTGCTTGATAGCGTGACGCTAGCATGGTCCAAAGACTCAAGGTTATTGCATTCCACTATTGGAAGGTTATTGTCATCGTTGATGTTATTTTTGCATACCAAACTGAAAGGAAAACATCGAATTTCGTAAAAAATTGTGCATGACTTTCGCTTTAATATTCATTATTTTGCAAGACTCTCTTCGAGAAAGAATTACTTGCGTGTTAGAAAGAAAAAGGGGAAGGAAGGGAAGGATGCAATAAATATTGCCAAATATTCCTGCTATTCGCTGTTAGAACTTGCACTTCCAATTCGATGCATCTGCGATATCATTACTTCTAAGAATCTAGTTGCACCTTCCACATAAATGCTCATATATCTATACTTTACTATATTGGTGTATGTGAATTGGTATCAAACAAATTTTACAATTCAATGGAATCAAAGCGATAAAAAGATGCGTGAAATCTCTCAAAATAATACTTTATTATGATGATTTAAAGAAAAGAGTTAATCTTGCAATCAAGCCTTGCATTATAATATCTATTTTTTGGGTGAAATAGTTTGCAAAATTAAGAAATTATTATTGCTATATAAAGTTACTGTTGCAAAAATAGTTTGATTGCAATGCTCCCACTTGCAATAGTTCTTCGGCATTATTTCCGTAATAAAATTTACTCAACTATCTTTTCAAATATTATGTTGATCGATAATCATTTATTCCATAGAACAGCGGTAAAATAAAATAATAAATATTGGTATAATCCTTCTTATCCCATTCCTCATTTCATGCGAAAGTTTATTGCAATATTTCAGTAGCCGAAGCACTTAGCCTCATATTTTTATGATGCTCTCACATCTTTCCTTTGCCTTCAGTTTTTTTTAATGTCGAAATGTGGCAATTTGAATGATTGGAAATGCTTATAAAAGGCTAGTATCAATTATGACCACAAAATTGAGATGGGAATTTGTTGATGTTGATTACAGTGAATATCAAATCTTTCCTAAGTCATCCACTGAATATTTCATAAACAATCGAAAGTTACGTCATCACATTTCGATGTTTGCGTAGACATTTACGGTCGAAACGTCACAACATCAGAGTGTATCTGCAACACTCGTATTGCATTTTCAACTGCTACTATTGCATTTGCATCCACCATAAATAAAATGCAATAAACTGTTTCAGCTGTCAAATGTAACGTAAAGAACATGTTATAATTTAGAAGCACATCAAGGGTTGACATGATGGGAGGTTTGTTGTGCAATTAAAAACACTGATATAACACTATCGAGAAACGGATCGGAAAAACTGAAGCGCTATTTGCCAACATGTTGAAGCTTCAAAGGTCATGTATATATATATATATATATATATATATATATATATATATATATATATATATATATATATATATATATATATATATATATATATATATATATATATATATATATATATATATATATATATATATATATATATATATATATATATATATATATATATATATATATATATATATATATATATATATATATATATATATATATATATATATATATATATATATATATATATATATATATATATATATATATATATATATAGGCCTCAGGGCTACAATTTCACTCATTACTGTAGCTTTCAACTGTTCAGAGATGAAAATTCGCTAATTATGAATGTCAACAGTTCGCTTAATTTGGCTTTTTTTCTGTTACTTTCAAATAACTTATACATCAATAGTGAGAATCATTTGCTTATTTGTTTTGCCGATTAAGTGAATCTCCAGCACAGCGGATTTATTTTTAGTTCTGATTTGTTTACATCTCATGAAATGCCACCTGACTGTCGCTTTTGTTTGTTTCATCTTTGGTGCTGCCCTCGGAATGACTCATAATGACGTCATTGGCGACAGGTGTGACGGTCGTAGATCTTATGAAACCTGTTCCACAAGTTGCACTTAGCACATCCACTTTATCTGGATGATGGGCGAATGTAATTGAAGTAGAAACTGTGGACGAGAAATGCTTGTCGTAGATAGTTTTTCGTTCTCCGATCATTACTAATTTCCGAAAATCGTCTGACGCGAAAAGTATAACAGTGCATTGTGTCCGACCAACATATTATGAAAATTCGCCTTCGATAATATCCCATTAGAGAAGCACATTAGGGAAATTGATTGGTTCCACATATCTTTCTATAAATATTGCAATTAAATGAAAACGAAAATATCAAAGAGAAGCAGAGCGGTATGCTTCCTGCAATTCCTCCACGTACGTCAACCACATGTTTAGATAATCAAAAACTCTATATTTTACTCTCACTCTATTTGCGTGCAATATCAAAAGCTCTAAAGAATATATTTTACTCTCAAGCATCACGGGTACGTTTTCATTCGATAAAAACCTTCATTATTAATTCATATGTAACATTTGCATAAAACCTTTTTATATTTTCCTAGAAATGCAACGATTATGTCAGTTCATCTATATTTTGGTGAGTACAGCTCGCAAATAGCCTGTTGTAAATTTTCCCAAGTAAGTTCATATCATCTTGAAGTGAATAGATCTCACGAATGACACCAACAATATATCAAAATTCATAGGTGACGTCATCAGTGGGAAGGAAATTGAGTTTAAGCGAGGGCATCTTACGATGTGGATTATTTACGCTATCCATTTACTCACCGAGGGTTTAATGTTGCGTGTTTTGAGCTCAATGATCTAGCAGTGACGTGCACATAAACGTGCACATAGACATGATGGCTAAAAACTTAAACACCTATTACAACGCATCTATGAAAATAAAGAATTGCCTAAAATATATTGAGCTAATTTTCACCAAATTCATTGGCTAAATTATTCATTCATTCAATAAATCTCTAATCTAACATTGTGTAATATTTCTTAAGGCCACTTTTCATAGCGGATATTCCATCAACATTTCATATGAGAACATTTGAAAGCTCGTATTTTCTGTAGCACTTCGTAGCAATTAAGCAATATATTTTGCAAACCTATTCGTTCATATTATTGGTAAATCTATTTCAGACAAGCCAATCAGGAGGGCAGCTTCAAAACTTTCGCGGAAGCCGACCAATGAGTTAGAGCGTATGCGTCGCAAGGTATATTTCAACTTACTTTCACAATCCTTTGCCACATAAACGAGGCAACCCTCCATTTAGTCATTATAAGCGGTCAATATGTGCTTTCTATGCGGTAGTAGACAATAAAATAATATATAATGTTTGTTCGCATAGAATCTGGAAGCCTCTACTTTTTTGTAATCCTTCATTTGATAGCTTACGCTTGAGCGGATTTTTCTTTCAGGCAAAGAAAGAATTATATTTTTCATGGGTTTGTTCTGCTCTTTTGTACTGCTTATTTAGTATTTAAACGTTAACATAAGTGCTAATGATGAATATTATCACCGTAACATCTCGACCTCTTTAAAGCTTTAATATGGCTGTTGATTATCATGATTCAAAGGAGAATGCTCACACTGATGAGGGAGGTTGCACAAACTGATGAGGAACTTCTGCTTTTTGCTGCTTTTTCCTAGGAAGTTCTCATCAAATGAAGCCTGTTTTCAAGCAAAAATTTTTCAATGACTATGCTGCAGTGATTTTTTTAAAGATTTACTGCAAAATTACTTTTTAAGGAATGATTGAATGCATCATATAAATACTCGAACTGAAATGATCGAAGCGATTTCATGAGTAAATAAATGTTTTTAATTTTATTCTCATGGGTTAAGTTCAATCTCTGCCAAGAATTTAGACTCTGAATTTTGGCAATGAGGTTAATAACATCTAAAAGCGACCATTAAAGCGAGTTGAGCTGTTGAAAAATTGTTGAAAGAAATTTTTTTCAAATAGACAGTGAATAACAGCAATACTTTTGAATCAGCTTAGTGATGGAAATCTATTTATTATCTGCATTAAGAGAATTATTTCTTTCATTTTAGAGGAATCATTTTTAAGGGATCGAATTGGACGGCGAACGATCTATTCAGATTTCAGTATGGATGTTTTGATGGAATTGACCCGGATGAGTTACGTGAAATTTGTGAAGAATGGTTGAATAGACTTTATGCGATACCTAAGAAATACTGCTACCTGGCTTGGTAAGTATTCTGCAAGATTTTAAGTAATTACGGCACAATTTATTGCAGTATGTAAAAATAACTTACAAACTAATTTTAAACTTCATATCGAAACAATAGAGATATACCAATAAGCACTTTGTATCTTAATATTTATTTTTATCTGCTATATTTTAAAGCAGTTTTTTTTTTAAATTATGGAATTAAAAGCTTGCAAATATTTCAAAGCATTGTATATGAAAGTCATTATTCAAGCGCTTATCAGTTATCGAACTAGTTCCTCACGCTCTGTGTTTTATGATTTTCTTTTCTCGACTAGATGCTGATTACTGTCACAATATCACAAATGAATTGAACAGAGAGTGTGCTATTCAAAATGTAATAAATATGCCTTAATTTACGCTTAATTATAGGTACGCATCTGCGATTTATTCTTGTTTTTATCGTATTGCACCTTTGGTGAGTGATGCAGACGATCGTAAAGATTTATGGATGGATGTGAAGAGGGAATATGCGGAGATATTCCAAATGGGTCGTCGTATATGGAGACGACCCACACATCCTAGTCGATTACGTGTCGTTTACGATATGGCAATGTTATGCATACGATTTAATGATATCCCGGTTAGTTATAAAAATTACTTTAACAAATTATCAAAAAATCATCGTAATTTTAATTGGATTTTCAAAAAAAAAAAAACTTTTGTGTAAATCTATTGAATTGAATTTCTCAAATATGAGTAAAATTTTATCAATATATTAGAGAATTGTTGATATTGATTTTTACAAGGAAAAATTTCCAACTCAACTTTTATGCATTAACAATTGAAAATTACAAGTTTTATAAAATTTACGATCATTAAATATAAATGAGTGAAATTTGATGAATTTTTAAACGGCTGGTTTTCCTTTGTTTTTGAATAGTCTTAAATTCTATCGATTGCGTTGTTTTAACTTCACCTCCCTCATAATATCAATTTGAATATGGATATTCAGCATTTGCTTCAAAAGTTCTCAATTTTCTCTCGAGACCACTTTCATATACGATAAAACTTTTAGTCGTAAAATGTTTTTCCTAATGCGCTAAATGTGTTGGGAGTATGTGATTCCACAACGAATATAATCCTTTCTTTGGTCGTTTTCTTGAGATTAAGCGCAAAAAAAAGTTCGTAACTTGATGCATTTCCTTGTTTTTCAGAATGATCCAACGATAGTGCTTTTCCGTGATCTGTTAGCTGATCGCAACAATTTCGATTTCTCAGTTCTGGATGAGATTGAGTATGCACAATCGATTGACAAGGTTATTTTATTTAGAAATTTTCAATGGAGTCACTTCCTCGACTTCAGATTTCTTCATTCGCTCCTAACAAAACGCATTCCTCCTTGTTATAAAGCAGAAATATATTCTATGAGAGTTCAAGTAAGATAGAAGAGTTGTAGTGGGGATGTTGCGGGTTGCTTAGCTTCTCTGAATTCTGGGAAGGCAAAGAAGTCCAAATTTCGAGCCTGGGATGGAGCTGTCGAGTGTCCCTGTTTTCATCCTCTATTTTCTATCATTTCATTTCATAATTTTTTTCTGCAATAATGAAATCATTTGTAAGCTCGGTTGCAATGATACAAAGAAATCCGTCTTTGTGATACGAAAGAATTATAATTTCAGACAGTGCGACTGGAAAATCACGTCATAGATCTTTTCTTCGAGCGCCGAAAGTCGATGGTTTCCACTCGGTCGAGCATCAGGTCAAAGGCAAGCAATGATACACCAAGAAGCAGCTTTCGTGCGAGAAGGACTCGCAATGATAGCGAGCAAAGCAATGGATCACCTAACAGTCCCCATAATCGAATCGAATCGAAGGGATCAAGGGATCGTTCCGAGACGTGCACTCCAAAGACAAGTTTTCGTTCAAGGAAGGACTCGGTCAGTCCCAGGGGACGTGGTGACACGCTTTCGCCGAAAACGAGCTTTCGCGCGCGAAAAGAGTCACCTTACTCAAAGACCGAGCCTTCTTCACCAAGGGGTGTGCCTAAAGAAAAGTCGGATCGTGATTGCAAAGGCAACGAACGAAAAACATCATCTGGGAACGGTTTTCCTGTCAGAAAGGAGTCGAAAGATGCATCGACAAAGAGGAACACGGTTACGAGGAAAATTTCGTGCGATGAAAAGGAACCGAAGGAATCAGGTCTCACCTACAAGAGTAGTTTCAGGAAGAAAGCCGATATAGCTGAGAGTGGAGCAAGAAATCTCGACGATGCAAAAGTATGTGTTGAATCCTCTTCAACGCTCCAGAATGGAATTAATTTTTCAATTTAATGTTGTAGCAATGAAGCGTATCGCATCTATGAAAATACACGTTTAGCTGACATGACACCTACCGTTTGCGCTTTTCGACCGCTCTGAAAATATCGCTCTGTCATTACGGCGTTGGATCCTGCAGCCCTCGAACCCATTGTCTACAGAGCGTTCTTCGTCTAGCAAAAAATACAGGCATCTATTCAACCGTATGGGCACTTGGGATCGTTCCGAGACGTGCACTCCAAAGACAAGTTTTCGTTCAAGGAAGGGCTCGGTCATCTATTCAACCGTATGGGCACTTGAGATGCCTAATTTTTGCCTCTATAAGCCGACATTTCTACTTGCAAGAGAGTTTGATTGTTGCTGAAGTGAATACAGTTTATGCTGAATACTGCAAGAGATTGATGCTGAAATGTTTAAAAATCAGAAAATATTTCGGCTGAAAGTGAATACAATTTATCATTCATAGCTTGTTGAATAATATCAACCAATTCCTTTCGGAGGCACCGAATGAGATCATTTTAATCTGCACTTGCCGAAGAATCTTTTCTTTTTTTGTATTCGTTTATTCACGAAAAAATGTTTCAGCATTCGATTACGAGCCCGCCTCCATTATTGCTCGTGGTGGACGAAAGTGAGACTACGGTTCCACCCTCAGCTCACAGTCCAAGTTCGCCTATTTCGCCCAGATCAGTACACTTTGCAAGCGACGAATTGCCTGTTTTGGCAAACGAAAACCCTAATAGCGCCGCAACTGCAACTGCCATTGGTGATGATAACAAGAACTGCGTCAATATGAGTGGTGCAATAGCTGCATCCATGGAGTGTAACGAATTCACAGAAACTGTTGACTATGACGGAGCATTTATTCGGAGACGTTCGACGTCGGCATCGGCAAGTGAAATCATCAATATTATAGTAACGAAGCATCAAGAGGAAACAAAGATCTAAACTTTGCGGTTGCTGAATGACTTACTGCCGAATCTGTATTCAAAAGTGTCCTTTATTCCTGCATCCTCATATTTCCTCTTACTTTAAGCTATAACTTTAAAGTGCATCGTATCTATGGTACGATTTTGTCGCTGTGCGATATACAGGGATCCCTCGAAGACATTCAAAAAATTGACTGACGTTACTTCTCTTGTATTCGTGAACAATATCAAATAATTGAATCCGAAGCATAGAATAATCGTTGACTAGTTTGCGTTTCATTCTTACAGTGATACCTTAAGAGGGCATGATAAGATCTTTTTCTACGCAACATTCATTGGCTATCAGTTATCAATAGAAAAGCTCGAAGTAGAAGACTTACAGGTTATTTCAGTCCTGTTTCATATGGAGGAGCTCTATTAAGCGGGTGGAGCTTCTACTAGAGTGAACCTTAGAAGCTAGCTTTATTGCATAGAAGGAACATCCATTGAAGTTATACGGTAAATCAGACAATTAGGCATAATAGAGCACGAGGGATTTTACTGACTGAAAGAACCGAAAATGCTATGATAACAAGTGATTTGCATTTTTCTGAGAGTTCGTCTTTTTATTGCATATTGCGCTATTTATTGCAAAGCCATGTTGCGAAAACTTCTCCTATTGCATATTGCAATATTTGTTCGAAAGCCTATGTTGCAGTTACTTTCTTTGTAGAATGGTTTCGTTGCGTGTCATTGCACTGGTCGAAATCTCGATCCAGTTTCTTATGACTATTTTGCGTTTCTTTTTTTCTTATATTCTATCCTTTCAATTGTAATATTACTCCATCAGTTCGAAAAAAACTTGCACCTATCAGACTTTTCTTTCTACGATAGATGTCCTCTCGTTTTAAATGAAACAATCATATGCTTATGCTCCCTTTTTGATTGAATTGTTATGAGGCCTTAAATTATTTCATTGACGAGGAGCATCGTTCACTTGTCCTATTTTAATGCCTTCCATGGAGCATTCGCGTTTCATTTGTTTTGTCTTATATGTAGACTCCACGTGCAAATTCTTATTTTCCTCTTATTATTTAGGGAAACTTATCGTGTTATCAGTTGAGAAAGCGGGGCCATCACTGTCCCATGCAGATATGAAACACTTTCTGCTTTAAACTGATATGGTTTTTCCCGGAAATTCCTTCTTCTATAATTTCTAAGCTCCATTCGGTGACACCAAATCTTTTGGTAAGCATGTGGATGTAATGAGGATTGAGTAGCAATTCGTCTTTTGCGGATCTACGAAAATTTGCATTTCTAAGCGTCTTTTGTTTCAACGCTCAAATTATGAAGTTTTGCATTACGAACTTTGACTGCTATAATGTAAACCTCAGGGCATTGTCTTATGACAACCTTCAGCTTTATTCGTCACCTTCGATGGAAGTCATAGCAATCTGGTGGCGTCTAGATATCCACATGTGCTTCCATTTTGTATCTATTGACTTTCAAGAAAACTTACCTGCTAGAGAAGATTTGTGCGAAGACTCTAATCACTTCAAAATGTGCCTTCACTATTTCTCACGCCCTATCAACTGGCTGGTCTAACAAGTGGGCTCGCAAAAAACGTATATTATATCCGCTTCTCTGTGTATTTCTTCGTTTGCTTTTATGCGCATTTGACCATTTGAACTGTTCTTGTGGTGTATGGTCGCCTCCATTCAGTTGTACAAATCTTGCAAAGGAGCATACCTTGATTCGTGCATAATTTTAAATGTGCCCTCGTCGAATCTGAATCTGAAGAAAGATCGATTATGTGACGTGGATATTCCTCATTACCTATCAGCTTTCTTGTCCAAAGAGGAAACCACCAGATGAGCGCATGTAATACGCTCAGACATAGCAGACGGAGCTAAACTTTCACAGAAGATCATAATAATGTTCTATAATTCTGCAGTTGGAACCCTCCTTGCGAGCCAAATTTTCGAACGAAGTGATGACCGGAATATAAGCAGAAAATTGGTTGCTGAGAGGCTACTTCGATGGTCGTGTTGCTCAAAATGACCATTTGAGAGAGGGGCTAAGATGTGTGTTTTCATTGCTGCCAATGATTCTAAGTGCCTTTAATACTTAAATGTAAGTGTTGCTTTTTCAACGAATCGTCTCTTGTTCTAGTATCATTATGTATTGTTCTACGCTTGTTATCGTATGTCTTTTTCGCCTCTCAATCGATATGCAAATTTCTTCCACATAAATGTATTTTATGCGATGCAAAACTATTGTACGATTTGGTGCTGGCCTTAATTCCTTCCTTTTATTACCTGTATATACATAATTATTGTCGCATATTGTGCATCACTGATGCGGCGTTTTAATTCTTTCTTGTATTCATATTTTAACTAATAACAATGAAATGGTTGCATTTTTATGTGAAGTTTATGAGAACATATCCAAGCATAGTTATTCAAGGTAAATCCATTGTCTTCAAGAGAAGATGTCAGAATTGAAGCGACAACAGATCATCCCATATTATCATCAGACAGGAAGAATAAAAACTTTTAATGAAGGATGAAATGACATAAATTTGAAGCTATTCAACTTGGTTGCGGTAATTCCATCATATAAGTGTTGCGTCGTTTATAAACGATTTTGATTCTTCAAATCATCGCCGCATGAGGAAAGGACGGGAAACGGAGGGAATAGGAAGTTGCCCAATCGTAAATAGAACTTTCAAGTTTTATGGGAATAAGTCTCTCGCAAATATTGCAAAGAATTAGTCATATTAGAGGCTTGTTGAAGATTTGGAGAAGATAGAAAGATTCAGCCCCAACATGTGACGTTTTTCTAGAAGTTAAGTAATCTTATGTGCAGTTTCATTGTTTTCATCTTTCGGGATGGTAGCGATATGGATGAGCTTCTGAATATATTCGACCAGAAATGCGGAAGAATGCAACGAAACAGTAAATGCTTTCTTATGAACGTTTGTGTTCTCGAGATTTTCCTGGTTTTTCCGATCCATCTGTGGCCTCATCTTAGATGTTTCTGGATAGAGCCACAGTTTGCTCCCGAGAATGGCACTGCAATTGCACAAAACAATGTTCTCTTCCTAGTGTGACCAAAACTCGAGGACTTCGAAAGTAATGGCGGGAAAACGAGTAGAGCGCATTTCAAATCCGAATACTCTGTTTCTAGAGAAAATGATGTGTTTTGTTATTTTTTGAATGAATATTAGAGGAGCCTTATATATGAAAGAAGTTCAACTGCAGCAAATAAAGGAAAATGCAGGTGATCATAGGTGAACGCAGATTACCGTCCCCCTAATAGCCATGTTTTAATTCTGGTACATTTTTCTTTAAACTGCTGCCATGCAATGCTCCCCCCCTCCCCCTCCCAAAAAAACTACTGTTCTGTACTGTACTGTACCCAATTTTTCCACACCACGACGTATATTGTAGTATTAAAAAAATGTTCTGCTGTGGAATACACTGCATCGAATGTTCTCTTTGCCGTGTATGAGGGGGAACATTGCCCCCATGTCAACAACCTTCTTTTTTCACTCTTTTGTGTTCATTTCAGTATTTTTTATTGGTGTCGATGGCTCGAAAATCCTGAAGCTTTATATTCAGTGGCCGAGTATTGGGTTTAACTTATATGCAAATTTATGTTTGCTGACGCAAATGTCGCCGCAAGTTTTCCACTTTAAATCAGTTTTTTGTTTTGTTAAATGCTGTTTTAAAATACTCTGGCTCAAATTTCACCGCTAAGGGTTCCTGCTGTCTTTTTTTACTGTTATGTAAGTATATACTGCCGAGATCACATGGGCATAAATTTGCCCCTTGAGATAAGCTTTATCACCTCTTAAAATTTCTCATAGTTGAGGCTCTCGTTCTATTCCAGCCGAAGACTACTTTTTTTGCAAAAAAGTGCTGTCTACCAAGCCAAAATGTTTATTAGGAAGAATCATTCCACGGAGGATAAGCTTTCTGATCTCGTTATTCGGACTTCGGATCTGATCTTTGATTTCGTCAAGGTATCGGACCAAAAAAACTTGTTATACGCCAACTCAAGATGGGAGCTCATACTTGTGAAAGGTATGGAGTTACCAACGTTTTGAAGGATAAATTGGCGTTCTTACAGCATTATAGCTTGATCCTCTGAAAAACACCTCTATAATTTACAGGCTTTTTGCAGCTGCACACATTCGTTTGTTCGTTGCCACAAGAAGGTTCAAAACACAGGTTTTAAAAACAATCAGGCTGCTTGCAAATGCCAAGAACTGAGTGGGAAGGAGGAAATTAAAGCTGGAAAAATCCAGTGCTCTCATAGAAACAAACTATACGGTGTGGGAGGGAGCCTGTGGGGTCAGCACCAGAAGTGTTTCAGTCGCTCTTAGATTCTCAATCACACATTTTTTTAATCATATGGTGATCCGAGACGACAGTATTTAGAAAAAACGATGAAAAAACTTTGACTTATTTAGCAATAGCAATAGTCGCATTTTGCCCGAAATGGTTCGATACGTTATTTGTATATGCGGTGAAGTGCTCTGTACAAAACGTTTTGCCAGTGCCGAACACTTTATAGTTGCTAGTCATTTCGGCTGCAAATTGCATCTTCTCATGTTGCCATATATGGTAGTAATTGTTCGCTTGAATGTTGATTGGCTTATTTTATTTATCAGGAATGTGGCTGTTGTTCACTCGTAGATTAATTCTCTTCGGATGGCTCACAAACCTATTAGCAACTATAACTCGTCTTCGTGAGAGCAGTTTCTCGAATTCTCACTGCATGCTACCTTCATCAGTTTCATCTGTCCATCCCTTCTTAGTTCCTTTATTAAAAATGGACATTCACAATTGTAGTTTCGTAACCGTAGTTTAAAAAACAGAAAAATTAATTCTGAATAAAATAATACTGAATAGATGCACTGCAAACATCGACGAAACGGTCGTTAAAGTAAAAAGCTATGAATTGCGACAATTAAATTCGCCTCATAATTGAAACTGCAATATTTGTCAGTTTTTTTTTGTGTGTAACACTGCTCTCATATGCGTACGATTTATACGTATGCACATCGCATACCTTCTTCCGTTTGTGAGCCTATAGAGCTTGCACCATCCCAGTGCAAAATATGTTTCGATGAAATAGACGAATGAGGAGGGACGGTCATAAATTCGAAGAAAAATTGAATAGAATATGATTTCCATAGAATTTTTTATTCGTTGCTAGCGTATTATTTAGGGGTTTTATTTTACTCGGCAAAATTTGAATATTTTCACGCTAAGAGTGAGAATTTTAGACTTCTGCTATTATATTCTAAGCAGATGACGAAATAGCGAAGAGGATATCAATCATCAGTCCCTAATTATTGAACAATTATGTTTAGAAGCTTTGGGGAGTGTTGTTGGTGATCTACGTGAAATGTTGCATATTTGCATTTTTTTTTGGAATTGTCTATAAAGAATAGCAATTTTTTTCTCTACAACTTGATTAGTCGCCATTTTTTGGCTAATTGAGAATTTTTTTTTTGCTTTTTTTTTGAGATGCAAATTTCATTGCAATGGGAATGCACTATAGTCATCTCTTTCATAGTAAACTATATAATTTATTATTGTCCTTTAAAAGATTTTAGTTTAGAAGAGTTCTATCAGGAATCTTTGGTCTTTTCTTACGCTTAGTGTTACCTTTGCAGAAAAATATGAAATATGCTTAGAGCTAATATCCGATTACCTTTTTGAGTCGATAGCATTGAAGTATCTGCTAGTTCTTCTAAAACTTTTCATGGTTCTTGTCTGGTACTAATTTTTGCTTATGTGGATAGATACGGTGTTCTTTTTGGTTTTTCATCAATATTTTTCGCCGATTCGATATGAAATATCCAAAAAAAAGTGTGGCATCAATAACGAGAGTTTAACCTCTCCAAAACACTTTGCATTTCAAAAGTTTGCTTCTGCGTAAGCAGTCGAGGAAATCGAATTCAATTTGGAAATATATGGAAGAGTAATCTCCAACACTTTTATTGAGACGGTGTAAGTATCGAAGCAAACGTTGATACGATCGTTGGTCAAAGCTTCAAGGGTGTCATCAATCTAATTGTGTCTTATCTTTCGAAGATATGTGAAAGAAACGTTACAGCATTGGAGAATTGATATTTATAGCCGAATATTGAGGCTATATAATAGAGAGTTGCAGAGTTTTTCTTCATCTTCGAGATGTGCCGGATTATATTGATGCATAAGAAAAGTTTTTGCGCACATTGTCGCATCGGAAACGTGATATGATCAATTAGAGCTATCGAATTTACCTGGGATTTTTTCTACAAAGTGTTTCACTGTGCTATTCAACGTCTTATATTTGAACAATAGAGTGGAAAGGTGTAGACTGACATTGATAAACGCTACGATTATTTGTTTGTCTTTGTTCTGATTGTTTGCGAGCGTAACTTATCAAGTGAAGTTAGACATAAGCAAGACCTACACTGTCCGCGAATTTTCTCTCTATCTTTTAAAACTTCTTCACAAAGTCGTCTTGTGAGATTTTTCGATTTTACCTTTTGTATATTAAATGTTGATGGGCTTATTGCAACACTACATTAATCGCCTCAGACTAGAAAATTATATATATTCTACTATAGTTTTTTTTTGTAGAAATGATTTCGGTTGATATTGTACACTTTTCTGCAAAAGATTAGGAAGGGCAAGCTGATTTATGGAAGGCATTTGATATGCATTCATTTGCCTTCTTTCGATTGCGTTTCTTTAATGCCTTCTGATATATGATATATGGAGTGGATAAACAAAAGTATTATGATGTAATTATTCCTAGTAAGTTGCTTCACACAATGAAAGCTTTTTTTTTTGTTTGTGGAGAATGAACTCTGATTACAATCAACACAACGTTTGATTAGGAAATAAAGGATAGGTAAAATTTCAATTCGTTAAGTTAATTAATGAAATTTTTTGAGTCAATATTTTGACTTTTTTTTTGAGTCCTCACTTATCTCTCTCACTCTCCTTAAATCTTCATATGAATGCAGTTTTAAGCTCTTCAGCGTTGAAGAGATAATGGAAAAAAAAAATATCTCAAATGGGAAATCCCTCCTGTGCTTCTTGCAATTTCTATGTTGCATTGTGTGATTTAATTGACTCAAAAAATTGCTTTAATTAGCCTTAACATATTCATACGTGGAGAATTTCCATCTTACTCGTTTATCCCTTTCTCCTCATTGTCCATGGCATTCGTAGGCGTCTAAATGATGCGTCTTTTCTCTCAATGCCTCTGAATTCCCTCTAACATCGTCAATCTCTGTTACATGTGTTTATTGATCACAGTTTATTCAGCAATTAATTATATTCTTTTTTGTTGTGTTTCTCATTGCGATGAGCACTTTTATGAGCTGAAAAAAAGAGTGAAGCGACGGTGATTGCGTGTTTAACAAGCGTATACGTTTGCTGTGGTTGTGCACAGTTTGGTGTCATTATCACAACAACATTGCTAATGGTCCACAAGCACGAGCTGCCTTTTGAATCGATTTTGTATTATCGCCATTTGAAGAAATTTTCATTTGTTTTCTCTCTACCTTCCTTCTACTTTCTAGGCAAGCCTCTTCTTTCTACTTTCTAAGAAAACCTCCCCTTTAGGAGAACAAAATCCTTACCTTTCCTTAAGCCCTCTCCCCGCTCCACCTTTCTGTTCGTTTTCAACCGATACATCAACACAATAATGTTTCCGTTATTTGAGTTAACTGTGTAGTGTTTTGTTGAGATTAATAACATCCTACGTCAAGCATATATATCCTTACTCAGGTGTTTCTAGCTAGTTGGTTGAGTACACAAAAGTGAACAAGAAAATGGTTTTGTAGTGCGCAATTTCACTCTGCATACTGCAACTGTCTCGTCGGCACTTTAATCTCGCTGTTATACATCTCTGCTTCCTATTCAACTAACAAATGTCCCTTGCCAATTTGTGTTGTCCGATTGATTGTGCTGTTTGATGTTGTGTCTGACGACAGCTCACCTACTGATCTGCTATGCGCTTGACATCTGTTGTTGCGCATCTCCACTGCAAAAAATTAGGCTTTCGAGTGACTGGTTTGCTGTTGTTTGTTGGTGTATTGATTCAGTGAATCTTTGCTGGGAATGATTACCTAGGAGCCGCTGTATGTATCGGTTATTGTGTACTATTTTGTTGAAACAGTCGTATTATATGACGTTATTTTGCGCAGGAAAGAGCACAGCCATTATGATGCTGTTTAAAAAATTTTAATGATTTAATAATAATAATAAATAAATAAATAAATAAATAATATAATAAATAATTAATTAATTAACAATACGTCGATAATTTCGGCTTTCACGAGTCTTAAAAGTTGCTTGCTTTATTCTGATACGAAAGAGGGTCATTAGATGAATTACTACTGACTCCTTTCACCTAGCCTAAATATATTACCGGAAGCTACAACAAAACAACTTCTGGCCAATTGCCGTAAAAGTAATTGTATATTGTCAGTTTCTTATCACTGAATACATTTATTACAGAATATTTTTGGTTGTGGTATCAGGTAATTTCAACAGACAATTATAAATAGCAAAACTAACGCAATTTCCCATCATTCATAGAAAAATCAACTAGAAATAGCTAATGAAAATTTCATTGCGTATTTTCCTGGCGTATGATTTTGCGTGATGGCCTATCAAGCGATCCTTCTTTCCTATTTCCTGTGTTCCTTTTAATCGACGGAAATGATATGATTTTCACCGATTGCTGGGCTCATGCGGAATGAGAAGGAAGGAAAGAAGAGTATTGGATCTTGTTCTTTTGGGAGTGCACTTATGTTACATTATGGAAATATCGTTATGCGTGCTAAAATAACTCAGTTAACGCATATTGCAATTTAGATTGCATAATATCGTCGTATCGCAAAAATTGGGCATTTTATTTGTTGTGTGGATGAAATACGTTAACGAACGCCAATCCACAGAGGTTTGAACAATAAAGTGGTGTTTTTTTTTCAGTAAAATCGTGTACTGTACTGGAAAGCATGCCACCGATACCATTGTTGCAGTTTTGCCATTCGAGCCGATTACATATAGCAGTATTTTAAAAAGCGGTCAAGTAATTCCTAAAAATATTATCATCGAACATACGGGAAAAATCAGTGATTTTCAGTATTCATGTTGGTCGCCTCTGCAAATATTGCGTGCCCGGGTTTGTATTTAAATGTGTGCAACATAAAAACTACGATTTCGGTTCGGGAGAGCGAGTGAAAAATCTATTTAATGACATCTGGAAAACAGGAAACGAATAGGCATATTTATAAACTTATCAGCCGGCCCTACCGTATGAGCTCATGATTGATCAAAACTTTGCAAGAAAACTTCTTTCAAATGATGTAAAATAATCAAACAATTATTCCCTAAAAGAAATTCTTCATTTTTCCATCGTTGGCTATGATTTCGATTGACATTGTCCGAAAATCCGCCTTGTATCTGCTTCCGATTAAATTGGTATCGCTCGGTAGGTTCATGCATCTAATGGATGGGGTAGTCGGTTGAAATAAAATTGAATCTGGTAGTAAGGTGTGTAAGGTGTGCTCACAGATTTCGTTTTTAGAAGTACTTGTAGCTCAAGTGTCGAGCAAAAGCCGGGAACTGCTTGAAATTTACTCAGTTTGTTATGAAATGTTTTAATTTCCGGTTGAGCAAGTGCAATTCGAATCACGCGCTTCAACCACAGTTTCTTTCATCGCTTTCATGGTGAATTTATGACGAGTCAGCTATCTGACAGCTACATTTTAGAGACCATAAGATGATGCATTTAGAGCAATGTTAAACAAACGTTTACGTCAAAGAATTATTACAAATTATGAGAAGCAAACGTTTGTTTCTATTGACAGAGCTGTACAAGTACAGTGTGAGATGATTCTTCCTCATGAGACGGTTTGATGGAAGTTTCCAACTGGAAAAAAACGGAATGTTTGACATTCACTGAACGTTTTAAAAACTAACTTCACATAGATCGAATGTATGGAAGATGCAAGGAACAAATTTAAAAAAATTTGCATAGCAGTTCTCTAAAGCTCAATGAGATTATTGACAGAATCATTCAAAAATGCATTTAAATGCAACAATTTTGAGACCGAAAGTAACAATATATATGTGCAGCCATAATATGGAAATGAACAAGATTGAACTGCTAACGGAAAACTGAAACTTCATATGTTATTTTCTTGGATTTTTTACTAGATTTATTGAATGCATTTCATCCATCATAAATTTAAACTCGCTTATTATAATGTTTTTTTTTTCTAGTGGATTAGCGGAACAAGTTCTAGTTGCAGACAACATGAAAGGGAAAAAGTTCTCACTGAAGACTGCTGGAATGATGAAGGAGCGATGAAACACGTTTGAGGCCATATATCTTGAGAGTTTTTGATTTTTGTATGGGCGAATATTGCGGTTCTGCACTAATAGAAAGTTCTTTCGATCATAGAGAAGCAGAAATAACTTTTATACGTATTTTGAGACTTTGCTTCGGTCTTTTGGTTGCATGTTCGACCTTTAATAATGTCAATAAGCCATTTAAACTGCAATGTTTTAATGCTGTTGTGATGGGAAAAAAACTTTTGTTGAAACGGGGAGTGGGATCCTTTGTTGAGACGAAAGAAGAGCTAAGAGCCAAGCCGGCGCGTACGAGGAAAAGCTCCCATAAAACTAAGATAAGGCAAAGATAAAACAGAGACTTAGACATCGATGACCTATTCGAAATATGTTTAATAATGTTTCACAATAATAGGCTAGATTTTCTCACGGCGATCGTGGTCTGCAGCTCCGGCTCACATTCGATTTCCTTCTCGCGAACGAAAGATTGTCGGCAAGCATATTTGCGTTCATTTTTTTCGATTTTGAATAAACAGGAGAAAGTCACAGTTCCACAGTTTTTTCTTGTTTTTCACTGCACTCGTTGCGTCGAGTGCAACAACCTTATTTAAGCCTTCATCTGAACGAATAGTCAGCTAAATTTTCCTCATATTTGATAAATTTCATTGCATAGCCAACTACCAACGTCATATGCGTATTGATAGCGCACAAAACAGATATGAACCTGAGGTTTCGATATGCAGTAGATTGACTACAACGGCGGTGAGCAGGTTTGTGGTCATTTAAGCTACAATAATCTCGAATTTCTTACTTAATCACCGACAACTATATGCCATATATAGAGCCCTTAATTTTCACATTCAAATGTGTTCAGCAACTAGCCAAGGAGGATTTGCTATCGGGAAGCAATCCAACTCGTTGAGATTCAGCCAGGCGGAAATGATGGTAAGATAAAAATATGATTGCAGAAAACAAAATAACCGCGATTATGAGGCAGAGAAACTGTTATTTGACCCGAGGGAGTTTTTTGGGGGAATGATTTAACCGAAGAATGTTGTGACAAAAATTTGGGGAACTTCTTCCATTCGGGTCTCTACGTGAACGTCGAATAACAAGAGCTACTACTTCAGCACATTTGTCTTTCTAAATGGAAATCGATTGCTGAGTAAAAAAAATCTGTAACGTCCAGTGCAGCTTATCTGCGAGAAGTGGATCGAGGTGTTGAGGTAAGTAAGTTTCGAGCAAAATTTAAAATTGAACTAATGAAGGTGCAAACTGAAAGTCGTCTGCCTCAATATCATTATGGTTCAACTGCAGATTCCATCTAAACTATGGTATTTGAGCGGCTCATCTTGATGAGTGCTAAGCGAAAGACACTTGTTATGTTTATTAAGCATCAGCAATGGAAAGTTTTTGGTGTTGGAATGTGTCTATTAAGTGAAATTTTTCAGTAGGTGATTTGACTCCATCTGAGATTTCAGGCAACATTCCAAATTTACTCCTTTATTGCATAGTAGTAATGAAATTAGTTCATGCATCATAATGAAATCCGCATTGATTGATTAAATGATCAGACGGTCATAACGTAGATTTTTCTCACCAAACATCATCACTCTATTCTTTTTGCCTCGTTGCTTTATTAGAATATACTTTTTTACAAGCATGACGTCATCAGAATGCGCAACTATGAATTTCCATTTTCTATGCAAAAAAAAAAAAAAAAGATTTATTAATAAAAAGATTTATTAATCTTTTCGTTGACATTTCTCCACATAGAAATATAAAGCTGAGACCGATTGCGTTCACGAAAGCACGTGCCGTGTTTTTTATGTTGCTATTTAAGCAATTTAAAGGCAATGATAAAATTGCATGAAAACAGATTCGTTCAAATAATTCAGTGAATAAATTTCATTTAGAAATTAAAATGAAAAGCCATTCGTAAATGAGCGAACTATAAAAAAGAACTTCAAATATAGCTTAGTCAACACACATAATAGAACTCAAGCTACATTAAAAACCTCATCAGATACCTCTTGATCAGGTAGACTTGACTTCACTTCAAGCGATCAAGGTAACATCATGCTTTTCCTTTAAACTTAATACGCTCGATTGTAGCTCTTACCTGTCATCACAAGAGCCAGATGAACATAGTCGCAGATTATGACTTACACAAGTTCAAAAGATGGAGCGTAACGATATATATGTATTCCCATCTTAAGTATTTTGGCACTGAAACACACTGCATATATATGAGGCTATCATTTTGAAAAACTTCACTTCGGCAGTAGATGAGGTGCAGATATGAGGTTCGATGTTCGAAACGCTTATTTTCATTAAACTTCACTCTCGAGGAAATTTCCGTTTTTAAAATGGAATTTAAATGGTTTTTTTGTACGACTAGAAGACATATCTTTGTGGAATATGTATCCTATTTCAGCAGATTAATTTCAATGCGAGTTTCTAAGAGATCATATTATTTGAAAGTATTTGCTTGTGTCTAACGTGCGTTGCATAGCTTATATAGCATGTATAGTATTTATTTTTTGAAGCTCTTGAAGGCGGTACGTCCAACGTTTTGAAGCGAATCGAATTTCTGAACGTTTTACACAATCCCAGCCGAAGTTAAGGTATTTTAAGATGCAGTGGATTTGTCGGCTTTCCTCTATGATGTTGCCTACGCACTCTTCGATGCTGTCATCTGATAAGCTGCTGACAGCCTTCGCAGGTTTATGATGGATTGCTTTTACCTGAAGTGACGGCTGCTTGTGCGATGTGAAGTGCAATGGTCAATATTCATATGTGCTGAAAGGAACGGTTCGGGAGAGAGGTGTAATGCGAGCTAGGGATCAGCTGTCGCGAACCACTGCAAGCTATGAGGCCCTCACCCTACGGTGTGCCCGATGAATTTGTTGATGTCCGTTATCATCGAAGATGCGGTATTCATGTTCAGGTAACTAATTCTTTATTATTTCCTTTTCTAGCAATTATTTAATAAAACATTTTTTGAGCACTTCTAATGAAAACATAAAATTGAATAAAATTTTGAATAATTAGTAAATATTATATGCAACATAGGATTTAATAACAATTTCTGAACTCAAATCGGAGATACACAACGGCACCCACAACGGAATATTTTTATTTCTGTCGAACTGTGCATCAGGTGATAATGTGATTGGTGTTATGCATTGCTGAGGAAACCTAGACACATAAGAAGCATTTCTCTTCTTAAATATATGAGAAATTCACTTAAATTAAACTGCCCTCTTCTAATATACATTTATGATGCTATTAATACCGTCGAATTATTATAACTTTCTTGAATTTTTAATTCCTTTGAAGTAATTTTTTTTCACATAATAGTCTAATTTTTTTTCTCCGTCTTTCTCAAAGCCATATTTATCGCATATTCTTCATAATCACTATGATTTAATTTTTAACCTTTATTTCTGAGTCATTTATGAATAAATGTTCGGTTCCATTTCCATTATTGTATTTTGTTTTTTGTTAACGTTTCTATCTAAATATTTAATTCCAATAATCTTTTCCGAGGTTAACATCTCTCCATATTTATTAACCATTCCTAGCGATGTATGCATAAAACGTCATATATTTTAAATATTACATTTCCTTGTCGAAATTGTTTTTATTGAGTTTAACAGACGAATAGGTTTCATTCCTTCGTTAAGTCATCAATAAAACTCGTAAGAGTGACCATATTCCTCATTAGCAATACATCTTGAAGTATAGGTCTGAGCAATTTTTTTTTTTTTTTTGATTCGACTGCAAACAAAACGTATTCTTGGGAAATTAAATGCGAAGCATCAGTCCATCAATCATGCTTCTTTATTGTGCAATCAGCTTAAAAGTATTTTGCAATGTTTCGTTCAAATATTCATAGAAGCAAGATAACAAGTAATCGTGGCTGAAAAGCATTAAAAATGCAATTATATTGGAAGTAGTTGTTTGCATGAATAAATGTATATGGGAGAGTGATATTGTTAAATTGCTTCATGGAGCTGGCAATTCAATAACTTTCTAGCCATGTTTTAGAGAAATGTTTAAAAGTTCGTATTATCTTACAAAGCATTAATTCCTCTCAAAAAAATCAAGTCGGGCAAATTGGACGCAAATTGGACGCAGCTGGACCAAAGGCCAATTCCGGAACAAAACATGCCTATGTACTCATCGATTGTCGGAATATCGAGCAACTTAGGCATCTGAGAAAGAAACTCCTCATAAATTTTCTGAAACATATGTCGATCACTGCTCATGACGTACATAATATCGTACGCGTGTCAGAATAAAAGCATTCATCGTTGTATTTTGTGTTGCCAGTTGCGCGGGTAATTTATTGCGTTCAAGATGCCACATTGTTTTTGTTCAATTTTTTCGAAAGCAAATTACTAAGTAACGAAAGTTATTAGTAAGAAGGGTTGTTGACGTTGAGAAACAGCAACTCGGTATGAGAACTTATGAGAGAAATTTTGAACGTCTCATGAAAAAACTTTTTCGTCAAATTTTTGAGAGAATTGTCTTCAAGAATTTTAAGTATCGTTGCTTTCCTCATCGCATATGAAGTAATACAGTGATTCGATTAATGATCAATTTCAGACGTTATTGCTGGCACATTGTCCCATAACGATAATCGCATCCCTCTTGGCTATTGGACTTGGTGTTGTGTTGATATTCTATCCGAATTTACATCATAAATCACCCATCTATAGACAGCTCCTCCAGGTTGACATTTCAACATTTCCGTCATTTGTGCTGGCATAGCTAGCAGCTTCACATTCACCCCTTTCTTCTTGCCTAAATATCAGTTAGAGGGAGGTAGTTTGCTTATAGCGATGACTTCGGATGGTCACTTAAGCACATCACGTAGAAGTTTGAAAACACTACTACAAAAAGGTAAAGTAGATGGATATTTTTGAACATAACATCCGTTATGTATATATATATATATATATATATATATATATATATATATATATATATATATATATATATATATATATATATATATATATATATATATATATATATATATATATATATATATATATATATATATATATATCCCAGTAGAATGCGCTAAACACAATATCACGTCGGAAACTATGTACATAAGACTTTACCGTTATATGTTATGAGGAAAATTTGAAGGTATCGGAGAGCTTCACAAACACGCCACCAATCCACCAAATCGTTCACATGAAATAGCTCCCGGTTACTGATTTAATTCCCAAAAGCAACTCGTGAAGATGCTCACATTACTAATTGCCATCTTCGATTTACCAGTTTTCGATTGCAGCAATTTTGCTACCACAGCTAGCGCAAAGAAGTGTCTAAACTAAAGCGTTCGCTCAACGTTGAAAATCTCAACAATTGTTTCGAGAACGTTGAACGTAAAATCTACACGAAACAAATGCTCTATTCATAGAACGGATGCCTTTCATTTGCAGCGAAATTGAAAAGAAAAAAAAACTCTCGCTGACATCTTATGCATTTGCTACGCATTTTTTCGTGACAGTGAACTCTGCGAAATTAATGCTTCAACGATGTTGTAACATTTATCTTGCTACGAGAAAACACTTATTTAACAATACACTTAACATCGATCTACTTGCTGCATATGTATCCGTCTAATTTTACGGATTCGGTTTTAAGTTACATTTAGTGAACGCCTATAATCAAACACTTTTAATTTAGGAATCGATGAGCATGGTGTAGTAGAAGTTGCCCTCCCTGTAAACTTTCTAGCTAGGTGTAATGACCGACTAGAATATGTTTCAGCATGGAAACACCCATCCTTTCATCATTTGATATGCGTAAGACCTTTGTTGTTTGACTCGAAATTCTATGAATCTAAGAGATTCAAAAATATTATTACTTTAAAATATGATTGCTTCATGGTCGAATCAATGGAAAGGAGCTCGGAATTATAAGCGAAATTTTCCATGCAGACGAAGCAAACAGATCGAATAATTCCAGAAAGGATGTTGTTACTTCCATTTGTTTCCGCTTAGTTTCCCCTTCGTTCAAATAGAAAATTTGCAGCATTACTCAAGAACGAAAACGAATTCCTATGTTCGATACTACGAAACAGCAATTTTCACATGGATTGCAGTTCATGCACTCCATCTAATCACTGTCGGACTGACGGTTCTAGGTACACAGGTAGGCTATAAGTATTTTTCCCGGGTGCTCGAGGAGACTGCCATAGCGCATAGGTAATCGGCACTATGCTCATTTCTACCTGCATATTTGAGAAGAAGCGGAAATGATTCAGCTGATTTACGAGGTGTTGAAAACAGGTTCGGGATGATGTGTTAAACATCGTTTGCTGAGACTGCTTGAAGCGGAGATATGGCGCTATTCCTAAAATCAATTTCCTTTCAAATTTGTGAGTTGCATTGAAATTATTTAAAGTTTTCTAACATCCGTTAAAATGGTTTTTATTGTGCTGCAAGAGTTGACTTACCAAAAGAGCAATTAGTTTTGCCAATGCAGAGATGCAAATTCGATAGTTAAAGACCTTGGGATCTTCTTTTTTTTTTTAAATCAAGTAATGAGATTCGACAAATAGGTCGAAAAAATTATGGTTTCATTTTGTATCCATTAAATAAAATAATTTCAGTATTTCGAGCTTTATCGAACTTAACTTGATAGCGGTGAGAGTAATAAAAAATCATTTAAGAGAAGAAAGAGGCCCACATATCACCACATCTCGACAAGAATAGCATTTGAATTCCACTTCTCCTCTTGACAATCACATAATCCGAACATCTGCATCCACTCAACGATAAATTAGTGAAATAAGAGAACCGTTGTAAAATATGTTTATATTTATGATTCATCGATTTTTCAACACATTTGCGCAATATTTAAATATTCAAGAAATAAATATAAGAAAAATATGATGCGATTTTAGTTGATCAGACCACGATTATTGGTGCCACAATTGATGATTCTTGTCGTTTTGGTTGGCTTCTTCACGCTTGCAATTCTAGCTATTATAACACTCAACGCAATTGGTTCACGTCTTACTTGGGTGTCTGGCCTCATTTCTCTGTTATTCTGCTTCTTCACTGCGTTCGTTTCCTTTTCTTTCAATTCTCTTTTACCTGGAAACTCACGGGAAAGAACAATTCATAAGTTCCATTCGAGAGAAGCTGTAATTAAACGGGCGGGATTTTTTGAACTCCGTTGCTATTTACTGTTCAAATAAACCTGGTATTACGATTTGAACACGGTGCAAGTACGACTCGAGGGTCGTAGATTTCATCTCGATGGTTGGACATAAGGTACTTTATCGAAGTCGGGGATTACTTTTTGCATTAGGAAGGAGGTTTAAGATTTCTCATTACTTATGCTGTGTTCAACTCGAAGCTCCCCACACTCTCCCTCTACCCCCTTTCCCCTCCTCTTCCTTCCCCCTTCAAGTCCCTCAACTGCATGAATGCGCACAGGAACAGCAGATTATGTGCCCACATATGAATGATGTAGATACAAGGATGCACAGGTGTTTTCTATGCGCAGAAGACCTCAACTCTAGTGAACGAGTACCCTTTCTACCTGTAGCATTGCCCTTTCACCAATATAATTAAAAATAAGCGCCAACACTGCTCTTTTACATGTTTTCGACAATTATCTAAGTAGACAAATATTTGTACTGAGCCTTACAAACTTCCCAGTATGCACATCATTTCGCAATGCATAAGCCGACTCACGCGTAGAACTTCTCACCATTCCTCAGAGAGATTCTCCACTCCTCCATCCAGGGGATTCTCGCTCGATGCGCAATCGCGGTTTCAACGTTGGATAGCATCATTGCCCAGCATTTTTACGAGCAGTTCGCCTAATCATGCGAAATGTAACAGCCAAACTTTCGCAAGTTCATCTTGCAATAAAAGCACGCTTATTTAAATAACCATATAAATCGGCGTCTTTATATCAATACGGTTTGTTAATTTCTGTTAGTGCATTGTGAAGGAATTGGCAGGAAGTTTAACGAGGCAGAATGGGAGGTTGTGCTATCTTCCATTAGCTGATTTTTTCTTTTTCTGACCGGCATTCACCCTTTCTTCATAATATTCAAAAATTCTAACAAAGATATGATCGCTATCTGTTTTCTACCCATTGTGTCTGGCTATTACCGCATTGGCTCTATAAAGCATAAGCAGAAGGTAAAGCAAACATTTTGATTACATTTAAATTTTAAACGTGACGTTGTTTTCCGATACTAACAATTGCAGAACAAATCTCTATTTGCTTGTATTGACACATCGATATGTGGCCGATCGAAGGGAGATCATTCAACGGATACTCGCGAATACGAAGACAGTCACTTTCAAAGAAACACATTCTTAAAAGAAATATCGCTATGAAAAGATTTCTGAATAAAGTATTATTTTTCGATGTTTGTTTTACATCTTTTTCTTCAAAAAATAACTCAACAAATGGCTCTAATAGAAGAGTTATAAAGAAATTTTGCGATATATTTGTGATTTAGGTAATAGGAAGCTCGTAATGCTGAAAATTCACAAACAAAGATTAAAATATCGAATAATTCATTTATTTTCCACATCGAATTTGTTGATTTACGATTGCAATACGTTTTTCATTGCGATTAATCGCTTATTTAGCAAAATTTCCCTTGTGAATTTCATAATTACGCTGAGCAATCAAACAATTTGATTGCATGCGGCCACTAAGTTTCACTACTGAACGTTTTTTGGCTAATGAGTTGAAGCCATTTGATGGGTAGACGACAGATACACTTTTACATATGCATAGACGCGACGTTAACATAATGCGATCTCCACTACAAAGAACAATTGTATGAAACGAAGTAGTGATTCAAACGTGTGATGTCGAACTGGCTGTGTATTTGGCCCATGCATCTTCGGAAGTAACCAGCCAACTAAAAAAATTGAGGAAAATATCACTCTCAATAGGTGTCGAGAAACTTCTTCCACACATCAACTCCTTGTAAGCATTTACGACGTCTCCACTTCGAAAATGCGGTTTTCAAACACTGACTGAGTAGCTCTGCACTAGAAAGAACTGTGCCACCTCAAGCCAGCTATCGGGATGAAGGACGGTAACAGCATAAAACATTGGTGCTGTCCGATAGTGCTGCAAATTAAAAGAAAGACTCTAAAGTGTAGTGAAATGATTAGAAAAGTGCATCCCCACAGTAATATGTGTACGGAAAAAGTTGATGTTGGCATATTTGAGTATCTTTGTACATTAAATCAAACAAATCCTTTCGAGCCACGAACGCATGAGAACCTCGTTTCACTCTCCTCAAATTGAAGAGGATGGGAATGATCGCTCAGTCGCAGATTTTAACTTTTGAAGGATTAATTTCCGGGTGATACAAAGTAAGCATTATAAAAAGAATTTAGAATTTCAAAAATTCAAAAAAATTCGCCCAGAATGGAATTTTTCGGCACTTAAGCTTGATAGTGGTAGTTCATACTGTGGTTGTTGCTAGTGGTAGTGGTAGCGTATAAACAACAGAACCGGTTGATTGTGTGGTTCGCATTAAATACGCAAAACGGTCAAAGTCTTTTGTGTTGGCTATTAGAGACCTTTAATTGTGAGTGACAGATATTCATTTTATGTGCAGTGTCATGGTTTTTGCTATATATATATTTGGATCCCTTTACATAGTTAGCTATAGCCCTTATCTTATCATTCAAATCGTGTCAGGAAAGAGCATCATATCTGATGCTTAATAAATAGCTATTGAAAACCGTTCAGTGAATCTGCCCACCTGAAATTGTATCATTACATTGATGGGAAAAACATAACTGATAAAAAAACGTTTTTGTGGGGAATATAAGAAGCTGGGAAGAACTTTTTCCAAAAAAAAAAATGGAACGAAATCAATAAGAACAACAAAGAGGTCATCGGCAATGTGGAAATCGGCATTGAAGTATTCACTGAGTTATTATGAGCTTAGATCTCGCACCCTGGGTTGGCCTAGGTTCATTGGGGCAATTAAAGTCAATTTTGGGACAACTGTCCAGACACCGTTCGAAACGGCATCAAGCTACTGCACATGCAAAGAGTTACGAGTCTAAGCCAGTGAGGCAATAATTGGTCAAGAAGTTGAGGTAGAAAGACGGAGAATTTTTTACCACATATCGGTCGGTAACTAACAATTGTGCTGAAAAAAAAAACAACGTTGGCGAGTGGTTCTCAGCAAAGCAAATGCGTTCACTAGCCTTAGGAAAACTGCACTATAGGCTGCTGATGGGAAGAGGTACGTCGAGAGTTGGGGGTGGTATTGGACGAGATATGGAGTGTTAGGGTGATGTGGGAAAGAGGGAGCATGACTAAGAGCGTCATAATTTAGTTAAAGATTAACGTTCAGAAGGAGCGGAAGGAATGACATTCTTACAGGGATCATCACCGTAATTTCTTCAGCTCTAGATACCGAAGCGACCACCCTCCCAGCTCTCGTCCACTTCACACATTCGTCAAATTTTCAAGCATAAAGCCCGCGATTCACACTTGAAATGCACTATATCCATATTTTGCCTAAGGCGGAGGAGTGCCTTGTTATTTCGGTAATACAGCGAAACACTCTCCAATTGTCCTGGGAGGGAGGGCTGGGAGGAGGGAGGAGAGGGAGGAAGGATGGCATGCTCTTCATTACAAAGATGATTTTGAATGACTACAAGAGTAGGAAGAAGCAGTTCATTATCGAAAAATATGAATTTCGCTCGTTGACGTTTGAAAAATGATATCTGTCCACCATATAGCGACTTAATTAAATTCGAAGCAATTGCATTTCAAATCCAACACGGCATAAATGTGGTAACCGAGATCTAGTGAATGATGATTAGCAGCAACTTGCTTACGCTCACCAGCTTTCCTTGTGATCTGTAACATACAAATGTATTTTGCTGCTTCGTTGGCTGCTTTGTCTTCCAATGTATCTCAACATGGACCTCATACTAAAGATCGTTGAGGAGGAGGGGTGGAGGGGCAAAGGAGCCGTAGTGGACAAGATTTGAATTTAGCAGCCCGGCTGTGCAATCGAAAAAATCAATGCTCTTATGGCTTAGCAGTAGCATGAGATTTCATTAGAATACATGAAAATAATAAACAATATATATATCGACGAATGATTTCAGTCTTTCTGATTCCTCGACCACAAATGTCTTACTTGGAAAGAAGTGAGCAACTAGCAAAACATGAAAACAATCGGTGCATTAAAATTTCTAAATGAGAATATAAGCACTTCATAATGAACGGAAAAAAACTTTAAATTTCGGAACTCAAGAAGGAAGACGAAAACATAGAGATGTGTTCAGTAGCTAGACTTCATGAATGCGAAAAGCTGTTCATTGCCTTAAAAATTTGATAAGGCACAAGAATATATCAAGAGTGATCCTATGAAGACACAAAAACCTTCGATGGCAGCAAAAGACATATCAGAAGACGAAAAGGCGCATGTTGCGCCCAAACTGCACGCCTATAATGAATTGTTTCTTCTTTTAATCATAGAAATTCTTTTATTCTTTTTGCTACGCGTTGCATAAGTGCAGTGTATCGCTTCGCATTTTTTTTACTTTTAATTACCTATATAACAAACAGTTTTCGCTATTTTATTCATATAACGTTAGAAAGTAGTAAGCAGTACGTGCATCTGCAAATCATAATGCTTTGGTACTTCTTCTTAGTCAAATTTCAGCTAGTTCACCTGACGATTCGTTCATTCACCAAGGGTCGGCGCCGATCTGTCGGATTCCATTTGCATTTCTACACTACATTTTAGCAATTAAGATTTGCGGCAGTCACGTTCGGGTTGCCAACCGTCGTGCCTCTGTAGCCGCGGTTTGCCTTTCCACACTCAGCCGCGACGGTCGCTGAAGATCGGGGCTGCAGTCGTCACCCCTTGACGCAGTCGTCACCCCGTGACCTATTGGGAGCGTTTCCAGCATCGTAAGACCTGATAAACCGCAACGCTCAGCTGGTATAGTCCCCAAGAACCCGCTGTCTGTCCAGCACGAAGAGGTGGTGGAGTATGGTTTACGGGACCAGCTAAGTTTAGCGTATCGTAAATCTTAACCAAAAAAAGGCCAAACTTCTAAAATTAGAGGCGTTTACGTGTACAAAGTGACTGTCCTGTGAAAGCTTTCTATCTGTCGTCTACGAACATGGCAAATTCGCTAGTTATCTTCATGAACAAAGTGGGCGTGTTGACAAAGATGAACGCGAGCGACAGCCGGCTAGAGTTGGCATCGCTTTCGTAAACACTGCTGCGCAAATGAATCAATAAACTGGTGGATGCGCATAAAACTTCACTACCTTCCGACGTAAAATTGTTTTGGAGACTTTATGAGTATTGAATTCTGTATTATTATTATTGCATTGTCGTTTGAGACCGATTTATATGCCTAATTGTCATCGGGCAATTCGAATTTATTTTTCTGCTCGTTATTAAGTTGCTGATTTCATTTATGCAAACTTTATGCTCTTTTGTTTCGTCTGTCAATCTTCAAATGTCACTTAAAATTACTCGTTAATTACTCGTTAAATTACTCGTTAAAATTACTCGTTAAAAATTTCCTCAATTTTATTGTCGTAATATATAGGAAACAAATAAAGAACCATATAATAGCAGTTTTCACAGTATACTGCACTTTTTGTATTTCGTTTATTTCAACAGCTGATTTCATAAATTTTCACTAAATATGCAAATATATGCAATAATACATTTGAATTTGAATTTATGCAATCGATTATTCAAATTTCCTATAAAAAAATCAAATTTTCGTCTTTCTAAAGCTTAATCGTTACGATATGAAAAATCTTATCAATGCAAAAACGTATGCAAATTTTTCATCCCTTTAAAAATTTCAGTAATCGCTTTAAAAGGTGTTCGAATTGAAAGATGTCAATTTAAGCCATAAAATCAAAGTTGTTTTATTCACTCAATCTCTTCAACAATCGAAAAATGGCTACTCTCAACAGCCTTTCGAAATTCGATGACTCATCGGCATATGACGTATCTCTCGTGACGTCATGCAGCGGTTAATTTCCTTGTATATTGCAGAATATAAGGCAGCTAGCTGCAAGTGCTGCACAAGTCGACCCTTTTCTCTTAGACTGTTATGTTGATGTTGAAATTGGCCAATTTTGAAACGCTTATTTTTGTCATTAATTTAACTGAGCTATTAGTAAAATAAACTCTGCGCAAGTGAAATATGACCGATTCGCCTTTGATTCAACCTTCCAGTGTTAGTTGGAGAATGGTCAATAGTCTCTAATTACGCTGGTTGGTTGGCGTAGAGTTAAACTCGAACTTGGTTTTTTGCGATAAAAGAGGAAGTAGCCGAGACTTATTATCTCGCTATCGAACGGCAGTTCGTTTGATTAGAATATCTAGAAATAAAAAAATAATAATTATCATAGTTGGCTAATCATTGTATTTCACTACAGTGGAACGGACGTTTTTGTCTTCTTTGCTTGATTGCTTTCGTCCCTAAAGCTTTTTTTGGTGCCAATTGAAGCACTTTTTAGTGGAATATCTAACGCGTCATGTTTGTTGAATTTTGAGACTCTAATCCTCGCCACATTTTGCAAAATATGCAGTTTATGCTGCAAAATATGCAAAATATGTAATTTTGCAGTTTTATAAAATACTACGAACAGTTATTCAATTATTTGTTGCCGAATATATTTGCTTTTTATCTTTTTATCGCCGAATACATTTGCTCGTTATGATATCTTGCATGGAAGCATTTGATTTTGTTGATTTCTTATCTTTTTTTTTCGAACTGTTATTAATAGCAAAATAAAACAAAGTGAAATACGTTTGATCAGAATATTCCACGTAATGATTTCTTCTTATCGGTGCGAAAAAAACAGGTTATGTATGAAGTAAATTCGTTTGAGAGTTTTGTCGAGATGATTACTTTAAAAAAAAAATTCTATTTGTAATCGTCTTTAAACAACAAAAAAAAGTCACTAAATTTTACTCGATTAAATTCTGCTCAATTTGATTTTCCGATTCGAACTTCATGTGCGTTGTTCGCTAAGTAGCTGTATAACCACCGAATTCATATGCTCATTTTTCTGCTAATTCCAAGAAAGCTTTCTGAATAGAGCGTTATGAGAACGGCAAATTCAATTTTAAGCGGTTTTCTTACTCACCATGTGAACTATTTCATAACTAGCTGTGATTTCCCATAGCGGTGGGTAGATGATTGATAGTGGGAGATTGTTAAAGATGAGAGTTTTCTTGAAGAAGGGAGCCAAAAAATGGTTTTCTTGAAGAACAAATCAGCATCTTGAAGAAAACGAGAAATTTTAGGAAGCAAAAAAGTGGAAGGTTGCTTTAAAGGTTGTTGAAGTCGCGGAAAGTTGTTGCGACGATTATGCTGAAATCCTTTTTTCCAAAATTGTCTATCGAAATTAAATGAAAATCTCCTTTAAGAAACAAGCGAGGGTTGGATTTTCCAGGAGCGAATTCATCGGGGAGAAGGCGATGAGGTTCCTTAAAGACTTCGAAATTCCGGAAGCGCTATCCTGAAAAAAATAGTGGATGAATCAGTGGCAGAGACGATCTTCGAAATTGCTCGTTGTTCTCACAACATTTTCTAGAGTAGTTTAATTCATAACAACACTGTTCGCCGGCACTGCGGTTGGTGCCGTACAGAAACTGCTTTAGAAACATAGGGGATTTCTTAAATGGAGGGATATAGGTACTTTAACGAACTTTTTTGAGTTCAAGAGTAAGACATTAAAGCAGGAAGACAGTTTTACAGTAAGGCGATATCACAGTATCACAGTAAGGCAGTAAGACAACGTTACAGTATTCCAGCAAAATAGTAAACAGTAAAGAATGTTTTCCTCTACAAACTCTTCGTAATTGTCTGACTCAGCGATTTATACCTCAACTTAAAACTTTTGAAAATATTTTGATGAAAATTTATCGCCTTTTTTGAATTGTCTAAAATTATCTCATTAATTATAAATATTCTAAATTATTTTCATATTGTTTATGATTTTCAAGAAAAATTACTGTATCATTTTTAAAGTATTTGATTAAAAAAAATAGCGAAAGTGCATACAATTAAAATGGAATTTCATTAGCTAATGATCGCAATTATCAGCGTAATTTTACGAAGAAATTTCCCATTGAAAAATTGATAAACTGAGATAAATAAAACCTCAAGAGATCATCGATTGAATAGCGTAGAAGAGTCGAATTGAGGCGCTCGCTATTGCTCCGTTGCTAGGATATCACAAATACTATGAGGCGAAATGTGCTGCTCGCATAACTCAATCGCCGCTGCCGGTTTGTGTTTTTTTTTCTTTTTTTTTTGAATTACGTAATCATTTTAGTTCGTGATCACTCTTTTATTTTCGGTTCTATCGATTTTACGTAATTTCTTTTTTTTTTTTAATTTTTGAAGTGAAATCCCTTCCATAAATTTTCACCCATCGTGAAAATTTTAACTCGGAATTGCTATCAGAAAGTTATTTCGTAGAGATTTTTTAATAAATTATTCGAGTAAGATTTCAATAAGCAATATTTCTGTTGATTTAAAAAGGCAATGACGTTAACAAACAACAATGCTATGACATTGATGCTAGCTAAAGCATATAAGCAGAATTTCCTCTTTGAAATGGATAACAATATTTGTTATAGCAATACAAGGCCTAATGCACAACTCCACAACCCGATTTTTAGGCCTCTTTTTTTGGTAAAAAATAGAATTTTTTTCTTCCGTTTTTTCACGTAGTACATCAATTATCGAAATATTCAATGATTTAGTTTCAACAGAATTACTATATCTTGTCGAACATAATCGCCAAAACGAAAAGGGCTGAGTCGTAAATAATTCACCCTTCGCTGACTTAATGCATTGATGCATTCTGAAGCAAGCAAATTGAGGTACTTAATTCAGTATCGCGAAAGTGCTTCTTCATAATAAACGAGATATATTACTTTGAGAGATTTTTCTCTGCAGAGAATATTGTTGTCTTCGATTTTTCTGTTTCCTCCTCTATCCACTTTCAGCCAGTACTATAATTTCCGTGTCTTTCACAGGGTTTATTTTTTTATGATACTGTAAGTTGTGTATTATACATCCTATCGTTTCCTTAGTGATATTCGCGCTGGTTTCATTCCATTGCTGTTGGTTTTGTTATTTATCGTTGAAGGATGACGAATAAGATTAGGCAAGATGAGGGGAAGAAAATCTGCGATAGCTAAATTTTTTGATTGGAATTTTCTAACCGATTGTTGAAATCAGTCAAGAACGATTTAATGCAGAAGTGATTATGTCGATAAGTAATCCAAGAAGATGTTATGGACTTTCCAAAAATATTCCTTAAATATGTGGATTATTTGAAATCCATTATGTTCTTCCAAACCGAACAATACGTAGAATGTAAGCATATTTATTTTATAAGCGATTGATTTCACATTTTTTTTCCTTTCTTTCATAATTGTTTTATAGTCCTCATCAAATGCTCTAAAATAATTCAAATATATTTCTCTTTCAATAAATTCTATGATTATTGAATATTTTGATAGGTTGTAACTGTTGTCTCGATAAGATATTCGAATCGATGGCCCCCCACATAAGAAATGCTCGAATAATTAAATCTCAAATGCTAAATAATTTCATAGAGAAATTTTTATAAGACATTCTTTTTATATAATCCTATCGTTATTTTATGATTCATCTCGTACATCCACAGAACTTTTAGCACATCAGATTATACGAAAGAAGTGCAAAGAATTACGAATTCACTTAGGGAATTATAGGTTATGAAAAACGAGTTCAATTTTTTCTCTCACATAGGCGTAAAAAGAATTGTTCGAATTTTTATTTTCAGTTAATTTTTGAATTTTCTAAACAATTGAATTCGATTAAATTTTTTGACAAAAAGAAAAAATTTTTTCTCGAGAAGATCGATTGTTTTCTTTTGTGCTTTTTTTTTATTGGCAGAAGTTTCCGATAAGACTTCCTTTCAACATTCCGACACATTATATTGTTATCGGAGCTTATCGGAGCTCACCTTTCGTCATCTTCTTTTTCGTTGCTTGAGAATAGTTTCACATCGAGCATTGACTGATTAAATTTATAGTATGGTGAAATGATCATTGTTGTTGAAAATTGAAAATTTCAAGCCATGCGAATCAGATGTGAAGATTAGCTGTCTACGTTTTGAAAAAAAAAAAGCTGTGCTTTTGTTTTTCATTTTTCATTTACGCTCTGCACCTCTTCGATTCCTTCTTCGTCTATTGTTTTGCTTCTTTATTTCTGGAACGTTGAAGCCACTAGTATTCGCTCCTCCTCTAGTATAATTCTATGACGTGTGAATTTCCGTACCGAATGCTTTATAAGTAGCCTCAAGTGTTTGACTCCAGTCGATGGTATTGCGAAATAGAGGCTGAATTGAGCAGCTGGTTAGCCAGCTGGCTGGTTATATGGAGAATACGCATCGTGACGTCGGCGAAATTCCTATCGATTTACCTCTTGGCAGTTTCTGCTGCACTACGAATATATCTGTCGTCGTTGTTTTTATTACCGCACACCTCTTTTGTTGCTTATTCACCTTCGTAACGAATTTTCTTCACTTTATTTTTCATTGAATGTACGCTTCTCGATGAATACTGCTAGCCATCCACCACAGTAGCATTGTCAGGTGCATGAAAGATGGAGGGCATCTCGAAACAGAGAGCGGTCGAGAAAACTAGCTGGAATAGGTGGAGAACGTGATCTTGACATTGGCTCTAGCACTGAGGATGGTAATGAGTTTCTCATCTTTGAAAAATTCAAACATTTTCCCCAATTCTTCTCGCACCAAATTTTTCTCGTTCAAAAATTTCCTTCTCAGTCATCCTCTTCTCTCTCACGTCCGCCTTGCCTCAGCCATTCCAGTTTGATGGCTGTCACTAGAATTCTGCAGTCGTCGGCATTATCTTAGCGGTTCTCGTAATAGGCACAATTCCTTTACTTGGAAGATTTTTCTGACGATTGTGTTGCTATCCTGAACAACAGCTGAGGTACCACTGTCAAGACACTTGAGTAGCTCACTAAGTTTCGCACTTTGCATCACATACAGAGGTAATCATTTCAAGCTGCTAAGCAGAACTATCGACCGCGAAAACGTACTAAAGCAGAGATGAGATATAGAATCGTGTCCATTGAACTCATTCCGATTGGACTATTCGTATCGTGGCCGCAATAGAAGTCCACAAACGCTTATTTTTGCTAATTGTCGGTGACGATTAAATCTTCAATAGTTTGCTATCCTCATTTCACTGAAACCTCATTGTGATCACATTTGAATTGAAAAACCACTGACTACCTCTAATTACTGCTCATTGAAATGATTTCTTAAGTAGTGAATATGCTTCACTTGTTCGCTGATGAAGTCTTCCTCTAGTTAACGATCGCTCCTCATTTCAACTTTGCAGTAGAAATTTCTCTCTCATGCGTTAAACGAAAAAAAAAAAACGCTCCTAAGGTTGAAGTTATTTAGCAGCGAAAATATGACGGTTTTCTTTTTTTCCATTAGGCGATTTTATACGTATAATTTTTAAAGAGTTCTCAATCTATGTGTTGATTTGAAAATTGAAAGTTTTTTTTTCCTCACAGAAAGAAATATTTATAAAAATAAATATTCGGAAAAAAATATATCGATATTTCATCGAAATTAAATATTTTTTGGAGGAATTTTTTTTTTTTCATTTTTAATTGATTTATTGCAAATTATATTCATTTAAATTGAACAACTTAAAATGATTATTAGATGAGCGTTCATTATTTCATTTATACGATTGTTTAAGTGAACATTCAAATAGGCTATAATTCAATTTAGAAAATACACATATTTTTTTAAAAATTTTTTTCGAGATTTTTTTCTCTACATATCAATGTTTTTTTTTTTCGTTTATCTGGGCAATCATACGCAATCATATACTCTTTGAACAACTATATAAACTGCAAAGTTTCTCAACGCTATTCCATCAGCGATTGCTATGCTCTAGCAGCCGAGACAGCTCACAATCAAACAGAAGCTTGCATTTTGACCTTTTGACTTTCTTTTATAGAAAGTGTTCTGGAAATATCCTCAGCTATTGCGACCCTGTAATTTAAATCGTTGCAATCAGTAAGTACTACTATACAAACTTAAATTGCTTTAATTATTGTTGCCTACCATCACAAGTAGTCTCAAAATATTCGAAATAATGTTCCAATATTTTTGAAAAAATCCGACCAGTATTAATATATGCAAATTTTCTGCCACCAACAAATGTCTATAACTCATTTGGAAGCAAATTGGACAGCATGTAGATATAGAAAGTAACCATAGGCTGTGCATTACACCCAAGAGATCCTACACTTCTAACTTTCGTGATTTTCAAGTCAAAAATGCCGGGCAGTCAGAAGTACATACCCGCATAGGTGTAGGCATGATGTTGCAATAATGCTCCCCATAGGTGCAAATTTGCAAGAGCTGATTAAAAACGGCTAAAAGAGGACACGTCGATAAGGCAGCTGGCAGCACTGCATCTAAATTCATATGCACTGACAACCGGTTTCCATTTAAAAGAAACGTGCAGATTCGAGAACAGCTATAACAAATAAGCGTCTATTGAGTAAATAGAAAAAAAAATCGAACGTTGAGTAATCAATCGGCTGAGATTGTGTCAAAAATAGCAAATCGAAACGCTCTCTAACTGTAGACGTTGTGTTGTATGACAAATTATTTGTGCTTCAATATGATATTGTTACTTCATAATTTAGTCTCTAAGTTGTATAAAACTGTTATGCTTGTATTCATTACCTCTGCAGCTTATTTTTTACTTCACTGCAGTCGAAGTTGATACCATCTCTCATCTGCATCGGCCATCTTTCAGGTTGTATATTTGATATAGTTGAGTAGGCTATCTCGCTATATGAAGATTTGTTGCTATGTGCAATTTCGACTGTATTTTAGATATGGATGCACGAAAAGTAAAGGATGGTACAATACTGCGATTCAAGACTGGACTATTAAGTAAAAAATGGAAGGAATGCTATGCGGTTCTCTTCAGTGATTCTACACTTTCATGGTATGAGAAAAAGGTAATAAGGCATCATTACTACTAATTGCTAAAATTACTTTATAGAACACGGTCCATTACTTTCGAAGACATGATCGATGATTGTGGCCGCAGGAAAAACTATTGATTTCCTTCTTATTGCAGTTTATCATCGACTAAACACATTTTTGTCGCAATTTTCCGCGTCATTTGTTCGATTATTCTGTCACTTAAATTGGCACATTTCTAATCATTTCGGCTCATAATGCTACACCTTTTGCTTTGGCTGTAGTCGTATTTCTTCAAAGAAAATTGCATATTGCAGGTGCAGATACCCGTCAATTCGCATATCTTCTCTTGAGTCCACTGCACTAACGCGAACGAAATTAGCAGAGTATATGCATAGATCCATCCTGACTTTAAGTTTAGAAATAATCCTTCTCTATCCTTCGATCTGCCATTCTATAACTTCCACTGTTTTCCTGTTTCGGGGATTTCTGGCTTGTGGGAGAGTTCTGCTTAGCGGGGCTCAGCAAAACCCTCATTCTTATTATACTTCTCCGAGGGAGTTCCAAATGTTTTTTTGTGTACATATTAAACTTAATTGCAAAAATGTGTTATAATCTGTTTCCTAAAACCATTTCCGACTTGCTTGGATTGTTCAGCTGGCGCAGGCATGAATCACCACTGCAGAGGCAGATATGCTTTTTTCAGTGAATTAGAGCCTTTTCCTCCCTAATAACTCTTGTGATCATTCATCACGATAGATATGTGCAAGACGAGAGTTCTTCCTTAGACATTTAGCGTCTATGCTAGTTAGAAAAGGCTTCCAGTATTTCCGGAGAAATGAATTTTCCTCACAAATAACAGATATTTAAAGTAATCCCGAAGTGCTTTTCTCGCTCTTCAAATATGTTAGTTCCTTTCAATGAGAGTAAGCAAAAAAAACTTTCAAAAGTAATCAAGTGATGATGTAACTTTCTTGACCGTTCTCTATGTGAGTGGGAGACCTAGCTAGCGATGTAGATAAAATCATTGAAGCATGAGGCGTGTTGCATGTGGTTAGAGATTGCAGCTGGCCTTATGCGCCTTGCCATTAAGTGTATATTGGACCGCTACTTTAGATCTTTCAATATTATCAATGTTCAGCTCAGTACCATCCAATCCATTTCTAAAAGAGCCTACCAGGTTCTCGATTCAATGAGGACTTTTCCAGTTCGGTTTCTTCGATCACGTTATTGTTTATTTTAGTCTGATTCGCATCCTATCGACTCGGTTCTACTGAAGGACGTGGTGCCATATATTTGCGTTGGTCTGCTATGCGACAGAATGCCAGGTATTCTATTCATAATGCTTTATGGTCGGCTTCCGCATATGGCTGCTAATGTGCGGTCTAAAAGACAAAACTTTGAAGAAACAAATGAGGTAAAATAAATTAGCTGAGATAGTTGTTGCTGGATAAGCAATCTGATTCTAGAGTGCTGTATAATGTCATTATTTTCCTTTGAAGGCTAAAGGTCGAAGAACTCGAATTGTGACTCTAAGCTTCAAGTCATTATGAAACAATTTCAGCTTTACATTTTTCAACTCTATACTCTTAGTATACGAGAAATCTGTATATTTTTTTTTCGAAGTTTTAGCGAAGAAATCAAGAGTTTCTTCGATGGTAATTAGTAAAGATGTTTTCAGTTCGTCGGCCACAATTGCCCGACAAATATTCAGTGCATCATTTAGTTGGTATCGGTATGGATCCACAGGCTAGCAAAGTGCATTGGTTCCTATTTTCGTCGGACTCAGATCTCGAGTAGGTTTTTTTATTGATTCCATTTGCATATCTATCGTGTGATTTATATGGATTTCCACAAATTTCGTTTGGAAAGCGCACTTTGATGAGCTAATATCTGTGAGTGTATAAGCGCACATGTCCATGTCTGTCTGCCTTTTGTCGTTCTGCCTATCTGTCGGTCTGCCCGTCCGCTCATCTGTTTCATTGTCTTTCTGACTTGAAAATCATAGAACCTAGAGTTATGAAACGTGATAGATGTAATAATCACTCCTGCGAATTTCTGAGTCGGTCGATCGGCCTGTGATGGATTTGAAGAGAAAATTTGTTGAACGAATCACATGTGTTTAGAAAACTCGATTATTTTTAGAGGGTTGATATGAGCGATTAATTTTGTTAGAATATGCTGCTATTGCGAATATTTTATTATTTGTTGATTGGTTATGAGACTGGTTGGTTTAATGAACAAACTTTCCGAAGCGCATCTATTGACAGCTGCTCTTGCACGCTCGTTCGCCGTTCACTTCCTTGATGTGATCATTGAGTAGTGTCACTTTGTGAAGAAAGAGGGGAAATGGAAATAAAGAAAGATGTAGAAAGAGAGAGGGAGAGGTAGAAGAAAAGAAAAAAACAAAGACAAAGTGAGCGAAAGAGATATTTTTATGAGAAAGCTCTAAAACAGAGAAACAAAGATATGGAGAGAGGTGGATTTTTCCGAAAGAGCTCTTAGACATTTCTGATATTGTGCATAAAGTTCTCACAATATATGTCATCTGCCTACAAACTATAATATATCTGTAAGCTAGGAATCAAGAAAGCATTTTTCTGCATTCGAGAGTTGAAAGGTGTTTGCTGAAAGACAATACAATATGGGGACTCATCGGCATTTCTCATCAATAATTTATGCGAAGTAAATGAGGAAACACGTTGGGCCTCCTCATGTCATATATGTGCTTATATGTCTTTTCGCAGGTACAGTTGTCGGTGTAGCACAACGTTCCATTAATTGGCTCCATTACCATCACCAAGTATCGTATGAAACCTGTCCGACCCTTTTGTAAACCTTCGAAGTCATTTACTGCATCCCGTACTATTACAGTTTGCCAGAGATGACGAGGGGAGATGAAGTTGAGTTGAATAATTCGAGGGGAGGGAGGAGGGGGGGGGGGGGAAGGTACAGTGCATTAAGATATTCTAAATGCCATTTATGAAAGCCAGTTAATATGGAATTTGGTAAATAAAACAAACTGTTAACCATTGATTATCCTAAGATGCATTGATTACATCGACTCTATATTATGTTGTCTTCGAGTTGTATGCTGAAGTTATAAAGCATTGCATAAAAACGCGTATATTTGCATGTATTATTGCTCACGATCAAGTTATTATATATAGGCATTACTCGCAAACGAGACGAAGGAAGCCGATTACGCTGAAGTGTTCGAACTCAACGAAAAAAATTTTGGTGATTTGAGACAAATCGCTCGAATTGTTCACGAATTTCGTCTGAAATCCGGCGTGTCGTTTAAGACGTTAGCAAATTTTGGGAAGAAATCAGAAAATGTTTAATCTTGCAACAAGTAATCGCCAAGTTCAGCATCGTTGGAGCGCATTATATTGGGTTGATTTGTGCTTGCTTTTTGAATGATAATATTGAATTGCTTCTTTTTCTAGGTCATGGTTCACCGAGATCACGAAGACACTTCCAAAACCTAATCCACCTCCAAATGCACCAGTCCAGCCCGGCGCACCGGTTTCAGGACCAGGAGCACCACCTCCAGCATACAGTATGTTCCTATATCACACAGAGCAATGCATGGTTGAAAGAATAGCCAAGTGCTAAGTTTATCAATGGCATTTAAAATTGCTTCCTCACTAATTTCGGCCGTCAGTCAGCTAATGCTTTCTTGTGTCGAATTGCATTGGAAATGGAAATTCAAACTTAAATCAGGGTTTAAATCTTCGTAGGATGAGATGATTTTCTTTTTAGACTGATATCTGCGCCGTTTATCGTATTTCAGATCCGCCAGCGGTATACCCAAACGCGCCACCTCCCGTCAATCCCGTGAACGGTCCAGCTCAGTATCCTCAAGGATACCAGCCACAAGTTGCGGGATACGCTGGTGGTCCTGGCTATGGCGGAGGAGGGCCAGGATATGGTCGTGGCGGTCCTGGCTATGGTGGTGGTGGGCCCGGTTACGGTGGTGGACCAGGCTATGGGGGTGGAGGATCGAGCACAACTGTCATTGTACGGGTATGCGTTTAGTTGCGCATTCACAACCACAAATCAGTTTGCTTCCTATTCCCGTCGCTTATAGATATTGTTCCTGACAAGCCTGTTTTCTTCTTTTTTTCAGAGGTGATTTGCCTGTATTACGCAGATAGTGAGTACCATCATGAAAAAAGTGATTGCCTTATTTAGCATGACGTCATGGAGGCGTGCATTTTTTTGCAGCATTTAATGGGGAAACATTGTGTGTGAGTTTTCCTCTTAAGAGGCAATGTTCGAGGTGGCATCAAATGAATTTTCGTTCTTGCCAGATGGGTTGGCAACAGTGTTAACCATTTGCACTTAGGGGTTTAGTTAAAAAAGTAAACGCCTAAAATCTATGTGCTTGCTTGTTTGCCTCCAACAAATGATGCATGGCGCAGTTAATGTGCTCGGTGCATTGAGCAGCCAGAAACGTCACGAATGAAGTTGAAATAGCCGACTCGCGGGCTTGATATCACAGAGACAGCTGACTGTATTGCTGCATTTCTTAATCTAGATGCTACCGTTTAATGGAATTAAAAATTAGATGCATCGAAAGGAGAAACAGGCGAATTGTGATTTTCAGGATGGTGGAGGAGGCTACAGTGGCAGTAGTGGTCCCGGCTTCGGCACTGGTCTTGGCACTGGTCTTCTGATGGGCTCGCTGATGGGCTATGGAATCGGTAGCTTCTGGGGTGGTGGCTTGCATCCAACTTACGGATTCGGAGGCTATCCAGTGGGAATGGGAGGAGGTTATGTCCAGGTATGCTGTTAAAGTTTTGGATAGAAATTTCTTCGTATCAATGAAAGCTGTAGTAAGTCTGCTAAAATATTCAACATGAAAGTGATTTTACCGCTTTTCAAAGCTCAGGTTACCAAAGCTCAAGTTTGGAGGCAACACGAACGGCAGAGACGAAACACGGATGGAACTTTCACCTAATGTCATTCAGTGAATTGTGTGCACACAGGAGATACTGTGTCCACTGCCCTTATGAGTTGAATGATTGTGCCAGAGTAAGATCGGCTGTCCCAGCGGCTTCAATCCGAAACTCTACAACCGTCTATGATTGTCTCCTAGACAGAGCATTTGCGCTGACTGAATGTTTGTAATCACAACGAGTTTAAGTTTTTGCTTTTTTTCAATATGGGATAGAATGAAAGATTCATAAGCGGAGTATTAATTGAATGAATAAACGAAAATTTGCATGAATGCCTGTGCGCTCTATGGACCATGGAGATCCCTGCTAACTATCAATGTTATATATTGCAGGATAACGATACTTATATCACCAACAACTACTATGTTGGTGGGGATAATAATACTGGAGGAAACAGTGGTGATAATCAGAACGATAATAGTACTGGCCAAGACAATAATGCCGATGATAACGCTGGCAATCATGACGCCGGATATGATGGCGATTATGGTGGTGGCGATGATTATGGATACGACGATTATGGCGGTGGAGACGATTATGGTGGAGGTGATGACTATGGAGGGGATTTTGACGGTGGTGATTTTGATGGTGGTGATTATGGCGGTGGCGACTTCTAATGTGTTCCTCACGAGTGTCGAATCTCGGTGCCGACATTCTAAATTTGCGCTTTTCGCATACGTTTTCTGCGTCATATTGCAGCAGTTGCTTTAGATTGTGCATCATGTTCGCAGCATGCTCTTGCACTCAACGCCATGCTTTTAGATATATTGTAAAGTTCAAGTTCCTCAGGCAGCAACCGTTTTGAACGCTTCTTGACCTCAAATACGATTATCTTAATTCCGAGTTCCGAGCGTATCAGGGAAGGTTAAAAAATGGCCGCAGAAATAATAGCATCTCTGCGCTTTCGGTGAGAGTACCTTTAAAACGCAAAATGTTCCAATTGCCCATCGTGCTGTTCTTTGCGTTGCTGCAAAAAACCTTAAATAGAATTAAAAGAAGTTTCGCCAGGTTGCGTTTTGAATTTCCCAAAAACAGCACTGTACGAACAACGTTCGTGGCGCCATATGACTATCATATAACACTTGTTTTGAAAAAAGCCAATTATGGTTCTCAAGGTGGGCAACTGCTTTACCGTATGCGAATCAGCATTAGCGTTAGCTTATTTTGCAAAGGATTTCCTTTATTATCGTTAACTCGCCACATAGACTACCTTTGAAGGTTTAAATATTTCCATGCGACCGTAATGTTTCCATATGAACAATTATAAACACCGTCATTCATCCTATGAGGTGAAAACGATTCCCACCGTCCACTTTTCGGAAGAAATATTTACGGTTTTGTGATTGTGCGTTTGACTAATCAAAATCAACGTTGACTTTTACGAGGTATTTCTGAATGGTTTTTTCTTCTCAACATTTGTTAATGCTTGAATTGTGCCATTCTATACGCATTTCTCTTTATCGATACTACTGCATCTCTCACTTCGTCTTTTTCTCGTCTAAAAAGTTTTGCATATCAAACAACCCCTGGTCTATGAGATATTCGAGTTGCATGTTTTAGCCAATAAATTGAAAAGCAGAATATTCTAGAAGATATGTGGATTGTCTTTTTCAGGAAAAAAGAGAGAGGACAAATGTTTTGCTAATAGCAATTTCTAGGGAGGGTACTTCAATCTTCTATCGTCGGACTGTTTGCTTCTTGGATGCTCATTTTTCGATGAGATGAATTGGGGATTACTTTACCCTATGAACATTACGCCTCCTTGTATATAACTGATTGCATTTTCTTAATGGGATTTTGCAATGATTGTAATATTGCCAAAGAGTATTCGTAAACGATTCACACAGTTGACGTGTAAATGTTTAATGATAAATCAACATTATTGTGAATTTAAATAAATGAATAAAAATAAAAACATATATTACCAATAAAAAACAAAAGAAATTTTATTTGGATGTAAATTGTTGAGAAGAAGAAGAAACAAAAGAGAAGGAAATAAAGCATATGAGTAAATGAAAGAATGAAACAAATTAGCAGTAGATTTACAGCACCATTCTATAAGGAATAGGGCAGTTCGATATGAATTCAATCAACAAACCATATATCTTCAAAAATTTCCGTCGAGAACTTTCTTATGTGTAGTAAGAATAATTCAGCTATATCAAGTATTGTTAATCAAACATTAGCACTACACCGAAGAGAGTTCTCATTGGAACTTCATGAAAACATTCCGAAATATGTATCGCATCGCCAAGACAAGCTTCTCGTCAAGTTGGTAGTCTACAAAATATGAAGCCTATGACGCTATCTTTAGACTAATCTCATTATCGGCTATTTGTACTTCTGAATTTGAGTCATGGCATATCGGGAACATGAAGCGTCGAAATACATTTACATATTTAGTGCAAAAGTAGGCGAAGAAATTTGCATACTCAATTCATGAGTATTGAGAACTTAAGCTTGTCAACGATGAAGTTCTTTTCTCATAACATTATCATGTGCAAGCTTTTCTCCCCGTGGCATATGACATCTACGATTTTATTAACTCGAGTCGTACATGCCGTATGTAATTACGACTTGTTACAGCCTCTAAAGAGTATCCCGGATTTCTTATGGCTTCTTTTGCATCATGTCCATTTATGAAACAGAATTGATATGCAAGAGCAAGAGAACAGAGGTGGTCATTATCAAGATGCTGCGAAAGTTAATACAACTTAAGCTATTAGATGACCATCTAATCAAAAGCAATGGATGACATCCCGTCTAAAATGCTTCATACGAACTATTTGCAACAGCATTTTAACTCTCCCATATATGAATATCCCCGAAATGAACTTCAGTGTCTATGTTAATGCCCAATTAAATCATATGCACTTAAATCGATTCAACATACCTATTTGAAAGACCAAAAAATGTTATTTCGCTTCTTCACCGCTAATGTTATTCACTTTTAGGAAGTTAAGAAATAGCGGCCTAACCTGAAGTAGCATCACTAGGGAAATGCAAAAAAACGCCTAGACCAGAGCGAGACGATGAATAATAAAAATAAGAGAAAAAATAAATTGAGAACGAAAGATACACGTGTAAGGTATATGAGTTCGATTCTTCAACTATGATAGTTGAATAAAAGTTAAAGAATCTACCACATTCCCGTTACGTCGAGGAATAACGCTAAAAGAAATAGTCGAATAGAAAAGAATGAAAGATGATTTAAAGAAAGTGGTCGGCGAACGATTGTAAGATCCAGGTTTTTGCTTCAACAACATTGAATGGAACGCGGTTGTTTGGAGGAATGATATGATAGGCGGAGAATGACAAGGGAATGATATGAGCGATTCCTTATAGTTTATAGCCGGATTCAGTGCACGTCCTGCAGCAGAACTTGCCATACCTTGCGTTTGCGCACAATCCGGCCTTAATGATAAGTCGGCATGTCATGTGATTGCCTTGATCGACACATCCATCGGATACTTCGATCGCTAAAATCAATCCATGATATTGGTGAGTTTATACACAATACTGAACTTGGATCATATGACATAAGGCTAGGAAGAAATTTCATAGGCGGTAAAGAAAAGTTATTCAGAGAAAAGAAAAAAAACAACAATTTTCGAAGTTTTGATAGCCAAACATTAAAACGTAGTGTCTTCATCAGAAATAATTCTATAGAAGAGTAGAACTCTATCGCGAACGTTGCCTTATGCGCCGAACACTGCTGATATTAACTTAATTCAAAGATAAAAAAGCGAAATGGAAAGAAATTACACAAGAAGAATCGATAGGAAAGCAGTTTCAATCTGAAAATAACGCCGACATTACACCACTATTGAGGCAATTTCATATGATTGAATATTTTCTGGACTTTCTGGATTGTAACAAGGTAACGACTGATAAGTGGAAATGCTATGTGGCAGAAGGAATTTTATATAATTTTGACTTCTTAGATTCCCACAAAAATAGCGCTTACCACAGTACACATCTCTAACTTTATATATATATATATATATATATATATATATATATATATATATATATATATATATATATATATATATGATCTGGCAAATCATATAATGTTTCTAACTTTGCGGCGAAAATGTTTTGAAAAATCCTAAAAGACTCGGATGCTGTCGGGAAAAAAAACTGCGATGACTGAAAATCTTTAGCTCAAAATGTAATATCGATGTGAATTGCTACGCCATAAAATAACGCCACCTAAAATGCAAAACTTTGTTCTTTAAATAGAAATTTCCGGGCAATTAAATTCTTCGCTAATCTATCAAAAACAAGAGAACCAATTCTGTGGATATACAGTGCTGAAAACAAAAGCCATTATCTGAGAAATCTGAGCTTTACAATAAGTTAGTACTACGCTCTGTGGAGTGTATTTTATATATCATGAATTTCGTCATAGAATTACAGCATATTCAGAGTGAAAGTATAGAATAGAGGTATGCCAGAGTGCAGAATGCAGATAAAATAAGGCACAGTAGCACATGTTATGTTTTAAGAAGCGATTCAAATAAACTGAAAATGTCGGTGACTTTGGAGCTCAATGAGGATAGAACGGTACATATATATTACATTATGTGCATATTATAATTGACAAGAGCAAAGCAAAAAAAAAAGTGGCAAGCATCATAATTGCAATAGCTCAAAGGTACAGCATTCGCCGGACAAGCGGAAGGTTATCATCTCGCAACTACAAGCGGGCAAAGCTTTCATTCGTCATCGAATATTTCCAAAATAATCAAGAAAAAAGTTGCATGACGCTCAACAAACTTATTTTCTGGCGATGAAAAAACTTTACACGATCCGGTCTAGAAAAACCGTTCGCACTAGATTTACTAAACTAGTAGCGAAACGAATCTCACTGCTTGCCTATTTTTGAGAACTTTTGAGACAACAATGAAGTCAAAATTATTGCACACCTCCAAAGTGGTAATATTAGAATGTGCAACGTGTAAGAGCGCTCTTCCCATGAATTGGTCAATTTACTGAAGGTTGCAGCATACTTTTCACCGAAGTTAAAAAATCTTTTCTTATCACCAATTCTTAAAAATTAGCATTCTTGAATGAAAGAATTCAATGTTATCACCAAAAGCACTCTCTAACTCGAACTGCTTAATTCGCACAATTATGCCAGGCAGGTTCACGTTGCGAATTCAAGGAAAAAGTACTTCGCAAGTAATAATTACATACAAATGGAGTTACAAATTGTGGAATATATCGTAAAATCTTACAGTTCTCGTCCTAATTTTGTTCAGTTATTCGCTTATGAAATTAAAAAGACTGCAAAAATAATGCAAAATTCTTGATGATTCTTCATGCTTAAAGTCGAATTGAAAAATTGCTCATTATGTATAATATTTGAACGAGATTTTCTTGTGCCTCTGAAGCACCTTCAAAAAGACTCGTAGAAAAGGGATTTTAGCATAAGCATGATGAGAGCACTGTGCCAGCATAAATATCTGAGACGAATTCTGTTCCCGTATTGCCTCGCTATCCCAAAAAGATTGTTATTTTTCGAAATGGTGGGATCTTCTAAAACACTCCGGAAACTCTCACAGCAATTTCAGCAACAATTAGATTCCATGATTTCAGCGATTTTAGCAAATAACTAAAGCACATTTGTGAGTGATATATAAGGGTAGCGATTTGTGCTCAACAATTAAAATAACGTTTGACAATCATGAGAATAACCTTTTATGATGACTCTTACTGGATCGGAGAGGATCGCTGCATGACCTGCCGCACATGAATAATCTCCAGAATCGGATTCACGCGTATCCAGGATTAACATGAGCGTGCCGAAATCAGATATCTCAAATTCAGCAAATGTGACGTTCATTGACGCTTAAATTTCACATTCGCAAAAATTAATCATGAAAGTGTGGAAAACTTAATGATGCAACCCTTTGGATCAGAATCCAAAGAAGCGATCCATACGAGAATTATATGTTCTCTCGATTGCTCTTCATTATTCTCATATCGAATACTGGCTCAAAATCGATGGCTAATGAAGATTTTAGCCAGCGTTCATTTCGTTGCGTTGCCAACAGCCATCGGAAGTCATTCCGATATGCAGCCCACCTTACTATTCCCATATCAAATAATAGACCGTCGGTTATCATCGATTAAATTTCCTTCAGTTAGCGGTATCTTTAAAATCTTTTCTTACTGCTTGCAAAAACATAGGACATTTTCAGTGGCGAATTCTAATTTGAGATTGTTCAAAATCGGAGAATTTTAGTATTCATGAAGATTTCGCTTTTGATGTGGAACAATCCTTGAGATAAACTAAACGGATTTCGTCAACGCATTGGCTTGCAACTACGACTGTTGAAACGGCAAAGAAGGAAGTTCATAAGATACCGTGATTCACACAAATGTATAATACAGGTGGGATTTTCAGGATCATTTTTTCTAAGAAGCCGAGCTACTTGAGTCCAACATGAGTTTAAGAAAGTCTCACTTGTGCTTATCCGAGTCTAACCTAACTCAATGTTGGCAGCTAATCGACGAATACTTTCGACGATTTCCTCCTTTCATTAAAGGAACGTAGTAAGCAAGTTACATTAAACATACTTGTATGAATGCAAGTCAAGGATTCGATCTATGAAAGTCACCTGTATTCGAGGATCATTTTCAACCTCGTAATCAAGGGCACGGCCATCCTTGAACCATCTCACTGGTTGTAATCCATGCGTGGCACAATTCAGTTCGACCACTGAGCCAGCAGCACGTGGAATGTGACCAACGACCGATATGGAAGCACGATTATCCATTGCATGTTTCGATGCCAAAGATGAACTACAACAAAAAAAACCTTTGTGGTAATATACTACATCAAGAGGAAAGTTACTAGTTCATTTGCGATATTTGGATGATTGCAGCTATTAGTTTATTGCATGGAACAACATAAGATATGAGACTAGCGTTGCAGAAATAAAATTTAAAGCAGATATGAATTCTGCAGTCATATGAAAGAATTTTCTCCATCATCTAATGGGATTGTTAACTATACCTTTTCATATTTTATACAATAAACGTTCGAAACCATATATCTTTCGTAATGCACACAAATCGCATCTGTTTCACAGAGGCGTCGATGTCGGAGTCGAAGCTGATGCTTTATAAGATTTCACTATTGCCGAACCGATCGTAAATCACCAAATAAAAAATGAAATGGGTAATCGTGTGCCACTTTAAAAAACCTTTTCTATAGTATTCCCCTACCTATCTCAAGGCTTTCTTAGAAGTGAAAAATTCGTATAGTCACATTTGGTCTTTCCTATGTCATTCACTATTGCAACACAGAACACTACAGCTATAAAAAGGGATGTTCCATAAATGAAAGAATAACATAAACATAAAGAAAACTTCACGATCGCATAACTTAATATCTCAGTGGTGAAATCTATAGGTTAGTAAATAAGCATTTCAATATGCCTATCTACGATGAAATACTTTAAAAATCGCAACGAATATTTTCAAAAAAAATTGTTTTGCTGTACATTGTTCATGCAATTTTCAAACGGGAAATATTTCATCCTATTAATTCATGTTAAATGCTGATAATATGGCGCATATTGAAAAGTTCTAAATGTCCCCCACCCCCCCCCCCCCCCCCAATCGCCACAACTTACCATGCACGCATGCATTCATTTTCGCTATCGAAACGATTTTCATTCCCATTGCAACCACTGTAGACGAACATTCTACAATAACCGACTGTATTGTCGAAATACCATTTCTGTTGTGATTCACGACAGCGTCCTGCTTCGAATGACAATGTACACACTCCTAAATTAAAATGTTTAGAGAACAATAAATAATTTTTCGAAACTTCAGAGACGGGTTCACGAGCTTTTTAGTTCAACTTTAAAAGGCAGAAATCATATTTGAATATCTAAAATCAACAATACAAGACGATAAAGAATTTCAACAATAAACGCATATTTTTGCATATTTAAATAGAATGCGACGAAATTTGATCAAACTTTTTATCTTCATTATTGGAGAGGTATAAAATATGACTTCACGATAAGAAAAAAAAATTGCGAACTAAGAGGAAACTTGCAATTTGTGTGGCGTTCATGAAGAAGAATTTAAAATCAAATTCTCTAAAACTTTCAAATTTTCGAATTTTTCTCTGAACATAGCATCCTCTAAAAACATTTGCAATTTCTCTTTTATTTAAAAGAAATCTTATAACAAATGATTACAAATAAGCATAGAACATGATTACAAATAATAGCCACATGTAAAACACCAAAAAATTTACGCTATAAAATAGAGACTGTAGCAAACAATTTTTTCAACGTCTTCAGCCATCCTTTCAGGCTGGAAAGTGAAAGCAATTTTTGAAAATAACGGTTGTCCGTTCACTCATAGCTATCTATGCACGACGTTGTCATCATACGCGTTGCGTATAATTTTGCCACATCACTCTAATTTGCAGAAGAATAAAAAATAAAAATAAAAATAAGTTAGGAAGATAAAAGCGGAAGAAGATAAATAAAGAATATACGTTCGCTGTTGATTGCAACAAGTTCTTGAGAACGAGGTGAGCATCGCTTCTCGCATTGTTGTTTCGTGTCGAATCTATTTCCATTGCCACGACAACCTCCATATGTGAATTGCTTGCATACGTACTCATTGGCGTCGAAATACCACTGTGTTACTGGATCAGTGCAAGGACCACTATCTCTTTCCATCATACATACATCATCTTCACCTGTTAACGGCAAATATCGACTGCATATTTCAAATCGAATTATATATATATATATATATATATATATATATATATATATATATATATATATATATATATATATATATATATATATATATATATATATATATATATATATATATATATATATATATATATATATATATATATATATATATATATATATATATATATATATATATACATATATGCGAATAAATAAAAATGTGATGGCCTGCACTGCACAAATACAAGCTTGCAAGTGCGCAGAAGAAGCAAAGTGGTCCCTGGAGCTGCAGATCATCGCTGTTCAAGCTGTGATTTGTCGCTTCGGGGATTAGAAATAACATTGGTAGGCCCTCTTCCCCTTCTTTTCTTCCTAGTAAAAAGATTCCCTGCAAACCGTTCTATCAAAGCCTAACCTACCATTGTGGCCGATTCTAGCCTCTGTGGTGCACAGATGCTCGCATTCGGCCTTGCTGGAAAAGCGATTTCCGTTGCCGCCGCAACCCGAATACATAAAGACATGACATTCTCTCGTACCCTTGTCGAAATACCATTTCGTAAGATGCAAGTGACATGTGCCTCTCTCCACTCCCATTGAACATACATCTGAATATAGCTGTCAGTTAGCCACTTCGTATGCATCAATACTGTTAGTAAAAATTAGCTAATGATTTCCGGAATGTGCGTGCCGTAAAATTTGGAGCTGAGCTTAGGGGCTTACGGCATCCTGAAATTGGAAATCTGATCAGCGGGGAGATTCATCAGGCAACTTCGCAGCAATCTTCGGAAAAGAAAAATTTACATGAGGGGGATTATTTACATCGATAAAGAAAAAGCGGTTTCGCAAAATGTCCGTGTCTGAAGTAGCGATTATGTCCATTCTAAAAATGAACGCATCCGCCCATAACAGCAGAAAGCCAAAAGGTGAAATATTTGGCCAGAGACGTAAAAGATCATCTTATGCCACTTTACCGCCCAGAAAGATAATGGCACTCCGAACTTTGAAAGTTTTATTGTCATCTGATCGTTTTCCCAACTTTATCTCTTCAGATGAGCTTGCAATAAACTCATGATGATAGGAAGGCTCATCTACACTCCAAATGTAGAGTACCTAATTGCTTATCACGTGCAACCTACGATTACTGCTATTTTCTATAATATTTTTTAAGCGTTACAAAATCATTGTAATACTACCGAAGGGTAATCCATTTGAAATGGAGTCGTATTAAAGATTCAATTTTGCTTTTCTAAGAAAAAGTTCACATGATATTCCGTGGTGAAATTTTCCACAAGATCTTTAAACTGCTACGCTAACGCATAAAGGTAATCAAAGATGACAATCACAAACCTTGATCCCTAAATGCACCACAAGCACGTTCACATGCCTCCTCGGAAGTGAAATAATTAGCATTATGCCCACAACCAGTATACATAAAACTGACACATGCCAACTGATCCAAATCATACCTCCAACGAACGATTTCACCAAAACATGGACCTACATCTTCCGGTAGTTGGCATAACTCTGCAATCATATATTTCATCCAAAGCGGTCAAAGTTTTAAAATAAAAGCGAACATTAATGTAAAATTGGAAACATTTTAATTCCTTCATGATTATATAATACGTTTGTAATAAGCACGAGCTGCGGTCGTCGTTGTCATCTTTTAAGTTTCTACAGGAAGCAGCGATTAGGGTAGCAATTTCACCGATGAAAAAGCATGGTGATTTGATAGAGTTGTGATTCGTAATTAATTATTCACTTATCTCGTTGTCAATCAATTCAATTAAAAACAGCAAAAATGCCGTCTAAACAAAAATTAAAGACAAAAAAAAACTAATAAATGAAAAACAATACAAAGGTACATAAATGCCACTACATAATGTCCAAAAAATGTGCTTCCAGAACGATATTCAGCTATACGAATGGTCAGTATAAACCTAGCTTGCATATCAATGACTATATGTACGCAACAACGCACCTGGTAGAGGGGTTAACGGCACAGATGGTGACACCTTCATAGGACGATCGTCAATGGTTTGTTCGCCATGAGCATCGTATATACGCCCACCTTTCTCGGCAATCGCCACTATTCCTTTGTCCTATAATTTCCCCTACTAAACAATGACTTTATTCTGTGGTTGTAACCAAATCCTCCTTTTTTTTTTGAACAATGTCCGGAAAAGCTAAAAGATTACTTAAAAAATAGTCAACTTTTATTCTTCCTCCCCCCCCCCCCTCCCCCAAAGCAATCACAGGTGCTCAGAAGACTGGAGGGAATTTGAACGGTCGTCCACAAAGATTGAAAATTTGAGGAGTTTCATCGATATTCAATAAATGAAAAACTGCCAACACTTTAAAAAAACTGCAAACAAGACATAAAGTAGAGGTATACTGGTAAAAACAGCTTTGAAAAAATTCTTCGAATCAGTTATATTCCAAACAATGGCTGTTACAGACCTCATAATCGTCATCTTGTGCGCTTTCGCTTGATTCCTTGTAATCATCGTCCTCATCGTCGTCGATTTCGTTTCCCATCTGCAGATGAGCGTTCGATGGCCGGTCATTCCTTACCGTTATCGTTAATTTCTTCAATGTATGCTTGTTGCTTCGGAAACAGAGAGCTCTAGACACATAGGACGGTGGCAAAAAGCTATGAAATGGGGCTAATGGACAGCGTTAGGGGCAAAGAGTGAAAACAGATGAAGTTTTCTGATCGAAAAGAAATTTCGACTTTCAGAAAACATGAGTTCAGTGCCTTTTTCAACGCGAAATTTGACTTCCAAACCAGCATCTACTCAGATTTTTTTTCTGCGCCCGCCTCTGCTCAGAGGCATTCAGAAAGAGCAGCACAGAGTTGGGCGGCATTCGTTGCACTGGTTCCTGACTGATGCATAGTTTCTTACTGAAGGATTCCTGATGTGGGGATTAAAAAATTATTTCAAGGATGTTCAAGGATGTTAAACAGCACCATCGCCCAAACATTCATATAGGTTGGACGACGACGCCAGTGACATAACTTATCGCATTATGCTTATACAGTAAACAATGTTTGTGCTCTCCAAATGGAGATATCATTGAAAGAATCTGTAACGCTATCGCTCATTTCCAACATTTTCATTTAAAAAACATTGTAGTATCTTCGAGCAAGCGAAAGTGCGCAGCAGGAAGGCTGGTACGACGGATGGTTCAGAGTTCCCTTGCTAGACCGACTAGTTTCAGCCTTATAAATTTTTATAAAGGACTCTTTTTCCCGGAGGTATTCATAGCCCTTAGCGATGTTGACTGGTTAAAATGGAACTATACGGGCAGTCATCGTATAATGACGATTGCATTTAGGAAATTTTTGGATTCCATCATCTATGACTACCAAGCTGAAATAACCGCACAAACAATCGCCTATGCACATTTATGTGCATAGAAATGGCGCCGCCAGAATTAGTCTTGTGCATAAACCAATTGAATAGCATAAAATAAAACATATTTGATTCTTTCTTTCAAATATTGTTCTCTTAAGTGATGAGTGTTACAAATTCCATTCCTTTGGATGCTTTGCTTGAAATCTTCTTAGATAAGGTTACAACATTTGACCCCTTTAATTCTATTTCAGCTAATAACTCCTCGCTTCCACCGCAAGATTCCACGTTCTATGCTTCGCAATCTCATGCCAAAGCTCATAGTAAATACTATCTCTTTTCTTCAGTTTCTTACATTTTTCAGTTCTTTCATTGCTTTCATATATTAGTTTAGATCTGCTGATGCGTCTCAAATTTTTACGCCTCATCTTATAATAGGAAAGAAAATTGTGTGTTTCAATATTGTCGCCGCCTTCATGTGGCGTTCGGATGCAGTGCATATATAACATATGTGCATTGTGTACGTTCGACGAGAATAAAACGTCACATAGTTCTTTTAAAAAAAACCTCAGGCGGATAACGTCATTACCTCATATCGACAAGAAATATGAGCAACGTGGATAGCGAAAAAATGAGGACTTTTATCACTGTTCTAGACGGTTGATTACCGCAAATCTTAAATCAAGAAAAATTGATTCGATAAAAGCATAAAGCACACATAGATTCAATAATAATGTTTACGTCCTTAGAAGACAAGAACGAAACAACACTCTCCTATATTTTCATGGTTTATATTGTTCAATGACTGCGCTATTGCGCACTTAATACAATCGTGCAATATTCGAACATCTTTACTGTCCGACTTTGCAACTAGGAAAAATTTTTAAAGAAATAAATGAGTATATTTATATGAACCTCATTAACCTGTGTATTTCCATATACATCACAGGTGCGACGACAGTCTTCAATAGTTTCGAAACGATTCTCATTGCCACCACATCCGCCATAAATGAATAATTCACATTGGCCACTACGAACATCAAAATAATATTGCTCGATGGATGCTCTGCAGAGTTTTTAGCAGGATTATGCGCCGAATTCTTCTGAGTGCAACAATTAGTGATAACAGGATGACGGGTATTTCGATTAGATAGGTTTTATGCTCGCCAAGCCTCTATTTAGCAAATACCAACAGAAAGAATTTATATATGGTGAGATGATGATCGCTAGTAGCAATATTTGATCTATAGCTATATTGTGTTTTAAAGGTGTTATACCTATATTTCCACTCCTATAACTAGATAATTCTATACGTGAAAGTTCATATCTTAATGTTAAACGGGCAGCGCAACTGTTCAGAAATTCTTCGATGGAATTTTATGAGGCAATCTAAAGTGTTGTGCAACCGTAACAGGTAAAATTCTTACGTTTACAAAGGGAAAATATATAATTTGAATATTTCACGTAGAATTTCTTGAAGAAGAAAGAAGTGGAAAAAAATGTAGACGCAATTTGATAGTTGAGAAATATCGTGATATCAGCTTTGTTTCTTGAGATTTTTTCATATTCCTGCATAAAATAAAATGTGATAAATAATTTAAAGCTAACTGTCTCTCCTCTTCCCACAAGAAAAGGGCTATATCTCCGACCGAAATTCTTTCAACGTTACATAAACAAACATAGCATTTGTATACTTATTATTCCCTAGACGATAACGATCATTACCAACGGCGTTAGTGTATTCCTTAACATCATGCTGCATAAAGACGTCTCGGTCAATTTCCTCTTTAATGTTTTTTTTTCTGTGGATATGAGCGGGTAGGGAAGGAGGAGGTTACATGAGAGGATTCGAACAATTTCAAGTGTTGGGATTGGAAATATTTGTTCAGCGCCTTTTACGCTGACCATGAAACGGCACTTCTGTTATTGCATGAATTTTAACTGAAAGATTCCATCCTCGAAAACTTTTTCCACATCCACTTCACTGCTGTACAAAAATCAAGACCACAGATTGTCTACAAATGTATGCCTATGCGCATTCGTGGAAGCTGTGCACAGATCCACATGAGTTGTGAGTTATTGTACTCGTGTGTTTTATATAACAACATGTATGTGACGATGTGATGGCATGTTGTATAATCGGCGTAAGCGCGTTTCTTCCCACTTGAAGCTCACAGGTGATGTGAAGTTTTAATAGTTGCTCATCATTTCATTGATGCGCTTTTCTAATTCTACTTTATTTCCCGAGCACAAACTATGGATCATAAATTAGAGAAGAGGGAATTTACAGCCGATGAATTCTCGATACGCTCATATAAACAACCTTCTATTCGAGAAAAGTTTCGAACATTTTTTCATGCTCGTAAGGCTAGCGCCGTATTCTAAAGAAAGAGGACATGGGAAACCTCATGCTCTTCCTCCTTCCTCACCTCTGCTCTCCCTTTCATAATAAAACAACCAAAAAATGAAGAGCGGAAAGGGGGAAACATCCGTGTTCTAACTATTTATGCGTTTATTGAATCACGCTGTAAAAAGCCCGTATGGGTCGATGTGGAAAAAGTTTGTTTCATGCTATTTGCTTACATAAGCCCATATCGTTTGCATAGCATAGCAACTCTTTATTATTGGTATTACTGTACGAAAATTTCTGAATATTTCGCATTTAATGTACATAGTGAGCGCTACTTGCTGGATGTTCTTTCGTTGATATTTTTGAAGTAACCCTCAACTTTCCCCTGTTTTCTTCACCAGGCGAAGTTACTGGTGGACATGTAGACAACTGTTGACTTTAAATAAATACGCCCGCTGCTGCTTTCGTTGGTGTTCCCAAGGAAACTGGATGTTGGATACCTGCCAGGAACTACAGTGACCCATCTCTTTCATGAAAACATCATCTCCTCAATCAGGTAATTTTATCTCATCCAGATCATCTTTCATCCTTATCACATGTTCTTACAACGCATCTTTGTCTAGTGATAACGATTGACATTCATGGGTATTTCCAAAATTGGTTTATTCGTAGAGCAACTATCACAGATATTCCTTCGCACGTCGATCGACTGTCGTCAAAGTTCGTTTGTTCTTCGCAACCTCCTTCCCCCCCCCCCCCCCCCCTCTCTTGCACGAAACTGTAACTACAGGCAAAACTTATGAAGAATGTTTGCAAATTATAAATACTCCAGGACTTGAAGGTATAGGGTAGAAGTTTTCCATTTATCCTACGTGGAAGTGCAATGTACAGATTTCCGAGATTATTTTACACTGTTCAAATTACAATCACCTTGGAAAGGTGAAGTTCCTCGTGTCATATTTTGAGAAGCATTTCAAATTTGCTCGGAATTTATGCGGGATAATTTGTTCAATTATTCAAATTCTTAATCTTCAAAATGAAATATTCATCATGAAGGGCTACGCTAAAATTGAAAAATTATTTGTGGAAGAGAGCGTTATGATTCAAGACGGTTTGCGTTGAGATTATCAAGTGTACTCTTATGTTTGCTCTAACCTGATTCTTTCTAAAGCCATGGATATCTGATAACCGCCGGAAGTAACGATTTCTGGAAAAGAAATTTCTTCTCGAAATTCGGAGAAGAATATATAGAAGAATACATTCGTTCGATTGGTTTTTAGTTGGAATGCTCAAAATGCATAAATTTCTTCTGTCGCATTCCCTTAGCAGCGCAAAGGAATTGGGAGGAAAGAAAACGAATTATTCTCCCAATGAATTTTTTTTTCTGGAATTTTCCAACAAAAACGTTCTTGACCGGGCAAACAAGTTTATGCTGAAGCGCCCGATCATGCTTTCTTTTTTCCCTTCAGTGGCTGAGTACCGAATTTTGGCCCACTTGAAATTCTCATTTCTTCTCATCTCTTTCACGCCGTCCTTTGCTGCCTCACAATGACCATGTCGCCTTATTCTGTTGAATCCATCACAGATATGAAAATCATGCGCATAAGTTGCAGTCTCTTATGCTGTCGACTTTGGAAATTATAGCCCTTCATCCGTGTTATCTGCTTAGCGTTCGTCATCCAACCACATAAATTACCCTTCTTCTAGCAGAATTCTGCGTAAGTAAAAAAGTACTGAATTAATAAAAGTAGCTCTATTGCTATTTATATTCTTCTGAGCAGCGTTATTTGAAACAAATCATTTGTGAGCAATGAAATAACCTTTAAATTATTTCACTATCTGCGTAACCGAAACTAAGTCCAAAGAAGTAATGATTGATCCAGACTTTCCTCTAATATGTGAAAAGTTCCAATAAAATTTGCAAAACTGGGTACCACCTTCCGCCAATGTCCAATATTAACGCAGATGTCAATGTTGTAGTCACTTCCTGCGAATTAAAATATTTTCAGCGTTTCTTAAAGAAACTAAATATAGCATGCTTACAATCATGCATAAACCATGCAAAAAATGGTGCGGTCATTAATGAAAGCATACCTGCACATGCCGACCTCCTTCGGTAAATTGCATCGAGGCGGCCTACGAGTATCACGTAATCTCAGCGACTCCACTGAAACAAGCAGCTAATTCACACAAACAAAAGTTTAGCGTTAATTGCTGGTAGAACAACGCCGATTCCAGATGTTGCATAGATCTTCAATTACCGAGTGACTGGCGAAAACTTTCTGGGCTTCGGTGTTATTTTACCAACGGATTAAAGCATTTGCATGCATATTTGGAATAGGGAATTTTGAACGCATGAACTCTTATAAAAATCTCAATTGCGGAATTTACACCCAAGCAAAACGTAATGACATGAAATTTTCATCCGATCATTGTTGACTTCCAAAAATTTGCACCAGCAAAATAACTTGTAAAATTGTACTAGTAAAATAACTTGTAATATTGTACTGGTAAAATTTGTACTAGTAAGTCAGCAGATAAAGTTGTTGAAGCGATTATTTCTATAAAGTAAAACAAACTAAAAACACACAAAACACAACGAGATTAATTCCAAAAAAAAAACAACATCAACCACTAATGTATTCTTCGATTTATGGCAGCATGCCAGCAAATTTCCTGCACCTCTCACATATAGTGGATCGATGTTCCTTCGCTCCTCAAACACCCTCTTCGGTCTCATCCGAATTTTCCTCAATGCGATCACATGCAGTATCGAATATCTAAGGACAACAAAAGCACACACGACTTAAAACATTGAAATATACCATAAACCTGGTAATAAAACGACCTGTGCAATCAAGGAAGTACGACGAACTAAAATACTGGGATAGGGTAGAGACGACTCATTCAAATAAGCGTGCATGTGATCAACATGAAAGATTAAAGATTAACACTGCACAATCAGTAGACAAAAAATTCACAAGAAAGTCCTTGCGGGAATTAACAAATAAATCCACTTTCAGTGAACATAAAGCATCCCTCACAAGTCAACGATGTCAACGGAAAGACATTCAAATGCTTCCGATTTTTGTTAGTGTAGCTTGCCTATACATTATTTCAGCCTTAATCGAGTAATTTTTGCAAGAAAAAAAAACGAAAAATTTAACGTATTTTCTAGCCGAACAACAATACTCGAGAAGTTGACGTGTAAGTAAAGCAATTTTTTAAAAAATAAATGAGCAAGAACATTTTGATGAAATGGATGGAGTTGTTGTTTGGATGCAAAGAAATTGTGGGAGCTATTTTCTAAGCGCAACAAATAAACATTACCATCCGAAAAGAAACGGTACACAACGAGAACAGTCGCTTTTATGTATTCAAAAAAAAAGTGCCGATTATCGATTGATCATTTGAAAAGAAAACAAAAGAAAACTTCTAAGAACTCGAGAACATGCACACAGCAAGCAAAATAAAACGAAACTACAATACGATGAGAGAAGATTATTGAAAAAATTTAAACGATGAGATCATCGATGAATACTGTAAAACGTGAGAGAATGACGTCATTTTGCATAATTTTATTCTTGAACAGTTTCAAGAATTATCATGGGCAATTGAGAGAATAGAAACGGCATTGATGGCTAAATATCGCAACGCATGGAGACCACAACTTTAAGATCAATAAGAATAAATTTAAGCCGGTTATATCGTACAACTCTTGGCAGTGTCACATCAGAACGTTATGCAAATTTCAGAGGAAACTTCGATCTATCAACCTCAAATATCTCATGCGAGTTGACTCCATTATGCATCTTCATTCGATGAGAAATTTTCCTCGTTCCATTCACTTATGGCATATATATTTATATAGCATACAAGATATTCACATATATACTATTCAATATCGTACATATCTGCAATAACGATTGGACAACCACTTTACGATCCTTTTTGCAATGATCTAATTCACCGTCCCGGAAAAATATAAATCTATTTGGTGATTTTTTTGAAGACGTATTTCCATTCCTGCGTTCAGAATGAAACCTGTAAAAATTCAAACCAATGAAATTGTTTCCTTACATGCTATGGTAAAAGTAAATAGCGTTGTCATAATGGACGAAAAGCCAATCCAAAGTGACCATTTGTTACAATAAAACAGGCTTATTGACAAAATGCGAAGAGATCGTCAAGTCAATTGGTAACCCCATATGTGGCAATCATCACCATCAACAACATATAAAAACGTAACTCGAGGTCTGGATGAAGCAGCACCAACATAATGAGTGGAACAATCATCGATCATTGAATATCATTTTAGCATGTAACAGATATCTTTTACTCACTCGCTGAAGGCGTTGCGCAACGTTGCTCACAATCCGCCAAATGCACAAAGTTATTCGAATTGCCCAAGCAGCCACCGAATTCAAATCGCTCGCATCGTCGCGTTTCTTGATCATAATAGAAGCGTTGATGTTTACCCGAGCAAGGTCCGGCTACTTTAGGCAACGTGCATGCATCTGAACAGAAACTAAGTAAACCTCGAAAATTTCGCATTGCAATTGTTCGAGCGTCCACAGCAAAAAGATTTCGCATTTACCGAGCAAAAAATAGCCGAATCCAAGTAAACGACAAAGCGATGAATATCATAGCCTGGTTGTAATGTAATATGGCATCTGCATTTCCTTTTCTTTTATATTTTCTGTCGCATTTTTAGAATTATATTTTGAATACTACATCAAATAAGCGAACGAACAAATAAATGAATAAAAAAACGATGATTTTATTTTATTTATTGAAAATGGCACAAAATGAGTGGGCCTTTATGAGTGAAAGAGAAAAGAGAAAATCATTGCAGCGGAAAATTTTCTCAAAAATTTTCCATCCGTAAAAATCCCAAAAAATTTTTTCAAAACAAGCGCTCCAACTTGACTGCATTAAATGCAATTCATTTCCGTCACCCTTAATATATTAAATGTGGGTATTCATGCTAAGTTCTCTTATTATTATGAAGACTCTCATATTGAGATCGCAAGCGTAACAGTCTCCTAAATTTGACGTTGTTAAAATCTATGTAACACTTTCGATTTGTGAACCTTATTGAGAACTATACGCTCATGTGAAAACAGCAATAAAAACTCTCGATCAAGCACATCATCCTATGGACTGTTGAATCACATCGTAATCACCAGCAGACTGCTCCATCAATGAATAGAATTATCGCTTATTATAATATTTTATGAATATTTTGCGTGATTTCAGCCCTACATTAATAGCAAAAGAAAATCATCACAAGCAAATTGCCTAGAAAAGATAAACCGGAAACTCACAGCATTTAATTGATGCAATCGAATTGATTTTTTGATTATTTATGTTTTTTAAAATTTCATCAGTCGATAGTCCAACCATCAGATGCTGAAATTTCCGCTCATCAACCATTCACCACCTACATTTCCTCAAGCAGTGCGAATAAGACACCTATATTAGACGGCTCCGAAGAGAAATTGTACGGTTCGTCAAATTGTTTATAAGCTAAGGATCTACTTGAAAGACAGAAAACCAACCAGCATATTCCCCACAAGCAGCTTTGCATTGATTTTCGCTATCAAATCGGTTAGCAGTGCCCTCACATCCTCCATAATGGAATCGATTGCAGGTGCCATCGACAATATTGTAATACCATTTCGTTACGAAGCGATCGCATGGACCTGTTTCCTTCGGTTGCTCACATTGATGCACTGGCCGCTGTTGTTGCTCCTGCCCCACATCTAAAAATCAATTTTTGAAATTCTTCGAGCACCGACGTATCGCACACACTCAATCCCTCCTCCATAAGCTCCGTTCTTCCGATATTTTTGAAGGATTTCAAGATGAAACAATGAACGAACAAGATAAAACTTTATGGAATAAATTCAACATCGAAACAGAATAAGACGATGATTCGAGTGTGAAAAAACGAGCTTAGGAGAAAGGACGCAGAAGAAGGCTGAAAAGCAAACTATAAGATAATGGAAGCGTTTTGAACGCAAACAGAAACAATAGTTGCGTATTTAGTATGCGGAAAGGTACGCGAAGCAGCCAATACAATAGGCGTATTTGTATCCGCTCATCTGATTGGCAAATGACAGAAATTACCAACAAAAAAGAAAACAAAGTGATGTCTTCAAAATAGAAATGCTTCTATCATAGTCATAAATTTATTAAATTTGTCGTTTCCCTTCAAATCAGCTGTAGAAGAAAATTCATAGGATGTACGCAAATATTTTACTGCCTTTAAATATTTATAACTTGAAAATTGAGCTGAAACAGCTATGCACTTCTGCAGTTCTGCTCATTCTATCAACTGCATTTATAAATTACGATTGGTATTTCAACTGATCCGGCCAATCGTACAAATCTGCAATAAGTTTTTCCCGATTCAACCGGTTTGAGATACTGAAGTGTTAAATGAGTAGGTAGCCTATAATGTATATAAACTAATCTCATAGCTGATACATTAAAGTCTCGCCTAGCAACTCAACTCAACGCACCGAAGTGTAGATAATACCAAAATTGATGAACGCATTGTTAGTGGTCTTCATGTTCAAGTTACCGCCCCAAAAAAAAAAAACGCTAGGAATACGACACCGTAAAAGAACACTTTGAAAACGAGTATTTGAAAGGGGCATATTAAGAACATTGGAACATAAAAAATAATTTAATCTGATGTAACTAAAAATGAGTGAAACATTCCATCAGATATGAACTGCCCACAGCTAGATGGAAGTAAAATGTCTTGTAAAGGTTTAGAGAGGATATTATTGAGTGCAGCGTCGCAGCACTTATAAATGGAACGAATAGAGCAAATGAATCAATGGGTATAAAAGGAAAGATTGCTCGGGAAAATCGCTTACAGTCATCGCTATAAAGTAGCCTACTTAATTCTCAAAAAACATATTGCAGATAGTACCTTAGACCCGATTAAAACATAACCTCAAAAAAAGGTAAAAGATGATTGAAAAAATAAATCCCCGGCAAAATTCGTAGCGATGCATTATACAAAAATGTAATCGGAAAGACTGCACATGAATAGGACATCAATTAACGAATGTATTCATGCGGCTCAGTTAGCAAGCTGCATTTAGATGCGATGTCAACGGGACCCTCAGGACGAAAACTCTGGTTTAAATACAGCATCTTTGCAATCAGAAAGTCTTTTTCAAACACTCTACGAAGTTTGTTAAAGAAAGCAAACTTTAAACAGTGAGTACCCTTTTCTGTAGTGGTTTCCAACCTTACCGTATTTGATTAGCTGCAAGGAAAATTGCACATTTATCTTGCATATTTGGTATATTTGTATATTATATTGTAGTTGTACGTGTATGTACCTCAAAATTTGCATATTTGAAAAGCTAATTTCCGAATTTGCAAAGTATATAAAGCTTGAAATTTTCTATTCTCAGTTAGTCGAAGAAGGAAAGGCAGAATTGCAATTGCATCAACTTTCACCTCTTCTTTCCTCCTAGAGTAACCGAAAGAAATTACCTCCCGGGAAAGCATATAGGTTACGAAACGATCATCAAAGAGAGTTGTGAAAATAGCATCAAAAATTCATAAGCAGCTATAAACTCCCCCAAAATAATTAAGCACTTTTTCTTTCAAAATTTAAAATCACAACAAGAGGAAATGTATTTCTTGAAGTGCATTATTGTCCCCGTTAATTCAGATGCCGCTTATTTGATTGTTTTCAGTGAGCGTTTGTTAAGTGACAATGAAGTGAAACGAAATATTATCATATTTTCGAAAGCATTTTTATACGTATTATTAGCAGTACATAAAGCAACTGGTGATAAGCTTGAAGCATCTAAGCGTATTTTTGCAGCCAAGTTGTTAGAAATGCGACAAATTGAAGCCTATTGTGAACCATTTTTTCGAAGATAGGCTGCAATGAATTATAGACTGCAGCCTCACCAAATATTACACGGCACGGGGATAACGAAAGATGTGGAGATTATAGGGTACGCGAATAATGAAGGGAAGCGTTATATAATGCATGGGAATGATGAGCGGTCGCAGTTTTTACAAGCTCTGAAGCGGATCAATCAAAGATAAATACAAGACAAGAAATATCGGTGCCTGAAAGCTCGTTGGTGCGCATCGGTGGATATGACACCCGACCGGCAGCAGCATGTCCGAATCGAGGTGGTACGAACGCAGGACGCATACAAAGCTCTTCGCATTGCTGCTTTGAGTGGAAACGATTTGCGGTGCCCCCACATCCGGAATAACGGAACTGCTCACATGTGCCGGTCGCCTTCTCGTAGTAATAACTCTCGAAACTCCCCTGACATCTTCCCACATCCATACGTTCGTTACACGCATCACGCGATTTTGCTAAAATTTTGCTCATTCTATCGTGTTTCCAATTAGCGAATCGATGAATCGATAATGCAGAAGCATCCCTCATATTGCCACCGATTTGGTGGTGATTGCTCTGAAACAATTCATGCAACATAGATCCCATTCAGTTTGGACATGCTCCATATATCTACTGTAAACACTATCCGTTATATTATGTAATACCGGAATAGATACATAAACATTGATAAAATTCAGTAGGAAGAACAATGAAATAGGTCAACATTCCTCAGTAATCTATACTAGTAAATTACCGTCACACTTGAATTCAAACAATGTAGACAGGGGAAACATATGTAAATAAAAATGGTTAGCGAAGAGGGAACGAAATGAATGCAATAATTGGAAGCAGCAACAGAAAGAGTTAACAGAAGCAGAAGTAATGATTGCGCAAATGATTTCAACGCACGGCACACGTATCACTTACGAGGACCTCTACTATGGCTCGACGGTGGTTCCGCAATCGGAGGCGCGAGAGGATGTTGTGCCCGTGGTGCCTGGTCTACTGGTATTGGAGCAACCTTAACCGGCTCCAGGGTCCAGCACCTCCGTAACGCCGATCAGGTGTTGGCATAAGATCTTCTAAAACGTTCTCATACGTGTGGCTTCTGATTGCACTCTGAGTGCTCCGATTCACTTATGACAGATATCGAATGAAACATGGATTCTAGGTCCCGAAACGTTCCTCAACTCTACTGTAAAATATAACCGAAGACAGACCTTATTTCCTCATGCCTGCAGAATGCGCGCATAGTTAAGTGAAATAACTTTCAAAGCTGTTTACTCCTCAAATTTTGGATGTTCTCTCCCCGTCCCGCATTAATTGCATTTACCGCAGTGATGCAGAAACTCCATCTACCGATGTTAAGCAGCCTTCCTCCCTCTCATTTTTTCGTTGGGTTTTCCACCGTTCCTAGTAGAACCGCCTTGATTTTCACGTCAAACCTTGCACGTCATTTCCTTCCTTCGTGAAATTTTTTATGCAGCCTACTATTCTATAAGCTTCCAGCGATTTATTTCAACTCATTCGAAATCAGCTTGCACGCAGCCAGCACGCTGCAACCTCGACAAACTTCCTAGAGTAATTCTTAATGGAGATCGCCATTTCCGTCTACATTACAGTGATATTGGCGAGGAAGACATATGACAATTTCAAAGCTTTTAAGGAGGGGTATGTAACCCGAGTGGTGGAACTTATACTAAAGATTTCAAAGTATTTCGGAATTATTTCACGATAAAAAAGTGGCTGAAAGATTAATAAAACGCCGTCTAAATGTCTGCATGAAACCGTCCGTACCAAAATGCAACCGTTTTCCACTATGCTGCATAGTAAAACAATACACTAAACGAAAATATTAACGCAGTCAGTTCATTGAGTACGTTAATATTTTTGCTAACATTGAGTAAGCAACTAGCAGAATGCTAACAATCAAGTAAATAGAAATTAATAACAGAAATTAATAGCCTTTTAATCTTTGATTATGCGTTGACATTTTACAAACATATATATTTGTATGTTTCATTTTCTTTATATCCATATAGCACAATTTCTTTTAGAAATATTCATGTGCCGTTTTTTTTTTAATTTTAATATATTATGAGCACATATCTTACCACCATGAAGTGTAATCGATATACTTCAATAATGACGAAGACAACGAAATGAATCTCACCATTTCTATCGGCTCCAAAACGTGAGCACCGTGCTTCACATTCCTCTCTTGTTCTATACTTGTTGAGATTACCACCACATCCACCATAGATAAATGGATGGCATTTCCCCGAGAATGAATCATAATAGAACATATCCTCATAATTCGCACACGGGCCACTATCTACCGTCATACGACAGATTTCTTCCATTGATTCTAAAAGCGGTATATATTCAATGCACTCACCAATGACCATAAAATCAATGAAAATAACACTGAATTGTCGGATTGATCTTTTGTATTACCGTTGAAGCTTATAAAAAATAAGTTGCAATTAAATAGATAATGGATTGAACACTGTAGCTATCAAGTAGATGAAGCGCAAGAATGCTTCTTCTGGAATCACCTCTGAAGTTAGAGGTGCACGAAAAGTAGAATCACGAAATTTTCTAAGCAACAAATTTTAAACACTGAGTTGATTAACGTCAATGAGCTCAATTCTTCAACCAACCTCGTTAAATGAATATGGTAATAACCCATAGTAAATTGTAGCCCTTCTGTATTTCGAGTTTAAAGAGATACCCGACAGCCAGACTGCCCGCTCGGATGAAGAGTGTCTTCGAATGGAATCGAGTTTCTATAGGTTTAGTTTAATTCGAAGTTAATAAACTGAGGGGATTCAATTTCAATGAAAAATCGCGATTTACTAAATCCTATCCACTCGTAAACCCATTCCGTTCTCCCATCAAACGAACTGCCGAATCTTGTTAACATCGCCATAAACAAGTGCTGCTTTTCCCAGGGACAATATTAGAAGCTGACTCTATGAAATTGGATGAACGTTCCTATGGCCTGAACATATTGGCAAAGTGTCGCCATGAAACTGACGCGGATGATATTGCTGACGAGGATACTGGTGCTCGAGTTCAGGATCATGTCGGACGGGCTGAGGCTGCACCTGTGATGGTGGTGCAGCAGTGGGCGCATCGAAAGGTATTGGCATTGGCGGTGGTTCCTCGGTTGTAGTCTTTCTTTCGATAGGACCAATTCCTGCGCAGAACGTCTGGCATTCTTCCCAACTTTCAAAATTGTTCGCATTTCCCAAACATCCACGCCACCAAAAAGCGCCACACTGCCTGGTTGTATAATCGTACCAGTAACGAGCTGATAATTGTGTACATCTGATAGGTCCTTCCATCTTAGGCAAGTAGCAACGACCTGCAATTAAAGTATTGACTTAGAAGACCGGATTAACGCTTAATGCAACACTCTTATACTTCAAGTCTCCATAATGTCGGAAGCATTAAGAAGTAGTGCAAATGAAAAATCTACAAGTACTGCGGTTAGCAAAATACTTAAGAGGTCGTAACAGCTCATTGCTTTACGATGATTTCAGTGGCGTGCAGTAAATTACTAAATCGATCGACTGCTGCAACGCTTTTTTATTAGCTTTTCTTATAATATTAGACAGGCCGACGTTTTTCTTCTTCTCCTTCATATATCAAGAAAGCAATTTCGAATTAAATTAACGGCACAACGCTTCCGCTTGTTTATTAATTATATGTGTGTTCTATTGATCGCACGCTTTCATTCAAATCAGAACAGTTTCCACGTCCATTCATAACGAGTAATAAACAGTGAGTAGCACCTCTCGCAGGAGGTTCCACACAAATCGTTTCACATTGCTCCTTTGTGGCGAAACGGTTATCATTGCCTTCACATCCGCCATACCAAAACTGCGAGCAACGTCCTTCGGCTGTATCGTAGAACCAGACGAGCTTATAGCCCGGATGACAAACGGTACCTTGATCTTGTGGTAACGAGCATGATGCTGAAGAAACTGATGCTTGATGAAACAACAGAAATTTTGAAAGATAACGGAATTTATGACTTTATCGAATATGCATTCATTTATAAAATGCGATTTTTTGATGGTCGTGCTGAGTTAAACGTCGGAACAGAAGAGGCAGATTGTAAAAATATTCTCACGCCGATTGGACAATTTTCTGAACTGTTCCATCTATTTTTTGAAAAAAAAAACATTCCGTACAGCTAACTCATAAGGATTACTGAGATAGATATAGCAAAAACAATAGAAAGAATTTTGAGCGATGAATTTCTCTGATTTTTACAGAACGCAACTTAACAACAAATCTTCTTTCAGGCAAAAAAAAATAGCTCACGTAGAAGAACTACGGATTATACGTAAAAGTTTCAGCATATCCTAGAGAAGAGCCTTCATAGTTTCCTCAAATAACCTAGATATGTGCATAATCTTCATATGTATTCGTCCATCTTTATCGACCTATTTGAAAAACGTAAAGCTGATTAAAATGCAAAGGATTTGAATCATTAGTAATGACTATGTTAAAATACACAAAATATAACAAATTATATGAAAACAATTTTATATTCAGTAAGAAGTAGCTCTAACAGATTTTATCAGGAGCCACTGTTCCGCCAAGTAAGAATGGCGCAATCGTTGTCGATGGACAACCGGCATAATTTGGTCCCACGGCTCGTGTCTCACCATCAGGACAACAACCATATCTAAAGAAGAAATAATCACTATAGTCTTTGAACTTTTAAACGGTTAGTGCACTTAGTGAAGAAAGCTTTAAGTGAAACGCACAAAGACATTCATCTCCAATGAACAGATGAGTATCGTAATTCGATACTCTATATTCGATACTCAAAATGCGTGATGCGCTTTTCAATTTTATGTCGAATTCAATCACTCAAAATGCTGATACACCAAGGCGAAAGCACTATTTCACTCTCAGGTGTATAAATACTTCCCGGAAATGATGACTAAATCCATTTGGCTATTTGAATGACCAAATTTTATGTCTTTGAGCAATGCTTTAAAAATGCCACAATTGAAAAATTAACTGATCACTACGATATGCTCACAACATAAGCCTAGCAATCCATAAATTCGAGAAATGACGAATGCTTCATATCTGTGCATTTGTCCTCGTGCGCGCGACCGCTGACTTATCGCTTGTAAAATTTGCATATTGTTTACGATGTCCATTGTCGAAGCAACCAAAATTGCATATTTAGAAATTATTACTTCATCAGTTAATCACTCAGCTGGCAAGCAAATTTGCATATTTAAGGTTTCGTGCATAAGATATCAATCAAGTGTCTACTCATCCAAGCAAAAGCCATTGCGGGCGGGGTTTCGTGCATAAGCGATTAGCGTATTCACTTTGTGAGGCAAAAGTGCGCGGTTATGCGCTTTTATAAACATTTACTTCAGCGGTAAACATATCGGAAATCGTCCTCTGACCATCAACAGAATAACATCCGATCCGGATGGAGCGGAAGAGTCAGAATATAACAGGAGTAAACAGACTATACATTATATAATACGCGACCGCAAAAAAGAATGATTTTACAGCATCATTTATTTCAACATTAAAATGCAAATAAGAAGTTGCTTACTTTGCATATCTGCAGTCGTCGCATCCCTCACTGCGTGGTCCCATCGCTGCGGTCTCTCCATCAGCGCAACAACCGTATCGAGTGTACTGACAAGGACAGCCTATAAATTAATTTATCACCCATAATCTTTTTTCTTTACTTTTGATGAAATATTTCGCAAAAGAGTTAGAAAACTTCAACGAAAGTATATAAAATGAGAAAAAAAAAACCAAGAAACGCGAAGAAATAGTGAGTGCAAAACGCAAAAAAAAAAACCAGAAAAATCAAATGACTACCACATTACCGGTATCGGCTGATGAGACTGATGAGAGAAAACAAAAAGAGCAAATGATTGTTACCTTCCTTGTTGGGTCCCCTCGAAACCGTCTTACCATCTGGGCAGCATCCGTACTGACTTTGCGCACAACTTTCAGGGCAACCGTAATAACCTGGCCCTTTGGCTGCGCTCTTCCCATCCGGGCAGCAACCAAATTGAGCATATGCGCAGCCACAGCCTACAACAACTATTGTCTTAAACGGAACTCGGCCACGAAATGCATAAAAAATGAAAGAGGAAAAATGATTTCTGATTTACAACAAGCCGTGCATTTTAAAGAAATTGACTGAAGGCAATGGTAAGCCGCACAGTTTGTGTTTTTGCGACTCCTCTAGCTTAAACCAAAAACTCTGAGGGACAGCAATAAAATTCCATTGTTTATAATCGAAAGATTACGATTATCAGCTTCAGCATCCTCCCGACTGATCATCTTTCCTATGATATATATATATATATATATATATATATATATATATATATATATATATATATATATATATAAAATACTAGGGAATAAACGTTTCTAGGTTTTGATAGCGTCGAACGATGCAAGCACCAATGATTTTCCGATGGAGGAATCATGCAACCTGTCGTCGTGTCGGGAAGCAAATTACTTTGCTTTCCTTCGGTTTCTGAATGACTATAAAACATTCTGCCAGCCAACCGGTTCGAAAAAATCGAATATTACATGAAAATTCCCTATGTGTTTTTTCCGATTTATTTGATTATTAGCCGAACAAAAACATACAAAATGACCTTACGAGGCGATTGAAGAGAAAAGCGTAAACAAATTGAAAATGAAAATTATTTACCCTCATTGTTGGCGCCTTTGGATGGTGTGAGGCCATCAGGGCAACATCCATATTTTGAAACAATACAATCTGCACCACATCCTTTGCCGTTTACACCCAAAGCAGCAGTTTCTCCATCTGGACAGCAACCGAACGTAGACAATTCGCATGGGAACGATGATCGCTCACAACCTCAAAACGATATTTTTTGCGGATATCCTCATATCTATACACAGCAGAGGGGGAGAAATTTTTTATTAGGTCGACTTTCTCTAAAGAAGTAAAGCAAATAATTTCAGAATATGAAGGCCTCCGAAAAGCTTTTATATTTTAAAAAAAAGCAACTAATACATAGGTGCAAAAAGCATATTTGTCAATGTGCAAAAGGATTTAGCGAAAGCTTTCAACAGGTAAATTAACTGTCATGAGCAACTTAATCTGCTCTCGTGTTTTTCAACAGAAAAGACAGTCTGACTTTGCGATAATGCAGCAAGAAAGTTGTTTTGGTCATTACATCACCCGAAGCTTGAGGTGTAAAGAGCGCACAATGAAAGAGATGGGTGGGGGGGGGGGGGGGGGAGGGGAATAATAGTCATTTTTCATTGACAGATCACAAAAAATCTCGCTAGAAGAAGAGCGATGAGAAAATTTTTCAAAAAACGATATGGACGACCGGCTGTCTAACAAGTGAATGGTCTAAATGTAATGTAAATTATGAACTCCAACTGAAACCTGCATAATGAGGACCGAATGCAATCGTTTTACGATCTTTGCAGCATCCGTAGAGTGAAGCCGCACAAGATGGTTCACCGCATCCTTCGAAGTTCGGTCCACGAGCCATTGTTACCTCATCTGGACAGCATCCATTTGCCGTCTCGTTGCATGCTCCTGAAGCATTTCATGCCAGTCATAAATAAAAAAATCAACCATAGAAAACTAAAAACTCTACAATAACTTTGCTTCGATTTATCTTTAATAGCAAGGAGGAAGCGATATGATAATTTTTCTATGGCAGAAAACAGATATCGCTCAACAAAACGAGGCGGAAATTCACTTGTAACAAAAGCGAGTCTCTTTCCATTATTTAAGTTCACAATAAACTCCGTTCCAGTCAGGACAATCCCAGGCCATGCAGAAGACACTGAATCTTGATTCTGAATCGTAAAAATGACCCTAGTACATGAAGAACGCACACGCAATTGATGCAAAATCTCATATCGGTAATACGCACTGTATAAATGGTAAATCCAGGTCTTGTAGATCGCAGTGGGGGGGGGGGGTGTTCTGAATTGCAAATACGACCCTAGAACATGTTGATAGACATCTGCAGAAAAATGAAAAAGAATAACAAAAGTTTTTAATGGGAGGTCAATACATTTGAGGCAATTCAGAACGGCAAGAATTTGCGCAACGACTTTTACATGCAATGTGGAACTCGAAACGACTGCTTCCAGTTACAGGTAAACTACATTTCATTGCAGCAGATTTAACGGAAAAGGACACCTGATTCAAGTCACAAGACTTAAAATAGCCAATATACACCTTGTACGAAGATTGGGCAACCCTTATTATCTTTGCCTTCAGCAGGACTCGTCCAGTCGGGACAGCATCCAAACTCAGTCTTCGAGCAGTGAATAGTAATATTCTCGGCAGTAACGTTATCCAATAATTCCTCTGCATCAAGAGTTATATTTGTCACTTTGCATTCCACAGAGGCCACTTCACCGGTTTCCTCGCTCTTCACCTCACACATATCCTCCTCTCTGAAAATTCCTTCACATAATTCGTTAACTACGTAGCGTTAATTCACACTTCATACTGCCGTCAATAAACTTAGCAGACATCAAGTCATACGGGCACCTATTATAACGTCTTAAACTGTGACAGAAAGATTAAATTTTATTTTGCAATATAAACCTCATCTCCTTTCCAAAAAATCGCTCTGAATATTTCAATACCTTTGATACCAAAAACATTCTTGTAAATGAACGACAACCGGTAATCTAACGCATCTATATGGGCAATAATGTTTTCATACTTAGGCAGCCTATCTCATACTTACTAAACTTTCAAATAATGGTCCAAGTCAGCAAGTGGAATCAAAAAGATTACTGAAGTGCGCATATTTTCAAAAATTATGCCATCAAATGACCACAAACCATACTATAAATATCTAAACGTTCAAATCCACAAATCATACTGCATAGAGTTAGAAGTAGTAAATTTACCCTTTTTCTTTCACCTCCTCTCCGCTTGCCTCTTCCATACCGACATATTCTGGACAGCCTTGCCCATCTGCACCTGTGGCTTCGGTCACATTATCTGCGCAACATCCGAATTCTGAGAGTGAGCAATTTGAACAGCCTTCCAGATAAGCACCAGTGGCGAATGTCGAGTTATCTGGGCAGCAACCGAACTCGCTATCCTCACATGCTAAAAATAACTGCTTGGAAAAAAACCTTCAGCGGGCATGCATTCTCTGAAATCTCCTCATAACATCACTACTAGATGTGACCCTTTTATTTTCTTTGCCATTTAGTAAAACTGTTACTGCTAAATGCCACGTTTTTCTTTCAGTACTTAGAGAGATATGTATAAAGCGAGTAGTTCATCGTTTCAACTGGGCGCTAATTTCGCATATTCCTTGCGATATCTCGATTTCTCCACCCTCACCACAGTCTTATTCACTCCATCAAAGTATCCCCAACAGCATCTGCAAATTCACTGAGCCATTGCTTGAGGGAATGTTCTGCACGCTTCAGTGGTGAAAGCAATCGGCCAATGCAATAAACACAAACGTTCAGGCTCTTAATATCTGTTAAGGGTGAACTTCTGATGCTGGATGGACATATTATTGAGTGGTGCAGTGATCGCCCCAAAGGTCGAACGACAAACCCACACCTTTTCCATTTTTTGCATTCACCTTTGTTGCTTTTATAATCTCACATCACTGATTACTAGTAGAAGGGCTGGATTTGAGGATATTTGTAGTGTATAGATCATGGTTAGAAAGATGAACTTGTGAAGGTGATTTATTTCACCAGGTGGTAGTTCAGTGCAGCATATATGACTGCGCATGACTTCGAAGGAAAAAAAAACAATGATACATTTACACCAGTAGGAGAAATGTATTGAAACAGACGAACTTGGGCAAGCGTGTGTGTTGCATTCTTGCTCCTCTGGTGGTTTAACAGCTTCATCGCACCATTCCGGTACTGGCTTCTTGTCGTAATTCAAACATACAATCATTCGCGTCTGACTACCTCCACCACATCTTTAAACATCAACACATTTAAGACGATATGAGTGCCTTCTTATACATCATAAAACTGATAACACGTTCTGCGTAAAAACCAAAGAACTACCTAATTTTTACACATTTCCATCAGAATAAAACGACGATTTATTTTTTTTTTTTTTTTTGCGAAATAAATTCAGTATAGACGACGGAGGTGACTGTTCCCGATGAGCTTTCTCAGAGGTTGTATCATACTCAACGAATCCTTTTTTTCATCTTATCTTTCTAGTTAGTTTCTTTAGCGATGAAAATTGAATAATTGAAGAGATCCGGACTAGAGCATTTAGCAAGAAATGAAATCGATAGACAACAGCAACGTTCATATTAAAATATTTGTATAATAAATGAACATAGACGGTATAATAAATACCATCGTTGATCGATTTCCCGTCCAATAAACAAAATGAAGTTCTTGCATAGAGTCATAATCGTTCCAATATAGGCAACAATGCAATACATTAAACTGCGACGCTGAATACAAGGATTGCAAAGAAGATGACTTACTCAGCTGTACATGTACTCCAAGGACCAGTGTAATATGTACCATTGCATTTCTCCTCATTCGTGCAATTCATTGTCGTCGATGGTTTTGAGTTCGCATTACAATGCGATTCATCAACAACCTTTAAATAAATGTTTATCGATAGCTCTTTAACTAAGAGCACTGAGGATTTAATCATCTTTTCTCAAAATTTCTACCGAATTTCTTTGATATTATTATCCACATATTTTAATGTCGAAAATATATTAAAATTAAGCTAATCGATCGTCTCGAAGTACACCATCTCATCTCTTATTCAAATGCGATTTTTGTTCCACTCAAAGTGAATTCTAAATTACAAATGCAATGAAGCAGAAACAGTTCTGAAGGCAAATAGCAATAAAATAATTAAAGCCTACGTTGAGATCACCGAGTTCATGTATTGCGCATACAACTCTTCGATTCTTATGGCCATGACCGCATTCAGTGCTACATTTCGACCATTCAGATGAATGCCATTCGTATACACAAGGCTGCAAAACATATATAGTTATTATCATTGCCGAGTTATGATTATGAACCTATAGACGTTCTTTAGAGTGATAATGAACGGATAAAGGATTGACTTCAGTTGGCTCCCCGCCGCTAGGGTGTCACCAGAAATTCGACCTTAATCATTGGTAAACAAAACCATGTAAATCGTTATTCCCTTCCATTAATGCTGACTTAAATTTCTTCCACTTACTTGCCAAAACTTGTTTCTCTGTTGTACTCTTGACCATGTTTAATACTTCTTTCTATCCTCCTTCCTTCTTCGGAACATTTCCAAAGGAAACTGAAGCCTGGAAAAGTCAATATCCGTATTCTGAGTCTGGGATGCTCTCCTAATGATTGTTACGACAATTGGGGAAATTAAAAAAAACACGCTGGTGAGACTATCTCAATAAAGTAAGGAAAGTTTTCCTCACTGGTGGAGTGGCACAAGAGCGGATGTCGATGGGTATTTCTGTGGTATTTTCGTTGAGACACTTCTCGAGCGGATATAGCCTTCCTGTCCTATCCTTACAAGTCACATTACGGGTCTCTTCTGTATCGTTGCATTTTTGGCACTGTAAAACATTTCACTGGAACAATTTGTTGTACACACCAAGTAGAGGAGGAAAGTCAAGCAACATCCATCCAAAAAAAAAAAAAAACGAAAATGAGATGAAGTTGCAGTCCATTAACTCGCATATTAAGTTGGCATAAAACAAGAGGAATACTACAGCTTCAGACGAATAAAAGATAAACATTTTAACTGTAAGATTTAATGGAACCAACTCATCTCTCATCCGTCATTATAAAGAGATATAATAGTACTAGTATTAGTATTGTTGGTAGAAGTGGTAAAAACTATATCTATAAGATAATGGAAAAAATTGTGATAATACAAAACAGTAAAAAAAATCTGTAAGATCAGATAAGCATACTGTAGAAGAACTTGCACAGTCGGCGCAGAATAAAGCTAATGAACTAATTGGGTGGTTGCGATCTGTTGAAGGGAGTTTTGTGGGCATGGAGTGGGAGACGGGAGGATGAGGGGATGTAAACAAACACTAGTAGGCAAAGCACATATACCAAGTTCCAATCGGATGTGCTGAACATCAATCCTTCACATGGTCCTAAATTGCAGCTGCGTTTGTCGTCGATGGTAAGTTCGCCGCATGCTTCTGCTGGTAGAAGTTTACCCTCTTCGCCCTCTTTTTCACTTCTACATGTCACTGAACGATATTGGAATGCATCACCGCATTTCTCAGAGCATGCACTCCATGGTCCTGCTTGCCATTCAGGACATGAGAATCTAAAGTAAATGAAATGTATATGTAGCTTATTTATAAAATTTTGATGCTATAATACGTATGTGCAAAAAAATGTTCATACATATGAGTTTTCTGATTGTCAATTTTAAAAAAAAATATTTTGTTGGGAGAAAATAATGAGTAAACAATATAGAAAATTAGAGTCAGCAACAAAACTTAACATCATAGCAGTTAATTATATGCTATCCAATAATATATATGCAACGATTGTTACATGTAACCATTATCTAGTAAAACTATACTCAGTGTATGCTCAATACTAGCGGAAATAATCTATAAAAATCGATGGTACGCATTATTTGGAAGATGTCGATAGATGGGCAAAAGCGAAAAGCAAAACAATGAGGAGGTAATCATTTTTTCGATGTGGAATATGGAAAAAGGCATTTTATTGTGTTAACGTTCGATAGAAATAAAAACATTAAAAAACGTTTAAAAAAAAAACAACAATGCGAAATAATGAATATAAATCATTAGTTATATTTGAAGGCGAATATTAAATCTGATGAAAACTTTTAAATATAAGCCTCGAATTTGGCCATAGAGCTCAATGATAAATGAGTTGATAAGAGAAGATTTAAATATTCGTATTTCATATGTGAGAACGATAAACGCCTACAGTTGCAAGCAATTGTTGTTTTAAGAAAAAAAGTTAACGACGAACAGACATATACATAGAGCAGAAATTAATTACGACCATTTCATGTTAAAGAGCAGAAATTATTTAAGACTATTTCATGTTTTCATATTGCATTTAACTACGAATAGCAACGAAACATAATCATATCTCAGTATAAACAGCTATAGGCGCAGTTAACGAAAACGATTAAGCAGCATTGTCATATGCATGAGACTCAAGATTGAGAAGCTCAAAATTTAACACATACGAGAGAGGCATGAGATAATTGTCTAAGTTGATAAAAATCCCAATTATGAAAAATCTTCCATCATATAACGACATTATATGAATGACGATAAGAAAGACATATATGCATTATATAGAAGGCCACCATGGAAGTTAGTTAAGGAAGAAAAATTTGTTGGCTGCTCGGAATAAAAATCTATAAAAGCGTCACAATTTTGGAGAAGAAGGGAGCGACGTTGAAGTGAGGAATAAAGAAAATAATCGAAGTGTACGAATCGATTATCCTCGAGAACACGAGATTTTTATGAGGAATGATGAGAAAAACTCGACCCGACGCAAATCTTATTCCTCTCTATGAATAGTAAAACAATAGAGAAAATCTTGACCACTAATGAAATATGTGGGTTAAGATATGGAAAATGAAATTTTTTTTTGTTCGACGGGAGTTAAGCATTTCGAATTCTGTTAACGAATCACGTCTTCTTCCTACTTCTTCTTCATAGAGATGTGTGGGTGTCGTTTTAGTAAATCACATCTTACAACTAATATGTAAGAAGAGTCCCGTTAGATCTTAAAGTGTTGTTTCGCGTAAATTCTGGAAAAAACCGAGAAGAATAAGTTAAGGTGGTAAATGAACCTGTTGCACGATTGTCGCACAGGTGGTCGCTCAAGAGTGCAATTGGAATCTTCAACAGTTATGCGCTTCCCATTGGCGAACACGCTATGGCAGTAGACGACACGATACTGCGATCCTGTATTTCCACAAGTTTCAGAGCATGGCTCCCACTCTCCTTGGAACCATCTGAAGCGAATTAATCTCTCGAGAGCTTATATTAAGCCAAAGATTAAAGGAATGAAAATAAATATGCAAGCTCCACAAACCAGAACTCCTGCATAAAATTGCCACATAACATTTCAAACAAATCAATTTGAACTTCTTAGAATTAAGTTCAGAGTTGATATTTTGATGGGGACAAATTCACTGCATGAAAAAAACGTTGAAATCAGACTAAGCGAAAACTCAGTTTTATGGAATTCTGGGAAATTATAATTGCCCATAAATGAGATTACTAACTCAGGTTCGCAATCAATAGTTTCACAATCTTTCTCGGTCTCCGGTTTTGTCGAATTTGCCTCGTCGCAAACTTCATCAGCCACACGTAAACCCGTTGCGCTTTCCACACAGAATGGTGTACGTGTTTGTACCCCTCAACAATATTTATTCAATATTTCATCGCAACTAATCAAACAACATATATAAAAAAATTTTCTCCTCTCATTATGCGTATAGAAATGATTTTTTTTATCAGACGATTCAACTTATTTGATAAAAGTTTTATGCGTTGAGACATCAATTACGGGCAATATTCTGTAATCTCAATTCGACGATCGTATGTATCCTTTCTTCGAAAATTTGAATATTTTAGCAGAATATTTGGAAGAGAAAAGAAAATTTCTTTTGCAATAGAAACATGTGAATATTGTTCACTAATGCCAATAGCACACTAGAAAGCATATCATGAGTATTTTTAAGACTAGCTCATACAGAAAGAGAAAACTCAATTTTGTTTTATTTTATGAAATTCAAAACATCGAAAGAATAAAACAATGAAATAGTAGAGATAATTCAATGAAAATTAACCTTTGCCACATGTCACCGAACATGATGACCATTCGCCCGGTTTGTACATAAAGGGCATATCTTGTTCTAATGGCACCGAAAATTCATATTTTATTGCACTATCCTGAAACAAAAATTATAAATCCATAGTAGGATTTTAAATAAAGATACTCCACTTCATTATGATTAATTTTTCCCATAAATATTGCAGACGACAACAGATATGACTTGAAGGGTAAAAAATTTGTCTCCAGGACGCATGGAATATTAAGTCAACGAATAATAAAGAATATTAAGTCCGTTAACGAATCAAAAAATTCTATGACATATTATCATATCACGGCGCACTATACAACACTACCACTAGAACCAATACTAACAATCTTGATTCATAACTGTTTCGAAAAAATAAAAAGAAATCTAGAATCAGTTACTTCAATTCGTTAAAAGTAATTAATAACAAATACTAAAAGTTATTTGAACCGAGGAGCAACGTTATTTGATAAAACTGAAATATCAAAATAATAGAAAACAATTCTATTCACCTTATTTCCGCTTTGAAAGAGTAGAGCGATTGTAAGTTCCTCATTAATGGGACCTTTAGCGATGAGTTTCTCAAATGGATCACCACCACGAGATTTGTGATTATCATATTCGAAAATTGTTCCACCAATTTCCAAATCCTTATCGATTACTTGAATTTGATAATTTCCATTTAAATAATAATAATCCGACATATTTTTTATCGCTGAAATATGCATTTTTTTAAAAAAAGTTCGGTATCGAAATAAACGAACAAAAATAATCATAAGTAAATAAAATGAACTAAGAAAAATGTATTATTTTTCTTCATTAACAAATTTTTATAATATAAAACTTGAATAGACTGATAGGTTCATTGATAAAATTACCTTTTAAAGTTGCAGCTAAGGGAATAAGCAAAGCTTTTGATTACAAATGTTCATCTCTCTGCCAACATATATAATCGAATGGAATGCTCATTTCTATTACTCCTTAGTGTAAAAAAATTACCACTATAGGTTTGAAGTTACCAAATAAGCGATCACCGTTATCTCTCATCAATAAATGCCAAGTTCTATCAAATATTCCACCCATAAATTTACTTTGCTGTGCAGAAAGTTTTCTCATATAAATCTGTATTTGAAATATTTGAGGATGTCATAAAAATAGGTCGCATCGAACTCAAAATTCACGCTCAGTCTCTCGGTGCTTATCTCAGTAAGTTCACCTCATAGCGATAAACAATTCACTGTATTCATATATGTTTGTTGGAAATTGAAATTCATTTCATTTATGCATCAAATTAGTATATGTAGTTCTGCATACCGAGCGAGTTGGTAGTGGGTCGCATTTCCTCCACTCTAATTGAGGTGGCACCAACTGGTAAACGGATGATATTATGATAACCGGGCGATAAGTTTCGCTCATCGAAAAATCCTTCCACCGTTTTGCATTTCGATCCATCCCCACCACATACACCACATTTGTCGTCTTTGAGTGCTTAACGCATTGAATCGATTATCTTTGCTGTACATGACAAATAAAACAATATGCAAATATTGCATTGCATTTGGTTGCAAATCTTAGCTGATAGAAATGAAAATAATTTGCAAATGCAAACGTGACTTCGCATGAAATATTACCTTCAGGTATAATTTTTAGGAGATAATTTTTTGAATTCCTTTCTAGAAAAAGAGGAAACCGCCGACAGCGTTCATTCTGGCCATATAATCGGATAATGAAGGAATTCGAATCTACAGTACGTAGCCTACAGCTAAACACTTGTTTGCGGAAATGTAGCGCTATTGCAAATTTTAAAAAATTGCTGAATAGGAATATTCCAAACATTAATTGAAATTCTTGTTCTTGAAGCAGAAGATTTGAAAAATATATATATTTAAATAGTTTGCATCCTTAAAATATTACTTACGACGCAAATCAGGGAAAAAACATCAATGAAAAAAGGAAAAACTCAAACCGAAATATTCATATTTACAAGCAATAATATCCGAAATATCGAAAGTTTATCGTTGAAGACAAAAAAATTACCTGATCCGAGTTTCTTATCGCATCCCACCGGTAAGCAAATTCCCTCCACACAGATGTTGTCTTTATTTGAATCGCATGTTGTTCCATCGATCACCTGCACGATAGAACGTATGAAACATTGCACAAGCTCGGAAAAAACGGATCAACAAGAGTTCGAAGAAACTTTGGAAAGTGCTCCACTAAGGGGGGCGATTTTTTGCGACTGAAACTACTTCGTTCTCAAAATTTGAGTGAGATGAGGAGCAGTTCGGATATGTGATGGTAGGCCATTTTTGTGAAGAAAAGCGGAGTTTACTGAACATAAGTTCCATTCAGAAGTGAAGATGGCAATCTATCCAAGAAATCATGGATTTTTACTTTCTAACTTCAACGAGTAATTGAACAGGTAATAACTAAAAATCGCTGATATCCACTCCTAGGAAGTAGCACAGAAAGCTTGCATAATTAATTCAACCGACATAAGCACACATCAAACTCGACATAGGTGCGTTGCTCTTGAATGCAAGAAACTCACCTTGTCTGCCCATTTGTAGTAAAAATTCGCGTTATCAGGTTTGCATGTTAGTTCACATTTATTCTTTCCCGGATATGGTAACCATTTATAATAGTTACCATCGAGCGGTGTATCGTCTTTTGCAGAACATTGCTCTGCACGGAAATCTTTCGATCCCGGTGGACAACGCTCAACGTTACATGAAACGTATCGCACCGATGGTCCACTGCATTCACCGCTGAAAAATCTCTCAAATATATCTCTCTTTTATTCGATACCTTTTGATCACCGAATAATCAATAAGAATTTCAAGGCGCGGCCACTTCGAACATATCTAAGCCAAACAAAATCGTTTACGACCAAATGGGATTGGAAGCTTCACGAAGCAAAAATTTAATTTTCTCATTAAAAAAATGTCTGATACGATTAACGACTTCCACCTTCAACATAAGTCTAAAAATATATTCTCGGAAAGTCTCTGAGAACATCGAAATGAAGTATCCCAGACAACAAATGAAACAGCATAGCGATTCATGTCCCAATTCGACTTTCAGGAAAATCGAAACAGCCGAAATATCTTGGGTATAAAATTCTGCACGACGACTTAAGGAGGATAGTAGGTGAAAAGTCTCGTAAAAATCCTTTAAAAAATTTTAAAAAAAGGTTTTAATTGCACCAACTTGCACTGACGCTTTTCGATCTGAACACCACCTCCACATGTCCTTGAACAGTCCTGATCGCTCGTCCATGGACCCCAGGCACCTGTCTCAGCTTGGCCTGACTTATCAACGGTTACAGACACGTCACCGCCAACATAAACCTGATAAGCCTGCCGCTTTACCCTTATTGATTCCGGGTCTGCCTCTGTTGGAGATCCAGGATATAAGTAAATTTCACCGTCCTGTAAATGCAATCATGATAAATAAAACAATACCAATTCGAAGCATGCTTCGTTTCGGGTGTGCTTCCCTTCTTATTCTTGCAAGATTTAAGCGCAATACTCGTGCTTTCTGCTGAAAAATATTGAGAAGAACGAGCCTGAATTTTAGGATAAACAAAAGAACTTAGGATAAGCGAGAAAAAAACTTTTGGAAGCAATAATGTCTCTTAACTGCTATCAATAACAAATGTTTCATTGCGGCCGGATGCCACTGTAACTGCAATTTGAGGATGCTTCTGTCAACATAATCAAAAGTTTTCGTATTTCCATCCTCTAGTATACTTCAACAGCCAATAAAATCTGGATCTTTTGGATCCCTCCGATGTATTGGGATGTGGCAACTGTGAGCACATGGATAGGAAACAATGACTACTAAGCATACGAAATACGACGAATGGAATCATGGGTGATATACGGGATATAAAGGTTTGCTGAATGTGTAATGAAACTCCTCAACTAGCTTTAACTCTGCTTTCGCTGAACGCCCGAAGTGGAGGATGAGATATAGTGAAAAATCATAGATGACGACAGTCGCTACTACAACATAAATACGACATGACAATCTTCTTAGGGACTTGATACATCATAGCATGCGAGTATAGATAAGTGGCGCATAGAGTAAAAGAAGAAATTGCTATGAACAATTTAACAGGCTGAGTGCCTATTCATTTAGGCATCCAATTTCCTCGTTTCGAATCTCTAGCGCGCAAGAGTACCGAAAACGGGTCTGATCGATGTTTATTGAGGAAAGCTAATAAGTCATCAACACATGAAATACGTAAAGAATAGAAGCGATTTTAAAGAAGCAGAACTGCAAAGAATTCGCTCAAGAATTTCATCCGTAATAGGACGTTCAAACAAGGCAAGTTAAGAGCTCTCGGATCTGCATGGGGCAGAGTCAATGTCATTTAAAATTTTGCTCAAATAAAGCTGCTAATCAGTGATGATGCTTCTTACACGGTATTGGAAATAAATCAGTGAAAAAACAATAAAAAAGAATAAAAAAAGTGTTGAGTAAAAAGACAAAGGGCTTCAAGAGTTGGCCTCAATATTTTCTTCCAAGAATGGGCAGAAGCAGCGAAAAAGATAACAATTAATACTCAGATAGCTTTTCTAGTAAAAGTGGGTGATATGAATTTTCACGCGGTGATTTTTTATGGACTGAAAAGTGGAAGATGAAATGTGCTAAAATATTTGATAAAGAGATGATTTTTCCCAACTTTTGAAGCAGACAACATCGAAATTTAAAATTTCACTGAAGAAAACGGAGTAAATTCGAAACGACTCAGTCGTTCACTTAGTCTCATAGATTCGTTTTCGTATTCTCAGATATTCTACAATACAACTTACAATACAACTTCATCGTCTGAGATCGATAAATTATATCGTTGTATAATTTGCGTAAATTTTTGTGCCCTTTGTTATGTTAATAATATTGCTTCAGAAAATTCGGAGGCATTGACGCATAACAAAATATATTCTTCGAAATTTTCGATTAAGCAACGTAAATTACAATAGTTTAATAAATCATAGTGAATTGATAGCACTGCTTTGCGAAGTTCATGGCTAACTGTCATTTCTCTAATACTCATCAAACTTTGTTTTTCTTGTTGCTTCCCACTCTTGGAATTAAAAATAAATTGTAAGCCGCTTGCATACGCTATCACTCTCCCAGAAAACAGCATTTTTTTAGGCTTAAAAAGATGAAAAGCCTACAGAGGGAGGGGAGATACGGCTGCATCTTGTCGGACACCGACAACAATGGTTCTTTCATAAGACTTCGGTTTTTTCTAACCTTCTTACGATCAAAGACTCGAGATTTTAGATCCTGATGTTGCTTCAGAACACAAGAATTAACTCTTGTTTCTTCGAATTTTCACCTATACCGTTGTTTTAGAATTTTAAACAGTCATCTTCCACCTATCACATTTCATATGATCTTTTCATACTTCCGTTCACGGCTCGTTCAAGGTCATCCCACCGTAAGCTAAGATGCGAATGTACCACACGACGTTCTCAACTCATTGGCCTCTAGAGTTGAGAGTCTACGGAAGTTGATGCTCAAGAAAATAGCATTAGCAAAAAATTTCTGGATTTTCATTCGCAAATTAAATCCCCTCTGATTAATCATTTATATCTAATGTGTGGACAAATGCTTACTTGAAATGGTTCAATATTTTTCCATGAATATAAGTTGCGTTGTCGTTACATTACACGTTAGATTTTGCCATAATAAACTACCAAAGAGTTTTTTTCTTAAATTTAAAATTGTTCCTTACGTATATTTCATTTTATATCATCTAGCATTCTTTTTTTTAAAATCATTATCTCATTTGTCTCTTAAACGCGTATCGCACTGTCTCTATTGAAGTCGTCTATTAATCTATTCATTCATGATTCGAACCTTCAAAAATTCGTGGAGGAAAAGAACATTTCTCGGGCAAAAACATTTCGAAGAAGTTGCACCTTCATAGATGCTGAAGTTACATAGCTATATTTCAATGTCGTCATAATATTTCATTAAAGGTTTCGCCGTTTCTTTTACGATGTTCAGCTTATTCCGATTTAGAAATGGGGACTAAAACAAACAAACGGAAGTTTCGGAAATCGTTAGAATAAACGAGCAAACTATCAATTAGCGGATGAGTAAGTCCCTATTTCGAAGTGCATTTTTACACCCAACATATATCTATGATTTTCGATGAGTTACGCACTACGAAAAGCGTACTTTAAAAATCAACGCGCTAAAGAGCTTGCGTAAACAAAACGTCTTCAAATGGGTGTCAGCGGAAAACACACAAAGGACACTAAATTTTATTGCAGAGAAAATTGATGATTCTCGTTTCACACTTTAGTGCGAACCCCTTATTCATATTGAGCTAATTAAACAGAATTTTACTCGAAAGCATATACGACATAAAATCCCAATCCAATCTATTCCACAAACCGTGGAACAATGCCAAATGACGTAATCAGGCAGATAGCGATCATCAATCTGAGGATGTGAACAACAGAGAAACGACAGCGTTCAATGTAAGCGATAAGTTATGCAACATTCCATAGTGGCATACAGAACATAGCGCTCTCAAAACTTTCGCATTTGTAAGTACCCTGGAATGATCCGAGACGAGGGAGTGCATGGGGATTTTTATGGGCATGCTCGACTAACTCCGGTCCATTCGATTTATGTCCCGCTGGCGTATGAGTAGGATTAGGTGCTCCGCTCCGACCGCTCGAAAAGAATCGCCATCTACCACGAAACGCCAACGCAGTACTATTAGTTTAAGCATGCAGGTCTAAAGTGACATTCATGCTTAAATCAACAGTGAAGACTAATGATGCTATCGTGGTGGGTAAGGTGAATTGTGGCCAAATATGAAATAGCATTGAAGCAGTGTTAACAACGGGCCGGTGTAACATCAACCTTGTTAACTGTTGGAATTTAATTCGAAAGAAGAACTAGAACAATTGAACAAATAAAGTTCACCTCTAATAAATTAGTTTCATGTTTACCTCGAATTGAAGTGCCGGAACGAAATTGCGATTTGGGAATCACATTTCAGACGACTTGGGAATAAGACATGAAGCTAGGAAAGTACGAATGTACGAATAGTTTCTAGATGGCAGATGCGGTGATACGTGCAAAAGCAGAGAGACTTGACAGCGATCATTGCGACAGCTGGGTGGTCATGCCTATTATGACGATCTTCCATTATATGTAGAATATATAAACTAATTTCAGAAAGTGTTTGATAGGCTCTTTTTTTTCAGCAATGCATTCTACGACTTATCTCCACTAACTACGAATACGTTGTCGAATGCATGTGCTTGCAGTTACAATTCCAGTAAGGGTAGATGGTCAACCCAATGAAGAAATGAGCTCTTTACGTTATTTACCTCAAAAACTTCGGCTCTCAAATCCTGAACGATGATGAGTGCACAGAGTGCTGAGAAAAATCTTATCGAAGTTTTTTGAGAGCATAAAATAACGTCATATAACAGACTGCAAATGCAACGATAAAATTAGTGACAGAGAGCTACGAAAGAAGATGAATGAAAGATTATCTGAAGAAAGAAGTGGTCAGTTGTCAGCAATTATTATCAACATAGCGGAAAGGCTCTCTCGTAGATGTCTCATTTCTTTTTGCCACTCTCTGAGAGAGCAACGCAATTATTTCCCTAAAATTTCTAACAACATCAACGCCATTTCCAAAATAGAAGAAACCACTCAGAAGAGTAGAATCCAACCTACGAAAAATGAGTTTAGAGAGAAAATCGAGCAGAAGTATATAAAAATCTGACAATCGGTAGAATGGATAGTCCGACTAGTATCAAGGATGGCAAATGTCGATGCGTTAGGAGGAAGAATCGGATCGTTAAATGTACTCTCTGCACTTACGATAATATACTTTCTGAGGCAGAATATTATTTAAAATATGGAAGTTCTAGTTTCAAAAAAAAAAACTTTATCAGAAAATGGTCGATAAGTGGCATCTGACTGATTGGTATTATAAGAAAGTCGTGATTAGGAATTATTTGTGCAATGGCATAGCTGAATTTGATGAGGTAATCCACCGTTTACCCAAAGTGATAAGCACCCTTCCTTCTTCGAATACTGGCCATCACCTCGAACTGTCACACACCAACTCCCTTATCTGCATACCCAACTTTAAATACTGTCAGTAATTTGAGCTATAAGAACAGTGTAACAATGGAATATGATGATTTTTCCAAACACCCCCCCTCCCCCACGTTCTCCCTCCTACCTGTTTAGAATATATGTCTGCCCTTGAAAATTGCAGGTATCATTCGCCTTCTCTCACATCCTTTTCCCCCTTCTCCTCACTTTCTTCTTCCGCAAATGTATGCCTATTCTTGAAAGTTGTAAAGCTTATATTCTCGGAAGCTCAACAACGAAAAATACGCTATTATGAGCTATCAGAAAATGTGACAAAAACATTAGACAATAAAAAGGAAGAAAATGAAGTCGTCGATGAAAGCTGCCATAGCAAATGTGTTAATCAAAAAGAAGTATCTCAAAGTATTAGCCGAATCCATCAAATACGAGACATTATCCGTCAATGCTTTAGCCCGAATGCTCAAAAAAGTTCTCACGTGAATCGTCTGAGTTAGCAAGAAAACAGCATCCCAGACAGTGAATTCGAAGCAAATGCACGAGTTGCATCAGCACTGACAAAAGCGCCATTGTTCTATTCGATCGGTGTGTGACACCAAGATCAGCGATCGGCCGGATGAGTTCTAATTTATATGCAAATCCGACTAACGTTGCAGTCATATGCAAATTTGGTTGGTGTCAGTAACCAAACGAGCAAAAAACAATGAAAAAAATCATCGCTGAACAGAAGGAGCGTATAGGCACACTGCAAAAGACGTCAGTGAAAAAACCAGAAAATTTTGACATGTAGGTAGGAAAACTTACAAGAACGATCATAGTTCAACTATGACCGCAGTGAACAGTAAGTAGGAAAGCACATCAGAAAATCTGGCGCGATCTGCGCTAGTTGTATTACATTCATTTGATCAAAAAGCTTCAAAATTTAATGGCAAAAAGAACGAAACATGCAGAACAATGCCTTCGAGTTCCTAGTGATTTGGTCAGCCGTGTAACTCACCGCATGAATGATCTGACTTGCTTAAAGAGAAAATTCGATCGGTGTGAAGTAAATGCGATTGTTTTAACCTCTAAATATCAAAAACTGTATTCTATTGTTACATTAGCAAGAATTGTGGTAGATAAGTATGGAATGTGATATGAAAGGTGTGCGATATATATCAGCCTGCTCAATTTCAAAGTTTGATCTTTAATGGACTCAAATTGGAACTATCGGAAGAGTTGGTACACACATGGCAATATGCAAATGCACATACGCATAAACATGATATCACCTTAATGCATTCTTGTAGAAGAGTTTCATTAAAGCGCATGATGAGGAACTTTCACGTAGACGAGTTCCTAAGCACAAAAGAAAAGCACATTTAACAACATTTTCATGTGCAGCTATTCAAAATCTATCGAACAATCGCAATGAAACTAAGGATTTTGCGCCGTCAATTTTTATTAGCAATCGATCAACCAATGAAGCTTATTATGAGTAATTTCACAATTATCACAAACAATAGCGATTGCTGAAGAATAAGATGGGATAAATTAGTTAGCCAATGCATTCAAGAGTAAATCGTGCTCAGTAAAATTTCATTAATCATTGATTACCTATAACGATCCGAAGGAAAAACTTTTTAGAACGAAGATAACTGTTTAACTTTTTTTTAAAGCAATTATGCAAATGAAATATCTTTCTCACTAAGAACAGCGAAAAAATATTAGCGTTTACCGTTGTAGAATTTTTAAAAATGGAATATTTAATGGCTGAAAATATAATTTGTCAATGAGACATCAATCGAATGAAATATTCAATGATATATGATTTCCGCGCAAAAATTTCAGCTCAAATTCAGAAGGTGATCACTACCTTTGGACCGTTTTAAGATTAGACGCATACGGTGCAATAAATGCAGCAAAAATGAGGATATATTTTCGATGGATTTATCAAGTGATTTAAATATAACCAAGGCAACTTTGAGTATGCATATAACCGTAGGCGTAACGATATCCTCACAACTACATCGGGATGATGTTTTCTCAACACACGTATATTAGTGTATTTGTGACTGCAGCTATAGCAGGATGCTCATGGTCGCAGGTACAGCAATGTGTTTATGACTAAGGATATAGACAATGAAGTATCCAGAATGAATAACAATTCGACATAAATTAGTGGATGATATAGAGTAATTTTTTTTTAAATTACTGGATGCTATAGAGAAATTTTTTAAAAATTACTAGATGATATAGAGTAATTTTTTAAATTCTCTTACTCAATTTGGCAGAAACGACGAAATTAAAATGAGAAAAAAGAGTATCTGATTTTCTTTGAGGGTTTTTTGATTCGATTTTTTGTTAAACGTCAAAAAACAGACATCTGTAAAAGATGAATGAGTATTTTTTTTCGATGCAATCAATAAGACGGCACTAAAAAGATTGAAAAAAAAACCGAAGATTGATTTCTCGTTGACTAATAAAAAACAAAATTAGTTTCCTCAAAGATGAAAAATGAGATACAATTGGCAAAGAAATATAGGTGGATCTTGCATTAAATATTAATCAAATTAAATATATGAAACTTATATAAATTCGAATAAAAGTATACTATCTATTATAATGAATGTAAATACTATTGATATGAATTAAAATATAAGCTCTGTCATAGTAGAGACTAAAACTATATAACAGCATTTGTTTTAATAGCATCAAGCACGGGGATTACAAAAATGCATCGAATAAAGCAGCTGAAAACAATATACTGAAGAGATGTTTTAGAGCTCAATCGATGCTTATACGAGATAATATGGCTTTATGACTTATGACATCAATAGAGACGTTAGAAAAAAATCATTGCAATGGAAAATTTTCCAAAAAAGTTGCATTTATAAAGGAAAAAAAATGAAAACATAGAATTTCGAGACTTTTCTGAATAAATAAATGAAAAATATTTTTGATTGGTTCAGAAAAAAAAAAAATAATGAAACTTTCAAAGAGAAAAATGATTGAATAAGTCAAAGATTAAAAAATCGAAAATTAACAGACAAAATGAAGGAACTCAACAATTGAGGAAAAAGATGAATTCAAGAAGATGAATGATGCAGAACTTAAGAACTCCGAAAGACGAATGAAGCGAAAGTAGAAGAAATGCATAATTGCTGATAAGATTTGCATTTCTGCAAAAATTTTCTCAACTAATCAACGAACTTCAAAAGTAACAACAAATAATAAAATATGTACAATAAAGCATTCTAAATGCATAGATATAAAGAGAAGAGATGCGGATTTCCTTTAAAAGTTCTTTCTTTTGAAACATTTCTGATGGATGATTGATATCTTTGAGATAATACTTTTTGAGATAGTCGTGTATAATTGAGAAGTTTATCTATTATCATTGCATTAATGAATAAAAATGTACATAGTTTATTCAGAGGAAGAATTTCAAAGACTTGATTCGATCGAAAATCCCCGACTAATATGAACTGCTTCTCTTTGTGCTATGGAAATAAGCGGCAATTACAGTCATGTCGGCATTGTAGTCATGGTACATGCTAGAAGAAAGCACAACTGCATTTGCTTTGAATATCATTAACAAAATGAATGGATAAATGTGTCAGAGCAGCTGGCAGGAAGAGTGTTTCCGCATTCTTATCAAATGCATAATTAATTTCGTAGGTTACCAAAAAAAAAAATGAATAGGCCGATTAGACGTTTTGCTTCTCAACTGATCTGAACACTCGCACAGATCTCTTACAAAAGATGCAAATATTAGTTGGCAAAGTGTTTTATGAGGCTTTTGCACATATTAACAGTAAAAGTCTACTGTGATAATTTTATTTCTATGTGTATGTTTTTATGTCTATCTGCATATCCGACAATTTTTAGCATGGAAACGAGTGATTTTAAAGGAAATTAAAGATTTAGGTGGTAAAAATCAACATGCGTTTTGTACAGGTGGAATTTTCCTTTCATATAGGTAGCATCTTGATAAGTGAACTTATTTGAGAATTTGTACGAACGTTCGCATCATTTCAAAGATAAAAGCATTATTTCATATGTTTCATTTGCTGCATGTAACTCACGAAGCAGGTGAGTTAAATTAGCTCTACGAAAAGGTTCCTCTTTTACGCTTCTCCATTTACTAGTAACTTAAGAAGTGCAAAATAAATAAAAAAATCGGTGCCAGAAGTATGCAAATTTTTCCCATCGTCAAATATTTACCATCTCTCTCAACGTTGACGTATCGACGTTAATTATGATAGAGAAGGTCATTTTATAGCGCATATTACCACTAGCAAAATAAAAATCCTTACTAAATTTAATAACTCTATCTTCAATGATTATGACTTCTAGAGCGTTCAGAGAAACAAATAGGCGTATACATACATAAAGATATCTATGATGTAGTTTTCGCATATCAAATATGCGAAAATTGATGGAAAAAGCATTTAAGAGGACCAAACCGACTGAAGCCAAATGAATTACGCAGAAGCAAGGGAATGCACCACGAAAAATTTAGAGCCTTTGGGCATTAATTACAATTACAGATTGTGAACTAATCTCGTTCACATATTTCAGTAGATGATTTCGAATTAATGAAGTTTTTAAATTAATGCGCTTCCAAACAGTTCGAAAAATTGGAGGTAATGCAAGCTAGATAATGATTACACCTCGTGATCAATGGATATACGAATATTTGAAGATATCGTTTATATTTCTCTTGTAATAGAAACAATTACACTAAACAAAAGCCATACAGCAAGGAAAATAAATGCAATAATTAGAAGAAGAAAAAAATTAATATTTTTATTAAATTTAATCAACGAACCTTATGTGAAGAGAAGAACGGTATGGACCATGCGATAGTTAACAGTGGTAATTGTACGACTGCTAAACACAAAAGCAGCCGCATTTTTTTTGGTGTCGTTAACCCTGAAATAGTTTTTATTTTTAATATTATTAAAATATTTGGTCATTTGAAGAAAAAGAAAAAGCTATTCGATAAACGTTGATAAACTTTCGACTGCACAAATGTATCACAGTGTGCCAGACACTAGAACATCTGACGTTGTAAAAAATCTCCAAATGAAGAAATATTTATATATAGACAAAAGCAGAACTTTTTTTTTCAAACACACTGAATAAAAAAATACTCAAATGAACGAATATATTCGCAGCAATTGTTGATTGATTAAGCACAAGAAAAAGAAATGAAAATTACAATTGTGTAAATCGAAGAATCTAAGCACGTCGATTAAACGCTGGTGAACCGAAATAGCATCCTATATTCGTGTGATATTTCAGACTACTCAATTCTATTATTTTAATGAAAAAAAAAAGAGTTTATAAATAGCAGAAGTGATTCTCAATCGCATCATCTTATGAAAGTCAGCTCATACTTTATTTATTTATTCCTAAATTTCTTTATGTGACCATAATACTTGGTTTATTAATCATGGCTTATTATACTTGGCTTATTACTCATTGCCTATTACACTTGTCTCATTAAATATGAAATGATGCTCAATATCGATAACGATAAATACGATCGAAAGTGCCAAAATATCTCAACATTAGAATTTATTAACGCAGCTAGTTTTGGAAAATATGCAAACGAAGAAATGAAGAAATCTTCATGTATCGAAATCGTTTCATAACGTATAAGACGAGCAAAATAATACAAAAAAAAACAATGCAATACCGATATGTTATATCTCTTTTGTTTTATTTTTTTTTTCCCATATTAACAGAGTAATAATTTCAAGAAGAAATTTGAAACGATCGAATAAAGAAATGTTCTTTAATGAAGAAGGAATAGAATTTAGAGGAAATATAATGTTAAATAAACAATAGCATAAAATATATCAATAATTTAGTACGACGCGCCGTGGGTCAATTCGATCGTTAAACAACTATGAGTGCATAACGATACATTAGGAAGAGTAGCAAAGCGGCATCCAATATAACTAGCTTGTTGAGTGCAACAATATTACCCATTGCCTACACTTCTGCTTTCCTCTTATCACTTTTTTATGATTCGTCAACTTTGAAAAAAAAAAAAACGTTTCGAAAACCGAATAGAAATGAATATTCATACAATCTCTGCAATATTTGAGTAAATTTTCAAAAATTTTTGCCATATTCAGTCATTATTAATAGTGGAAAAAAGGCTAAAAAATAAAGTTAAACCAAGCATTTAGAGAACGCAAAGGCGTATTAGGAATGTTAGATGGATATGTGCCTTCAGCAGATCTCTATAATAAGATATATCAGCATTCAAAATATGTGAACTTATCCTCTCAATAGATCTATTGCTTAATCTTTTGACGATGCGAATATCTAATTGAAATTCTTTGCCTAATTGCATTCAATTGGATATAGAAATTGTTTCATGGAATTTATAATAAATTAGATGACAATAACTGAGAGAAGGAAGATTAAGGGGAGTGCAACTGAATACAAGAAATTAGCATTTGGCTGCTTTATACCTATAACGTTTCATCGTGAAATTTTTATGATTGGGGAGCTGCAACTACCGAACAAATAGGCAAATAGACACATATATATATATATATATATACATGTAACTGTAACTTTGCGAGTAACTGAAGCGTTTCACCAAGGAATACTCGAAAGTACCCACAAAATGAGGAAGGATATTTCTTGCCCACATATAAGACTATTTTAATAGCGTTAATTTTTAATTGCGCTTCACTATATGAGATAACATAACGACTCATATCAAAGAAGCCTTCATATAGAAAGTTATATTGATGTCAACAGCATTATTACTGTAAAGTGAAGTAATAAGCCATACATACTGAATATTTACCGAAAAAGCCACTAGACAAATCTGTAACGTTTCTTGAAACTCTTCTTCCGCCTTAGAACAAGTGGAAAAGCGTGCCGACAATGATGGCACAATAGGCGTATGTCACTCGATTGCTCAAATAGGTGAAAATAATATCCAGATGTGCGTAACAATGCGCCTTTCCCCACTAAATGAACCTGGTTAATCTCGAGATCACTAATATTATAATTTGCCTCCAATGTAAATAGTGTCCCTCATACAAAATTTTAACGTTCTGTGATTGACGACTTGAACGAATCTATTAGACCGGCACAGACACAAAAAACCTAAAAGAGAGAGAGAGAGAGGAAGGGAGAGAGAGAGTTATTATAGCCGAGTATATTGAAGAGTTGTCAAATGTTGCAAAAGAAGAAGGTTTGCTCGCTTCGATTGCCACATCTAACTAAACAGATGCCATAATACGAATCTTCTTGATGAAAAATTTGTTATACGAGAAAAACAATTTGAAGTTTCCGCTCCTTTTCAACTCGTCGCCAAGTTATTTTATTTTTGCGCTTTAAAAAAAAAAAGATTATTTTATAAGATTTCAATTAGATCGCACAATTATCCAATTATATCGTAAAATTATCTTTTATTACAAATTTATATCGTTTATTGCTTCATATACCCAAAAAAAAATGTGCATTCAGAACGTATGCATATGCAATAAAAGACGTTGAAAATCTCTTCCTTATTATATCACTTACCGTTGCGATATGAATTTTTTTTTCCCGAAATTCACTCGATTGTGCTGAAAATTATTTTAATTGTATAAAAATTGATGAGTTACTCGAGTAATGAGATGATCTCTACTTCGAAAACTTTGTTTTGCTTATATGATGCGAAAATTAACTGTAAAAGTCTATAGGAATTTACTATAGCATTTTTTCTATTTAAGAAAAGAAACAACACATATCATAAATTGATGAGACGAACGAATGATAGCATATGTCATTATTCTCTTCTTGAGAAAAATTTTAATGGCTATTTTTGAATATATCCGACGTATGTTTGCTGGGAATATCTCCTGTTCGTTTCTGTGAAATTCAACCAGAACTATTGCATTTGCATATACAATTGTACATAGTAGATACGAAGATATTGGAGAGCGTTTTTGCAAAAAAAAAGGTACAACTTGTCAAAATCTGCATTGAATTTTTACCAAAATTTGTGTTGAATAAATAATTATTCAAGTAGTTGTGATATTTACTATAATTTCAAGTAGATAATAATTGAATAAGAGATATTATTGCTCAGCTTTCCAAACATCATCTTTCAAGTAAAAAGTTCTCAAATTTAGTAATTACTCAACATTGATATACCTTCAAATATGAAAACTACCTTAACTTATTTATTACCTGTGATGTCACATTTAATATTAGTAACTGTCAATGTTAGCGTATACACCTACTACTTGATACCTGCGCTAAACTTGTTATACGTGCAATCATCATTTCCACAACGGTGAGTTTTTACGATAGATTGTTGTTTTAGTTGAGTAAATTCATTAACCACTGCGAATTGCCTCTGCATTGATAGACTTCGCTCAATAATGAAAATTAAATTTCTATTTTTGTGAATTTTTAATTCAACCATCAATGAACTCAAAAAATATTTTTAGAGTGAACTAATTCGTATTATGTGAGATCTAAGGTCTCATGAAAAAACCCTATGGTATAATATGTTTTATGCCCGTAAAAAAATTCGTAATACGCTATGCCCTTGTCATAAAATCATGTTATATTATCTAGTACCGCATTATAGTATAACAATGCGGAATGTGATATAGTTTAACGGATATGAAAGTACAACTGCTTCAGGATGAATAAGGAGCCGTTCGGGATCATATTTTGAAACTAGTGTGACTTAGAAAACAACAGGTCTAGATGTGGCAATGATCGGAAGTATGCTAGCATTAATTGATGACAGAAGTATTGAATTATACTCAAACGCATTCACTGGAAAAAATTTTCATATCTGAAGTAGATTGTTGTTAGAAATCTATAATAACAAAAAAAAAACCGCATCGATAAATAAAAACATCACAACAATATACACTAAATTATTACAAATTTCTATACTATTACAAGAATTAAAAATCATTATAAGTAATTAAAAGTAATTAAATCAACAATTGAAATTAGAGAGAAAATGAATAGATGAAATTTTAATGTTAGACAACTTGTTGAAATATTTACCTCTACAAATTAACTAATTAACACTAATCAGTGTTGTAAATTACTAAAAAAAAAATTATAATATATGCGAAATGATGCGCTTATATTTTAAACGAATTGATCGCTCGTAAAAGGCTTTTAAAGATTCGTTTTTTCGAAATTCGAACGATTGCAAAATATATGCAAATTTTTAAGCGATTGCAAATTTTGATAACTTTATTTTATGAATGTGATGAATTTAATCACAAAATTTCGTGCAGCAGATATATTTTCTGGGATATCTCTCTTCTTCGATTACCTCACATTTTATATACGAGAAAATTTCAGAACTCTAGACTTACTTACTAAGTATCAAGATGAAACTATCCGGCATATATATATATATATATATATATATATATATATATATATATATATATATATATATATATATATATATATATATATATATATATATATATATATACTTAGACAGACACGTTTCCGAAACAACGAGCAGTGTAAATGTTGTAAGAACAGGTGGAAAAAAAACGTGAACAGTGGACGAAAAACGTCTTTCATAAGTCGCTCAACTGTTTCTCTCATAGTTTCCGGTAGCTTTCATATTTTGTCAACAAGATTTTCGGTTTATATGAATGTTGTTTTCAGTATCTGTTTGCAGCTTTACGTTCTGAAGTTGTTCCATTGCCAATTCTTCCGTCTTTGCTTGCTGATTCATTGTTGTTTACACTTTATTAGTGCAAAGTTTTTCGTGTATTATAAATGATAGCCATTTCGACAGACAGCTGTTCTCTGATCTTAACCACCTTTCCGAAAAGAATGGCAAAAAAAACTGAGGGAAATAATATCCCTAAAATCTGTTCTCGTCGATTCCACCTGACATCTAATCGAGAAGTGGTCAACGTGCGTTTGTTGGCCGATGCCGCAATGACAAATAAGTGACCATTGCAGCGTGGAATATCGTCGTTAGATGCATACAGCTGATAGCGACGCATATAATTATACGGTTATTGAGAGATAACGGATATTATTAGCACTACTGTGCTATTTGAATATTTATGCGATCATAAAGTTACAATGTTGCTGCATGGGACTGCAACCTCCTCCTTCCCCCCCCCCCGCCCGCCTCCCTCCATAAATGAATACAGAAGTTGTCTAGCCACGATATGCTTGAAAATATCTAGAAGAATAAAATTTTGCTAGGTAATCCACAACACTAACAGGATTCTATTTACGATTTGATCCATTAGGCAGCAAGGGCGCATGCGACACCAACATTTAAGCAGCTAGACGTTATCCATATTCCAAGACATTCCTATATTCACAGAAACCATGAAATTCATTCTATCGTTTCAGTGATCAAAGAATTTAATGAAATGTGCACTTTCTTCTGCAAATTCGTAATATTCCTATCCATGAATATATCTAAGATTTCGTTTTTTTTAATATCGGAAATCATAGTGTTAACTCATATAGTTTTGTATGTTTTTTTTTCCATTCGTGCACTTTAAAATAAACAAATAAATAATTTGAGATCGGATTTCGCTAACAGCAAATCCAAAGGTAATGAGTTCCATGAACCTATATTCCCTTAATCTGTATCCTCTTAGGCGTCTTTCAATTGAAAGAATTGTTGGAATTCGAAATTTCCAAATTGTCCGAATTTAGCTTTTTTCTTAGTGTTTTTGGAACACCACTGAAAGACGAATTATGGAAATGCTTTATTTAGAGAATATTTACTGAATAGGCTCTTCGCCGTGTCCATCTTTCCTTTTTGAATTTATTGGTGATATTGGTTGAAACGGAAAAACATTCGGCTACAAACGATCATAATAAATTCTGGTTGAAATTCTGTTGAATATATAAAAAGGATTCAATTAAAACTATTTTATAAAAAACTGCAAACTTCAAAATAAGTGGTAAATTTTTACCTCAAGAATAATACGGTGGAAACGAGGAAGAAAAAGTTCCGAATGGCACTCTCAAGGTGGGAAGAGAGTGCAGCAAATATGCCGTTCTTAAGACATGAGGTATTAAGGCGATTAACGTAACGCAAACAATGACCCCCATTGTGAAAACACACATCGCGCAACGCTACGTTGAGAGGCGTTTATAACGCATAAACTAAGCTCAAGTAGGGGTACTGTTTCAGGGAATACGATAGCACCTGATAATTTGCTGTGAATGGAAAAAAAAATTTGTCTGAAATTTCTACCGCTATTTAAAAATTTTCGATGAATTTCTTCGGTGTTTGCCCGAATTGCTGTGATCATTAGTGACATGATTGGTTGAAAGGACTAACGGTATCAAATAGGTTGAAAGGAATCAAAAGTTTGCTTTTTTGCAAGAAAAAAAAAAGAATCTAAACACTACATATAGTTGCTTTTTTTAACGATTACAAATAATCCAATCTATACGATGGATTCTAATTGAGAGATACAATTTCCGCCTATACTGACGATTATTTCCTCTAGCGGAAAGCCTGTGAATTCTCAAGGCGCTTTAGAAAATGAAATTCGACAATTGTTTTTATCCGTTTTTACTAGTTATTATGCAATAATTTTTACTAAGTATATCTTCTTATAGCAATTTTTGAAAAGCACTAAATAGATTTCTTCTCTTATTTTCATTACGCTAATCGGTCATATTCGCTTATAAACTTAGGGGCATCGTTAGGATGTTAAGTTTTCATTGAAAATTTTCTTCTCAGAAATTTTCTTAAAAGAAAATATTGCAAATATTGATTGAATGTGACAAATATCATATTGAGTAGCGGTAAGAATTATTTGTAGAACTTTCTAGAAGTATCGATATTTCGCTACAATTGGAGGAAAAAATAACTCTTTTTTTTTTCTTCTCATAAAAATGACGCAGTTTAAACGGAGAAAATTGACAAAACAATCGACAAATTTCATCGTTAAAACACTTTCAAAACCAATTTTGTAAAAGGAATCTCTGATTAATGTTCGAGTTCGATAATCTTTTGAATAAAAAATGGTTTACCGGAATAAAGTTAATATCGAGTAACTATTATAATTTATGGATAATGATATGCTCGAATAATTATAAAAATATTTACTATACTTAAAACATTATGGTCGCATGAAACATTGAATAACTGGCATAAGAATTACTTAGTACTGCCTATCTTTGAGGAACAGCATCAACTACACAACGCTCCACTTAATTGTAGAACGACTACTTAGTAGGGTGTGGTAAATATATGTGCAATGTTTAATATGCTTGAATAAGCATATAACGGAGTAGCACAAAGTGTTGGAGAATTCAGCGAAAGTGGCGCCTAAGATAAGCAAAAAGTATGGCTGGACATTTGCAGGTATGGGGGGAAGTGATAAGGATGCGGCAGGAAGAGAGGCAATGCGGGCACGAAGCGAGAGTGGGACCGCACGCTAACGTTCGACCTCTGTTCGCCGTGTGTTGCCATAGGGTCAGTCAGTCCCTCATACAATAACTGCCACGCCCCTCACACATATACACACACAAACATCACTATTGCAGACATCAACCTCTACGGTGCTTACCTTTCGCATCGTTACGCAAACTTTACATCTGAGAAGCCGATTGTGCTATATCTCATTTCCCTTGAACTACTTTAACACCCTCATCCGCACTTCTCCTCATAGGCATAATCGAACTTGCAAAAGTTTTATTCATCGATAGCACTTCAAAATTCCCTTCTCCTTATCGCTTAATTACTTCAATAATGGAAAATATTATTTTAAAAACCGTTAATACATCGTCGACGCGAACGTTTCGTTTGATAGAGCACTATTTGAGTTGAAGTATACGAAAAAAAACCTTTGCATAAGTGTATTGCAAGAGGAAATTTTCGGCAAAGAGGGTACGTTTCGTTAATGATGTCTTAAATGGGGACATAAGAGCCGTGAGGAAAACCGCTACAGCTTTTTTTTCTTCCATCATCGAATAAATCTAATGAAATGTGACAATTAATTCTCAAAGAAATTTTTCCTCAGTTTTTCCTAGCAAAAATTAAATTAATGAAACCGAAAGGTTTTTTTTTTGCTAAGAACAAAGAGAGTGCTATCAACCTTATATGAGCGTTACTAAATGTGTACTATTATTATTTGAAATTAAGAGAAAATTGTTTGCTCTTTTTTAAATCTCTAATCCCTCTCATATTTCTATACACTCGTCTGATAAAGTCTAATTACTGCGTAATGTCGTCTCAAAATAAAGCACGAGATCAGGCTAATAAGAACCTTAAGTTCGATCAAAAAATGAACCTTTTTACACATATCGCTGTTTGCACGACTCATTGATCTACGATCGTCTTCTCTTTCTCCAACATTTTCTTTCACAACAGCAAAGTTTAGCAAATAATTCAGTGTGAGAGAATTCAATTAACCTTTTTTTAGACAATTGACAAAGTGCCAACTGATAAAGTACGAAACATCGATGCAAGCAAATAAGGAATAACTCAGAGTCTCTCTTGAGGTGATCAAGCGGAATATTGAAAAATGACCTCAAACAAGATTTCGAGCAAATTTGCAATGATTCTAGGGAAAGACCCACTCACGATACTTTTCAAGAAATCATAAAACATTGCAAAGTGACATATAGAAAATAAAGTCACCTACAATATTTCCAGGTGCTTTTCTAAGTAAACACCGGTCATTAGAAGCGATCACTACAAATTTAGAGATACTGCATCATCGAAATGCATCACATATCTTGGTGGAATAAAAATACCAAATATTTGATTGCCGAAGGTTGCAACCTTCTTCATCATATGGCTCGGGTGTGACAAGTGGGACCTAGATATCTGATATTCTGAAAGCATTAAAGACGGATATTTTAAGGGCATCTTATGAATGTGAAGACCGACCGTTGTGAAGATCTCAATTTTAAATTCGTATTTACGTAGATTCTTGTTGGATTATACAATCGTTGTTTGATTTGAAAAGATTTAATTGTTGTAAGAAAAACGTTGCTTTTTTTTTTGCTAAATAGAAATACATCAATTAAAAGCGTACAAAATTATGAAACGTAAATTGAAGTGAATAACGCGAACGACAATTAAAAATAGATTGGTAGAACTCGTTATTCACCGACAAAACTTTCATTTCCACAAAAAAAGAATACCTTTACGCAATGCCCGATTTCAACATTGAACGTCAATCATCACTTTTTTATCATTTCCACAGCTGCTTACTTCTTTATCGTTATAGTTTTATAGCCGTATCCTAGAATCTTAGAAACGATTACAAATGCATCATTTGAATTTGCGTACTCATCTATAATTCTTTGCTAGTTATTTTTCACTAAATTCATTCATTTCTATTTATCACGCTCTCTTTTAGCTCTAGATAAATCGCCTTTTGAGGGATTCAAACTCTTAGTCGAATGGTCATTACTCCAGGAAACCTGACGTTCCATTGCATTTACAATCGCAATAATATACTTAGATGAAGCCGAATAGTAAGTTAGTATCCTTCATTTCAACTCGATGTGTAGAGATGTCAACCGCGATCGATTAGTTATTCTTGTAAAATCTATCATCCTTATATAGGAACCTTCCAACAGCGGTGGAAAGGTCCTTTGAAATGAATAACAATTCTTGGGAGACAACAAAAATTTTGTTGGCACCTATCCGCACGAAAATACACTCATTCACCATCTCTTCGCATCATCAGACTGGGTTGCTTCAAAGCATCCAATCTAGAATTCCGAACGGCATCCATTGTTCAATGCTGAAATATTCTCACTTAGTAAATATTACACGATGAACCATAAGTAAAGCAAACGAAATTAAAATCTCCTAACTCTTATTTTCTTATTTTCATTCTTTTCTCAAAAGATTATGCTAGATATATATGGAATCACTGTTATATACAATATAAGATTATTTATGGATTTACATATTTAATACAATGATACCACCTGCAAACGTAGGTACTCCTCATCTTTCATTTATTATTTATTCGTATTGATCGAAAGTTAGTAGCCATGACTCGATAAAATATTCAACAAAATAATATTTATATTTGTAATGAACTCCTCCACTTAAAACGATAATCGACAAAACTCTAAGCGATATTATTATATCATTTATAGAGCATCATGAGGAAAATTTTCAATTACCTATGAATTGGAGGATAATTTTTTATTATCGAGTAGTGAAAGTATGTTTGATGCTTTTTAATACAACAAAATTGGTCACTTTTTATGTGCGATAAATATAGGCAATATGATGAGCGTTTCGTCGTTATTATAGGCTGAATCGACGATAGCACAGCGGTGCAGTTAGTCAACCTATACGATTTAAACAAATTCTGATTCTATGAAGCGCTTATGATGACGGAAATGATTCTAACAGAGATAAAGGAGGAGTTATTCGGAGAGATAGATTCGAGGAATAATTTGACCGGCATAGAAAGATGATGAGAATTCTAGAATGATCGTATCATTAGCTACGAAATATGATACTGCTTCAGGAATGAGGATGCAAATTAAAATCTTTATGTATAGAATAAACAATGAAAATTAACTGATAAAAGCATGAATTTATGACGGACAAAGAAAAATGAAGATGAATGCAAAAATAGACTCTAGAGAAAAGACCGTTGGTGTTCGAAGTTGAGCGCAATTTGTGCTCGCCAAATCATTAAAACTCAATGAAAATAATCTTAGGCATATGAATTGTCGACTTTTGTTTATCGTAAAATTATCTTTATGCTCAAATTAAATTACCGATTCTCTATTTTCATTTCATAAATATATTTGTGTTTTTTAAATAAATAAGCTAGTTCACCATAACGCTTTCCCTAATGCAACTATATTAGAAACAAAACATTCGATATATTCTCTATATTTTACATTGAAATTTGAATAATTGAAGAAGGAAAAAGTTTTTAATGAATTACAAATGCATTTGCATTCAAATATGCAAATAACATCTACTCTAAGCGTATGAGTTGACCACTGAGACAATTTGCATAAATTTCGTTAATTAATTATCTCATATGAAAATAATAAGATAAAGAAATATTAAGGCAAAAATAATAAATGATTTGCATTATGAGAAAAATGCTCTCATAGATAGTGATTTATCTTCAGCTTTAGAGGAATTTTATAGTCTTGTTGGGATTCTTTTTCGGCACAGTGTAAAGAACAAATGACCCTCAAGAAGTGTAGATGAACACTCACGAATAGCAACTACTCAAACGATTCACATTGCAATCAATCGAAATCCAACCATATTGCATTGCAATTTCATGCAATATGAGATAAATTTACGTTGAAATTTAACAAATTCATTCGGTAAAAAAAAATTTCAGATGCAAAAATGCAAAAAATGCATTTAAATCTGCTAAAATATTTTGAAATGCGCATTTTCAAAATTGTTTCTTCAAAAAAAAAATTTTTTGTTTGCAAATTGTGCAAAAAAAAAATTTTTTTTTTGCACAATTTGCAAACAAATGAGCAAATAGAATACTGATATACGTCTCTGATTCTTTAAAAATTCAAAAAAATACCAATACTTTTAACCAATTGAATCGATTATTGGTCTCTACTTGTTGAGTTAAAATGAACATTATGCTAAGCTATCATCAATACTTCAGCAAATATTTTGAAATCTTTTTATGTGCTTTAAGCAGTTGCATCTCTCATCGATTCTTCCTTTCTCTAGATTTTCATCATCGTTATGTTTTTGCAAATGCTGCTTTGTTTAATCTTCCCGAAATTCTCGTCATTTCCTCTTCCATAACGAGTTTGATTGCTAGAGGAATCCTCCTCCCCCCCCCCCCCCCGGCCCCTCTCTCAACCTCATCTCAATTATTTGTCTCACAGATTCACGCTGTGGTATTTCTATCACATATGTTTTTGTGCGAATCAGGCGCTAAAGAGGAGAATTACTTCTTCATTGCATTAGTGAAGCATGAAAAGGATTTTCTGCCTTCTTCGTATCCCCCTCATGATTAGATGATTATTTCTCGATGTGGTATAATATCGGACGAAAATTGCCCTCATATGTCGTCCCAAAGACATGGATCCTTTCGAAATTTGAAAATTTTTTTCGGACGATTCTCCGACTTATTTTTGCACGGCAATTTTTCGGCTTATTTTTGGCCGACGATTCTCCGAGTTTCTCGAATCGCCCGATGGGCATAGCTTAAGTGACGAAGTTCTCGTGATCTTTCACAAGCATCCAACAATGCAGCTTTGTGGAGGTGTGGCTCTTATCATTTTATCAATTGCAAGCTGAATGCTTCACAATGAAGTTAGATCACGATCACTTTCCTATTTATTGATTCGATTGGTTAAATCGTCCAAATCGTCCTTCGCCATTAAATCATCAACAATCGTCATTAGCCGTTGGCGTGTTCAAGCATAGAGAGGCGTCATTCGAAACGAACAATGTATAAGCGTTGAAAACATCGTATATTACTATTTTTTTTTTTGCTTTTGCAATGAGTGTTGATGAGGTAACATAGCGGTGTATATTTATGATAACAAAGAAAAAACATCTATCAATAACCCCGCAATCGAGAGGTGAAGGATTCTGATATGTTGCAGTCATTAGGCTTTTTATCAATTAACTTTGACATTGAAATGGAAAGCAGTACTACAACAACCTAAAAATACACAAATGATAATAGATAATACTAAGCGAGGAAATCAAGCTGCAGCATATATAACACGTGGATCGTTTTTTTGGAATTTTTCAAAGCCCATATGAAGGTGAGGAAACTGTTCGTTCATTGTGTCACACTTGACCTGCAAAAACGCGCGGGTTTTTAAGCTGAGTTGAAGTCGAACTCGTAAGCTAAAGAGAAGAAAAATCACTTTCTCGGAATAAATGAACGCCCCCGTGGACGGCTAGCAAAACCAGGTTCATGGTAAGAATTGCTTCGCTAATGTTGCCCATTAAAACTCATTTTTTCAAGTTTGAAATCGTTGCAAATAGGTAAATTTTTTAGCACTAAAAATGTTGTTTCGTAAGTCGAACGTTTTGATTTCACGTATCATTTGAAGCATCCATCGACTAGGCTCTCCTAGCTCCTCCATTAAGCGATCAATCCAATCTGATGAGGCAATTGCAAATTTTTGCATATCCTGAAAATAAGCGGAAATATGAGAGTGGAAAAAGCACAAGAAAAATTTAAAGATTTTAGAAATGCTTGAATAAAAAAAATAGTTAAAGGAAGTAAAATTTTTGGCGTTTTCCGCATTGCTTCCCAATCAAAGGATCGTTCATAAAGCGTAGATTATTCAAGTGAGATCAAACTCCCCCCCCCCCCCCCCCCCCCCCTTTTCTCCTTGCAAATTTACTACTTAAGTTTCACTTCCGCCATACAATATTTGACCTCTGAGTTTTGTCAGTTAGAAGGTTGAAATTTTTTGCAAAAATAGCCAGCGGCAACTCCACGCCAAACGATGCATTTTAAATGACAGATTATTCCAATCAAAATGATATCTTATGAGCGAAAAAAAAAAAAGCTTTTCCAACCCAATGATATTCTTCAAGCAAAAAAACCCCCAACCGAAAAAAAAAAGTCTCCTGAACGAAGAATTTTTACAACTTGAATGTTCTATTCGTTAGGTAAAAATAACTGTTTCACTTCGAAGTGGACTCTTTAGCGAACAATTAAGATCGTTTCGGTTGACTGAAAAAGTATTAGCGGATAAACAAAACAGCATCATCGGAAACTTGAAACGAAAAATTACGACACTTCTCCAACTTTTCACTCGTACATTTCCTCCCCTTATATCACTTGAGTTTTTCTACCAGCCTCATTGGTCTTTCAATACTATAGGAGTAAAAGCAAGGCTTTAGAATCACTCTTATGCTAAATCCTTCAATCATTTGCATTAGATTGAAGACATTAGCATAAAGTGAGAAGATCTTTTAACGACCTCACGAACAACAAGACAACTTTTTTTCGAAATAAACAAGGGTCGTTAAAGACGGAAATAAATCTTAAGTGTTGTAAGAGATGAAATGCTGGAAAAGCAAATAGGATAACCAAGGGAGTAGAGGAAGGGGGGAGGGAAGAAGATAGAGGAAGTAATCCTGCGTTTCGCAAAATTTTTTTCGATACGCGGTGTTTCTGGAACTATGCATTTCATTTCAAAAAAATTTCTCGTTCAGCTTCCAGGATGCTAGGATATCAAAAGTGGGCAGCTTATTGCCATCAGACCTCATTGTTGTACACCAAATTTTTATGCTACTTCAAGTTAAAGCTTTCTTCCTCGGTAAGTAAAAATATAAAAGGCGAGTTATACGAAGAGATCTATAGCGAGAAAAAAATATAGACAGTGCTACTCAAAAAACTATGAACAATTCTTTTGTTCTTTAGCAGAACAATGAGATGATATGGGGCGCTAGGATAACAAAAATACATTACTGCATTGCTGATTACTTAAAATTTAATCCTCTATAGCAAATCACAGAAATTAGATTAGATATATAACACTTGATTGAAACACTAGAAGCGCGTTATTTGAGTAAAGTCGAATCACAGGAGTGGTTGCCAAATATTATATAGATGATAGAAGCAGCTTTACAATTTTCAATCATGTGTAATTGTCACTATGAGTTAAAAAGTACAAAATTTTCCCGATAAATTTAAGGTCTTTCCTCAGTCAAGAACCCTTTATGAAACGAAAAAGAGTTTCATAAAATTTCCAGCATAAACTAGCATTTATTTAAGCATCACACAATAAAAATATAGATATTTTTTTTAAATTCAATGAAAACATATCTATGAGGAAGATAAACGTATCTACGAAAAATTCTCAACAGAGAACGAGATAAATATGTGCAAACTATAGAGAAAAGAATATATATATATATATATATATATATATATATATATATATATATATATATATATATATATATATATATATATATATATATATATATATATATATATATATATATATATATATATATATATATATATATATATATATATATATATGATTGATGTTTGATGTCGTTTATTAAAATTCGTGAAGAAATTCGCCACTCAAATGAAGTCATTATTTGTTTAAAAGGAGTTATAAAATATAGGTGAACGCTTGGTGTTTATCAACTCAGAAAACATTTATCGATCAATCGTTCGCACGAGATATGTTGTTCTTCTCAAAAATTTGTATTTGAGGAAATCTCGATGCAAATTTAATGAAGATAACGAATAGTGCAAATGTCGAAGACGTATCACTTAGTTGGTCTCAACGACGAATGTCGATGACGACGATCGAGAAATTATGATGAGGCGAAATGTTGTTTTCAAAATCTTAAGCTCTCAGGAGAGCAATTGGATATAATTTCGCATTTTGTAAAATTCGATTTGCGTTTTATTTCACTTCACTGCAAAAAAAAAAAAAAAAAAAACAGCTATGAAACGCATAAAAAAGCAATATGAACGGTCTCAACGTATTATAATTAATTAACCTGAGCATTTAGAAGCAATAACGGAGAAAACTATCACAAAGGTAAATGCATTGATGCAAACTTATATGTTCGTAGTGTTTTCCTCATAAAATAAATTCGATGCTATCAGAAATGAGCTTTATATGAAATATCTGTGTATGATAAGTGTTCAATATAAAAGATGCCGAATCGATAAAAGAAATGAATAAATTTTGTGGTTCCACTTAAACTAATCATAATAATATATCACAATTTAAATTAATTTCAATGCGTTGAAATGCCAAATTGGTGATAATTCTCATAAAAAATTCCTACCAAGTAAGTATAAATTATTATGTATTTTCACCTACATATCTATTTTGCTATCATATGTACGTTTAAAGGTTCTTTTAAACAAAAAAAAACCAAGTTATGTTTAGTCTATTATCCAACTATATGATTGCCATGATGTATGAAGATCACTATTTAATCGCTACGCAAAAAATCGCTCCCAAAGCTGCATTTACGCAAATTGCAAACAACGGAATTTATTCCTCTCTAAATTTGTTGCTTGTTTCAAAAAGGTTTCAAAGGAGCTCTTCGAAAAAAAAATAAACCATCAGCTAATGATTTTTAATTTGCTAGATGAGGCAATTCTAAAGAGAAGAATTGCTTAAGTTCTCCGGCATATCCTCTCCTTTTCTCATTGTTTTATATATATTTGTTTTAATCATAACGAAACGAAAAAGCGAAAAATATGCCCCCCCCCAAAAAAAAAACTTTCTTTCTTTTGCAACTAATCAACACTTAACGAAAAGATAGAAATACTTAAATGACCCTAAATGGAGTTATTATTTATCTCTATAATTGTCGTATGCATTGCTGTAGTAATGTATATGAGGATTGTAGAGATACAATAAGAGAGCAGTGTTGAATCAGATATCATTTATTAAAGAAACAAAAAAAAAGATTTTTTTTCAACTCATTTCATCATAAAAGAATTGCGGCTATTAACGATTTATCGATTCGTTTTGTAATTAATCGAATCAACTTGAAACAAGAATTGTCGGAGAAAATGCATTCTATTCCCTTAATAATGGGGGAAAAAAATTAAAACGATAAATTTTTATTAATTGATAATATTTTCCATATTTCAAAAATTATTTATATTTTTTTTCATCGTTGAAGAAATTTGAGCAAATTTTAAACGAATATAGAGAAATAAAAATAAGGAAGGAAAAGAAAAAAGAAAAGAAGCTATTTTACGGAATTCTTCCAAAACGAGAACATTTTGAAGCAACAAGTATAATAAAGGAAGAACGTATGTTTCAAAGCATACAATAGCTATATGTGTTACCTGCAGAGAGTGAAAAAGATAATTTCCATAGCACATTCGCTCGATCCCCTACCGCCGTTTAAAGGGTCACCGAATGCTTCCATAGAGTAGTGGGTTCACACTCTTTCGAATTATTGTTGATAACTGTGTAAGACTGATTACGGATTCATCGCATCAAGTATAATTTTTCACAAGTATTTAAATAAATGGATTCATTACCTCTGCATTTTTAAATTCTCGTTGGAAGGGCAATCCAGCAAGAAATTACATCGCATGGTGGTTTTCAATGATATTAGCACTGATAGTCAGTGATGTGTGTACAGTATATGCGGAGAATATCATTTCTAAGTACTGGTCTTTCGGTCGGTAGTGCCCATCTAATTGTTGGGTGAATATGCTTCAAGATGGAACGTAGTCCATCGTGAAGATAGAGTGTTTTATCTCAGACGGGATCCACCACACCTGGCAGGTTCTCTCAAGAGCGCAAGGAAACAAATACTGGTGATATATCTGTTTTCGTTTTATCAGAGTCCTCAGCAGGTATTTGTCTTTGGTCAAGGTATTCGCAAAAGTTTTCTTTGAATTGCAAGATGTTTGAGCTTTCTTCACTGCAAATTTTTGAAATTGCTCTGGCTACTTCCGAGGATGTGGACAATGACTATGCGAGGGTATACAAATTTGCGCAAATCTGATTCAAAGTTGTGGTGAGTAGCGACGAGCGTCTCCAGCTTCATACTCCGCTATAAATTCATTTTCATATTTAAATCGAATTCTTCAGATCGCAAAACGCATATAGCCTGAGAGATTTTTCTTGCTATTCATCCAGGCTGGATCAACATTCAAGTTTTCCTGATCCGGAATGAAAACTTGCCAATGTAGCTGTATTGGCAAAACACATCACGTATGTATGAAAAACATCCGTCAAATAACAGCAAACAAGAAGGCAGTAAAAATTTTTCTCCGCAAATCAGCGAAATCAATTATCGGAGATTCCTCAATTTAAGAGTTTTCTGCAGTAGCGTGAAGTATACACAAAATTCTAATGGAACCTATTAAGCATATTATTGTGGTGCATTTTTTAATCAAACAAAAGAAAATAATGATCACAACGATTACAATATTGAATGAGTTGGAAAATTTTTAGGAAAAGAAAATCAGAAAATAAATGCGAAGAATTTTTCATGCAAAAACTTTTTTTAAAAATTGAAACCTATGGCATTTCAACATTCGCAAATTAAAGAAGTTCCATTTCTTTTTTTTTTGAAGCATATCATGTTTGTATCGACTGAGGTAAATTTTGCTAAAAGTAACTCGACTGCAATGCTTCTGAACGTTTTCTATTTATACGGCATAAGTTGACTAAAATAGCACTGCTATTACAAAATGGGGTCTATAATGAGCACTCTTGTTGCACTATTTTAATCAGAGTGGTGCATAGTCGACAACTTATCGTGAAATCAACCAACAGAACAAATGCGAATTATTATGTGTCAGTTATCCATAAAAAAAGCTTTTATAGTTGAATTCAACACAAAAATTGATTCGTAGAAAGTGAATATATTGGCAATCTTAATTATCGAAATGCGACGTCAACTTAGGGAAAAATATAATGGAAAAAGGAAGATGGATTATGATCGTAAGGTAAAACTCTTAAAAGTTTAACTACGTTGACCGCGAAATTTCAACTAAACGTGTGAATGAATATGATAATGTCTATGTACCTTTATTTGAGAAAGTTGAGGTAATCTCTAGCTAAGGCAACCATAAAAAGGTCTTAAGTAAGTGCGAGTGAAGAAACGATAAAATTTTTCTAAGGGCGCTCAGTGGGATTGTGAAGTGAGACAGCAAATCAGCGGCGATCCGAATCGGAAACGATAATAAGGACCATAAAGAGGAACGTGACTTCAAGCAATGTAAACGAAGCTGTTGCTATCTTCGGTGGGGTCAACACATAAACAAGTAGATATAGAGCATATGGGTCGAGAAGCTTGCCCACTCTCGTCGAGCAGATGCTAACCCATAAATACGTATAGCCAATACAACTCCTCAGGCGCATTTATTCCAAACATTGAGTGATCGAACACATGTGTGATATTTCTCGGGTTTAGAGGGCTTTCTCCATATGGTACGGTCCGTTACTGAATGGCGTTTTGAGCAGAATGTTTACGGCGGCTTGCATTTACTTCCTTTTGCCAGATGTACATTGTGAGAGTGTTTCGTTTCGAAAATCTCAACAAATAATTCCTTTACAACGGCTTGCATGGTATAAGCAAGAATGACACATGATAAATACGATGAGTTATGATATCGATGAAGTTTCAATGAGCTTGAGCTTCAGTTTGTGTAATTTATTGTTGAATCATGTGCATAGCAGTGCGACAGCTCCACCTTCAAGAATTGTGCCCTCAATAAATAATCATTAGTTTACGGTTTGATGTCAATTCCAGATAAAAATTTATCCGGTATTTTAATATTGTATCTAACATCATTAATAATTTAACACGTGTTTTGGTTATTAAATTTCATGCTCAACTTCTAATGCAAAAGTAATAACAGCATATAAATTAGAATAATATTTCATCAATCAATTTTTAAGTTCATTACATAAAAAACAATTTTCAGAGATTACTTGTAAATGAATTTAACTTAGCGCGTCATTGTTTATAGGTGCATTTGCAAATCCCCTTCACATCACATGCAACTTTTTAGTTATCGTCCATTGAATAGAATTTTTTGCACTTCTATGCTTGTAATTTTAACTCTCATTTTCCATTTCTCTATAGCATCGAAATTTTCATACGTCGCTTCGTCTCTATGCGTTATAACCACCAAACACATATTATAACCATCAAATTTTTGTTACTTTAGCTTAATGGTTCGTGAGGAGTGGAAACTATCGGGCATAGAGACACATAAACGCGCATACATGCATATACGCACAGACAAGCCTATACTGCACACACACAGACGCAAATCCAAGAATGCAAATTTCTGGTGGTGTAGGCAAATGGAAAATGAGAGTTAAATGTGTAAACATAGAAGCGTAAAAAGTTCTATTCAACGGACGATAACAAAAAAGTTGCATGTGATATAAGGAAATTGCAAATGAACCTATAAACAACGATACGCCAAGTTAAATTCTCCATGATTTTATCATCATTCAAAGGAAAAACGGTTTGATTTTTGCAAAAAAAGAAATGAAATTGTAGTAATAAAAGAGACACATTTACAAAACGATGGAAGTAACAACAAATCTCTTCCAATATTAATTAATAATTGGATGATAGTTCCGGTGTTTATCCACTTATTTATTCGATACAACTTCCAAAATACCAAAATATTAGCATATAATTGCTATAACTTCATTGTTATCACTAACGTTATCAGTTTATTGCTATCGCTTAATATTGAATGTTATCAAAGTCACTGAAATGCTTTTGCAATAGTTCCTCGCCATTTAATTGATGATATTGTAAATCTTTTAGCCAAGAGGCAAGCCGAATCCAAGGAACATCCCATGCTAAACTTTTATTATTGTAATATTTCTGTGCGATAAGTGATCCACTTAGAAGCAATCTCGAAGGTGAATCTCAGAAGGCAAAGTGAAAATGGTGCAGTTGCGAGTTTTAGGTGAATTTAGGTAAATTTTGAAATGGTTCCCGTCAAATTAATTGAAACAACTCGCTAGGAATTTACGACAGATGAGTATTCCATATTAGCGAGGACAGGTTTGACATCAAAAGCCCCGAAATTGCTCTCTATTGAGCTTCGAAATATTGCAGGTAAGAGTAGGTTCGATGTGCTGGAATGAACATTCCCACAATATGATCGAGGAGATTCAGACTGAAATATAAGAAACATTTGAGGTGGATCGAAATAAACTTGCAAAAGCTTTTGAGATATGACCAAAGTGGAACGTCATCTATATGAATATTGAAAGAAATTTGCTTTGAAGGGAACGAGAGGAAGATTTAAATCAGTTAAACTTTAAACGCATATAAAAATATTTCTTTCCTGCAGGTTGTTTTTCGCTTATATATATATATATATATATATATATATATATATATATATATATATATATATATATATATATATATATATATATATATATATATATATATATATATATATATATATATATATATATATATATATATATAGCTGCTATGGCTGAGGATAGATACATCTAGATGCCTAGTAGACCTATATTCCCGATCACTAAACAAAGTTATAAATTTGCATCGAAAATTTTCATATTTAGTAAAGAATGGAGTCAATAAAGAAACTGTCCGTCAGTCAAGACACAGAAATAAAGAAAAGAAAGCACTTGTGGCGGATATCGTTTGCACAGCAGCACTAGTAAGCATAGTGTGATTATGTATATATAGAGACATTAACAGCAAAAGAATGTAGAATGAAAAATATCAGTGCTAATAATAGCTGCAAAAAAAACGAGGCATTAATATTTGCTTGATCAAATAATTTAAATTGGGTCATCAATATTGAATTATTTATTTATTTATTTATTTATTTATTCGACTTTCAACGATTCTTTAATGTTATTTCTTTCAAATTCAAGCAGTTTTGAAATAGAAACTCTAAAGGACAATATTCTTGCCGCTTGTTTTATATGCAAAACGGAAACGACGAATTTATCGGATCATTACAGAGTAAATAAAAGGAGAGCTACGAAAAGAATATGAAAAAAATCTATAAATAATTTCAGAGGAAAGAATCAATTTCAATTCGTTATCAGACTTTATGAATTGTTGAATCATAACGCATCGCTTCATTTGCATAAACAATGAAGTAATCACTTATTAAGATAATCCGCATAAAATATATGAGAAAATTACTTTTTTAATGATACAAAAGAGTTGCAGTACCATTAAAGAGTAACTCATACCATTCTTTACTAAATAAGAAAAAACTTTGTTTAGTGATCGGGAATACAGGTCTACTAGGCATCTAGATGTATCTGTCCTCAGCCATAGCAACTTGCAACTCTTGTTTTCTCAGTTTTAATACATTCACTCGCTCAACAAAAATGCTCTTGCAAATTATTGTACATCAAAGTTGGCCTCATGTTGTCAATTTATTGAGTGACAATATTTTGGCCAAGCCTTACCGTACCCTTAACGGAATCTTTTTGAAATTGCCGCTTTTTCGTTTTAGGAATCTAATTGTTCAGTGTTGCAGCGCCATAATACGAGTATCTAGACTTGAAAGTGGCGCGCGTTAGGGACTTGTTGAGTCATTTTGTAAAGCAACGTAAGAGTTTCGGATGGCCTAATTTTTATGGTTGTAGTGTCGTTGTAATTGATGGTTGAGGTGGTGGTTGTTCGAATGTTTTCTTTTTGTTTGATTCTATGTTTTGTGTGTTGTTGAAGTTGCTTTCAAAATAATCAACTTCCTCAGGAAATCATCGAAGCTTAAATAGTTTTAATTTAGATGGACCATGAAACGTGCACTTCAGGTCTCTCTATTCGATTTGTGTTTGTAACGCTTAATTGCCTATATATTGAAAAGAGCTTGCCAAAACTGCAACAAGACTGCGGCGCAAATGTCAGATGCACGACTGTCAACGTTATGGCCAATGATGTAGACGTTGCAGCAATATCGTGTAATCTTAATGTGTGTTATTGAAAATTCTGTATCGTTGATGTTTACTTATATGTTTAACCAATTTAAAGCAATATCTTTATTTCTTCGAAGGTAAATCGTAATGGCTGCAAAGTCTGGTGTCATGCTTACCAACTCTGCTGCATCTGGTTCGGCCAAGGCGGGCGCTTTCAAGGTGAGATGTTTACCTCTTTCTTAAAGTTTTATTAAGTAAAGAAAGAATTCAATCCTTCGCAACTATTTATGCCATATTGGAGGGTTTTGAAAAAAGCACTCCAAGTATAGCATGAGGCTCGTATCTGATGCAGCCGCTAATTTTTGCTCTATAAGGGGATTTCACTGTTTTATGGCCACATGGGCAATGATTCACTGAAATATATTTATGAACCAATGTTTTCATTAGGTGAGGTTGCCGTTCCAAAACCAGTGTTACGGATATTTTCGAATCCAAAAACGTTCTGACAATAGACAAGATGGTGTTTTATAATGAAGTATTATCAAAGCAGGTAGTGTTCGTTTAATATAAAGGCTCCTTGGACACTTGCTCCCGACAGTTTTTTTTTTCTTTCTTTTTTTGATGATCTGCACAGTTTTAGACGTCCCAGAAAAGACACGTCATTGCAGAAACGGTGTCTCCGAAAATATTTGGCTTCAAAGGACCCGATCTCGTTTAGAACGAGTAGTCGGTGGTCTCTATGCCTGTTGCGAGACCAACTTTGTTTCTAGGTTATTGAAAGTGGTTCATAGTGAAGTGTTTAGGAGATCTGTGGAAGCGTTGCGGTGCTTGTTAACAAAAGAAAAGATTTATCAAGATCAATCAATGTATTCGACCTAGTGCTGTTGCTGGTCTGCTTCCATTTTCTGCTCTTCCCCGTTTTCGCCTCTAATTGCTCCCTCCCTCCTCCCCCTCCTTCCCATATTTCCTGACTTTTATTAAGTCCCCTTCATTGATTTCGATTTTCATTAGTGTTTGTTTGGGCTATCTTATTTCTTTTCAATGCATCTCTATTTTTCGCCACACTGTCTTAAATATCAGACTTTTATTCACTTCAAAATTTTTGTATACTTCATTTGCCGTTTAGAATGGGTTATTCATTCTTCAACTGTTGCCATTTTCTGATTGTTCGTTGAAAGGTTTTTACCTTCACTACGGCCTTTGCTTAAGGTGACTGCTCTAGTTATTCGCCATCGTTCCATGTCAGTGTTGAATGAGAAGCCCGGCACAATATATACGGGGCTTTTGTTTCGGTGCACTTTTTGTTTCTTTCAGGACAAGGGTAAACCGGAAAGCGTTCGTAGCAGTAATATTGTAGCCGCGAAAGCTGTTGCCAATGCGGTTAGGACGAGCCTGGGACCAAAAGGTAGAGATTCGTTTGATTCCTTTTTTTTCATTTTTATGACAGTCTCGGATTGACCACAGTTTGCTTTACGTCTCTCTCACTCCACTTCCCCTGCTATGGCGCTTCTCACTGCCAATTTGTTGCCGTTATGTGAGGTCTAACCTCCTGATCTGACGAGGATTTATCCGAGTTGTTTGAGTAATTAGTGCGGTTCTAAAAAGTAATCATTTGTACTACAGCGAGAGGTGTTGATGATGTTCGAAGTTGTATGAATTAAGCGATCCTTGACCTATACCGTCGATCCTGGCTTTTAGAAATTTTACTGTCTAGGAGTTGCACCATGGCGGTTAGTCTTCATCTCTCACCAATTCACAACATCCATTCACATTCACAACCTAAAGGGGTGTAATTTGTTTGCAGGTATGGATAAGATGATAGAAACAGGAAGTGGCGAAGTGACAATCACGAATGATGGTGCAACTATCCTCAATAAAATGAGTGTTGTTCATCCCACTGCAAAGATGGTGAGCACAGATATATGAATTTGTTTATCATTTACTTTTATATTCGCTTTTTTGTTTGTTTGTTTAATTGGCTGTCGATGACACCGAAATGCTGATCCGCTCGAAACGAATTGAAGAAAAGAGGGTACGTGTACTGCTACAGACGCAGGAACTGCCATTCATGGTTCTTCTACCCAACCATTCTTTCCCCTTCTCCTTTGCATCCGCTGCGATCTCTCTTCTCTCCTCTCCCTTCTAGCTTTTCCTAACTAGTTCGTCGCTAAAGTTCGGCTCGCCTTTGGGAACTTGTTTAATTTAAGCTTTTTTGATTATTATAAAGGAATCTAAAGCAAAAACTGCCTAAAAACTCTGAAGTTATGCATCTTGTGTTACATCACAACTTGCTATCACTTAGTTTAACTAAAGATCACTGGCGTTGTGTTTATACTGGTTGATATAGTCGTGTTTATGATGAGGTTTTTACCTTAGCGGTTTGCTTGCAGTTGGTAGAGTTATCGAAGGCTCAAGATGTTGAGGCAGGTGATGGTACAACGACGGTTGTTGTGATGGCCGGATCGTTGTTGGATGCGGCAGAGAGATTGCTCAACAAGGGTTTGTTTTGTTTTTGCCATCTGGCAATAAATAATGCTGACAAGCAAACTGAATCCAAGCAGCTAATTGAAACGGTTGCTGAATATTATTGCCATTCAATTTGGAAATCCTTTTAGATGCCTTTTGTTGTTGAAACGATTTTGCGCCTTTTTTGTACTTAGGAAAAGCGTTTTTAAGATGTAGGACCGCACGACTAATGAGGTCTTACATCCTCCACTGATATGCATGAACATATGGTTTTCTCTTTTTGTGTGGAATAATGCTGCGTTTTTTGCGGCAATGGAGGCACAGCACCTTCCTTCTCACAACCGCTCCTTGCCTCTGCAGTTCCCCACCAGTTTTTTCCCGTTTCTTTGCATTCTGTGTTTTCTTTCCACTCTTTTTCGGCTGTTTTTGGTTTCTACTGGAGGTCGGACTTTATCTCGCACCCCTTATCCTCTTCCATTAATGCAGCAAGTGCGGAGAGCCAAGCCATTTCATGATTGCAGCATTTAACAAGCTTTTGCCTTATAATCGAAATAATGTCTCCCACTTCATCATAAGTGTTTCCCGATTATAAGCTCCTTAAATGTTGAGGTCTGCTATAAGCTAGTTTCGACTATGCACCTAATTATACACTCTTAACTTATGCGACTGATGCCAAGTATATCAGAAGAACAGCTCGCATTTCTTCTGGTCTTTATCCACCCTGTGTATGTACCTACGGTATAAGCCTGTGCCTTGATTACATTTCTCTCAAAGTTTCAAAAGTCGTTGCATCTGGTCCAAAAAGTGACCGGAGCAAAGATTTCCCGAGGGGGAGGGGGGAGGGGAGGAGGAGAGGACCTATATTGGTTTGTGTGGGCTGGACATTTAATCACCGATTGAGTTTGGCGTGTTACGTGAACTTAACGTTCAGGCATTCATGCAACCACCATTTCGGAGTCGTTCCAACGAGCCGCAGCCGAAGCCGAGAAGGTTCTTGAAGCGATGGCTGTTCCGGTCGATGTGAACGATGACGATGAGCTCGTAAAAATAGCGACCACCAGCCTTAACTCTAAGGTGCTGAATCTTCTTTATTTTTATGTACTTTTGAAAGGTTTTCCACGCCTTATTTCCTCATGCATGTGTTATTTTTGCGTACCTACCTACCTTGTTCTTTCAGTCGCGCGTAGTAAACGATGTGGAGCTATAATATGATTGATGTAACCTGTACCATGTGCTGTATCTCGGCACTCGTTTCTGTTCTGTAAGATATTTGCAAGTATTTTGAGGCTGCATAACTTCTTCAAGTCAAGTTTGTTCGACTATTGGTCGGTCATAACGACTTCTTATTGGAGGTTTGTGCAGCCGATCAGTTTCGCGGGATAACATTTGATTGTTCTTTTTAAATTATAGTGGGCAATCTGTTGTTCTAATAAAAGATACCAAGGCGCATGCTATGCTCGCCTTCATGGCGCGCTTTTCCTTTATCGAATAACACTTGAGTTTTCTGAGCATTAGAGCGGACAGTGGCAAATTATCGCTGCATTAAACGGTGAAAACTTAGCGACGGGTGGTTTTTAGTTAAAAATAGGTGAGAAAGAAATATCTGAAGGAAGAAAGGTGTTTAAAGTTTTTGCAATAACGGCCAAAGGTTATGTGGCCGAGGGGCGTTGACCTTCTGTGGTGTTACTGTCAGAGTTGTAGACTCTCATACCCTCTGCCAAAGTGCAGGATTTCAGTGTCGCTCTAAGGTCGCTGAAATTGGGGTTCATGTGAACTGGGAATCCGTGAAATGCAAAAGTTATCGGAAATAAAGGACCCTCAAAGTGGAGGGCAGACTAATAATTGGTGCCCCGAGCACCGAAGCAAAGCTTTTCCCGCCAGCATTTATTTTGAAAGAAGGTAGCTATCGAATTCAATATTGTGGTCTTGCTGTTTTTTTGCAGTGATTAAGACAGCAGTATTTCAGTATCGCTTTAGGTGCCAACTTTTTTGTGAGTTTTTATTTCTAGGAATATCATCAGATCGAATGGAAAAAGATATCTGCTCAACAAATTTGGTGAGGTGATTGCGTTAGAGAAATAATGAAACATCTTTGTGTTGTGTATATTTTAGCGACGAATCATAAACGACTATGCTAATGCAGGAAATTTTATCGATGTTTGTATGTGACGAATAGAAGTGATCCACCCAAATTTTCAACAGCTAAATATAACCGATTTCATATTTACGTTGGTGATTATCGGTCGATTATAGGTTGTATCGCAGCATTCGTGGCTTCTCGCTCCGATGGCTGTAAATGCTGTTAAAAAGGTATCGAGCATTGGATTTTTATTCAATTTTATTTGGTAGAAATGAAATGTTACCTCAGAGGCAAAATTTAGACGACTTTTTGAAGCGATTATTCATAGAATAAAGCTGTAGCGTATCGTTTATCTAATATGAATTGAACTATAAATACGGGAAGTGATAGAATAGAAACTTTTTTTTTTACTGAATGGAGAGATGAAGCAAAAGGAGTTGAAAGCGTCGATGGGAACTATTGAAACGGCGTTTTCTCAATCATAAGAGGATCCCGGTTGTCTTGAATCTTCTCTGCTTTCAGCGTCTATGGAAGATTGCGTTATTAGACTTTTCGTTAGATTATTGGGTGGGAGCATTGAAGTCAGTGTGCAATAATGCATTGTTGAAGAATTTTTCGAAGCGATAAAATCTGAGAGAACGTTTTAAGATAGTTGACTTGGAGAAAGATTACAACGTGGATTTGCGCATGATCAAAGTCGTCAAGAAGATTGGTGAAACAGTGGAGGAATCGAGACTCGTTGAAGGTGCGCTTATTGACCAGAAATCGATGGGACGCGGAGGACCGACCCGTGTGGAAAAGGCTCAGATCGGTCTTATTCAATTCCAGCTTAGTCCACCAAAGACTGATGTAAGCATTTCTGAGTGTCGCGTTTTGGATTCAGTAAGCGCTTGAATTTAGTAAGTAACCGACAACTGCATCATTTAATTGCGCTGATAAAGCATTTTTCATTTTGATGCACAGTGTTTGCTGATTTTGAACTAGTTGATCGTTGATGAGTTAAGCAAAGATGATCTATGCAAGAGTTAAACAAAACCATTATATGATTGTTTGTATGTGTGAATTCGGAATCACGTTAATTGAACTCCCAGCACAGCACACCAAAGTCGATGCATAGCGGCTCAAACTAAAAAGGGATTGCAGCCGATGGCATCGGCAATCTTCAGATCGAGCATGAAATGCTTGTGCTTGATGAGAAAGCACAGATTGCTTAGGGCGTGACGAGGATTGGAAATAGTGTTGCTGAAGTCTTAAGCGAGCAACAATCTCTCCATTTTCACTTATTCAACTCCTAACGTTTAATTTGAAGAAAAAAGTTTTTTCTCCTCGCTTTGCTTACCACATCTGATGGATGCTGTTTGTTCCCGAAGTCAAGCTTTTAAAAAATTTTCCACTATCTCAAAATTCTTAGTTCGCTTCGCATATATTTCAGCAATCTCAGTTACTTTCTCGCGGAGGCGACATCCCTCCCTTTGCTTTCAGAATATTTGATTTGCTTAAATACATCGGAGAGCATGCGTTAAGGAGCAGAAATGCACCATTTTGTTTATTCATTTATGTATGATTTAAAGTCTTATATAAGTGCGGCAATAGGATAGTGCAGAAGGAAGTTGCAGAGATGTATAAAATTGGATCGGTAGGCTATCGACTTTTGCTTGCTTGCTGTCAATAAATACGCCTAAAATTGAAGTACTTAACTGCTGTTTTAGTTTTAGCTCCCTTCACGACCCGGGCTTGGTTCATGAATTGTGCTTCTTTGAAAATTTTTGGTTTGTGTGGGTGTCGTAGGGATTGTGGAAGTTTTTGAGTGTTGTCGTTTTCTTCAAAAGTTTCCTTTGGGGGGAGGGAAGAGGTGGAATAGCTCATAGTCTTATTGTCTTACAGAGTTTCGCATGTCTTCAAGAAAAAGTTTTGGAAAATTCGAAGATTATCTCACTCTATTCCGTAGTTTTCGCGTATTTGCCTCTTTTATTTTCGAGCAGGGGGTTGCTTATGTACCGTTGTTAGTGATTGCGCCATGTTTCCTTATGCAGATTCGTTTCTGATGAAAGTTTTATCTATTTATAGTGATCAGCATCTTGCGGAATAACGATATCGATTGAAGTGAATAGTTATTGAAACTTGTTTAAAGGATTAAAAATTTTAGCGCATCCATCTGCACGCTTTCATAAACTTTAGTTATGTGTTTTGTCGTTGACGAGGTGAAGAGAGACAGGGGTGGGAGAAAGCCCGAAAATTTCCTCTGGAGTATTTTTGAATCATCTTGTTGGAAGCCATTTTAGATGGAACATCAAGTGATCATAACGGACTATGCACAAATGGATCGAGCACTGAAGGAGGAACGTACCTATATTCTCGATCTTTGCAAGCAAATCAAAAAAGCTGGGTGCAATGTTCTGCTCATTCAAAAGAGCATCTTAAGGTGCGGTTAGGTTTTTTTTTTTTTGCGAAAAAAGGCGCAATCGCGTATGGTATGAACCGAAAAGTACACTCGTAAATCTCCGTCTACGCCTGCAAAAGGCAACGACGACGCCCATGAATTGGTTTTTATATTGGCTTTTAGAAATTCGAACTTGCAAAAGGTATTTCGATTGAAGAAGTATCGAAGATAAAATTGCGAACTGCAGTGAATGTAACCTGCACAACATGATGATTTCCTTTACCACCTATGGTCTGATGAAATTGTGGTCAGGTAAATGCGTCTAAAATTTTGCATGCAGTTTGCGAGATGGGCAACGTTTTAATCGGTCGGACCATACTTTACAGCCATTCGGTCTAGGAAACGAACCTTTTCTAGCAGGTTCGACCGAGAGCTTGGTTGACTTGAAATGCGAATGCATAGTTGATTTGTGTGTGATATTCATCTGTTTGATGATTGGCTGTACAAAGCGCGTGTCTTGCGGACTCCTTTGGCATGCTCTTTCATATCTTTGATCTAAAGGGTGCTCTTAATACATCTGGTCTTTGGTCTACACGCTGTTGGCTGTCGAATTTGTTTACTTCTTGTTTCTTGCCTTGTACTTCAAACAGTTTGGTGTATGAGAGTTTTTACAGTGCAGACTGTATGAGTCTATTACTGAGTGGCTGCTGATTGAAAAGTTCTTATTTACAGAGATGCGGTGAACGAGATGGCACTACACTTTCTGGCTAAGATGAAAATAATGGTGGTGAAGGACATTGAGAGAGAAGATATCGAATTCTACTCTCGTATACTTGGATGTCGTCCCGTTGCGTCGGTCGACCACTTTGTGCCAGATGCACTCGGATCGGCAGATCTTGTCGAGGAAATCGCCACATCCGGAGATGGAAAAGTCATCGAGGTAACCTTTGCTTATTGGTGCTTCTATGAGTTTGAATGGTTGAAGCTTGAAACTGTTTCGTGAGCCTCCCATTGCGACATGGAAGCCAAAGGTCATATCAGTTGCTCATGTCATAAATGGAAATCTGGAGGCTGAAAATCGTGAAAGGTGGGCATCTGCCGCTGATGGTTCACTTGGGGAAGGAGACTTAGATGTCCTAGTATCGCGTTGGTCATTTCCACATAAAAGTAGCTTTGTGCATGCATGGTCGACTGCGTTAGTCGTGTGCATTTGCTAGAATTGAGTGTTGAATTGAATCAGCATTTGAGAACGTGATCTCCAACAATTCTAAAGCATCTTCCGGGTTGTATCTGAGGCGCATAAGCTATGTGAAACAGTCCGCAATTAAAGCGATGATGTTGAAGCTGGCTTCAACAAGAAAGGTATGCTATGGACTAATATTACGCTTACGTACCGGCGCGGGATCGAATCTTGTCGAGGTGGAGCACACGTAATTTGTGGATTCATTGCTGGAAATCCGCATTACATATACGCGCCAACGTTCTGCTCATTTTGTGTCGTTGTACAACTTTAAAGCAACATTCGTGACAGTACGCGATGTGCTGAAGGCTACTGGCAGTGTCTCTGTGTTTTTTATATTTTCACGCTAATTTTTCCTTAAATCTATTATTCCTATATTAGAGGCTTGTGATAGGTGAAACTGACGGGTGCTTCTTACAACTGTGCAATAATTCTGACCACTTTTCGTCGTAATAACTTTTACGCGACAAAAGCATTGCTGCTTCAAGCAGCTCAACGATCGATTAATGTGGCAAAGACTGAAAGTGCCGTAAAGAGTGGATCAGTCTCGTTAACGATGATGCATTCGACTCTAAAGCAACTCTAGGTGCAAAATCGGTAAGGATTCCATCCGTTATACACCTTGAAAACATTTCAGGTAACAGGTGTGCAAAACCCGGGCCAAGCAGTGTCGATCCTGCTTCGCGGTTCGAACAAGCTTGTGCTAGATGAGGCGGAGCGTTCGCTGCACGATGCACTTTGTGTACTGAGGTGTTTGGTGAAGAAGAGAATGCTAGTATCAGGTGGGTGCGGCGCTTTATTTTTGTATTATTGCCATAGTTTATGCAATGAGATGCCAAATAAGGGTCTCTAGAGAGCAGCTGCTTGCAATTGGTGGATGGCACTCAGCGGAGACCGTCACTCTATTCCTTACACCGGCCGTCATTAGTATTACGAGGTGTTAAATTTTATTTTTGCTTTGATAAGCAGAAGAATCAAAGAATAGCAGATCGTTAGTAATTTACTATCATGTTTATGTTTTGTGGCAAAATTCAAGTAATAAAAAATAATTCAAAGTTCTATTGAATCTATTCATGAAAACGTCAGCACAACCGTTTTTCTTGAGAGTTCGTTTCACCTCAATGGATGTGGCAGTCTTGATAGATACCGAGGGCGTTGATATTTCTAACTCTATAGGTAATTACTCTGTAGATAGGACACGTGTCTTAGTCTTAATAACCTTAACAGATAAGGGATGCATCGTCTGTTACTTACAACACAACGTAAACGTATAGCAAGTAGTTAATTGGATGAATATGGTAATTTGTTTTGTTTTTCCGTCATAATTGAGGCGGCCATTTCCTCGCCGTGGTTTGGGAAAGAGTTTGCTGATAGTTTGATTGTTTAGCTGTCCAAAATGTTTATTGATTTTTAGGAGGCGGTGCACCGGAAATGGAAGTCGCTGTGCAATTGCGAAATCTAGCGCAAGGAAAGCTCGGTGCCGAACAATATTGCTGGAAGGTAGAACGCTTTCAATTTTTTCTCACTTCCATAAGTGATTAATTTCAGGTAGAACTGCATAGATTAGATTAAATACATACTTCATGGTAGGCATGATCGTGTTTTACGTCAACAGGGTTTATTCTTGCATAAGAAGATCAGTTGAGTCTTAGAGTTTATCCTTTATAATACAGAAGATCGTAAGTCTTACATAAGAAGATCAATTGAGTCCTCATGAAAAATCTATAGCCTTCATTATGAATGTGAATAACTTCGATATTGCAGAATTTTACCCTTGTGACATATATTTCTTGCCTAATTTTCTAGAATCAAAGTTGGCAGGTGCGTTGTGGTATGAGCCTACTGTGGAGTATCGATGAATCAACCACAGATAGCGTGATCTATTCATAGATAGTCATATTAACTTGTGACATCCAGTGCTGAGTAGCTGTGATGGAAATTTTAAAGTGCGGTAGAAATGCTCAATTTTTATCGTCAGGAGAAATTGGGTGAGCGCAAAATTGTATTTTATTTCGTCTTTACTGTTAGAGGATAGAGCCAGCAAATAATCATATGAAAACTGCAGCGAATATTTCTTTTATTGGGATGCTTTGTCTTCATACAGCAAAAGTACTCCGTTGCAGGCATTCGCCGATGCTATGGAGCTGATACCGTACACTCTGGCCGAAAATGCAGGTCTTAGTCCCATAACGACAGTAACCGAGCTGCGCAACCAGCACGCAAATGGATACAAGAACTATGGGGTTAATGTTCGTAAGGTATGTTTTATGAGGATGTTTCTGCGAGGTTTTAAGGACTGTGAACAAGTAGGTGGTATATAAGGAAGTTCGTAGGTGATGGTAGAGTTAATGTCTTTGAGGGGTATCCTCGCATGTTAAGTCGGTGAATTACTGCAGTATTTAATAAGGCGTGTGAGTTGAGTTAGAGTGCGTATACAAGAGCGGTTTGGGATGAGGAATGGTGTTGGTTGGGTTGTTGACGTGGATCGTTTGAAGGGCTATGTAACGGATATCCGAGAAGAAAACGTGCTACAACCGTTGCTAGTGACGTCGACTGCCATAAAGCAGGCGGCCGAATGTGTTCGATCGATTCTCAAGATCGACGACATTGTAAGCAATCTTTTCTTCTTTTACTGCCTTTGCTTTCCACATGTGGTGGCCATCGAGATGGAATCCGGAAGAGGTGGAGAGGCAGACGAGAGGGGGTGCAGGGGGTAGAGGTTGGAATATTTGCTTTCCATGGTGCAGTGACCGAATACTTTTTTCGTTATGTGGATGTGGAAGAATCAATAGAAATCGGAAACGGACTGTTCAACAGGCTTTTACTGGTATTCTTTCATCACAACTGTTGAGCTGGAATTTGCTTTTTTCTTGCGAAATTCGCAAACTTTGTGTCGTTCCTATATTTGTGTGAGTGACTGATGTTCTCCACCTCTTTAAAAATTCCGAAATTCTTCGTTGATTGTCTATGCTTGTTCAGCGTTTCTGATACGACGACAGCATTCGTTCATGCGGTCGGTTTATTTGTTTTTTCTCGGCTTTGCCACGTATCATTGCAATTCGTATTAGAAAACGAGAACCATTTTTGTGACTAGTATTATGTAGCTTGTGGCTAATGTGGCTAATACCATCTCTCTTATCTGGACTTATTTTCTTCAGCGTGGATTATAGAGAATCAGACATTTAATTGGCCATTTCTGCCTGCAAAAGTTGGATTGGAATCACCACGCACGTTGAAAATAATGCATCAAATGCGTCATTCTTCTGCACTATGTTTGTTTCGCTGGAGTGATGTAGTAGAATGAATTGAGTCGCACTTCAAATTCATAAGCGATATCACGGGGATTATTGAAAGTAATATGGAACCTATTTGCCCACCGTTCAGTTTTGCTATCTTTGAACATTACCACTCCTACCATAAAATGTGAGGACAAGCAATGTAATATTTTTCTAGCTTTTTGTCCTATTGAGTACCGCACTTATCAAAATAGAAGTCTGTTTCTGCTTATACTCATCTTAGCTGCAGCGTTTGAATTTTCCTGAGTATTTCGAATGAAATAGATTCTAATTTCGAAGACGTGCCCAGGAGTGAATAAGAACATTTCAGTTCGCTGTCTGGCTAAAGATCAGTTTCGTACATGTTATGCTGTTGTTTGCTGTCACAAATAATCCGTAAGAAGCGACAGTGCGAAGGGCGATACGGTAGAACTATTTCCTATTGGAGGCGATCGTGCGCGATCAGACTCCCAAGTGTACATGGCTGATCATATACGTGACCAGTTTAGTGTAGAAATTGACCTAGGACTATACAAACACCTCAGAGAGACGTGCACTAGTCGCAAGACTTGTGCGAGTGAAAATAGTTTTAATTGTCATTCTAGTCCTTCCTTATTTCCGTGCTGTGAATAATTTTTGATTTTAGGTGATGGCGATGCGTTGAAGAGATGCCGCTTACGAATCAACACATTGATTTTATCGATATCTTGCTTTATTGTTTTAAAATCATTTTAGGCATTTGACAATCCCAGAAAATACATCGATTTGCTATACTTTTCGTGTAATTGAAAAAACTCCATTGCCGTATTAGGTCGGTTTTTTCATTGAATAACTTCGCTATTCCTGCGAATAATGAACGTTTCCATGCTAAGAGCCACATGTACTTGGGGATTTAAACATAATGGCCATAAAGTTGTTCACCTTTGAAGTATTGTAGTTTTTTTATGTTCTCCCGAGCCATATTTTTTATTCTGCGACTCCTCGTTCTTTTATATTAGAACGCTTAGCTAAGTCATTATTTTCAAATGCGAGATGGAAGCAATTTCCTTCCCCTGTAGTCTTCGATAAATTGCATTTCGTAGTAGATATTTAAATTGGAGCCCATTATCTGCAAAATATGCGCAACCTTTGCATGCCGGCGTAAAACTTTTCGTTTCGGGAATTCAGCTTCGTTGATTTTATGCTTATTATTTCAACTAAACTGCTGTTAATTGTTGTTAACTCTTCGAATAAAGCGCTTTGTTCTGCTAGCTCATTCAGCACCATAATTGGAATCGGCTAATATTATCCACACTTGCGTGAACTCCTACGGGAAATTCGTCAAGTTCGTAGATTTATTTTGCATTTATTAATCATTCATTATTTGAACGGCAAAAAAGAGCTTTGTCGACGCAGTTTTCTCAGTTATTTTAACTGTTAGAAACTGCGAAATTGATGCATTGATTATATTCTATGAACTGCTCGAAGTGGCACCAAATTGAGGCGGGGAGAAGGTGTGGGTTTTGAACTAACAAGCAGTCGTCTTCTAATATCAAATGTCGATGAAAGTGATTGCAGTGGCATGGATTTTGAAGACACTGCAGGTGTTGATCCCTGATTTGAGGGTCATAATCGTTGTGTTTGTGCATCGGTTAATGAGTATTTACAAGGGTACTCCGGTCGCACATACTAAAAGAGACGCACGCTCCCCTCAGGTTTGATAGCTCATATGATTATTACCTGCAACTTCATTAGGGCGGGTATAAGACATGTGCTGGTTGATTGTCTTCTTATCTTCAGCAGCTGGAAGCAGATTAATCCTTTCCGTGAAAAAAATGCTCAGGGTTGGTGATTCCGAGAGGTTCTTCCACAATTCCGGCAGGGCATGCAAGGAGTAGACGGGGGAATGTGAGGAACGTAAGCCCTGTCGTTCTATTGCGGTCATTGCTGCTACCGGAGGCTAGTCATTTTGTGTGCACTATCGAGTCCGAGAGGTTTAGATCGTCCTTGAATGACTTTCGGAAGCAAACATGGCACTGCTGTGCTTTTTACCCCGTATTTACAAAGTCGCATGAATAATGTGTGGCGGAGGTCGACGTACGGTAGATACGGCAGATGGAGTTTATGGTAGATGATGAAAATTTAATTAGCGGATACTCTCAAAGAATTAGATTTGGTAACGATGGCCCTTGTAAAATATTGGAAATGATTTCCGGTAGACTACGCGGCACTTAAGGAGACCAAATAGTCGATATTTGCAAATTCTAATTAAGTGAAGATGTGGATTTGCATATAAATTGGATTCATTACTTGGTGCCCGTATGAAGTGCGCAACACTTGGCAAAGAAGTGGGCAGTCGGCCCCATACGACTACTAGCTGAACATATAAAACTGACTAGTGGGCAAATAGGTAGGCAGCTATTATCAGTATAATAAAAGGTGAGCACCCACCTTTCGAGGAGAAGCGGGTTTGGCGAGACTCGTTTTGTTATCGATGAAACAATCGAATCAAAGCTTAAGAAGCGAAAAAAAAAAAGAAAAAGCTGAGCTTTGAAAAATTTTCAAAGAAGCTGAGTTTGAAAAGTTGTTGAAGGCAAATTCCAAAAATATATCCGAGGAATTGCCATTGCCTCTTGATAAATATTTTTAGATCTAGCTTAGCTAATTCTCTAAACTCATTGAATGCCCACAATAATAGAACATGCAAATTAGATCTGTCATATCAGAATTCAACCGACCACCTACCTGTACGAATCTTACATTTCAAAAACCGTTCCCGCATAACCCGTTCGATGTGGAATGAACGTCTCACAGATGTGAAATGGATGCAGGTTTTTTTTTTCCTTGCATCCTTAAATGTCTATAGTTTCAGTCGAATCGATGATACATATTGTGCTTATCGAATTTCGCAGTCTAACTTTAGAGATTTCCAAGTTGAAATTAACAGATGAAAAAACAAAAATGCACAGACCTCCCATCCTTTCGTAGTTGGAATTTGAGAAAAAAAATAGATAGCTGCATTATTATGCATATAAACTTGAACACATCGAATATCCTATCATTGTACGTTTTGATGAGGATTTTGTAAGGGGTTGTTGAACTACACTTTGCATAACTAATTTTGAATTATATGTTCTAGATTCGGAAAGATGAAGTAGCGTAAAACCAATTTAGCCGTGCTCCTAACGATGCGGGAAGGGAAACGACAAAGGGAAACCCTCCGTTAGCACTCTTCCAAACGTTAGCAATTTCAAGCTACCTCTTGGTGCTCTATTGCTCCCACCATCGTCGTTAGTCTCCTCAGTTGCATTTCTAGGTCGGAAACTCCAATAGTAGAGGTAGGATATTGCATCGATCCTGTTTATACAAAAAAAGTGCACTACACTCCACAAAAATTGCGAGGAATGTTGATTTTGCTTGTGTTGGCGAAAGTTTTATAAATGAAAAGCATAAATTGCAGCAAAAGGATATTTCAGGATCGATAAATGATCGCGGCGGAAACTACACTCATAGGGGTGGAATTATTTTGAAAGCGAAGATCAAAGGAGAATCTTCTAAGAGCGATACAATCTTCAGCACTATTGTACAAGGTATAGTTCTTGTTGTTGTTGCTTTTTATTCTATGCCAATGATATCAGGAATACCATTTTTGCAAAGTTGTTGCCAATTAGTTGATAATAAATCGTTTCTACCCCACCTCTCAGGTACAATGATCTTGAGGCAAATTTAGGCGGCATCGTTGTTTCGCCAAATAGACGGCAGTATCAGATATTAGCGGAAAAATGAACTTTTCAAACGGGACATCTACTCGGCTGACTATAAAAGTATTACTAATTTGTCGAAGATTTTCCTATTCGGGTAATATACGAATTAAATAATTGCCCACGGGGTGACGAAATTGTTGTATTGAGCTATGCGAATTGTAAACTGCATTTCAAAATCACTACGTTATCCATGTGTTGAATACGTGGTTTTAGCTATACTTTTCTTCTCATTATTGGCTCATCCTTAAGTTATACATACCAATTTGATCGCCTTATGAGCACTCGGAAGAGATCTAAATTGTACGGTGTGATATTTTACCTGGAGAGCAGGCCTGATTATGTGGGGACATCCTGGAACGAGTGGGGAAATCATATTCATTATCGATAGCGATAAGATGATCAGTGAATTGTGAGAAGAATAGGTGTAGTGCAATTGCTCGAGTGTTATATGTGGATTACGATGAGATTATGGTAGCTATGCTATTTCCAATGAAATTCGCTGCATTAATATGAGTCGACAAGAACGATGAACAACCGAGAAAGCGATCCTTTCAGTAGAAGATAATATAAGCAGCAATAAGTGATTTAGGACAATCAGGCTGATTGAGAGATACTATACTAATCACATCTACCAAACTTTTTGCCACTCAACATCAATTTTTTTGAAACCATCAGGGTAAAGTTAACATCGGGCAGTACTATCGATAATGTATACGACTTCCCCATTTCAAGCTTTAATATGGGGAAGTTATATAACAGTGTTATATGTAAATTGTAAAGATCGAAACACTTTTCTACACAATACAAACGCTAACGGACTCAAAGAGTACAGCGGCATAAAGTCATAGAGCATTGATTTCAAATAAGTTTTAATGCTGTAAGCTCCATCATATATTTCAACTTTTCAACCATTAGGTCCACATTTCGCTTCTAGTGTATCAATCTTGACAAAATTCGCAATGATTGAGGATGGAATTGGGATATTTCGGTGAAATTTGTACCTTTTAGCATTGTTTTTTATTCTAGGAGGAAACCAGTTTCACTAAACGAAATTATTTGTAAGCGATAACATTTCAAGGCAATACATGGTGGCTCATAAAGGATCGATGATGCTACGTATGATGAACATATTCACTCGATCGCTAGTGGTATATCAATCTTGTGCACTCTTTATATAATTTTGTTTTTGTTCTCGTAAAAGCAGTTCTTTCTGTCTATCGAAAATAAAACACTCTATTAGATTTTTGAGGTAAGAGGGGGAGGGGGGAGTAAGATTCCAATACGGTTAATGAAATGAGCTTTCTTTTGCGAACGAAATGATCCAGAATTCTCCGAAAAAAAACATTTGATTAACTCCTAGAAATTTCGACTTTAGTGACTTTCGCATTCGCTCTACAATATGTAATTATCGAAGTGGTTCAGAATTTTTGCGATGATACAAATAAAATGAAGTAAAAATCTCGGGTTTGATTCTTATTCTGCCCCGAAGGTTAGCGGAATCGAGCATCGCTACCAGGTGCTAACCGAACCAGTGTGGTCATTTGATTGTGTCAGGTTAAACTGTGTTTGTGTCTACTAAATTGAGCATTATTTCCTATACGATTTTTTGCTATAGTCTTGCGGGCAAATTTTCTTCCGCTCGCGTTATTTTGGCTTTCTTCTTTTTTTTTTTTCATATATGTGCATGTATGTTTTCTCATATCGGGATGATGAAATAAATTCACCGGCATCAGGTTTAACTCGGATTCGATTTTTTAATTGCAAGTGATGCGAGACTAAGAAACTAATTTTAATCAGCGACTTTATTTTTACCCGGCGCTTCTTGGGTTAACCATATGGAGGATTAAACCCATGAAATCTTCCTCTCCGTACGCGCCACTGCATCTTGCACTATTTTGCGCCAGGTTCTAAGCTTTATAAACGTTTGGTGCCCTTCCCCCATATGCTGGCACGTTTACAAAACTCGGGATGGAGCAGAGTTAGCGAGACTATCTTGCAGGATTTTTCCTCCTTTCATTTCTGCAAAGTTCCTCCCTGCCCCCTCCCAACTCTCCACTCCTCTCCTACCTGCTTAACCATTTTCCAACAGTATTCATGCGAGTCACAGCAAATTTCTAGATCCGATCGCCCCACAGATTTTCGGGAGGAACATTGGTCAGTAGGTCTCTGGACGAAAACACTAATACGGTCTCGAAAATTAGCATTTTTTCCATGCTTGCTGAACGGATATAAGAGCAAAGTATTTCGCGGAATCAAGCAGTTCAAACGAGTGGGCCCACAGCGGGAGGTGAGCAGGGGTTCCATTGATTGGGGAGGAGTGGAAGTGTTGTGGTTTTTCAGTCCTGGATACTGAGTTCTGTCTCTGAAGTTGATAGGGATTTGATTTGGAGAACACATTCTGGATTTATTCTAGTTAAATAGTCCTTTTTGAAGAACGGCTATTGAATTTCTTTTTTTTTTTGGGTATCTCATTGCCATCAATGTTCCGTTTTCGTTTCATAGCATATGCCTAATCGTGATTCGACGATAGGTGGGAGCTAGTAGGCGGAGGAGGAAGGGATAGGGAGGGAAAGGCAGTGGAAACGGCTGGAAATTTAGACTTCGTTAAATTTCATGTCAGACATGATATACGGAAGAATGGAGAACCATTCGAGTATTTTATCCAAGTCTCAATCAATAGACGGTAGCGTTTATTGTTAGATTGATTGAGCACGTTCGGCCTTTATACTGCAATTTGGAATACTGGATGGAATGACCTGTATTCTGAGAATCTTCGGTCCTAATGTGGTGATTTCTGATGCGACAATCGAGGTTTATAGGTTGAGTTTGAAGAACACGAAAATATGGTCTATTCATCTCAGCGTCTGTAGTTCGAGTATGGGGGTTGCTGCCAGAAGACAGTTTTCTCTGGGAGATCCACCCGGGATTATTGCCACTATTATTGTAAAAATTAGCCTCATCCTACAGCAGTTGTTCGGTTGACTTTTAGCGGAAATGTTACAGTGTTCGCCTGAAGATCAATCGGTAATAATAGAAGACGGGATGGCAGTGACAGTGGAAGAAACTTCGGCAGATAGCCTCTATCCGATAGCGGTACTGATTGATGAGCTGCGCAACGACGATCTGCAGATACGTCTGAACAGTATTCGTAAGCTATCGACTATCGCTCTCGCTCTTGGTGCAGAACGCTCTCGTACCGAACTTATTCCGTTTCTAACCGGTATGCTACCTCTTTTTTCGATAATCCGGCAAGTTTTCACACATGAGCTGCAACGGCCCCAGTGAAAAATTTACTGAATGCGATTATTGGATGCATATGATTTTTGCTTCGATCTCAAACAGTGCAATGTATGTGAGGTGCAATGTAAACCTAACTGGATTAGATAGCAAAATATGAAATATATCGTAAATATTGGTGCTGGCGGGGGGTGATGGATTGATATATGGAATCCTGAGGTTCTATAAATTGATCTCATCGAATCTTTGAATTTTATGCTTCGGGATTTAGTAGGGACATGAAGGTTAGTTTATTATTGCAAAAATTTGGTTACTTTAGGGAACCGACAAAATTTGTTTGCCTTTGAATTGTGGAAAAATTTTCTACCTGCTAAATATGCGTAATGCATGCAAACTTGTTAGTAATGTTCGACGCGAATAAAACAGAATAGCAGCGCTGGAACGATGAGAAGGAAATATTGAGCTCAATGAAATGAGGGAGCTATAGGCGACTTGAAATATTCACAAAACTAGCGGACGTCTTGCATCATTTATTGCCCTAAGTTGCTGAGCATAGTTACTAGTGTCATGTTTCGGGGCCTTGAAAGATTTTTTTTTGGGGGGGGGGATGGGGTGGGAGGCACGAGATGTTTTCAGAAGCCTTGAAATTTGAAGAGCCTTGAAAAAATGATTTTGGCACCCATTAGTTACTGTACATTACTTGTGGTGTCACTTAGTGAACCATATATGTCTAGGTCCGTGATATATCATACTGCGAGTTTATATGCAGATGCGTTGTTCGATCATGACGAAGTGCTGCTGGCATTAGCTGATCAACTTGGCGATTTAACGCCGCTGATTGGTGGATCTGCTTATGCACACCACCTATTGCGACCATTGGAACAACTGGCTTCCATGGAAGAGTCGGCAGTGCGTGAGAAGGCAGTCGAGAGTCTGTGCAAGGTCGCGGACAAACATTCGGTCGCTGCTCTCGAAGAGCATTTCATACCATTGCTGCGACGACTCACTCGAGGTGAGTCGTCGCAGCATTTCGTACTACTTTTGTGGAAAGATTTCAGTGTGAGAGTGGATGTGCCATATTATGATTTTGCTGTGAAATGAAGGGAAGCGATAAGTGGGCAGTAATGAATCGCTTCGTATTGCATTTCGCAATGAGCATATTGGGATGAAAAGATTGCCAACGGAAAATCTACAGATGTGCAAAATTTTCAACGAAAACTGGAGAATCCTTAGAATTTTCACGAGCTAGAAGTTCGAGAGAGGTGAGGTTTCGCTCAATTGCCGTATTCTTCTCTCTCCCGCTGTAACGAGGCATAGGATATGCATTCTCGATATTCTGTCAAGCAAACAGCAGTAACTTTAGAGAGGTGTTAGCTTCTTTTATAAATATTTTCTAATCTTATTTAATATCGACAGGCAATCGTTCCTATAGCAGATTATACTGGTTCTTCAAAGGTAGGTTTTTAATAAAAACGCACTGACGAACTGAATATACAGCGATGAGATTTTCGCTGTAAATTTTGTTTAATTATTCCTTAATGGGAGGTCGAATGCTGTAGAGAGCGAGTGGGATTCAGTGTCGAAAGGAACTTTTGAATAGAATGGTTTCTACAGAAAGGTGATCGAGCTGTATTATTCTAACAAACCCGACTGCGTTAAAGTCAGTAAGCTCCGCTGGGGATGGATAGAGCGTTTTCTCAACTCCGAATTTGTGGAACGTTGATGTTGAGGTTCAGGAGCCCGACCTACCCGTAGCAAAAGTAATGGACAGAATGGTATAAGTATTTGTTGGAGAGCTCAAGTTGGTTTGTTTCTCGCTCATTAAGTTTAATAGATGATTCCAAGCATGTGGAGATATTCCAAACTGAATGCATCGGCAGCTGCTTCCCAATACTTGTGAGTGACCCTTTCGACGAGAGAGAGGGGAATGGACTTTGCGCCGGAATGGAAAGGGGAGGTTTTTGGTGGATTTTGGGGATGCGGCGGAGGGAATGAAGGAGGGAGATAGGAAGGAAAGGAGTGGATAAAGGAAGTGCAGTGTAAGATTCAGCAGTGTCGACGCTTGGTCTTCTAACGATCTTTTAACTAGACTGTTCAGTGGGACAGGACGATGATTTGTTGTGTGCTGAACATTTTTTTGTAGGCTTAAGCCTTGATTCTTTAAAACTCTTCTATGCCATCTACCGGCTGGAAATATCACATATTAGAGGAGTTTTTTCTATTGTTTTTTTGCGCGCAATAATATATCAATTTCACCAAACTTTATACATAAGTAGGTGTTCGTTTTACAGGTGACTGGTTTACATCACGGTGCAGCGCATGCGGTCTCTATAGTGTTGTCTATCCGCGCATGAGTAGAGCTGTCAAAGCCGATCTTTGGACGTTCGTTTATTTCTTTATGAAATATCGTTCCACTTAGGCAATATTCGTATTTTTATGCGTCAAATTTCAATAGTTTTCTTTTGCGTAGGTCACATCTACTTTCGCCTTCTGTAGTGCAACTCACTTAGTAATGATTTGTTTCTAGCATTAGCAGGAGCTCCGATCATTGAACTTTTTATGAAAATCAACAGTACATGATTTCCATTGATTTCTGGGTTTCTACGGAAAAAAGTCTCGTAATTTTATAAATTTGTCGCCCCTTAGTCACTTTGCATCATTGGAGTCCTAGTTTAAGAGTCACATAATCTTGGAATTTATAAGGGACTATCGAATATTTTGTGTGGAGTACAGCAGTTCTCAGGATACGGATCTGTGACTTCTTTGTTTATTTTCTAAAGTCCACATGTTCACAACGGAGGAATTATGGAGAATGGTTGAATTTGGGCATTGGTTTTGCCGTTCAGACTCGAAATGATCACCATTGGTGTTGAGGTGACGTAAAAGGGTATTGGTCGATAGTAGCCGCGATGTGGGTACAATTTTGACGCAACGCTGAGCGTTATATGAGGATACTTTCTTTTTTAAAAATTCCGGACAAACCGGATGTGATCACCGCTAAAGAAATTTTAGGGTCCAAAATTTCTCCGGAGTCTCATAGTTCAGCTCTGACGAACGTAAATGGGCAAATCTTTTCGTTTTATGTTTGCAGCCTTCATTTGCGGATGGCAGCTTTGGGCTTTTAGTGAGAAGTGGAGATTTCGGGCCTCCGGTTTTATAGCATGCTAGCCTCAGGCCTTCACTGTTTCTCGCCATCTCTAATTGGAAAGTGGAGAATAATAGTTTATGCTGTTAGCTTTCCAAACGTTTTATGCTGCATTTGACGTGTTATGCATATGTTTAGCCGTGCGATTCCTTACGTTTCCTGCTATAGTCTAGCTACCTATTCTCTCGTCCCATCCTCTTCTCCGTCCCTCCGTTTGAGGTGGTCACATTTTGTTGAGCAAGTTTAATTGAATGACACCGTGTCTGAAGAGCAGTGCTAAATGTGAAGTGTCTTGAGATATTCGGTTTACGCTCGCTTGTTTCAGTTTGTATAAGCTCCTCTGCAACGATGCCACACCGATGGTTCGACGTACGGCTGCGTCGAAGTTGGGTGAGTTCGCGAAGTTGGTTGCATCAGACGTTTCCAGCGATGAACTCATAAGCTTGTTTACCTTCTTCGCTACCGATGACCAGGTGATTTGCCACAATTGTCTTCAGACCATTCAATTCACAGATGGAATTTCGATTTGACGTTTATGTTGCCGGGTAGAATCTTTTGCTTTCAGCGTTGTCTTCGAAGAAAATGCTTTGATTGCATGAAGTAGCTAAGATCGTTGTCTAATGGAAGCGTAATGTGAGCTTTGAAATTTCCAGAATAAATCCACAGGGTACTAGGAAACTGCGTCCCAGACAACCAATTTCGTAACCAAGTGTGCTTCTTTCTTGGTGGCTATTGGTTCTTTAGAGTGCGTTGGTACCAGCTGCTTCAAATGAAAATTCATGGAGGAGCTTTATTGAGAGATTGGAGCTGAGCGGGCTCCTTCAAAGTAAAAGAAGGTGATTACATCAGTACTTGGTGTGAATCGAGCGGACTGCCATTTAGGACATGCTGCTCCTTGATAGGACAGCTAGTAACTAAAGCGGATGTTCCATATGTAATTGATGCAAGTGAGCATCACTTTACAAGGGTTTTTATCGCAAAATCGTGTAAGAGTCATGACAAGAATATAAGGTCACCTGGTGTGTGCACCAAACTGTTTATCGTCTGTGATGTATTGGGCAGGAATTGGCAACAAAATAATAGAAAATGGACCGCTGTTTTTAAAATAATTTTTGCATGGTTGTTGCTTCTAAGACCTGTTGTAGTTGTTTCTGACGGAGATAGAGACCATCTTGTCTCCTTCTCATTTTTTATGCGAGTGGAAATCGAAGGTGCATGACGGAAGAGCGTCCCTTATCGTCAGCCTCTTGAGCTGAAAGCTCGCATTTCCAATTGTCATCATAGTGAGATAGGTATCCTGGCGATCCAGGCTACGTGGCGAATCAGCTGTAAATTTGGAGTCTCTTCTTGCTCTTCGCTGTTGTTTTTGTATCGTCTTCTCGTCGCTGTCTGTCTGGTAGGCTTTCGTTTCATTTCATATTGCAGACTCATTTTTTTGTCGCGTTGGAAACTCGAACTTCGCAAGCATCTTCCAACACTTATACATTTCAGTAGGAAATTCACAAACTTGTGCCCAGCGACAAAAATCACATAGGAAACGTTTGCCTTTGCATCATTTAATTATGTGGATACTTCCATTATATTCTTAGAGGTTGGGCTTCATCATGGCCATAAGCTCCGTTTACGACTTATAGATTCCCCAAATCTGGGAGATAAGGGATGTTAGTATAGTCGACCGATTCGAATTTTTCCATAGTGTGAAGGGATCACAGGTTGTATATTTTGGTTCTATATTGTACAGGTGAGAACTGATGGGAGACAAATAACCCAAGTAGGCTATACTGGTCTTTTTTTGGGTGCAAACATTACTTCCATCACTTGATCTGAGGCGAGCTGCGTCCACCTTAAATAGGCTTGCACAATCTGTGCGGTTCTCATTTTGGACGTCTTGTGTAGCATACGAGTAGATTAAACAGTAGCCTTAACGAAAAATGACCTAATTTCAAGAAAGTTCGGTGCGAATCTCTCCATGAAAGAGCACCGCTTCTGTTCGAAAAAAAGGCGTGCTCGTCTATGTGTCTGCAACTATTTCTCTGTTGCAACTTTTTGCTCCTCTGAAAGGAAGGCATTGTCGCGAGTTTAGGAGTTTTTCTCAGCTGATAGACTCTGCATGTTGGACATCATATATACACATTCTTATCATCCCCGTCCTTTTCACATTGTTTTTTGCATAATTTGTTTTTTTTTCTATTTGAAATTTGGCGTGATGCATCCGAAATTCGGTTACATGTTGCTTGTCACCTCCAGCTGTTGTGGAAGGGAGGAGGAGGGGAGGGGTTTGCTAAGCAGTTCTGTTAGTAAATCTATGCGCTTTCACCCATTTGAATGGTGCTCGGCATTCAATTTCCATGTAACGCGTAGTCTTCCGTTTGTAAGGAGCCAATGTGCCAACTACATTGCATCCAGCTTTTGTGTTATATAGCTGCTTTGCATTGTTGGCAAAATTTTAATACCTAGGAGGATAGGATGCCATAGCGGAAATGCGGCACTGTTATCTAATTTGGCACTAGTTCTGAAAATACAAATATACAAGTACCGCTGAATGCATACCATTGTTTAATTTTTAATTTCCGTTCTTCTTTTCAGAATGCAGTAAAAAGAAATTATGTGTGGATTTTTATGGGTCAAATTGAATTCGACTCCTTTCGAAGGAAATTCCTTCAAAAATATTTCATTTCATATAGTTATAGGACTCGGTTCGTTGGAGCTCGATAGAACCATGTATAGCGATATCATCGTTATTGAGCGAAACTCAATGCCAAACGCTTATAAAGCCGTTGCTTATCAATCTCTTCGATGATCGTAGTTGGCGCGTACGATGTGTGATTACCGACAAATTTCTTCAGGTTGCCTTTCATAAATGTGGTATTTGTTCATCGAGAGGTAGTTATTTCGTTATTCAGGCTCCGGAGGAGTGAAAAGGAGATTATCCTAGCTGGCTGTGCACAGAGAAATTGAGCATTACCGTGGTCTACCTTGTTCCAAGGTATTAGGCAATGCGCTTACACCTTGCTCACATATCCGAACTTTCTTATTACGAGATGCTTTTTTTTCATGTTGTTGAAAGAGGTTCTGAGCAAGGGAGTCTTTGATGAACTTCTTTTCGTTTAGGCTGAAATAGAAGTAAATTTCACAGTGTGGCGGAATTTCTGCTGATTGTACAGTCTGAGGTCATATTACAGATCGATTCTTTCCGAGTCTCATTTATTTGTAGCCGTTTTTTTTTCGAGATCACGATTGTTGATCATTCTGGTCATTGTTCATCAGTAAGAAGCGAGAGTACTTTATTACAGATTCAAGAAGCGCTTGGTGAAAGCGTTAGCGTGGCAGTTTTGTTGCCCGCTTTTGGCTCACTTCTCAAAGATGTCGAACCAGAAGTACGAACGAGAGCTGCGGAAAAAGTTGAGCGTAGGCTATTTGATTCTATCATATTTGTTTCATTCTTTATTCTTATTTGATGTTTGATGCTAACGGCAGGCTTATGATGAAACTCTACATCTGCAATGTTCTTTGGATGAGGTGAACAAGTGACGAAAGATGAGATCTGATTCTATTTTCTTTCCACTGAAAGCTGAGTGGATTGCGACCAATCTATAGGGTAATTTTCATTCGTAACACCGCAGACGTTAATCACATCACGGTTATGTGAGGATGGTCGTCGTTTTTTAAAGATATCTTGAAGTTGCTGGTAGTTATCGATGTGGTCGAGTGTTTTAATCGGTGGAACTTCTGTAGTGCCTTAACTAAGGGACAAGTCAAGAAGTCAGTTTCTTGAGACAATGATATGTGCGAAATATCGAAATTTTATGGGAAAATCCGAGAAATTGAGGCTATGTATGGCGTTTTTAATGATATCGCTTCCATCTTGGTATGGGTGCTAATGCGAGAACCATGCATGGTGAGCTTGCCGACAGCTTATCGCCAACGGAAAGTGGAACCGGAATAGGAAGAGATTTATAATACAAAATTCAAAAATCTTTCATGCTTTGGCTTTTAGATATAACTTATTATTTGCATTCTGTGCTGCGCGCATTAAGTCAGCATGATACGTTTTGTGTATGACTGTATTCCTCGATCTCTCTAGCAGTTTCAGTTGCGAACGACAAAGGTTAGGCAGTAAAGTTTGAGAGATAGATTGTACAACCTCTGAAATCACTTCCCCAACGGTTTGTTACCTCTTATTTGAGTTATTCGCCCTTAATGGTATCGTTAGATTAGCAAGTCAGTGTTGTTCTACCTACAATCGAATACAGCCGAGAAATTGATGTTCTAATTGAAGGCTTACAAGGTGGATTGCGCGTTTGTGTGTTTGGTGTTCAGTATTTGCCTCTTGCTGGCATATCGTGAGGGTTTGCGATTCGAGTGAAAGAACACCACATCATGATAGGTGCCTAGTATAGTTTGCGATTTATAGCAGTTATGCAAATAGTAGTCGCCGAGTGAACACTTTGAACGAGCGCCAGTCGAGCGTAGGGCAAGTCTCAGGGAAGAAGAAAGAGGCTTTTAAAAAAGCATTAGCATTATTCAGCCAAACTCTGCATGGTTAGAAGCAAAAAAGTAGAACTTAGGATAAAGTAAAAAGAATTGTCAGGAAAGATTCACAAAGTAAAAATTAAGTAAGGACGTGTTTTGGAGGAATAGAAACAGAGGAAGGGACATTTACAGGGCTTCGAATAGTGCGCAGTTAATCGGATGGTAAACAGCAGGAGCTAGTCACGTCTTTCCGACGAAATAGTGTGGAAGGGGATCGTCTGTGATCGTAGAGGGGAATGCAGTTATAATGGTGTGAAGAGAAAAGTATCATTCACAGAAGTGACTGGCACTTACCTTTCTGTGCTATAAGACGATTAGTTTCCTTGTGGGCATTTGCAGAGTTTTGCGCTGCACTACCTGCGACTGATCGCGAGACGGAGATTCTCACTCATGTGTTGCCATCGGTGGAAGAGATTTCAAAAGATCCGAGTGCACACGTGAAAACAGCGCTCGCATTGAACGTTATGGGCCTGGCACCGTTGCTTGGCAGTGAACTCACCGTAGAGCATCTCCTTCCAATCTTTCTCACTTTGCTTCAGGATGAAGTTACGGAGGTCCGCCTTAATGTCATCTCCACCTTTGACAAGGTATTTCATTTTTTTGCGGAATTTATTCTCCTTCACAAATTTTCGCTAAACATTTGCTGTGAGCAAGACATTCGACAAGTATTATTCTGCTTAAGTATTGACGGGGAGGTGCGGATGAGGTATAGATGGCATTTATGAATAGAAGGTTAAAGGCTTTGCAGTCGTTTCCTCTTAGCTCTAAAACCTCAGAAAGTATTGCAAAGGGGATAACCGCTGGTGAGCGCCGATTATGTCCATTCTGACTCAGGGACACAACATGCCTTCAGGAGCCACTATTTATTTTGAGGTATTCATCAATTGCGAAGTTTGCTACTCCTGGCATGTTGCCAGTTTTTGGCTGCTCTCTTTAGCGAATTTTCACGAACAGGTGTATTTCCAGTAATATTTATTTCTGGTGAAAGCTTTCGGAAGCGAGCGAAATTTTACCTCTTCAAGCAAAAGCTAACGACATGAATGCCCGCTCACCTTTGCGCTTTCCCTGTAACCGGCTGCTAAGGTGAGAGGGAAAACTGAGTGGCGATTCGTATGAGATATGCCGAGGAGACGAATATGGATGCATTGTGTTTCATCTCCGTTTTGATCAAGCCGTTTATTTTTGTCTTCAAGTCGTCCTCGTCAGTGCCACTGTCGCTAAGGAAAGAATTTTTTTGGAGATGCTTGATGTATAGAGGTATAAAATTTGTTGCGGCTAAGAGTTGTTGATCGAGAGGCATGCTTTGGAGTGCAGCGTCATCCACTTAGAAACATTATTGCAAGACACACGATTTAGGTCCACAACGTGATCGACGCATCGCAGCTGTCACAGTCGTTGATACCAGCAATCGTTAATCTCGCCAAGGATTGTAAATGGCGCATACGATTGGCGGTCGTCGAGTTCGTGCCATTGCTTGCAGCGCAATTGGTCAGTTTTATTGTTGCGATGTGATTAGATTGCGCGAACAGGAATCATTGGCAAAAGGGACTTTGCCTACCTATGTGTATTCTGTGAGCTGCCTAGCAATCTTATGGATTAACTGCAATTGTGAGTTGAAGCTGTTTTGCGTGAGGATTGCTCAGCAGGTGCAGCGTTGCAACAGCACGCGTGGGTAGAATGAAATGAGTGAAAGATTGTCGAGAAGTCCATGATGCCGTTAATACTATATCGACTCTAACATTCGGAATTTCAAAAGCCATTGAGCACCTCTGGGCTGTAATTTGCACATAAGTGTAGATGCACCCTTAAAAAGGTGTACGTAAAAAATATTCCTATGGAAAATAGGTGTGCAACATTTTTCAAAGAAATCATGGCTAGTTGAGTTGCTTTATTTGGAAGAAGTATTGATAAAATGCATTTGAAGGAATCGATTTGTTGGATTCTTGCGTGAGGACGACCATCGTTTTTTCTGACTCCGATGGGAAGTCTGTTAGGAGGAAAGAGAGAGCAAATATAGATATGCTTAGCACAGTCGGGTTACTTGTGTTTTAGAAAATCGGTGATCTTGATTGCAGGGTCATGAGTTGTTCGACGAGACGATTTTGCCACTGTACTTGGGTTGGCTCAAAGATCCAGGTTCGTTTTGTTCAGTCTCCCGTCTTCCATTGTTTTCAAGTTTTTCTTGCATAAAGCATCTAAGGAATAAGCGATCTCATACGCTAATCAATTTGGTGTTATAACGCATTTCTATGCGGTAACGATGAAGGAATGTTTTTTAGTGTGTTGGGAGAATCTCGTTCTAAAGCGTTTTAACGCTTCACGTTTCATTCTTGAAAGTCTAAATGGTAATCAGTTGGTCGTGAACTTAGAGTGATTTAGCGCGAGCATTGAGGAGGACGACACCTGAAGTTTGATGTTTTTCAGTGTTCGCGGTCCGAGAGGCGGCGGTCAATATTCTAAAACAACTGACCGATCAGTTTGGAGTGGACTGGACCGTGAATTGCATTTTCCCAACGGTTTTTTGATTGTCTGCTTGTTTTCCATTTCCCAGTTTCATATTTATGTTCTTTGTCGATATACATATTTGACCATAAAGCTTTTATTTGTTTGCCCCGTTGGGCATAATTTCTTCATGACAAGGTGTGTCGAAGAGGGGAGGAGGTACGTGCACTACGATTTTTAGTGGTTCGAGAACGCATAGTTTTTGACGGCGGCGGAAACGGTTATTTCCCTCGTTGTTCTGTGAATGATATACGGCGTCGTGGGGAAGTAGTCCATTAGTTGCCACTGAAACAGAGGATACATAGACGAGAATGCTGTTACCCAGTTTCAGGTAGGAATGATGTTTTAAGTGAGACTTTTGCAGCATGCGCGAATATTTCTTAAAGCAAAAAGTACAAAGTGCGTTGATCTTGCAGCAGTAGCATTGCTGTTGTAAGTAATACTCAGCATGATTTGTGCAGGCTGCCAGAACTCAATAGCGACACTTGCTATACGCTGGTAGCGGGGTTTAAATTGAAGCTGATTATTCATTAGTCCTAACCAGTATCGCTTTTTCATTCTTTTTTGTAGTTGTATGTAGATAGAACTCTGCAGCTGAGTGTCTCATGTAATCGTATGTCACAACCGAGAAAATCCCCTCAATTGCAAATTAATGTGCAACTATCGCCGAAAGCACGGTCAGAATGAGTGCACCGAGGCGATTACATCGGAAAACAAAAAGGCTCATTATCCAACGGTAGGATGGTACAAGCGTATATAAAGAGAATGTAATGCTCTGAGAGACTACTTCCTATGAGCTTTCTGTTGTTGCATAGGAACTTAAAATGTTCGGTCTTACAATGCGAGCAGCGAAATGTCTTCGCGGTTGTGGATATACTGCGAAACTTTGTTGTTTATTATGCTCCATGTTGAGATGGTCGATTCGGCTACGCATCGAAGTTATCTGCAACGAATGACGCCTCTATTTTGCTTGAACGAACTGTGTGAAACGATAGGCGCAAAGTACGTGATTGAGAAAGTCATGTCGATTGTGCAGTTGGTCAGTTCTTCGATCTTATAGCTTTATTAGCTGATCTGGTTTCATTAATTCGTGCTAACATCACCCCTTGATATTTGTGCTTGTAATATCACTTTTCCATAATTGCAATTATAGGTGAGTATGTTCTTTTTGCAATCTTGATCTAAATTCATTGCATCTCTGCTCCGATACAACTTGGAGAAATGCAAAATTTTGTTGTAGTTGCTCGATCTTACTAATTAGGAATACTCGATTATTCTCTTGATTAAATCTTTCTTAGTTCGAAAAATTCAGTGAATAATTCGATTTATGCCAATAGGCGTCATTCGTTGCAGATTTTCGAACGTTGGGATGTTATAAATGTAATATTATGTAGTAAATTAAGCATTGTATTTCTGTTGACGATAACAATGAAAATAAGTAGGTCGATTATAAATATGCGGCTAGAGATGTTAGGCAAAGAGTTTGAGTTTCCGAATGAGCTGAGGATTAGAGTTATTGCAGTTAAGTGGGGATGATATTCCGAATGTGCGTCTCAATGTGGCGAAGACACTGTTACAAGTTGGACGTGCCATTGATCGAAAGTATGTTTGCTTATGTTTCTATTTTTTTTTTCACATCCATTGCATATCATGAACGCATCCACATATATCTTTCTGGAGATCCTTCATTCAGCCATTTGGAATCGATTTTACGAGGAATCTGTTCATTGTTTTCTTGGAAAAGTTTATTCTTGGTGCCGTGCAAAAGTCATTCTAAAAACCGATGCGAATCTTTATTTTGCAGATTCCTTAGCATATGTATTATACCACCAAATTTTAGCGATGTAACTTTTTCGTTAAGAGTTGAAATTACCTCATACAAGCTCAAGCTCATACTTTCCGCAGTGTGCTTTTGCCGGAAGCAAAGTTCATATGCGATCGATTTTTCAATATTAATTCTGATTCACTAGCTTCCTGAGGTATATAGATGGAGGCGGAAAAGTGAACACAGTTGTTGTGTTTATGTTTGGATCATATTTGAGCAGAAATGAAGAGCTAACTGTTTTTTTTTTCTTTTTTTGCAGTTCGGTGAAAAAATATGTGAAGCCGCTCTTAACGAAATTGATGAATGATGAGGATTTTGATGTGCGTTATTTCGCTGAGGAAACCAGGACCGGTGAGATTCTAATCAGTAAATAATTTTTATTGTTACTTGTCAGATAGGATTGAGAGTACTCCTGTGTTGTTCCTTGGTGACATTTAGATCGCATGAGTACTTTGTCGATTGCACTATAGTGAGAGGTTGTGGATATGAACGGTCGTGATGTCTAACCGTGCGGTGGCAGCTTAAAAAAGTATTGCTCAACCGGTTCGTTAAAATAATCAGGGAGGGTTTGACTTTTGGGTACAGCGCTGCCGTCTGATGTAGTTTATGTAGTGGAAAACTGGGGAATGAGAATGGGCAGTGAATATGGCAGAATGAGAACGATCATTGTGAGTTATGGGGAATTTAGCCCCTATTTCCTTGTTACTGTTACTGCCACGAGCGATAGACGTTCAGGGATCATCGTGGATCACATATTTGTTGGTATCTGTTGATACCATCTGATGTAAACAGCATGGAAATGAAACTACCTTTCCGACTGAAACTTCTGCAAATTGAGACGTGGATTTCTTGAAGTTGAAATTCTTACTTTCCACATTTTAATATTGTGCAGTGCGGCATTATCAAGTTTTATCAGAAGAGACTTCTGTCGTTTGCGAATAACGCAACCCCAGGTGGAGAAAGCTAACGTTCCATGGCGGCGTTAACTGGGTTACTGCCGCTCATTTGAATTCTTGTTGAGAGGCGCTAGGTTCGTTCTAATGCATTTGCATAGGAAATTGGAGGTGAATGCGTACAACAGTGGAACAATGACAGAACGCTGTAATCAATTCACTTTATCGAAGCCGAAACCCATGAATTCGCTTTTATTTGTTTTCGAATGGATTTTCTTTGTAAGATCGGGCAGTTAGATATATTGATTCCCCATTCCGTCGTCAAATCATGGACGCGAATCAGTATACGTTGATGAGTGAATAGTTCTGTGTGGGATCATTCAATTGACAGTTCTTACATATGCTCTTCAAGTCTCCTCCACTGTTTACGTGAATTTTCCATTCATTTTCATAACTGCGTTTGTTTTCAGCGTTGCAATTGACCGTGTGAGAGGTGAGAGCACTTCGTTGAGGTGTGGCGTTATAGCGAACAAAACGATGGCGATATTTGACGACACTTTAATTTCTCATTTACATAATGTTACTTAATCAGTTCTTCATGTCGTTTTGTTGTATTCACATTGGGTTTTTTTTAAATTATATTAACTTGATGCTCTTTCGTCTTTCTTAATTAGAAGAATTCTGTGAAGGAAGAAAACTGAGAAAATTCTCTGTGCTAATTGCTCATTTACTCGACAGTGCTTAATCAGTTCTTCATGTTATTTTGCTGCTTCCACACTTTTTTTTTGTATGATTTGTATCGTTCTGGTGCTCTTTTTGTCTTTTTTTAACTACTATACAAACGGGCATTACATAATAAGTGATTAATCGAAAAAGTTGAATTTAACTAGATGTGATCATTGCTTCTCTTCGATTCAGAATCCTTAGCAACTTATTTTTTAGTATCTGCTGACAACGTCGCTAAAGTTCTTTTAGGTTGTACTTGGCGACGTACAGAAAAGTTGCGCAGCTTATGTTATTGATATTTGAAAACGATGAAAAGGTGATTAGGATGTATTTCGTTGACCATATGTGTATTATACGGTTGCGAGAGTCTTGCAAAGGGAGGAATGTGAAGGCATTTTTTCCTTCTTAATGCGTGGTTCATTTGAGACGGGTAACGTAGTTGATTTCTATGACCATGGATCGGTATTCAATAGTTGTGATTCCAGTACCAGTTGATCGTGTAATTTGACGTTTTGTCGTTTTGTCGTGAGACGGGTAACGTAATCGTGTGCGTCAGCTTTCCTTCTGTATAGTGTGTTCGATACCTCTTTAAGCTGTCTGTATTTCTATGCTTTTTGTTTCTTTTTTTTTTGCAATTATTAACGCATTAAATTTTTGCATCTCACTGTACACTCAGGCTTATATGCATGATTTTGGGCCATATAGGAGTGGGACAATGGAGGAACTCTCATAAGACCAGAGAGCGACTGAGTTTATAATAAACATAAACCAAGTATTTTAAAGATTTGAAAAACTCAACGACTTAACAACGGTTGGTATTACGATTGCATTATGGGATGCGTTGTTTTTCTCCAAAGAACAGTGGATATGTTGATTTTCCGCTAATCATGGCTGTTTTTCCAACCTTTCTTGAAAGCCACTACTTATGCTTCAACTTGACATTGCGAGCGTTATCAGGCGTAGTATTGTTTATCGATCGATTGCCATGTGTGAAACCCGTCTAAGTAATCATTCAAGGAGCCTATCAAAATAAGGAATTTCTTACGCAGTTTATTTACTGCTGAGTTAATGGAGATCGAAGGTTTTGTTATCGCAAATCAAGACGAGCATTGAATTTGATGTTTTCTCTCATCGATGCGTGTATTTTTTACTATGCGCGCTGAAATACTTTATAAATAATACTTGCAAGTTGTGCATAAATTGGCACATCTTCAAGACAAATTTTATGGGCAAATTTTGTTGCCTGCGGTTAATTACCAAGATGTTGATGATGCGGTCTTTATTTATTTATTTATTTATTTTTTATGTTTTTGTTTGCGACAGGCGATGAGATGGTTATTGACTGAGAGGAAAGATACATTGTAATAACGGTGATGACAATTTCTTTAGAAATTGCGGAGGTATTTTCTACAAGAAAAGATGCTTCTCTTTAAAAAAAAAAGAGAATATGTCTTACGTGTGGAAGAAGTCTGCAAAGGTATGACGGCAGTACAATTTTGTGAGGTTGCTTCGACGGCTTCGAGAAATGGTCGTAGGATAAGCCTCTTGGAGCATAAGTTTCTAATTTTAGAGAAATTATTAAATAGATAACTCATTGTGACCAGTTTTCGTGGTAATATGCATCGAGTCTAGGATGTCTAGGATGTCTAGAAGTATTGCAATAGTAGTAGTTCCTCCTATATAAACTTCTGGTGAAAAAGTGAAGAAAAAATCGTTGTGACAGGTACTATATGAAGCTCAGACTTCCCATCGACGAGTTTTTCTCTAGAGTATTGTGGCGATATTGCTGCCGTGAAATGTTGAGTGATTTCGTAAAAGAATAGGCATACATGTTTGTATTTTTTTAGGAAGAACGGAGGAACGGTTAATGGTACGGTGTTGTTATGATGGCAAGAGGGATAAAATACGCCACTTGAAATGCCATATATGGATATACATGGAGGCCGAAAGCATTACATGGTAGAGAGCGAAAGTTCTGTTTTGGGCATCTTGGATGCGGAAAACGATTTTTTGATCGTTTTCGAACGTTTGAGAAATTTCTACTTATCAGAGTGTAGTAGTGTATAAGGTGTGCTCTTTAAAACCCCATTGGTGTTGCATAGCATAAAATGGAAGACGGAATGCCTAAAACATGCAAATGTTATAAACAATTTCCGATGCGCTCGTATTTTCTTCAAGTCTTCAGATTTCTATTCCGCAATTTTATTTAAACGCGTCGTGATAGTATCTTCCACCTATTAGAACTAGAAGGTTAAGAATATGTTCATGAAATATGCTGAGAGTACCCATGGTGGAGGTATCTTCGTTTTGATAGAAAAACCGAAAACGACAAAATTATTGTGTTATACCATTAAAACGGTTGCGTTCATTTATGAATATCACACTCTAAAAATCGATTCTATATTAATAGCTGTATTGTAGACCATCAACCACCAACGTATCTATCTATCCTACGACATTGGTATAAATACTTCATTAACGAATGTTTCAGCGTCGAAAAAGCAACTTTCAAAGAAAAAATTAACATCGACTTTGACATTTCACTGTTTAGTAGCTGATATATGTGTGTGTGTTCGAAAAATCTATAAAAACTATCAGAAAATTCCAACAAGATTTTTTGTGAACAATCAAATTTGCATATTCTATAAATAAGCTATTTAATAGCAAATTCAAATCATCAGATGCGCTTTAATAATGAAATTCCAATTTTTTTAATGATATAAAGTTGATTTGAATTTAACATGTTTCAGTGTTTTTTTTTTAAATAAAGGTCCTATTTGAATGAATCTGTTTAAATACAAACAAAAAAAAAATCTATTTCACTTAAATTCATAAGGAGCACTCTTTTGAAAACATTATGAATTTGGCGAAATAAATTGCGACAAAATTTTGAAACACTATGAAAGAAGCGAATACGAAATTTTCGAACATGGAAATAACAGTTTTCCTCATTATTCTCGTGAAGCGAAAACAAACATAAAGATTATATGCTCTTAGAAATCGAAACAAAAAACTAAAAATAATTTGAAAGAAAGGTGACCATAGCATCAAAAAATCAACGATGACTTCATCGGTACGTTGAGCGATTATGAAGAGAAACGGATAAATAAGATATTCAAACGATGCGCTCATAGGAAGGAAAAGCACGAAAAGTCTAATGAGTCGCAATTAAAGGTACTAAATGTGGGGAAATTTCGGCGGTGAAGCAAAACGATTAAGCTGAATGAAGAATACGTCCTCAAATATAACCAAGACCTGAGTGGACTTTAGTTCTCATCGCTAAGTCATCTCAGCTAGAGACAAAAACGTTGCAATCCAACAAGCATCACAGAAGAACAAATTAGTGGAAGTAATAGCGATATTAATTATGGTGATCTTCGAGGGGAAGAGGGTTTGCTAATCGATAAGATAACCTATCGTCTAATTTGCATAATTTGGATGGAAAGAAAGATCAAAACATACAAATGGCTTGCGGTAATTAAAGGTGGAATATGAAGAAATAGCAAAATAAAGAACTTTCCTGGAGTTTATGAATCGTGTGGAGCTTCAGGAGCTAAAAACCGAAAAAGAAAATGCTGTAATGCCACGTTGAGAGAGTGTAAAGAAGCTGGCGACCCACATTGAGAGGATTCATATGAAGCTCAAGCAGCGGCATGATTAGCTTCTTTCAAACGGCTTAGGTGGAAGACATAAATTTCAACAAACGACACCGAAGCGATAAAAAGCCAAACGGAAGTAAAATTTGTGGCATCCTTTGTCACACAGATAGGCGTGTTCTTCAGATTCAGTAGAGACTTCCCACGACATTTGGTTGTTTCTTTGACTTGAGAAAATGCAAAAATGTCGTTAAACAGTTAAAAATTTGTTCGTTTCCAAGCCAATGTTTCTTCCTTGTCACGGCAATTTTCTCTTCGATTTCAAATAACCTTTCGAGATGGCCATTTCTCGGTTGCTATCTAGTTGCGGTTGCTTTAAACTAATTAATCACATATGCAACTCATTGAGCTAGACTATTTGGATGATCTCTTGGTCTATTCATTCATCTGTGTTCGATTCACTTGTCAGAACTTACGCGGTACTTTCACCTTGGGCGATTTAATTTACTGAGCAAAACAATCCTTCGCTTCTCTCTTCCAAACTTTTTTTTCACCTTATTTCGATGGATTCCTTTCCACTCTGTTTTTCCAATGAAACTTCTCAGCTCCCATTCGACGACAACTTTGTCGGTATCCAATCTCCTTACGGTCCCGGTGTTGATTTTATCTTATTTGGGCTGCATTCACATTAGACCATACAAGATTCCACGCTATCCTTGTGACAGATTCTTTTAATACAACTTCGGCTGGAAACCGAAACCTCGGTCAACTGCTATCAATCGAAAAACTATCTGTCGATTAGTTCTTTTACCTCCAAAGAAAATATAGTGTCCTCGACCAGGAACCAGTTAACACTTTAAAAATGCATTGCATTGCAAACAATCATCGATTATGAAGAAATACTTTCTGTTGCTTGCCACTGATCGAAAGGAATTTCCATTGATCGCTAAGCAGTCGAGTAAGTCTATTTTAAAAAACGCATTGTCGAGTATAACAGCAATGAATCGGTATATGAAATTTTTGAGTGATCTGCTCAAAGCAAAGCATCTTGCTTCGATGCGCAATACAGCCCACTTCTGAGGACAGTCTTCATTCTGCGGCTGTTCTCTGCGGTAACCTTTTGTCATTAAGTGCTATTTCGATACGGTTTGTTTCTTTCATCGTTCAGTTGTTTCACATTACATTTATATACATTATATATTAATCATTACATTTATACGGATTGTTTCTTCATCGTTTTATATATATATATATATATATATATATATATATATATATATATATATATATATATATATATATATATATATATATATATATATATATATATATATATATATATATATATATATATATGCATGCATATATAGGTGTTATATGCACACATATGCATTCATATTGAATGATGATTCAAACTTTCTTGCTTTAATAAATTCTATGTCGTTCTCTTATTTTTCTACCTAATTTTGTTATCGGTATGCAATCGTGCAATAACTGTTCTACTGTGGACTGATTACTTTTCCTTTTCGAACTCCAATGCAAAATAAGGACACTTGTAAAACTTCAAATATTCTCAGCATCTCTTTCGCTGAGGTTCCAATGAACTTAAGTAGCATTCACTTACTTCGCTTAATTATTTAATTACTTTAAGATATTTCGCTATTCTTTTTATTTTTTTTGATAGAACTTCGTCGAAAGTTTCAGTCAAATAGTATATCGTCGTGGATTTCCGATGCATTTGTGGATAGAGAAACTTGAATTTCATATGAAAAATTTCCCACCTATGCGGGAAAGTCCCGATTTCCCGTCCACCTTTAGCGGAAACGTTATGAGATCATGCAGGCGAGCTGCACGGCAACTGAATGCAAAGTTGACTCCGTGAGAAAACAAAAATGATGCGCGCCAATAGGCGGTTCACAGGCGCATATTGCGCACTTACCGTATACGGAATAGATGAGTAGTGCCGTCAACTTGGAGCATCTGGTAGCTAAAGCCTTCATCATCTTGCAGCTCTATATCCATTTATCATTTTGCACTCCTTCCCACTGTTTAGCAGGTAATTTTTGCACTTGAGCATTACAAGATGCATCACGCCACGAAACTACCTATCATGCATATCCACATAAAACAACATTAAAGATATTCCTATCAATTTTACAATAAAAGAAAAGAGAAACACATATGAGAAGGAATTGAAAAGTGCATATTGATGCAGCAAAAAACGGTCATGTAAGTTGAAGATGAAACCTCCTTAGAATACCGTGAATGAAATGCAAAAAAAAAAAAATCATTCTCTACAGAGATGCATTACACTCTCTACGGCGATATTCAACATCTTTTCATTAAATGAAAGCCATTACTAGCGTTCATTACCCAACTTGTGCTAAAACCGAGCAACTGTTAATAGTAATTACAATTATTTGCATCTATCATTTTTTTTTGATTATTTTATATATAGTTATTTATATGGTATAATTACGATCATTACTATATCATTACGCATTTACTAAATTTACCTAACTATTAATTGTCTTTTCTAGGAATTAAATTTCAGCAATATGCACCTTGAACTAGAATAGGTAAATTAGTGCTAAATTCGCCCACTCTAATTTATTAAATAGAAATATTGTGCGCTTAACACCTTTTTATCTCTTCGAGTAATTTTTTTTCGCATTACTCTGCTCAGTGGTTCATATATAGCCGATTAAAATACTCGAAATCATCGCCGTTTATTGAACCTGCATCGACACTTTCTTTCTATTTGGATTGATTCTTATATATTTCACATCCGATTATCGTTGAAAACTATGTGTAGATCACACTTCCAAGTTGCTCTAGTTAATTTGCTCGATCTCTAACATATCCTTGAGGTCATTATTTTCTATATTTTCTAAACTGGACAAAACTCTTTCTAAGAGCAAAATTTGTCATATTCACAGAGAACTTTTTGGATTTAATTGTACCAACGAGCACCTAATTATGAGAGTTATGGCCGATAACATGAAAAACGAATATTTTATTCTCGATGATCTCCAGTAATCGCTGTTTCCACCTTATAAGAACTATATCAAACAATTTTTGTCATGTTAACCGTGAGAAGAATGACGTCATTTGCTCATATATGACAGGATAAGCGATCAAGGAGAACGAGGCTAGAGAGATCGTTTATAAAAATAATGAAGAAAATAGGAATATGCGAGATCAAAGAGAACAATAATTAAACATTTGCTGCAAATAATAAATAATGTAGCATATCATTAGCGCTTTCGACGCAGAAAGCGCGACCTTACCTTTAAAATAATCCGAAGCGAAGTGATAAGTGCATTCAATTTCCTCATGATTTAGTCACCGACTATGAATATGGTAGTGTAATATGCAAATTTTATTCTAAGAACACAAGTAAATCCTATTTGTTAAGAGTATAGCATATCAATGAACGATAGATACAAAGTAAAAACACCCTCCAAAAGTTTCACTAAAATGAGTTAGACATCAAAAATCATCAAATAGTTCAAACTCGAAGTGCTACAAAAAATTCATTACTTCTAATTCTAATAACGATAACTCAATCGTCTTCTCGTACTTTATCCTCATTTTGGCATCTAAAGAGTGAATGGGAAAGTATTCTAAGAGAAGGGAACACAAGATGATTTTTTCATTTAAACAAATTTTGATTAATTATTTATTCATTCAACGCTTAATTGAGGAAATGAAATTGCGATTATGAGACTCATAAAAAGTTTTTAACTTTGAGGCGTTGTTCGTGGTTTAGCATCTATTAGTTAGCACGCAATTAGAGAATGAACAAAAACTTGAACAGATGTAATTGAGCAGGAGTTGATCTATTGCGCTTACTCGATTTATGAAGAGATATATTGAGATGCTAGCTGATTGAGATATACAATCCCTAAACGATTGTTCTATATGAAGCATAAAGTGGGCGAATTCATTTGCTCTTTTGCCTGTAAGAAAGAACGAACTTGTGGGACAGCAAAAAAGAAAAAATGCAGAAGTATATAAGAAAATGGTTGCTATTAGCAATGTGGAAATCTACTTAGTTGAATAGTGCTTACATTTTTCGCATTGCATGAAATTTTCTGAAATAACTCTTGTTGGTTTTGCTTCTCAACAACTCTTCGATCTAATAATGCAAATCTCTGTCTAGTTGTAATTTTTATCGCGGATAAATCTCTTTCAAAATTAAAAACGAGAAAGAGAGCGCAATCATTATAGAATGCTTATTGAATGGAACTTTCGATAACGGCGCAATATCTCGAAGATTTCAAGCATGAAAACCGACCTTAAGTAATATAAATCATCCTTTAGAAGGGTTATATTCGGGACGTCGAACGAGAGAGTTTTTTCGTCATAATGCAAAATATAATCAATTCATAGACGCCGAACGAAGAAATACGCTTTTCAGCACAATTTTTTGCGAGCGGCTTCCGGTTTTTTTTTCGGCCATTCAGCGTTGAAGCAGATCGAGGGAAACACATCACGCCGATTTTTTAAGAAGAAGGCAATTCTCATTTAGTGTCCCAACAAGAGATGCACTGGATGCACGCTTACATCAACCTTAGCAAACTCTAATATTTCTTCCGCCATTCTAATCTAATCCTAAGTTCGATTGCGAGTTCAACGACAGCTTTATCTGCTTAACCTCCAATATCCATGATCAGCTCCGAATGAAAGGGAGATACTAACACAACAGATGCATTCTCTGCTAGCTTGCTCAGGTTCATTTCTGATAGCTCAGTGGAAGTCATAGCAAACGCGTCAAAAAAGTTGGAAAGTGAACATCAATTAAAGCAGTCCTAAAACAGCTACAAGAAGACCGGTTCCGTGACGGATGTTTGTTGCTCACTGAATCATTATGTCTTGTGTCAGTAAAATTGATGCATTGGTTGATATTCTTTGTTGTTAAAACGCACGTAATGAGTGATTAAATGGCACAACAGTGCTTCAGTCCAATATACAACACAATGTAATATCATCTTAGCGGCGATAGATTTTGTATCACGGGCTTTTTCGATTCCAAAGAATCGAAAGGGATCAGAAGTCAGCCTCAACCTAGAAGCTATAAACAGGGCAGCTGGAACAGCAGCCAGAAGAATCCAGCGCATTTATAGACATTGATTATTTCCCGCTCATGAGGGGGTTTTTTTTTTTGCTAACACGAAAAGTATGTAAGGTGAGTTAAGGGATTGGAAGTGATAGATGGACCCAGAAAGTAACTGCATTTTATCACAAAATTCGTGGTAGTGGTATCCTCTCTACCTCCATGGCTTTCAGAACGGATAACACGAGCGAACAAAGAAAGTTGACTGCTTGGTGATCTCAGTGAACAATCACAGTGTGATACAAGGTTCTACTCTTGCTGATCCCACTGAACCTCCAACTCATTCCGTGATCAGTGCACGTGCACCAGTTCAACAGTGGCTAATAGATCTTATATTTTTGCGACGATATTTTGACATGTGCAGCAGTGAGATCGTGGTGATGAGGAAGTTGTTGATGGTTCTTGCGAGGTAATGCTCGAGACTTGCTACAGTGAATGATTAACCATCTTGTCAGTCCCGCCTTGATCCTGAGACTAATCCTAGGTATGCAAATTAACCGTTCTGCATTCATGTCCCGGTTAATTTATATTTCATACCAAACAGAGAGCATAAGATTGGGAAATCAATTTCAGTTTATTTTTTGCTTGCTATATCCGAAGATTTTAAATAAAAATTTGAATGAAAAGTCGACTTCACTGAATAGTATATTGTTTGGCTTCTTGTTTCAATGCTAGAGTGTTTTAACGATAAGCGCTTATCACGTCATCCTCGTTGAAATGCTTTTCTTTCGTTCTTTTCTATAATTTTGTGTGATTTTCAAATAGTAACTTGAAAACTTTTCAGTCAATTATTTTTTTCACGCATTCATTCGGCAAATTTTCTGATTAGAAAGTTGGGTGCCAGGAGGCGCCATCATAATCTCTAATATTATTCGAGTTAGCTAGTTTCGTGACATTTTTTTCGCGAAGATAGTGGAAATTCAATTGCTGACAATTTTCTACTTGTAACGATTTACAAAAAAAAAAGAATTCCTAAGAAATAGCTAACTTCCATATAAATTGATTATTTCGTTAGCGAATTAACAACATCTCATACCTAAAAATGATTAATCTATCCATAGTTTCATAGATTGCAAGATTTTCTCAACGTTTACCATTTCTTCATGTCTTGCGCACTCTTGTAGTTATAAATTATTCTAATTTATGCTATTCATTTCTATGGTGTTTATATTGAGGGGCTTATTTTTCGCTTATAGCTTTATGTTTTATATTGGAGTCTTAATTTGGCTTTATTGCAAGATTTTCACTCATTTTTTTCCACAAAACTTCATATCATTTATTATAGTATACGATAAATGAATATTAATAGCGAATTTTCATATTTCAGCATATTTCAACCTATTGTAGTGTCTTATTCGTTCTTTCGAGGCAAAACTCTCTATGAATAATTATTGTCTACTTATATTGAATCAATCGTTCTATAAGCATTTTTCAGTGACCCTTTAAATCGTCGCTTCACAAGTTAAATGGTCTTATATTTTCAAGGATGATTTTATTATTCAGTAATGCATTCAGCGATACTTTTTTAATAATTATTTAATCATATACTTTACTTCAAAATACAGCAATATAGTACAATAGAGTTTTTAGACAAAATGCCTACTGTGACATAACACAACTGCGAATATACTTTGAGAGAACTCAGGTATATTGCTGTGTAGAATATTTTAATGATGATGTTCAACAGTAGGTAGCATTGGAGATAAATAGGGGAACAAGGTGGAAATACGTGATATAATCATTTCTGCGCTATTCTATTCTCTTGAATAAGAATGTTGTGTTGAAGCAATTGCTCAACGAATGATGAAGGCATTTCCAGCTGTGCATTCTGATGTAATAATAGTTGGCGAACCTATCAACGAAATTGCTACACAAAGGCACATATATTGATTAAACAGTTGGCTCTGATTGGAGATTATAGATCTAACATGTTATGATGCATCCATTCGCTCATCATGTTTTCTCTATAGCTTTTTATGAATTTGAAAATTTTTGCAAATGTGCCTTGCAGGAATATTTTGTCTCTTCATATTGCGACGTATCAAGTATTTCTTATTCAGGTCTTCTATTGTGTTTCGCTATTTTTGTGATAAATGCGTTACTTTACTCGACTTTTGCATGAATTTACCTCTCATAATCACAGGCACTTCAAAACGAAATCTTTTTCTTCATCTTTAATCAACGAAAACACGGAAAATAATCGAAGTTGTGCAAAAATATAGAGTAATATTGGTGCGTCGAAAGGAAAATAGATATTAGAGGAGTATGAAGCTTTAGGCTATAGGTAATGCGGTGTATGTATTCCATAATTGCGCATTAAAAGCGCGCTATAATATATACTTCAAGAAATCGTGCTATAAAAGACATATACTATATGCATTTTTCGTTTTGTTCAATTGTCTTAGAACAAAAATATCACACGATACTTGCTATAGTTATGAGTAGTTTTCAAGCTCTGATGAGTGACATTTTTTATTGATAGTTTTTCCTCTTTATTGACAGCCTATGCTTCATGGCAGGTGATGCCTTGCAAACTAAGAGACAATACTTTAAATGTCAATATGTGCAACGCGTGCGCATTTATGTGGCCACATCTTCAATTAAAGGATCACATCTTCAATTTAAGCTTATTATTGTCAAGCCCACGTCATTTGGCTTGATTGTTGAATTGCCACATGGGAACGTTAAGGTAGACAGTGTATTTCATTAGCGCAAGTGCTTAGAGCCCTTCCTCTGCCTCGTTCGAATGTGTGTTCTTATTGATCAGCAATGCACGTACAACACTCTTCTTATATTTTCGTATGAAATTGTTGCATTTATTTAGTGGACAATATAAGAAAGTGGAACTGAAATGACCAAATATTAATAAATACCAGAAAATATGAGACGAGTGTAAATGCGAATTATTGCAATATTTCGCAACGTTTTTTAAATGGTCTATTTCGTGCAATTTTCGAAAGCTTTCAGGCAATTAATTTCGAGGCAATAGTATAGGAATTTTATTTCCTTGAAAGTTTCTCACTTTGTTCAACAAGCATCAACCATTTCTAAAAGTTGCGCATTTTTGTTGGCTATCGAAAAAGTCGCTTTGATAAAAAGTTATCTCTTCCGTCAACTTCTGCACAGATCGCCATGTCATGGAAGCAAAAGATTGAAACTAATAAATTTTGAATATATCTTGTCACAGTTAGACTTCTACACTGCAAGATAGTATGAGGAAGAGTAATGTATATTTGAGAAACAGACTTGTTGGACGCTTCATGAACAAGGAAAGAGGGAGGAGCACTAGAATGTAGTAATGAAGTCAGCTGAAATTTAGTGAAGCAGAAAAACATATTCGTTGACTTCGATGGAGTTGTGAGTGATGAATAATGCACGAAATAGTGCAGTGATCAGGTAGACATAGTTTCACCTGGTCGACAAGATTTCAAGACTTGCATCCGGTCTATGACCATTCAGAGGGCACGCTACAGCACAGTAAGTAGAGAAGCCAGGTTTCAATAGTATGCTAGAAACATCTAAGCCTGAGCAATAATTGTCACTTTTAAACGCTACAAGAAAATGCAAAATTTGATAATAAGCCCTCCTTTTCATTTCTCCACTCCATCGATATACTAAAATTGAGGTAAATTCGGATTCGAAAAATTCGATATTAGCCGATTCGATTCGAAAAAATGCTCTAACACAACGAGCTGAATTGGTTGAAAACTAAAGGGTTTTTTGAATTGTAAACAGCAATACGCTTCAGCTCATCGCTTTTTTGTTGTATTCGTAGCATCCTATATATCGTTTGTTGAGAAGGCTCTTCACTCAAAGTTATAGAACTCTTTTTCATGTTATGAACTATTTTATTATCAACGGCAACTTATTCTTCGACCTCAGTGAACTCTCTCGGATTTTTTTTTTGGAACTTGAGAATATAAGACCTCAATGATCGCTCACTTCTGATAGAGGGAGAGGCGGACAAGATGTGACTTCCCAAGTTGATTTCGCTCATCGTGCTCATATTCACTAAGGATAATTTGATGATTGGTGAGTAGGCGCACCTCGATATCTTCTAACGAAAGTCAGTTTTATTTTAGGCAATTATATGAGGCGCAAATTTTGTAATCGGATTCATACAAGCGTCGCACAATTCAGAGTGAACTAATGATATATGTTGCAAAATTCTGTTCTAATGATAAGCACTTTCTGCATGGCCAGTCTTGAAAATTCTTGGCCATCCTGATACATTGACTTCATCGTACCTTGTGTACTTTAGTACACAAATTTTGGTCAACTGCCATAAATCTTACTTCTATATTGACAGTAAAATTTTTATACGTCTTTTAGCCATAGTATAAAACACCATGATTTCGATCGTCATTCTGTATATACCGATATAACAGCAGCATTTTATACGGCAGCATAAACGAGACTTATAAACATCGAATTCTTTTCTATGCAATCATCGGGGCTTAAGAAGGCTCCAAAACACATGATCACTAATCCTTAGCGTGGGCACATCAAAATTATCAGGCATAATCCAGAAAAGAAAGGAACCAAATATGTGCATGCTTGAATTCTTCAGTCGGTAGTTGTCGGCTGCATTCATCATAGCTTCAATAAAGATTACAAACAATCACGGCGAAGAATTTTGCAAACGTAGCATGCAACAACAGAGATCTGACCTTCATAAGTGCTGTATCAAACGAATTTTCAATTCATCCTGCAGCGATCCACAGAAATTTTTCCACACAAAATTCATAGCTAAATTAATTCCACTCTTTTTTTCTTCAATTACGACTGAAAATTCTCTGAATTCTCTGATAATATGAGGCATTATGCGATCAACATCTGAAATTAGAATAAGATGATACGTTGAAATGTATTTGTATATTTTGAAATAAAAATAACTCAAAGATATTCAATGCATATTGTTCGAAATTTTTGCAAATCTATTTACGCTTGAAATTGTTTGCATTCATTGAAATATAAAGAGTTCTGTAATAATAATTTTAGGAATTTATTAGCGCTAAAAACATTTCCACTATCGTAGTAATACAGCGAAAAAATATGAAATATAAGAATGCTTTTCTCGTTTCCATTTCTCATCTTATTTCAATGAGATTGCATTGAATAGTCGGCAATGACTTCGATGAAAAAGAATACATTGGAAATTGCCAGAAAAAAAAAGCTATAATATAGCAATGCGCTAACATAATCGTTTCCTAACTTTCAACTTTCAACAAACTTAATTGTGAGTGATCGTCGTATTTGATAATATTTGCCAGATTTGAAACGATACAACTCTATTATTGATGTACAATGATCGTAGTTATAACTATAAGTAGTTATATGTATATTTTCCATTTGCAATATCCACAATTCAGTTTTATTCCGTTTATTCCATCATATTATTCCCATTTTAGCATAAATAAAAAAAGTGTGTTGTTTTTTGTGTTTCTTATAGATTTTCTTACTAAAGAATTCGTTTAAATATTCTAAATATTTTTGCAACCTTTTTTTTACCTTACTATTTACTTCAATAACTTGTTGGCTTTAATCGATAATCGAAAAGACGAAATATTGCATTGTAATTGCCATTTTAGTATTAAGACAATCTGCATTAGAAATTGAGACAAATCAAGTGCTCAAGATTGTTTTATGCTATCTGACAGTCATAAGTACATCAGAAGGTAGCTTTCAGTTGACGCATATTGTCATCTGCGCTAACAATCATGCAACTAATAGCGAACAGTAACGTTTCCTTTAGATCACTAAAATGTAGCAGGTTTTATGCGAATCTTTCTTACTCAAAAATGGACTAAGTGGCACACAGGATCGTTTTTACTGCAATCAGGAATGGCACACAGGATCGTTTACTGTTCAAGAAAATGTGGCAGGTGTTCGTTTGGACGAAGTTCTGTGGTATCAGAAACTATCCACGAGGGATTGAACGAATGCTATATATGATGCGAAGACGAGGATATTATTATTGTGAGACTATTAGGCTGGCGAAGAAATTTACCCAACATTTTATTTTGTAAGAAATAAGAAAAAAGATTAGCTATATTAAAAACGAATTGAATAAGAGCAATTAGCAATTGTTGACGTGAGGGGCGGGGATATTGGCTAGTCGGTTGGTTTGCGTCCGCGAAGCACCACTGCTCGGACGACGTCAATTTCGCTTTCCGCTTCATGTGGCAACGTTGACTGTCGTTGCCATCCATTTCATATTTATCATTAATCTTTTCCTATCGCCATCTATTTGCATATCTTCACTTTATTTGTTATATAGTTTGTTAGAGATATTCAAAAATTTCTCTCGAATTGCTTCGTTTTTAGTTGAAACGATAGCATCTTGCTCGAGTTTCCTATTATGAGCACCATCTTCGACCAGCCGCAATGAAAATCGATGTTTTTTTTTGCTTATATGTGATTTTTGCCAAAAAAAAAATGTAATCGTCTATCTATCAGAAAAGTTTGCACGATATGCGCTTTTACATACCGCTCATCTAATCAGTTAGTTGTATACTTACCTGCAAATAATAAAATATGGCAAATAATACCTTCATAATTGGTTCGATTTGATATATGTGAATGCGTGTGTCTATGCGCCTATCCATCTGATCATTTCAACTCTAGAGCAACTGCAGTTAGATTATAAATGTGGCGATTATGACATAAGGCAAAGTGATGTCTTCCTACGTCATATTTCAAATTGTCTATTCGATTTTGCCTTTTTTATGGAAGACCGGTGGAGCGATCAAGTTTATTAAAACAAGAACGCACTATTTCGCATAGTTAATGCAGGTTAATAATTAACGAAGTCAATTGGTTGGGGAGAGTAATGCAAAAGATTGTAGCATACCAGTTCTCTCAGTACACTCATCTATTTATTTGTAACTCGGCTGGTTTAAACTAGAAATCCACTCCGGTAAGACACGAGCAAGTTTTTTAAGTATTTCTGGACGTTTGTAAATCCAAATCCATTGGAGGTTGAGGGATAAATATGAAACATAATATGGAGGTCATCCCGTAGCATAATTTAGTGCGGATCTCCAACAAGATGCCTCAAAAAAACCTGTTAAAAGCATCTCACTCATTTTCATGTCGGCAGCCGTGACCATATAAATCACTGCTCGTTGGAGTCTCCGCAACCGAAGATTCTGTTCTAATCTGCGGTGTAGTCTTCGAATACCGACGGGTTTCCCGTCTGGAGGTACTTTCCCAATTGTATCTTCTCGGCTTTTCTGTCGGAATTTCCGCCTCAAAAAAAATTACTGCTCCACCGCTTCCCTTTCCCATGCCCATCGAGAAATCTCTTTTCGCACGATGCGCTCGACTGTAGCGGTCAAATTTCGTAACGCAGACTACGATGGTTCTCGTCTTCTAAGTGCCAGACCATCGGAGGTGTTCAGGTCATCGACATACGCAGAGATACTGTTTGCCACGAATGCAATGTGCTTTGCAAATATAAAGTTATATAGCGGGTATAAAGTTATATTTCTTAACTGTTTTAAAGTTATATCCTTGAAGTACCATATATATGAAATCTGCGTGTATTGTTAGGCGCAAAGGAATTTAACAGGGATTGACTTAGACGGCGTTTTAAGAGGGATACTTCTTTGATTTTGCTCTCTAGAATTTTGCACTTTATTGAAGCTATTCGAATAAGTTGGATTAATTTATTGACGCTTCTATTAGAGAACTCAAAGTGCGATACTCAAAAAAAAAATTCTTTAGAAAAAGCTGATCGCAACATAGAATGGATTTGCTAGTTACTGTATTACTATTCAGATAGAATGGATTTGCTAGTTACTGTATTACTATTCAGAATGAGCTAGACTGTATTACTATTCAGATAGGATGGATTTGCTAGTTACTGTATTACTATTCAGATAGGATGGATTTGCTAGTTACTGTATTACTATTCAGATAGGATGGATTTGCTACTGTATTACTATTCAGTTAACAAGTTTTCAAGGATCACCTTTCATATAGTACTGCAAATAGCTAATTTATTTCTTGTGCTTTTTATTTTCTGTCATATTTTTTAATCGCGTTTTTCGGATTTTCCTTGTCTTTTTTCTTCTTCTAGATATTTTTATAACCTTTATATATTTAAAAACTTTTCTCAGTGGATATTTGATGAGTTCACCTTAACAGAGAGTTGCCACGACTCCTGTTCATCCATTAGAAAGCTTGCAATTTTTATTTGCACGTTGTTTAATGCAAATGGTTGCATTCATTTTCCGTTTCACTTGCCATTTGTTCGTTTGGGCAAACTAGAACAACGGATGAAATCATAAACTCGGTGACGTTGTGGAATAAGCGACGCATCGAAGATGGCCGGAGTTCGAGCTGGAGCCGCATTCGGTCAAGAGCGCCCTAAATTCGCAGTTTACTCATCAGTTGGTAAGTGACAACACGTTTTGTATATTCTTTCACTATTATAAATTTTTGTTAGTATAGACCGATCACTTAGGTGATTCTACGCTTGAGTACATTCCTAGCGTTTTTCGCCAATGTGTACATCACATAAGCGCAAAGTCCACTGTCGCACTTTTATTACATTAGCATTGACATTAGTGGATGCGTCGCGACCACGAATTCATCCAATTGTCCACTTCGATCTAACATCGATGGCTATCTGATGAGAGGCTTTTGAAGATGCAAACGAGCCTAGACCATAGCGTACGGCCAAGAAATTCTGACTAGAGCGTCGCTTTGTTCACAATTGTGTAGGCCTACTTAAAAAGCTGTGTTTTATAGACAGCATATGATGTGTCCTCATATTAAGTATTCCTACTCTTACCGTCGTTTATAGGAACAACGATTTTTTTGTATTATTGCCATTTATAGGAACAATTGAAATAAAGCATAATAGCATACTGCTTGCATTACAACTCAAAAAGTTCTCTGAAATGATAATGCATTATGAACACAAACTTTTATGTACATAATGCTTCAAGTTCATCACTGTTACGTTCGAAATGAATTCAAATCTAAGCCGACTTTCTGCTTCAAGAATATATCCATACGCTTTTTGCAAATGCATGCTATAATTTCATATTTGATTGTTTTAACGTTTTTGGAAAATGTTTAGCTCATGAAACAAATTGACGAATGAAGTTTTTTTTTTCATTCCATCAAGTACAAATTGAGGACATGTTGTCTCAAACACAATCGCTTTCTATAGCACTTATCTATATTGAATTCCTGATTTTTCATGCATCATCCAACAAATACACATTAACGCATCGAACAACTTTCTCTTGAAAAAAAAAATGGTTTACAATTTGATTTCGTTTGGGAAAATGCTTGGATCAGCTATCTATGTTACTTTTATAATGGACTCTTGTCGGGTATTATGTGGAACGAACAAAAAAAAATCTCGGTGAGGGTATCCATATTGTAAACGAATGTCACAATGATATAACACTACCGAAACATTCACTCAAAGCTCCTCATTTATCCATTATTGGATCCGAGAATATCATTGTCTCATTTATGAGTTCAATTTTTATCAATTATTGCATCAATCGCTTATCTGATATTGTTTTTTGGCGAAACTCTTAGTGGCATTTGTCTAAAATAAGAAAATCTTTTATCTGCGTTTTACATTCAGCTTACAGTAAATTGTGGTGTCGTTCTATATGAAGGATGTGGTCTTTGCAATGACGTATCTGAGTGTTGTGTGTGTATGTGCGTGTGTGTATATGATATATGTATGGTTTATATATGTGTGGTTTGTGTATGCGCGTTTTTATGCCCTTATATATGCGTGACTGTCTATAGGAGTTTCCGATTAGTGTTTGCAACTCTGGGGACTTGAAACGTGGTGGGAACAATCGTTACCTCGTGCAAGCCTTTAATTTCGAAATTAGGCTTGCACGGCTGAATATTTCGTACTTTATGCGATAATTGACTGTAGTACCAGAAGAGTCATGCAAAAGTTTCTGGAAGTTTGTCTTTTATGCCTTAACAAATTCGTCCTTTGATGTTTCGGTATTGCTCTAGCGAACTTCACAATAGTCTAGAGAGCGGGAGGGGGGGGGGGGGGGAAGGGCTATAGACCGAGACCACTACCACTACGCATGGCCTGCTATGTGACATGATGAATTATTCCTCGCGAAAGCAGAGCAGTTTTCCAAGCCCACGATCGGGTTTCTACGTCCTGATAATCCCCAGTGAAGGCAAGGGATTTTCGAGAAAAGGAGGCTTCCGCGAGGACTCTCATAGGGAACGGAGGATTGGAAAACGTCCGCTTTTATTATGAGATCGTTTTCACATTTTTCATGCTATTGTGCTATGTCGTTTTTACATAACATCCTAGTCTATAAAGTCTTATATTATATATGTGCTATATAGTCTTATGCCATATTATATATGCTATTATAATATAGCATAAGAAATTCTTTTGGTGGTGAAATATGATAAAATTTAGCTTTCGAGATAAATTGGCATAATAGATTGTGATTTTCTTGCTCATTGCTCTTTCTCTCTCATTGCTCATAATGCTCTTTCTGTTGTTGTTTCTTGTTTGTTCTTAACTCTCATAGTTGCGTTATATGATGTATAACGCTTGACTATGTGGCTATTTCTCCAGCAGCTAGGACCTCTTGCGGACTAGAAAAATAAAAAGCAAAAATAGAGAGGAGGGGAAGGGACAGCGCAGCGTAGAACCCTTAAGGTGATGTGTTTTTCTTTGAACATCGTATGGTTTATATAGGTCTCCATTTCATGCCCGCTCAAAGAACTTCATAATATGCTTTGGGAGTTTTCGTTCGTTCGAAACCATGTTTTCTTCTCCTATCAGGTTGAGAACACTGCCGTACACGTTTTTTTGCGAGGTTGATTTCATCGATAACTTCGATTTTGTTAGCGTGCATTGGATTTGTTTTTGCGGAAAACATGCTGTGAAAATATAGAATTTTCGGCTTCATTGCGAAGTGAAGTTGTGCGTAAATATAAAGCTGAAAGAATTTCGACACTCAGGACAGTTGTGATAAAGCCTATATTGTGAGGGGATTTTCGCACGCCGCTTTCTTTGTATATGATAACTCCACTTGCAAATTTCAATATCTTAGACCATCTTCCCATTGAAATCATGCAATCAAAAAGAGATTCTAATTTTGAAACAGTCTAGTTTTTTTTTTCAGCTCCAACATTCAGTTTGTAACTGCATCGAACTGCAGTGCTTTCTTTGTCAGCATATAGGTGAACTACATCGTATCTTGATCTTCGTAACGCTTCTTGATTGTGTCCATTATATCCTCATATCGCCTTTTGCAATAAAGTGTTGTTTCTGCGACAATAGCTATGCGCTACGTTTTCTTTCAGTGTTTCTCCTTCCAAAATGTTTCCTCGCGCAGTTTCTTCATGTTCTCTGACTCAAGACAGAATTTTTCTTTTTTTTTTCAACTTGCCAAAGCAAACTCAAATATGAAGGTGATGAAAGCTACGAAGCTACCGCGAGGGGAGGAAAGCTTGGTTCCAGAAAGTTCGCAGTGAAGGAGATGGATTTTTGAGTGCGGACTTCCCACGACGAGGACCCTTGTGGTAAAAAATTTGTGATTCATCTTTATGTGGAGAGCCCGCATAGGAGGGATGGTGATGAACTCCAAACGCTAGTCCAGTAGCGTGTAATTCTAGACCAGTGCGAGGTCAGGAGTAGGCGGCTTGTTGTCTAAGAAATCGCTTCTTGCAACGCATTATACATGGTGTAAGCATATTGCACACTACTGGTTACTTAAAAAGTAAACAGTTTTTGAAGCTGTAAGTGTTGAGAGTATATTACTTTCGCGTCGATTCGGATATCTCAGAATATACCCTTCAACGCCATGATGAGTGAAGAGTAATAAACTGACAGTTAAATCCTAATGCTTCCTCACGCTGCAGGTTGGATTTAAATTCTTGTCCCCCTCTCTTCTCCCCTCCTCCTCCTCCCCCGCCCCCCACTCTGCCATCCCTCCCTCGTCACCATGCTTGCAGTCGCTTCAAGCCGCGACTGCGAGCATGGTGACGAGAAGATGAGGAAAAAAATCGCGCAAAAAAATCTTACTGAATTCATCTTTGGTCGTTTCGTTTGCTGGAAGCACTCTCCCCGCATCTCAATTCCTAACCCTCACAAAAACCTGCACAGATGCCTGCGATTTGTCATCTAAAAGCAGAGTAATTACTTCCTCGCAAGGGCGGAAATGCGTAAATGAGCAACTTGTCGTTCCCTCTGCTATAAGAGAGAGGATGTCTCTTTTCTTCTTCTATACTCTCCCCTTTCTATATCGCTCACCCATCTTGACATTGTTGATCCCTTTCTTCATTAAATGAGCCCACCAAATAGGTGTTTGGCATCACGTTGATCTTCTACAACCCAACTTAGAACATTGACGAGGTCATCGGTTTCAGCTCTCCAGCAAATGCTATCTGTACCTGAATATTGCACTGCATAGTTTTAAAGTCTTTTTTTTAAAACACAATATGGGTTTTGTCTACCGATGATATCGTTGATGCATCTGCTGTATTACCTTTCAAGCTGCAGTTGACTCATCTCGATCTCCAGTGTATTAGTGATCTCATGTACTGAACCCTATATTCTACATGATGGTTGCCATTACTGAGGACTTTTGAGTGGAAAATTTTTGCCATCCTTTTGCTCACTGTTTTGTTTTTTTCTGACGTATCCAGTCATAAATTTTCTCTTATTCAGGTGTTCCAAAAAGAAAAGGAAGAAGTAAATGGTAAATATTAGCGTAATCGATGTTTAAAATATTACTGACAGATATTTTACCTCATGCATAAAGAGTTTTGCAATAGCGCTATAGAAGTTCGCTTATTTGCAAATTTTCTCCTTTCTTATTGCATTTATAAATTTTGCATTTGCACAACGCGTTATGGTGACATCAAATTTGCATATATGGCATATGCATATTTACGAACGTTTAGAAAGTGCAGCGGTTTGAATTCAATACGATGAGATGATCTTCTATGCCAACTTGCAATTTCATGTTGTTATAATTGGTTATGGGGCGACTAAAAAATTTACATCTATTCTCTATTCGATGAGAATTTCACATCGGCTGATTTCCAATTTATCCTTATTGAATGCGGAAAAGAAAGAAACTTTTATGGAAGATTCGCACGAATATGCTGAGATCAGTAAATTTACGAATACGTTATTAACGTGTACTTTTTATTTGTTGGCAAATTATAGAAGTGGTGCGCAAAGAACTTCCACCACTTTAACTATTGTAATACGCTGCTTCACTCTCATTAATTGTTATGATTTTTTTTTTCAATGCTATAATTCTCAAAGATGACTGAATAGAGCCGAGAGAAATTTCGCGCAATGAAACAAAATTGTCTGTTCTGTCCAACTATTTGTCTTTTTTTTGGTTCTGTGATGGACAACACAAACATATGCGCAGTGACAGTCTTATGACTACACTTTTTTAACTTTGTAAAAACTTTGTATAAGTATATGGCAAGTTAGTATTTTTTTTTTAAGAGAAAGAGATCACCAGGTCGAGTGTGATGAATACTGGTAAAAGTTGGCGAAAAGCGCACCAACAATGATCCTCTCCCGTCTTAAGTGCAGTCGAGCTTTACTGCTCGTCAATATCACCGTTGAAGCGAATGGTTTTGATGGCGTTCAGTGGTAAAATTTCCGATAGGTTTTTTAAATACTCGAACAGCAGTTGCTACTAGACGCTTTGAAGAACTGCTATTAAGGTTGAAAAGTTAAGGAAGCGAAATCCTCTTTACTACCCACCGGAGAAAATCCCCGTACGCTAATAATGACTCTCCTGGATATCCACAGTACATCAGAATATTTGCGTCTAAACGAGAAAAGCTAATCTCAACGCTGATGACCGCTTAAATGATATATTCTTTGGCCGTTTTCATATAAATATCGATTCAATGCATAGAGTGCAAAGTATAGCCGAAGTAACAAACGAAGTAAATTTGCTCATTTGCGGCTGCGTTTTTCGGGATAGTCGTTTTCCTTCGTTGCTATGCCTACCTCCATCGATCTTGTTTTATGAGCCTTTTCATTGATATACTGTTAAATAACCACAATCGTTTATTTGTTCATCAATGATGCAAATTTCAACACGTTTTTAATGGAATTTGAGCTGTTATTCTTTTCCCGTTCTCCACTCAAAAAATATCACCTATACCGTACATCATTTATGTTCTGTATGGTTTTTCATTATTTACGGCCCTTCATTCTATGATTAAAAAATGATGATGAAGTTCCAGGAGCTGAGCAAACGAGCCAAAGTCGTAGTGATGACAACTGCTTTCCACAGTTACACTCAATAAGCTTACCAAGTCTTCCAAATATGCAAAGAGATGGGGATCATCGTACAATGAGTCGCATAATATGTGCTTTTTAGGAATATGAGAAGTATCATCAAAAACCACTTCTGAAATCATCTAAATATCGACACCAATGAAGCAAGCAAAATTTTCCGACATCTTTGAAAATCATTATCACTTTTCGAGATTTAAGTGTCCGAGAAAAAATTCGCCGGCGATGCTAGATCCTCTCAGCCCGATCAGCAATCTTATCAAAACAATTCCCATAATTCGCCGCAATGTGGCATGATTTTCGATATCAGTGTACTTGAAAGCTTCTAGTGTTGAATTTTTTGGAGCGATTTGAATGCTTCTGATGTCACTTTTATGATGAAATCAAAATGCTGGCACCATATCGAATAATTACCTCACATCTTAGATTATCCACCTCACATCAAAATTGAACAACAAGGTCCAGTGCAATGAATTCATCGTGCAAAAAGATTTCGACTTCAGCAGGAGTTCAGCGTGTTGACGTCAGTTACAGTTACAATTTGATATATAACCTAATGGCAAGTGAGGACACGAGCCAATAATCGGAAAAAGTCAAAGTAGTCATGAGAGCTCGTCCCATACATTTCACTTGAAGGATAGAGTGAAGCATGAGTTGAAGTATGCGGATACAAACTCCATGCCTACATAGAAGTGAGTGGTTGTACCCTAAAAATATGTTGTAGTTGCAAGTCCATTCATTAGTCTCAGAAACGCATGACATTTGCATAGAAGTTCTTTGAGGAGCTAGAAAATAAAAGCATAAATAGATCATTTCTTATATTTAACTGGTTGTTGATAGTTCATGAAAACGGTTGATTATATATAGCAGAACATAGAAGCTCATTTCGGGCCACGCTGTCTAGCGCACTTCATCTTTTGTTGGAAATAGATAGAGTGGCATTTCATCCGAGAACCATTTTTCCGTTGTTTCGCACATTTTGCCCATTTTTTTCAGGCGTTAATTATTGCACCATTATATCTGCGCATATTCATATGAATGCGCATTCATTCCTCTGGTAATTACAAGTTGTGAACCACCAAGGCTTCTCAGATGGAATTCGATGGGTGTATTTTATGGCACTGGTTAACCCTCTGTCCAGTTTTAATTATAATACAGAACCTCTTGTAAAAGCTATTAATTTTTAAAGACATCGTTAACTGTGCGAATCAACTTCAGTGCATAATCGGCTGAAGTTTGCCGAATAACAGATATTTTTGTTTGAATGTTTCTTGCAAAGCTTATATCATATAGTTTCGAAGAAAGAACTTCTAGAAATTGCTTGAAGTGAAGCAAATGGAGAAAATTGGCGGATGAGTTGGCTCAGTATTCTATTTGCCTGCCACAAGCAACCTCCAAGAAATACGAGATGCTGAATATTGTCCTCACTTTTAATTGATTTCCGACCTCTTTGTATTCCTTCTTCAATATTGATACGTTTCTCTTTGATGCGGAAATTTGATCGGCGTGATGTGAATACAAATCTTTAAATACGTTTAGATATGCATACAATTTTCTCATCGAATAATACATCAGCATGAAATATGATAGAAAAATCCACCCCATTGTGTATATTATGCCTAACTTATTTTTAAACTTTTCTCTTAATGGTTTTCGAGTTGTAATGATCGAATAGATAAATAAGCATTTCATATAAATACATAAATAAGATATCAACACAAAACCGTTCAACAAAGTAAATGCGTAAAAGTTGTTCGATCGGAAGAAAACTGAAATGAGTTAGCACCATAATTCATAGAAGTACTTAACGCATTCTATTGCAAATGCATTCGAGTAATATAACTCAATCATTCACGATCTAAAATACTAAATAGCCATAGCTATGAATTTTAAATGATTTGTGTTTCGTTGATTGCCATAAATGAAAAATTAGTGCAGAATTATGTTTGGTTTAGTGCGGCGAGTGCATTACGCGGATAATTCTGATTAGTCCAATGATAAATAGTTGATATAATTGAAAAAATGCAATAAGTATCTATTAGTTTTAATTTTATTGAGTGCAATAAATTTCTGATATAAAGCGACATTAATATTCGATTCGATTCGATCGACCATTTTATAGGAATAAAGAAGATTTTTTTTTTAATTTTTAGCATTCTACTTTCATCGGCATAATACATCTTCTTTAAGTATAGAAATTTTTTAGATACTGAGAGGGAAATTCTAATACTGGAAGCAAAGATTGCAGAGCACAAATATGACTTCTGGATTAACCGGAAAGTTTTCAAAATTTCTGCAAAGGTTGCAAAAATTCAATTTTTTACTGCATATAGAAAAGTTTGTCCACCCATCCAATCGTACTGTTTCGTTTGATTTTTCGATTGAAGGACCAATGATCATATAGACATTATGCATTATGAGGTTTTACTTGAATTTTTTAAGTATTGTTAGTCAAGTTTCATAGTAATTTTATGGGTTACAAATAACTTCACCATTCCTAGTCGCATTCCTCTAAGTTTTAAAGGCTTTCATTCTCAATAGGCGCAGACAAACGCAATGAATTCACAAATTCAATAAGACATTTCCCATTTTTGTCGAAGAAATGAAGCACATTTTATATAGCGATCGTATTTTAAGTTGAATGAACAATCCTATCGATTCTATCGATTCGTTGTAAGCTGTTATTTTTCCGCTTTATTTGCAATTTGGTTGACACAAAACTTTTTTTAAAGCAATTTAAATGCCTGTGGCTTTCTTTTTTTTTTTAATTGACAGATGAATTAATAAGTGAGTAACTACATAGAGTCACCTTGCAATGTGCATTACTTCCATCAAGTTGATAAGTTTAATCTTTCGATCTACATTTGAAGCTTTCATAGAAACAATTGAATGCAAGCACAAATATATCCGCACAAATATGAATTCAGCATAATTTATCCAGCAAATGTAAATTCCAAAATGCAAATGGAACAAATTTTTTAGGAGAGAATCATGTGAACTGTTAGCTTAGTCGAAATATAATGGCATCGATGCGTATGTTTTATTACTATGCGATTATGCAAATTTGCACCCGCTGTTATCGTAGTTCTGCATTTATCTATGTCTGTGTGTGTATCCAGTAGTCTGCAATCAGATAAAGGATAGAAGAAAGATTGTGGTCTGAGATTGTAACTTTCATCTCTATCAGAATGTCAACCTCATCAAAGTTATTTAGTAGCGTCGAAAATGGTTATAGTCACCTCAAAATGCCTAGAGTGGACATTCGGATCGGTCGAAACGCATACTACTGCCAATCACGTTGCAGTAAATATGTTTGTTGGAGAATTTTATAAGTAGCTAACTGCTTTAAAATATGAATGCTGTTTTATGGACTTGTTGTTATATGTTTATAATTTTGCTCATGTTATCGTATGCGTATACGCGTTTGTTGCTTATCTACACAACATAGACCAACTATAAGAAAGTTTTAAATGCTATGGATCGTCTATAGAGAGAACAAATTCCGCCTTTAGCTTTTTTAACGTAATTATTTTTTTCGAAATAAATGAATATAGGCGATTAAAAATAAAACACTCTCGCAGAGTCTTATAATCTTTCACATTACAATCTCATCAGTTTAGCCTATCATTCAAGCATACGCTTATGAACGTAACGATTGAAATGCTTTTCCGCCAAACCTTTATATCGAATGAAGGCTCTTTTCAATTGGCTTGAAAGTTTTTACATACATGGATTATACTCTATTGAAGTATTGAAGTGGTTACGAAAAAAAATGAAATGAAAAAGAAAACGCTCGTAGAAGGCTAAAGTGAGAGGTTTAATAGAAGCCATTCTTTGTGGAGGGGAATTATTGAATGAGTGCTGATGCTTGATGACTCGTAAATAAAAGTATATTATAGGATTAGTCCTCTTCGTCAAGCGATTACCATATGAAATGCAAACATACTAGGGCTGGCTTCTGGAAAAATGGGGTGGGCCTCTTCGTTTTTATGCGTTTTCATCGGAGGGTTTTGGATTACTTGATGAAAGGATGAGGGTTAGGAAGGAGAGGAGAGGAGAGGATGAGTATAATTTATATTGTTTATAGCAATATCGATATATTTGTTTTCCTAAGCCTTGAAAAATTGAAGAGAATCCGGCATTGTCAATGATAGCATTCTTTCTTTCATAAGCATTCTCTCACCTTTGTAATTTGTCGAGAAATTCACCGAAACTATGTGAAGTAATAATTATAATGGAACATTACTACAATGATGAATTTTTACGCATTAATGTAAGAAGAAATCTATCGCATTTATGGAAAAATTTTCTGATATTCTATTTGGCTAAAACGAAACGAATGTGAATGTATAGATGGATTTATATTTTTGTACTATTTGTGACATTGATATTTAATTGTTGAAATATCTAATTTTATTAGCTATCGAATTTAATCGCAAAGATATTGCTAACATCAAAATGAACTGATAAAATGAATTTCGTTGTAGAGATTAATTTATTACAATTTCGAAGAAAAAACTATACTTGTTAAATAAAATTTTGAGCCGTTCAAAATCCTCTTTATTTTTCGATACCATTCTTTCAAATTAATAAATTATCATTGATTTGATGAGTTTGATCACTTTAGAGCTTAACCAACAAATTTGTATGAACTGATATGGCATCGATGAATCCGATTGAACATCGAGATATCCAAATAATGATAAGAAAACTTTTTCGTTGATTTAAGCTGGCAAAAAAGCTCATTTAGGCAATCGCATAACGCTAAGAGGCAACAAAACTTTTTTGCAGAAGTGGTATTTAAGCGAATAGGCAGTAATATTGGTTGTTTACGTTTAAGATAATTGTTGCTCAGCTTCTAATCCTATTTTTAATTCATATTTTTTCATTGTGAAGTACAAAATCACTTAGATTATCACAGGTGTATTTATCATATCTAATTTCATAATTTTGTTATTTACAATAAAGCACCTATTATCGAATAAAATTGCGGTTCATTCTTCAAAGTAATATACGATAAAAACGAGCAAAGAAAAATTCTTTTTTTCTTAGAAGCTTCTCAATCTATTCGAATTCGGAGTCGATAAAACTCGAAAGGTGCTCTTGAAGGCAAAAATGCGAGCTCAGTTTTACTGAAAACGATGCTCACTTATGAGTTATATGAATTTGTGAATGGTCAATTATTGATTACTAGGATCAATATTTTTGAAATATTCGGTATTTGGATTGATTTTTGCTCAGAGGCATTAACGATCAAAGAACGGCGCAATTCTAGTTTCTATAATTGCATTTTTGTGGTTTATTACATTCATTAATATTCATTTAATTTCATTCAATACAACGAAGTGATTATTGAGGAATTATCGAATTCATATTGTTGAGGAGGGGTACTGAATATCTATTGATAAAGAATGATTATAAAGCACATATTACTGGTCATTATCCTATTGCGTCGATTTCATATAAAGAGGAAGCATTCTTTAATGCCCGCAATGAAAGCAATGAAGTTTCCCTATTGAAAGGGTTTAAGTTACCATAATAAAAACATTAAAGATACGTTATTAAAGCATTAAAATTATCCTCACATAAGCATTATAGTAGGTTTATTAGAAATGAGGACTAAATAAATGCCTATTGCAGACAAGCTAAATGTTGGTCACTTTTTTTTTAGTCGATTCAACTTCAAGTAAAAATTGATTCACTATAAAATAATGGGGATCATCAAAATCGCTGAGCGTTGATTTTTTAGTATATTCCGACATTTAACGACTTTTAAGCTATAAATCGAGTAAGCGACCAATTTAATTAATATGGTGTCTTTCATGAAGAGAATTTAAATTCACTAAGAAAACAGTGGGTCGAAACTTTCAAATATTTTGTTCCGATATTTACGACAGAGGGGGTCCGGTTTCATTTATCCCCTTTATGACCATTAAGATGGCAATTAAATTGAATAACAATTCAAAAAATTTTTCGGCGATACTTTTGGAGTCATATTTCTTTTAGGTTTGTGGAGTTTAACAAAAATTTACCGACTCAAACTCAAAGATTTCAACCGTATTGCGAATTTCTTCATTTTTCAACTTCAAAATCGAATTCGTCCATTTTTCGAGTTGATTTAAGCTCTAAGAAAAAAAACAATTTTGAGCAGCAATGCAGCAATGATTTGTCAACAATCAAGCAGTAGGAAACTTATTGTGTAAAATACTAATGATTGCATTATTTATCATGTTTATTGTTCCCTTCATTTTTCTTTTTTTTACTCTATTTTAATGAGCACTAATTTATGAATGTGAAGCTGCATACCTATATATTATGATTGATGATATAAATGATTGTTTGATATTGTACAATATGAGTTTTTCGTGTGTAAAAGAATGGAGAAGTAACGTTTTTATACGTCTACTGAAAACTTTCTCATATCTTCTCTCAATCTATCGTATAGTTTAAATTTATAAATGAAAAAAAAAAACTAAGAATCAAAAAAAAATTATCTTTTTTCTTAAACGAATTATCGATGAGCGTATTGTAATGTTTAGTAAAGAAAATAATGTTTGGTGAAAAGCTCGCTAAGCTGCATCGTAAATAGAAAGCAATATTTGCATAGAAACATTTTCAATGTTCTTGGCGATTTGTGACGTTGAGAAAACCTCCATTCATGGAAATAACATATTTTCACATGAGGTAATATTTAATATTGACCGATGGTCGTCGACTTTTCATGTCCATTCTTTATTGAGTCTATTTCCGTTTAGAATCACGACAGTTGAGAGTTTTCTCAAAACTTCCAAATAGAATCGTGATCAATATACTTGTGGCAGAGAAGGCAATTTGCACTAAGCAAAGACAGATGTGAATATTGCTAGCATTCACGTAGTGGCAAGATAATGTCGACAAGAACAAGTGATTAGCAAACGTCATCTAATCAATTCTCACATCAATACCCTACCATCTGTATGGATTTACTTACTCATATACTCCTTTTTACTTCTAATTTATCAATGTGTTTCTCTCTTTTTGCAGTTTATTTTGTTATGTATAAACATTGAAGCTAATAAACACAGCATTCCTCATCAAGTTACTTATATTTTATATTTTTCGACTTTTTTCCGATTCTCTAGAATTTTCTTATCTGTGAGCATCTCTTGTATGAAATGAATGAATCGATGAACTATTAGAATGTTTTACAATTACTGTTTACTTTTACCTCTTTAGATTACTGGCAAACGTTAAATGACAATAAAATTGAAAGGTCATTAAATTTTTGAAATAACCTTCCTAAATTATATCTGAGCTATTTGTTAGAGATATTGCTTTGCAAAGAATCCATTGATTAAGTGCAAATGATATGGAGAAATTCTTTTTTGCATATTTTCAGCGCTTTCTTGAGCGCGTTAATTCCATACTAAATTACATAAAGTAGATTATTGATGCATTCAATGATTTTTTTTTTTGCTTTTATCGATAGCTATGGATAAGAAATCTCGAACATTATCTTTATTTATTCCCCAATCACCTTTTAGTTATATTCTTTTGTGGGAGATTTCAGAATTTCCATTCTACATGAATGCTATCTAAATGAGGAACAAAATGAGGCAAAGATGAGAGAATTCTACTGTAAATTAATTTATCACAGATCAACGTTATGTATTTCATACAATTGTAGGTGAGAATTTTTATTCGTATTATAATTAAGATATTTCGCTGTGTTAATTTCATTGCATTTTCACTTGAAAATATGAGATAGATGAAAATTTACAACTTCGGCGTCGTGTGTTTTGAAGTTGTGAATTGATATAGGCGTCTAAAAGAATTATCACGAAAGTGAATATATCGAATTTTTGAATTGTTTTCTTCTAAATCGAGGAGAAAATTCTGAGAAGGAAATCTCACTCTCAAAAGAGGCGGAAATGATTGCGTTTCCTTCTTCGGTCACTTCTTTCGATACGACACATTTATGAAGTGTGGAAATATTTCAACAAATTCTATCGTTTAGATAGTCGAAAAATATTATTTTAACTTCAAGATCTTATGCGTAGATATCACCTCATTAATGGTATTCATATGAATACTTATTTCTTTGTCGACGAAACTGTGATAAAAATGTCAATACTGTTTCACCTATATGAAAATCAGGCAGGTGCTAATTGTTTTTCGAAAAATATCAAACATGATTATTTATAAGGCATCAACATGCACTCATGGATTTGCTCTCAGTTTTATTGGCAATTTCCTTCAAAAGTGTGGATGTCTAATCGTCGCATTCATCTATTCTTGAAATTAATCTCAACTTTTCATTGAATTCCATCAAAAAATTTTACATGATTATTGAAATACTCGCCTCTCTCAGAGATGCTTCATTGAACACTCCTCAAAAAAAGGTAACGAAAGTGCACACAATTTTTCTCATTAATAACATAATGATGCAGTTTCTATATTGTCTCTATGGTTACATCATGTTTAGTGTGAAAGTACTCATCTCACCGATTACGTCTTAACGTCTACTTGACGTTCATCGTTATGCTTTACAGGCCATTTCTTGTTCTGCATACCTGTGATTGGAATGTCAAGCAATCTTGTTGACACATCGTCACCGCAACGCTGAAATTCTACGACAATGGTTTATGCGTCACCTATTTTCATTCTGATGCATATAAATAGTTGAAGTAGATTCTAGCGATCTGGTTCTATGAAGCAAACACCTATTTCACCATTGCTTTGGATCATAATATAAACGGTGATGATCCACGATACTTTTTCCGAATTTCGGGTCGGTTTTATAAGTCCATAAATTTGTGACGCCCTTGTTATCCGCTTTTACAAATTTGCTTTGCCCTAGCGCGTTATGGTAATGTTGTTTCTGTGCCTTTATATGTGTGCCTCACTGTAGGTCCCATAATGTGCGTCGTCTGTGTGTCTGTGTATCCGATAGTTTGCATAGTCTGTGTGTCGGATACCTTGTGTCGTCTGTGTGTCCGGTAGTTTGTACTGCCTATGTGCCTGACAGTTTCAAATCGGAAATCAGTGAGGCTCAAATTAAGAAATTTTATGCGTTTAATTACCAGCATGGGATCACTTCGTTTAACGCAATTGATTCTGATCCCTCAGTTTCGAAATAAGTTCGGGACATTTGAATATGGCGGAAAATTGAATACATTTTACAGCGATGCGCTTTTCATTTTATGTCTGTTGCACTGAAAAGAAACGAACATTTTATAGAGAATTTGTGTGCGCGGTCGATTCAATGGAAATTTGGCGAAATTATTTAGCATACTTATGCATTCTGATGACTGATTACCTGAATGAGGGAATTGAAGAAGCGCATGTTGTGCCGATTCGATTGGTGCACTAAGCCACTTTTTTTGTATCAGAAATGCGCAACGTTTGAGATCATATTCCTTTTGCTCGTTTCATGTACTTCAGAACAAGCTGATCGAATAATTTTCTCTCACTGAAGAGCATTTAAAGTTGAACAGTATGGTGGATGATGAAACGATTTGGTCAAAACTTTTGAAGAACAAAAAAAAAAGAAAACACGAACGGCGTTGAGTGCTGAAATTCACGATTGCCAAGAAACGGAAGAGAGGTGTTACCGTGCTATGATAAGTTCATAATTTCAAGCAAATGAGATGAAAGTGACGAGCATTTTCGTAGTTTTCCACACTGGAGTGGAAATTTTTCAATGCTTTGCTGATTTATGATATTTTCTAAACGATTAATTTGCATAACGAATATGCACTCAAGTGGCGGTTTTTCATTGAGTTACCTTGATGACTAAATTTACGTGTGAAATAAGACAACAAGGGCGACCGTTCATTTAGTTCAGCGTTCGATGAAACGTGATGATTGCGTTGTATGTGTATATAGGCGTTAATAGTTCTATACGAATTTCCACATTCATTCACTAGCGAATTTAATGAAAATGATGGATTTTGTCATTTCGTTTGCAGCTTTATTAGAGATCATTATTTTCATGCATCATTGAGGCAAGAGTGGGCTCTCTTTTAACAATTCGTTGCAAATTATGAAAATATTATAAAGGACCACACTTCTGAAATAAGTGACCTTTCATATTGTGAATCTGTATTCCCGTCTAATCTCTACACCACTTTTGACCCCCTCCACCCTCTACTTTGAGTAGTTCAAGACCAATATGCAAATTTCAAATTTCACCTGTATAATTGTGGTAATGTAGTGAGCGCGACACAAATGTTTGAAATCTTCAGCCGTAGGCGTCCACTTCCTTTGCAAGAGCACAGAGGTGTTTTCTGAACGATATTTCTTGCTTTCAGCACGAAAAAAGACTATTCAATTTTAGAGCAATTTAACTCACCAAGTTTCACATCTCATCGCTTAATGTTTCAAGGGAAACGCTTACTGTAGGCCTTAGACGGAAAATAAAGCCCGAGTTCCATTAAATGATGCTCACTTGACGTATTTATTCGTAATGATGACAGAATGGGGATTTACGGACGACGTCGTGAACTCGAGAAAGTTGCATTAGTATTTCAGTGCATCGAAGAATTTTGGCTAATTTTCACATTTCGCTATGAGACAGGCTTCGGGATATATTCTTCGTCCTAACGTAATGGCAACTTTTATGACTGTGACTGTAAAGTGAACGGCATCACTGAGCAATCTGTGGACCTTTCCTTTTCGGAACCACTACTCGTGGGGTTTACACTTTTCCTCCATTTCATGATTTCTGGTGGTCTGTTCTCACACATGCGCAAGACCTTTATGAGTGTGAGGGTGATAATAAAATGGCTTTTAAATTCTCGGACGATATTAGAATACAATACGCGATGATATGAAAGAACCAGCACCATTCCAGCACGCATCTACGTTCTTCCGAACAGAGGTCCCTTATCTTTTGGAGCTGCTCTCTCTTCAGGAAGACAGCGATAAAGTTATTAGATAGTTGTCCCAGTTTTGTCCTTACCAAGCGAACCACCTCATTTTCTTTTTCACAAGTATCAGATTTTGCGCAGTCCGAAAATTTCCACAATTCGTATTTAAATTGTCTTTGGGAGTTTGCTCTTCCTAGCATGCCGAACTTTAAGAAGCATAACCCCGAGATTGGAAATTATTCGGAGGTGCTTCCACAGTTCACAGTTTTTCAAAGGTCTTTAATGTGGTCATAAATGTTAGGCAGATATAGTAACGGGACGCAGTGGCATTACTGCAATCCTAAATGAATAAAGAACTGCGTCTCGTTCGAAGATCCGTTCGCATAGACGAGTTTACCTGTGCTGTCGGAAGAACCATTCGTTACAGTGCTGAGCAAATCAATTTAGTCTTCGACCCTCGTCTGAGCTTGAAGAGGAAACTGGATCCATTTGGCTTTTAAGATTGCATCTATGTGGATAATTTGTGATTTTATTGGCGAGGTTCATGCACTCAACAATAGAGGCATTAATGAGCACTTATCTGAATGTGATCAAAATAATGTCAGCGAGATCAGCAGACTGCTGAATCGCTGCATACAACATATTCGGGCTCTTTATAGACATTATTTAAAGTCCTGTACTAGCATGTCTTTTATATATATATATATATATATATATATATATATATATATATATATATATATATATATATATATATATATATATATATATATATATATATATATATATATATATATATATCCTACATATGGCAGTGTGCAGGCGCGTTGATAAGCGATCACTTCTGTGTTGCATACCTCCTGAAGGCAATGCATACGCCTTCGGATACTATTTTCCCGGAACTGTATGAATGTCCCTTCCATTTCTTCTAAGTTGGATTTCCCTGCAGATAGCCCTACCTCTTTTCCAAGCTTACAGCAGCCTAGATTCACTGATATCCCAAGCCTTAGTCGTCTCGCATACTTGCCATTGTATGGTCTCTCATCCCACCCACATTAAACGCATTATTATTAGTAACTGTTTACACAGTGTCGTAAATGCCTCTATGAATAACCATCACTCGCAATATCTCTAACAGCTGACTTCCTCTATAGTGATAGCAATGGACATATTGCTCGCATCATGTGTTCTCCATCTCATTCTGCCTTTGTCTTCCACAACGTTTTGACAATCAAACCAACATTTGAACTTTTCCCTCTTCTTTCCTCCACTCCCTCCGCCCTAAAAAAATGTAGAAATCACTACTGCACTGCCACTGATACTTTTACATGTGAGTGCTTCACTTTCAAATTAATAGCATTTTGAAAAGTACAACATTCCTCTTTACGCCGTCACTGTTTCACACCTTACCTCCCCCCCCCCCCCCCCCCCCCCCCCCCCCCCCCCCCCCTTAAACTGATCAGAAATAAAACGGTATTTAATGTCGAAGCATTTAATGTATTGTATTGACCCTTCGCAGTGCATCGTATACTGATGAAACAGGCCATCTTCTTTTATGAATGAATTCATGAGCATACTGATTGCATGAATTCGCTGACTGCATCTTTGCAGTTCTCCAATTCTCAAGCCGAAGGGGATCATAAAAACAAAGCGATGGGCATCTCTACGCGTCTTAGGAAAGAGAGGTGCGGGAGGTAGGAGGGGACTGGAAGGAAGACAAGAGGCACGTAAGTTCAAATAAGAGAAAATGCGACCTGGTTTTTCTTGCCGAACGGTTGTGTGGAGATGCCGAAACTCTATAGCCTATTCTCTATTTTTACATTTATGGGTCATCCTCATCAGTGGGTTTTAATTTTTTGTAGTTATCAACAACGATTTTGTACATTATCAATGAGGACCGGGTTGCGCAGAAAGGGATATATTTGAGGAGATGCGGTGGTTTCATATTGAATTTTTCCGTCTCTCTCTAAGTGAAAAAACCATGTAATATAGGTGTGCTATTTGCATTTGCTCAACAAGTTCTTCTGTATTATTGGAAGATGGAGGTGCATTGAGGTGCAAAGTGATTTTTAAAAAATTTAGCTTTTCCACTGCATCGTGAGCGTACGGCGCCAAACGAGGGCGAAAGTCTGGGGACGAGAAGGCCAGATGGCACAGGCGCCGGCTACGGCGTCACATTCACGAGTGCTGAAACTGTGCATAGACGATACAAATCGCAACGCAAAATGATCGACCTTAAAACGAAGGTTCATTCATTCTTCAATCATTCCTCATTGTCCCGCCCAAAGTTTCTGCGAATAATGAGTTAGACATTGAGTGGGATTATTTAATTCTTTATGGAATGAAAATCCACCTATTTTCATCCAATATTCTTAGTTTTATCTCTTTAAACAGACAACTTACCTTTGCTTTTAAGTTCCGCAAGTATCTATACGCGCAATATGAACTGTTGAAAAATGCCTGCAATGTGTATTCAGCCGCTAAAGCTAAATCATGTTGGGTGGCGCGATTTCGCTTTGTTACGGCAGCTGGCACGACAGTGCTCATATTGTCGTTATATTCGAGTGTGTTCTAGTGCACGCAAATGCCAAAAAAATAGTTCCCGAAAGAGAGAAATTCGTTAAATGAGTTTTTCCTTTCATCAGGTTGAGAGGCAAAGCTGAACAATGATCACATCGCCGAAAATATTATGTCTAGGGATTTCCGAATGTGCTGATAATCCGTCACGTTTAATCCGGATCGTCTTCGTTTTCTTTGGCCTTCATCGCTTACAATTTGACTGAAAAATGGGAAATTGGACGGCAAGGCTAGGAAACTAATCGAGCTCTTAGTCTTATCGGATTATTGCGCCATTATGCAATTTGTTTTGCTTACAGTTCATTTGAAATTGAGCTCTTTAACTCTTTATCGGGAAAGCTGAAAGGGCTTATTAGTCTAGGTAATAAACCCACCAAACTGCTCTAATGTTTGTTGCTGGTCGCTTATATTCGAAGAAACGGCAGCTTGAAATGGTCGTACGTTAAGAAGCAACGCAACGTGATGTTTCAGATTGTTTTGCAGGCAAAGCGTGGACTACCTGTATAGGTAAAAGTAATTGTCCGTATATGTTTGCTCGTCTGCCTCTACGTCTCTGAGCAGAGTGGTGAACTGACCTCCCAGTCTGATTCACTTTTGCTCTGAGCACTAGTTCACATAATCGGTTATTCGCTTAGTTCCAATAGTTAAGTGTTAAATGATACGTTCCATGGTGAATCTCAGTGTTTTATTTTGCTTTCGTTAATTTCCACTTGCAAAGTAGACTATGCGAAACTTGTGCGCATACAAATATAGATATCAACTTACCTGTGCAGCATTTTCAGCTTATGGGCTCCTAACAAGGCCACCAAATTTAGTTGGAATTATTTGACCTATACATTGTCGACATTTTTTTTTTCAATATTGCACCTCATTCAATAACCTTCAAATGAATCATGAACATTTCAACGTGTTTAAAAAATTGCACACATTTTGCAGTGATTAAACAAAATTTAACAGCAAATCGGAGCTTGAAAACTCATTTTTAATAGATGAATAACGTGAGTATCCATTTGTTGGAAATCACACCTGTAATTAATGTGATGAGTGAGGATGAAAAAAAAATGACGTCATGCCGACTTCCCCATCTTCAGATTTGGCATTTATCTCTAAGAAGGCATTATTCTGAATAGTAGAATTCACGAAATATGCTTCAAAAAAGAATGGAAAACTGCAATCGAACTGTATGTGCCGCATTTTTACAAATAACAGCTCGATGGAATATCCCTAAACGTATGGCTTGTGAGGAAGAAAATGTGATGGTGAAAAACTTGGGCATGTGATATCGCCGAACAAATTTGGAGAAAATTACTTCCACAAAAATTCAGTCGCATGCTAATTTTTGATCAGCTATCCGGAGGGGGAGTGGGTGAGAGGGATAGGGGGACAGGAATCAAATGCTAATATTTTATCAAAACTTTATAGGCATAAAGGAAGCCCAAGAAGCAACGACAAGCATATGTGATTATTTTCTCAAAAGTTTTCTGCGTAGAATCGAAAAGAACTCGAATAATCAAATGTCCATACAAAACGATTGTTTCAGCTGATAAATCAATGACTGTCTCTGACTGTCCGTGATATGTCCTTAAGTTATCAGTGTTCGGATGTGTAGGCAAATGGAAAATCATGCCAGCATTATGCCTTCTTTTTTGCATTTCGGCTTAGAGGATAACAGCTGGGCCAAATATCTAAAAACACAAAAAAATTTCAAGGACGAGTCTTTTCACAAGTTGGCCGATTCAAAAAAATCACTGGCGAAAAAGTTTTCTTAACTAAAATATTCGTTCTTTGTCCACTTCCGGCCAGTTCTATGTCGAAGTTTGCGGTTGGAAGTTGGTAATTACATTCATAATGTCAATAACTTATTCAGACAGCTACCAGTCGGCAGAAAATCGAATTTGCACGACGATCTTGGAGTGTGGACAAGCTAGACTGCGTTAGCTGCTAACATTGACGAATGAGACATTCGTAACGGGAGACTCACAAAAATATTCGCAGACATGATGTTGCTAATAATATGCATGTGCGAAAATTGGCATAGGCGCAGACAAATTAAACTATTGGTAAATCCCTGGTTCCTCTTGTGCTTAAGACTGAAATGACATTGAAGGCCGATGATCTGGCAGGAAATCACTGCTATATCAAGTGAGATGCCATGCTGGTTAGAACGATGTATGAGGGAGTAAATGCCTCCCTTCTTAGCGAATCTGCATGAAATTTCTTTTAAAATAGGCAGGCCTACGATGAGAAGTTCATTTCTGTGAAAGAGAAGTCGAAGCCTGTTCATTTCTTCAGTGAGCAAAAAGGTCTAATCAAATATATGTCGGCGCTAAAACTCCTCAAATTTTTTTCCGTTTAAATGCTTTTTCTTTCTACTTTCCAAGATATAGTATAATGACATCATTTCCATGCGTATATATGTATGTGTCTGTTTGTTCAGTAGTTTCAACTGTGTAAACCACTACTGAAGCTGTTGTCACTTAATTTATTGAGTGTAAATTGCAACATGAGATGACTCATATCAAGTTCGCCATTGATCTTTCAATTTCGAAATAAGCTGTAGAGATATAAAGGTGCTAAAGAGCTTGCATACATTCAAATTGGTCATGTTTTTATTTGGCGACGCTTGACTAATAGAAAACCTAATCTTTTCGAGGTGATTTGCATCGACGATCGGATAATCTAAAATATGAAACTGGTTATCCTAGTGAGCGAGATAGAACAGGTGATATTGTTCTACTGACATAACTGTCCATGTTAGAAGATTTGTGTTCCGATAAATTAATGGCGCATAAGATTTTCAAATCGTTCATAGGTGTTTCAGGTCTCTGACTGGTGCTTGTATTTGGCGCTATTCGGATTGGTTCTTGCCGTTATCGATGCGGAAACTGTGGCGCTCTCAACTAAAGGCAAAGTGAGACCGTTCAGAATTAATTAGCAAAGATTTGATTTTCGGAGAATTTCGGGAGTAATTATAGGTGTTGCATTTGAAAAAGATTAAGGCAAAATGAAAGAGATTATATATATCGAATAGCGACCAAAAACAAGGCCGTCCATCGTTAATTTTTCCTTCATTGCAATTTTTGGCTTTCTTGTTGCATAATCTTTGTTAATCCTGTAGATTCTCGCTGTAGGAAGAAACATGTTTTCCTTAAATTACATTAATTAATACTTTGATAAATGAACGAGTAAGAAATAAGTTGGGATATCTCAGACTTTACGCGTGTATGAAAATTTTCATTCCCAAAATGTATTGTAGTAGCACTGTGTCTGTGCCAATCTGTGTATGATATTCCTCTTTAGTAATTGCAACTCGAAAGTAACTGAAGATAGTGTTAAGAAATTTGATAGACATAATGCAAACTATATGATTGCATTCTTCTCAGCTTTTAAAGACATTCAAAATACTCTTAGGAAATTAAAAGCACTTAAATCCATCGAGAATCGCGCGTATTTCGTGCCTAGCAAGTTTGCCACATAAACGAGTTGAGGTTACAACAAAAACGAATTCGTTGCAGAAAATTTATACGAGTGGTTAGACCAATTGAAACAAGGATGCATTATTTTGTATGTTTATTTTCACTAACAACTTGTTAAACTAATTGATCGAAGAAGTACTAGATATAAGCGTATGTGTGGGGCCGCTCTTCTCGAACGCCTTCAACTTATTTCCATTAAACTGCATCGTTTACTATTTTAATACTTCAATCACGTTCAATTCTCATTAATTACAATTAAAATTATTTTAGGAAGGTTTCTTAGCAGTATGACGAGGATAAATATTTGCATATTTCACTAATTGTATCGTAAATTTCTGAGAAAACAATCCCCCATACTGAAGTGGGACCATTCATTAAAAATTATTTTTTCCACCGTACCATTTCTTGAACTTGTAAAAATTTGATTCAATAAGAAGGAGCGAAAATGATCCTTACCAATAACGATTGAACCGAGATGATAGACATGGGTGATTGTGAAAGAGGACGAGGATGCATTGAGGGGGAGGGGGCTAAAGCGATATGCGCAAATGCATTTCAACTCACCAACACCTCCGATCCGACAAACATCAGAAAGAGCGGAAAAAATGATTAACAATGCCATTTTCCAAGGAACCGTTTCATTCTAGAGATATTGAGCTGGAATGTTCGCTTCTGGGCATACATTTCACCGGTAATCCGACAGAATTTGCTTCGGGAAATTCTGCATTTCATTTTCATACTAATATTTCATTGAAAGATGGTCGGTAAGGACGAAATTGGTTTGTAAACTCAACCAACATTATCACGTTCACTAAACTTCGTCGTTGATCTTAGACTATTAACTTGCAGCTGCTAAACAGACAAATAAACATACAAATGTATACACAAACGCATGTATAGGCATGACGTCATCGTAATCAGGCTTCATTGACGCCTTAAAAAGAACATATTAAAATAAAGCTTCGCATTTGTTAGTTCATAGAAAAGAAAGAACAGTTTTCAAGGTCGCAAAGTGCTTCGATATCGTCATGGGTACCTTCACTAGTATATTAGCTTCAATCAAATCGAACGGTCTTTTTTCATGTACAATTTGCTGCACTTCTGCACATGATGGCAAAATTATGCAGAGAGAATTCTATAATATTAGTGGATACTCCATAAAAAAGGGGATTTTAACTGGTGCACTTAACATATCTAGAATAATTATGAAACACACACGAAAGTACATCAAATAGAATTACGATTATCAATATTTCTTAATCTGGTCATTTTATGTTTTAGATCTAGATATTCCCCTTCATTTTACAGTTTAAAGATAATGAAGGAGAGTTCCACATGATAAGATTTTCATTTATTTCCGTCATTTATGCATTCATTCATCACAATATTACATTTGTACACATTTCTTGCAAATATTCAGGTAAAAATCATTTAGGGCATTATTCCATTTAATATTATTAACAAAAGAATTTCTCAAAGTTATATTAATCGAAAATTGAAGAGTTCTGAAAGAATTTTCAGTGAAAATGAATAGCCGAGAAATGAAAGTTGGTAAACGAATTAAGGAAATGAATTAATTTCAAATCACTTCCGTTGATCGCATCATTTTACTTACATATAATTAAAATGGGAAACTCTTCATGATTTATTGAATTGAGCATGAAGCACGCGTTATCCTGGTTTCGATCTCAGCAAACGTTAAACGTACTTCTGCAGTGAAACCGAGGATTATTGGGGAGAGAGATTAGGGATTAGCTCATGATGGCCCTTCAGGGCATCCGGAAACTGCGAGAGCTCGTCGAAATTCCAGACCTTCGCAAAATTGGGAGCCTCGAATGCTAGCAATATATGGGATATTATTACGTGCTGCATACCGAGCTTCCTAGTTATTACTTTCATATGGCGATAAGAACCTATGGGATAAAAACAATTCGCACTCGTAAACGTTCGTTTTGCAAATAAACGCAGAACCTTAGGACAAAAAGGAAGTAAGGAGATTTTGCAGGAGACAGTTCCTCAATCACCATTATCCATTATACTGCCGTTCTTTTTGCGGATCACAATCCTCATGTCGACACTGCTGCTTGATGTACTTGTCCTAGTTTATCATTCCATTGAAGTCAAGGTAAGTTTAAAGTCTTATCCATTTGGGTTCTGTGAAATACTCCCGGTTACTTTCCTTTTAACAGTCACTCTTTACTTGTGAACTTTTCAAGAAATTCACTGATTTTTTAAGCTGAAATCCGTCTTTAAATTCCTTTTATACAGTTTTCGAAATAGTTGATTTCGTATAACATAAATCCACGAAAGCGTTCTTTACTTTCCAACATGGGGGGAAGAAAAGATTCTTTCGCGTCCATTATGGAGTCTTCACCTATGAAGAAGGGCTCAGCGTTAGTTCAATAGGTTTCTAGACGAATCACTGAAATTAACGGCATTTTTTAAAAAGCCTCGTTAAAATATGCCGCAGATCTTATAGATCACGAGAGAGGTTATGCTAAGATCATGATCGCTTTATTGAGCCCTACGAGACGCACAAACCGGATGATCAAGAAAATCAAAATTAGCTGCAACCTTGTAAAGTGTAATAGTGAGTTGGCTTTTCATGGATCTACAATATTCCTTTGCGCGCACCTACTATCGAATCATTTTTTCTCTGTTACTCTTCGGGTTGATCTACATACAAGTGAACCTCAGTACACTATTTCGCTATAAATATCAATAAGGCGAATGATTTAGAATCTATTGCAGGTTTTAAGCTTAGAAAAACTTTTGCTAAACCGAAATATTTCTTTGATAGAACAAAAAGCTATTAAGGCCAACGTTTTTATTGAAATATGTAATAGCCGTTGAATTGTTTTATGCTTAGATTTCGTTGATCGAAATGGGTAGCAATTATTGGCGAATCGGTGTAACTTGCGAACGAATTGCAAAGTTGCTCATCGAACTCACAATATGCTCGATATGCCCTCTGCCAGGTTACTTCCTATCTCCTCACAAATCGCTCAATGAAGGTTTTTTTTTGTGTTGCATTAAAAGAAGTATTTCCCTTTACAAAAGAAGTCTTGAAGCATTGCCTAAGATGACGTGACACACATAAACATAGTTCGTCCAGGATGAGAGTGATGATATATGAGAACGGTTGTAGCATTTGTCGTAATCATAGGTTGTATGCTCTCATAAAACTACTAAACGTCAATTTTTGTTGTTTTGGGTGCGCCATTCTTACGTTGGCAGAACTGATTCTGGCAAAAACTAAACATTTTTAGAACAACAGGCATATGGATGATTTAAACATAACCATTTAGCCGACGTACTGATGTAGTAAATCAATTTTTCAAAGATTTTTTGGTTGAACATATTACTGAGTTGTTTCATATGGCCGATATGAGCTGTTAAAGGAGTGGGTACCGTCGAGTGGCCGTTGCTTGGAGTTGGTGAACGACTACCACATACTGTACACATTCCAGTGGATGTTCTACTATGCTTGCCGATGTTCCTTCGATTATATATCGCTTGCCGTTACCTCGTCTTGCATAGTGTTCACTTTCAGGTACTAAGTAAATGTGGATTTGAATAACCATTTAAACAACTGAATGAGAGAGAAAGGTTTCAACCCTAGGTTAAAGAAGTTGAATCGGTCGGTCTTGCCCTGCCGACACCAAGTGATATTCTTATAGTGTTGTCTACCATACCATGGTGGGTATAGTATCGCAGCATTACTGCTTTGCCTTACTTACTGCTGCGTGTTAAAACTGCTCAGTCGAGTACTATACGAAAAGAAAATTTGAAAACATTTATTCGTTCTTTAAGTGCGTTGACAAATTCTTATACAGGCACATGGTGATGCTGTCGGGAATATATGTATGTATATGTCTGTGTGTGTCTGTGCCCGCGTATCTGGATGTACGTATGATCTCACATAATTATATTACGCGATCTGCCTGCCACACTATAAAGTGGAATGGAAAATGATTGCTTGGAAAAATTTTACTCTCACTTGCAAAAAAGAAACAATTATTTGTCTTTATATAAATGCAAGACAAACGATAAGGTGAATAAAGATTATTCGTTCCTTAAAACGCCTACTCTCAGCAATAATATAACTCCCTTGGCAGACACAAAACGTCCGGACGATTATCAAAAATTTACCATACACTTTTCCGCAAGAGTGTACTAAAACCTGCAACAAATTGTAGTTCCAGTTTTTTTACATGCACATGCATGTGCCTAGTGAGTGTTTGCAAGAGGAATGCGAAATGTGATTTCGAAAATTTGGTCCTGAATTTTAAAAAGTGGATATTTGCCAAAAAGATTGTATAAGGAAGCGATAAAGGCACTCTAAAGTTCTTTCGACAGTAGTGTGTTACCTGAGTTTTGGTTACCTGCACTGGTGTGAAGAAGCAAATCTCATATTTTGCTTCCGTCATTTCCGCTCCAACCACATGTGTCCCGCTGACATTAAATCGGTAACCTGCAATCAAATCTAGGTTGTTGAATTTGGTCTGTACCGACAGGAACGCTTCAGAAGGGTTGTTTTATTGATATGAAAATAAATGAAATGTAGATAGTATCCCTTTACGCTTGAGCAATATGGATTTGTTAATGTTCACAAAATCCATAGAATTTGTCCACAATTTTTTATTCGTTTTCTGCGGATTTTCACGCTCACTGAAAACCATGCAAAACGAGGATCTTAATTTGGTCTCTATTGCCCTGATCCTGCACGATAAATTCCTTCCTACCTCCTTCTGCTGAAAAATTGCGACTATGACTGTGGCTGAAAAATTGATGCAAACAGCAACGTGTAGATGAAGGCAAACGAAGGAAGCAAGTAAGCTCGAGCAAAACAAACAGGCTTGAAAGAGCAAGCAGCAGTGTTGGAAGGCAACAAAGAGGAAGGCTCGAACGAGGCAAGAAATTTCATAGGCACTCAAGATACTAGGATTAAAAAACTATTTGCAGAACATACTGTCTCTCGCAGTGCAAATAATGCCAGCAAGCGAAGTGCAATAAAACGTTTCTGTGGTGAACCTCAACAAACCCTCTACAAGCTATTAAAAGATGGGGGACGCAAATGGCCGTTGACGGGGGACGAACGCAGTTGACGGAGCAAATTGAAAACGTTTGAGAATATTGTTTACACCTCAAGCTAATCTCATTGTCACTTCTTTCCAGCACTACTGTACCTGATGTAATCGACTAAAGTGAAGGAATTCGAAAAATGCTCAGAATACCGCCAACTTTTACGGGTGTAGATTTTCGAGCATGCAGAAGCCAAAAACGACGTTTTGCGATGAAATTTTAATCCTGCAGATAGACATCTTTCAAAATATGGGAATTGCGCCTCTATTATGACAGAGTTTAATATGTCGTATTGCGCCGAAGTGGTGAGATCTGTTCGCAATTTGAGCAGTTTAAAGGGTTGGTATTACGGAGACTACGCTGACGGCTTCAAAAACTTAACAACTTTTAAAGACATCATTTTCGCCTCTCCACGCTCTAAAACATCCAGGAATGATATTTGGCGATGATTATAGCACTTTCGGAATTGTTCCATTTCGATCATCTTAATGACTTCGTCACCGCGGATATAGTAGTTTTCCATTTAATATAACACACTTAACACCACGATCACCCATTGATCATCTAACACTTTACCGACGTTTTTGCTGAGCTTAAAATTCGTGCGGCATCAAATTTATGAACTGTATAAATGGTCATTAAAGTAACGATAATGAGAGATGAATGGCTTTCAACGACTTTCAGGATCCGGCTACAAAGGCGATGGCAAGCCTCAATCAAATATCAGTGGATTTTCCATTCGTAGTGAGGACTCAACTTACCGAACGGCCTCTATCCATAATTGCTTTTTCTACAGTCTGTTTTTGGCTTATTCTAGCTTGGATGCTCACGCAGTGTGAAAGGTTAATAGCCTAATTTCACTACTGACTGGCATTAGTCCAGTTCAGCAGAACATCCCAATACGCTCAGAAACCTTTCACCTATGCTGCGTCTTGGGCAGTTTTGAGTGGATGTCCTTCACAGCTTTAGGTGTTCTGTGCTGCATAGTTCGAGTTATTAGAAATACATGTCTAGTCCTATCCTTGAAGCTGATGCGGCCTCGAGGAACTGTTAGAGTTTCGGCTGATCGCAAATTTTTATGCACCAACTTTGATTACTGGAGCTTTCCTGAGTCACAAGTTAAAACTCTGGCACCTCACATGCATAACACACTGGTCGCGGAACAGGAGGTGCGGCGATCTAGCGCTCTCTTGAACTTCAGATAAAGTGCCGAGAGAACCATTCAATTCAAAGCAGCAAAAATTTTTCGAGAAAAGATTATTCAGCCATAAGACTGCCCCTATAGAATTTTTCCTGCTCCCCTCACCCAAATAGGCACTCGTGCTCACACAGGCATATGCACGTGCACACGCATGCACACAGATGATACACGTGCGCAGCACACATACCGCATACATACAACGCACATACTCTCAAATATAGATGTAGGAAAGATGCAGACGCGTTGGTGAAACATTCGATGTTTCATATCTAAATTAGCAGAAAGCGCATCACCAAAAGATACTGCTGCTTGTGCGGTGAGTTTGAATAAGATTTGTGGGATTGCTATGTTGATAATGTTTCAGATATACTCATTCCGACGATATTGGTAGCAATCGACATATTATTGACTTCATATGGTTCGAGATTGTAGTGAGTTTTTTCAAGTTCAAAACAGATGAACGAATCTTTTGCACAGTTAAAGATTTCGACATATTTTGCTATGAAACGCAAAAGTATATCTTCAAATAAATTTTTAAGGACATCATGCATTTTCAACAAGTTTTGAAATGTGTGCATTCTTCTTTTGTTAATTCTCTGAGAAATTTATGCTCTTTCACACAATAAATTTGAATAAACTCTAACGCAAATTCAAAACACACAACATGCACGAATTAACATCTCATAATAAGTTATTGTTCATGAGATTTCTCTACCGCTGTGTATCTCTTGTAGGATGATTGCCTGAACGTCTGAATTTTTACGGCTGAATGGCTTTACATGTTAAAAATGGCGTAAGAAAAGTGCTTGTCCGATTGCTGATCGTTTATACTTTCGTTGAAAAGGCACTCGGACATGATATTTGGCATCCATTTTATAAGTACTACAAATCTAGTGAGCAATTTCAGACATTTTTCTCGATCGGGTATGGTGATGTACAGGTGGAGACTTATTGTGGCAGAGCCCTCGCCATCATCACGGGGATCATTGTAAGGTTTATGGACTTTATATGTTTTGCGAGAGTGCATGGTGACCAAATTGCGCACACGAGATTCATTTTAGTTACGGTCTGTCTAGAAACTGAACATATTGAAAGCGAAGATTTGTTCTAGGGTGCGAATTCCTTCAAAACTCTCCTCTTTTGAGGTTCCATAAAACTCACACTTCAGAGAAATGTCGCTTGTTGAGAGGGGTTACAGAGTCTTCGTTTAGGAAGTAGTGCTCGCTCTTCTGCAAGGATGCTGCTGCAAAGCGGCAAGCTGGAGCCTGCCGAAAACAGGGCTCTTTTCACGAGCGATTTGTTCAGTGAAAATGTCTTTGAGTTTCATATGAACTGTTCCTACCCATCTTCCTTCTTAGAGCCTGTCCCTGCATGTATTGGATTAGAAGACTTTCAGTACAAGGCTAAACTACATCAGCGCCATAGCTCACAACGATGGTTTCAATAAGGACGACATTCACCATAGCCAACTGTTGCACTAACAATTTCCTATATCTGGTCTGTTTTTGAGTGTTTTGTGATATGCACAACGATATATCTCTAGAGTCATTATTCTTGAAGTACAGCTTAATCGATCGCCTATTATTTTTAGATATATGCGACTAATAATCTATTTTTGTTATTATTTCTTTCAGTATTTCAAGGTGCATTTAGGGTACATTAATGTCATCGTTGTTGATTGCCCTCGTTGGGCGTCGAATGCAACTATCACTATCGGAAAGGAGAGTCAACCAAGTGATCGCCGAATCTCAACTCTCCATTCAGTATCTTCCATCACATAATTCTCTTTCCATATGGTAGTAGAAGAGATGCAGCACTTAATTGTTTATTAGTAAAATTCGGTGTTTACATTTCGATACAAATAAGCAATTCCCTTACGAAATAGCAACTAGAGAATGGGGATTTTGTTTTGTTCACCTCATAAAATAGAAGTCAAGTATGCGCTCTTTGAGATTCCAAATTCCAAATTCTCAAGGAAAGCAGTTGTTAATTTCCTATCTAATGGATAAGTGTGCATCATTTTCTTTATATTTTTATCGTTATTCATTTTTACTTTACTGGACGAATATTAATAACAGTAATAGTAGTAGCAATACGAAAAGACACCACACTAATAATATATTTCAAAAAGTAACTAATTAATATTATTTGCACTAATAGCAAAAATATCAATGACTTCGCCAATAACAGCAATCATATCAACGCTTTACGATATAAACAGTCTAAGTCCGGGCTAAGCCAGCCAGTGTTTCATACCCACAAACCCGAATTGAACTCATTGCCTTTCCACTTACCGCTTAGACTTTCTCTCTCTAATATACTGAATTGCATAGCAGATGTTCACTTTCCATCACTTTTTTAAAACCTTAATCAATTCTATTCTGTACTTAATCTGTGATATTTCTTTAGCAATTTCTTTCGAACTCCACTATGTTGTGCTGTATTTCCTGCGACCGGTTTCCTGTTTAAATCTTCTCTAAAAAATCCGCTCTGCTATCTCTACAAGATCTCCAATTCCGAGAGAATGTGGATGGCGCTTTTTTAAAATTGCAGTCAGCATTTTATTGCTTTGGTGCTTTGGTCTACCTTCATATTTTGATCTACCTTCGCGTCGAATGGCACAATGGCATACAGTGTATATTTGAGGAGGTAAACACTGCCCCCCAAGAAAGAGAGACAAAAAGAACACCTATAAATTACTTAGGAAAAGAAGGGTGAATAGAAAAATAGGAAAAATTTGCGCAGAAGTGCGGAGCATACTTCATGGTGCTTTCATCGGGGTGCGGCTGTTGTTATGGAAAAAAAGTAATTCTCCATTATATTAAACTAACAACTTTAATTGCAATTTTTTCTGAACACGCTTCTATACATCTAGTAGCTCTATTCTCAATACTCGAGCGAACATCCTGGAAAAATAATTCTAAGTGGAAAAATTGCAATAGTGGAAAACCAAAAGCTATTGAACTACTAAAGCCTCTCGTTTGACCCCATCCTACTTACCACTCAACCAAATCGTTGCTTGCGTCGTGAGCACTATTCAAGCGTGCCGGTGACATATTCAAGCGTGTGCCTGTTTCTCTTCCAGTTAGGAACTATTTTCGTGCACAAACATTTAGTACTCAGTATTTGCGGTCAAAGATCGAAGAACGCGGCAAAAATGCATATATCCATCATCAGCTCATCAAGTTCTATCCTTTGATAGGAAAATAATGGAAATCCGGAACAAAAAATACTTTTTCAAGTTTTCCCTGTAACACCCTATTTCAATTGAAAAATTGCGATTTTTCGGAATTTACTTCTCGACCCTTACTGAACCCTGGGAGGGGGGGGGTATATATATGTTATTGAAAAGATCTTGGCAAGCACACCACAAATCAAGAGACAGTTTACAGCAATATCGAATAGTGACCGAGAACGAAAACCCCGAAAATCGCAAGAATCGAAATTTTAGAAGTCCTGGATGGTGGAATCAGCTTTCAACTTTCTTCCCAATTGAAATAATTTACACAACATTTGATAGAGCTTTTAAAGTTCTATTAGAAAAATGACACCACAACTCCCTTGGCCTATCCGTTGGCGAGATAAAAATACGGAAGTATCTAGTATGGTACATCGTAATAGGAATTCATATAAATTAATTTTTAAAATGAACAAACTCGATGTCAAGCAATCCAAATGACACACATTATTAAAGAATAGTGTAAAAGTATTAAACATTAGAAGATCCTCTCCATTGCACATGTAATGCAAAAATACGAAGGTGGGTCAAACTAGATCAAAATATGGAGGTAGATCAAACTATCAAAGCAGATCGAAATATGGAGGTAGATCAAAATGGACCAAAATACGAAGGTACATCAAAGAAGATCAAAATCGGAAGCTGGGTGAAAATAGGAGGGAGATCAAACTATCAAAGCAGATAAAAATATCATGGTAGATCAGTGTAGATCAAAATATGAAGGCAGTCCGAGTAGATCAGAAGGTAAAGGTAGACCAAAATACGGAGGTAGATCAAAGTAGATCAAAATGAAAGAAATGATAAGTAGATAAAAGTACCAAAGGAGATCAAAATATGAAGGTAGATGGAAGTGTCAGGGTAGGTGAGACGTGAAGGTCGATCAAAGTATCAGAGTAGATAAACACGTGAAGGTAGATCAATATGATCGAAATATCCATATAGGTCAACGCAGATCAAAGTTTAAACGCAGAACAAAGTAAATCAAAATGTGAACGTAGATCAAAGTAGATCGAAATGCGAAGGTAGATCAAAATTTGAAGGTAAGTCAGACTATGAAAGCAGATCAAGGTATCGTAGTAGATCAAAATGTGAAGGGAAATAAATTATCAGAGTAGATGAAAATGTGAAGGTGGGTCAGTGTGCATCGAAATGTAAGAGTGTATCGCACTGGATCAAAACGTGAACGTAGTTCAAAGTAGATCAAAATATGAAGGTGGACCAATGTACATGAAAATGTAAAGGTGGATCATAGTAGAGGAAAATGTAAGGTAGATGAAAATATGGGTGTAGATCAAAGTACGAGAGGATCAAAATGTGAAGGTAAATGAATGTAGGTCAGAATGTAAAGGTGGATCAAACTAATTATGTCTACAGACAGATAAGAATAATTTGCAAAAACTCATCAGAATAGCGTTAACGCTTATGCTTACTGAATGGTATGGCATCGAAACATGATGGCTTGAACAACTGGTGAAGACAACGAGATAGTATTCATAAGGAAAACAGAAGAAACAGCGAAACTAGGATCTTTATATTCTTATATTTTCGTAATGATTTCGTAATAATTCGTAATGATTTGTAAATCACTGAACTCTCAATCGATGATATCTTGATTTACTTGACGCTAATATCTCCTGGAATGGTTGCTGCACTATATATTAGAGGTGAATTTCTTACTGATTCTGATTAGGGCTTTATAGAAGGCAGATGCAAAAACGATTACAGGTATAAACATTCGGCTGCCCGTGTCCTACAGAGCACGTGGAGGGCATTAAAGCAGAAGCGATTGATGAATGTTGAAGTTGGAGGCGCACATCGTCGAGCATTTCTCAGGTTTCGTGCTGAACAGTGCAATCTTCTACGAGCAATTACCGGGTGTGTTATATGGTCCTTTTAATAATTTCCTGCTTGTTAACCGCTTATGATTAAAGGCACAATGTTGGATCACTTGTGGGTCGAAGTAAACCGAGTAAAGATTGAGGCAGTTTTAATACATTCGTGATATGAGGTTCTAACAAATAATGAGATAACATCTAAGAATTTTGATGTCCTATCAAATAATTTCTTTCTTCTGAAACTAAATGCTTGAGAAAATTTGCAGATGAAGAAGTGAAGATGGGACAAAGGTGGGCTGTAAAGAAATGATGCTTCATTCGCCTACATTAAACTCATAACTTCTCTGCTATTATTGAAATTTATTAGGAGAAATTGTTATTGGCACTGAAACTAAGTATAATGGTAATAAATCAATAGAACACTATGCCCGCTAGTTGCCCTAAATTCCATTATTTAGTCGGGTCAGCAGCTCAGCTCAATTCTGTATCTGCCAAATATATGGAATATTAGAGAAATGTTTGAATACACACATCATTCTTTCCTGTTGATTCAATATGAAAACGCACTGCCTGAAAGTATACATAAACATGCACTGGATGGAATGGGCAGAGGAAGATGGCGGGAGGGGGGAGGGGAAGGGTGAACATTTTGGCTGTCCCAAGAAGCGCTCCTCGCGCAGTTGGGAAAGATGAAGTTATTGCAGCCGACATCTCCCCACTGTTCGCATTCTTCTACGGACTCGCTCCCTTTTTTGGCATGGACTGCAACCTACACTTTCAAACTCCAAAACGTCCATGTATCCTTTAAATCTTCAAAACCGTAATGTACCTCACGCACGAATATTATGCGAACTATGTATGAATGGCAGCAATGAATTGAGTCATCAGACCACCGGTTTTAACACGGTCGCTTACTGGTAAACACAATCTGGAAACGTTATATGGATGCAATTTTCAGGATGCTTTCAACACTTCCATGGTCTCCATCGTTTAATTCTTGCTGTGTTGCAAATACAGCTGATAAACGCAACAGGCGCACATAACACGTCGCCCTTTCCACATTTCAGACATGGAAACACCGGTGATGTGTCGCATTTGCACTCATTCTGCACTAATAGAGGCAATCCAGTGCTCGAACTTTTTTATCCCCATGAATATCCCCATTGGATTAGTGGCATAATTTTGACATCATTTTGCAGCAACTCGCTTAATTCTGCTGGAAGGGTGGTACTTCGGAAATTTTGATATATATATATATATATATATATATATATATATATATATATATATATATATATATATATATATATAGAATGGGTGGTCAAGAGGATCTAATCTTAGTTACTTGATGAAACCGATGCCAAGCGACTTTAGTTTCGATGCGCGAAAGCAACTTCAACTTGTCAAGGACAAATACATGAGCTATGGAAGAAACTTGCTTAAGAGCATATTAGGTGGTTGCCAGTTTAGAGAATATTGTTTTCAGGTTCCGAAGGGCTCGTTGGAAGCTTCGAATGCGATTGGAATATGAGGATGACTATATTGCTTTCAGAAGGGTCCATTTTTGCTTATAAATTTATTCATTTCATATTCATCTGCCAGTGTGGTGTTGATTTGAAACTTCAACATTCCCTAAAACAAATGTTGACTAGGATAGATAATTGATGTCAAAAGTGCTGAAGAATCAACGCCAAGTGAAATGTGTCTTTAGGGTGGGATAAATGAGTGAATATAAATTGGACGAAAAGAAATTCGGGAGAGCTTCTTTGATTTAAAAGTTGGAAACGAGATACAAATTCTGCCGTTTATTATACTACTTAAAAGTGAAGTTTTTGAAAAAAGCTTTTAGCCTCTAAAAATTGACATTTAAGAGCAGTGCCAATGCATTTTCTGCTTATTCTCTTCTGAGCAGAGCCGGTCAGAATAATGACCCTCGAATACATTATGAGTGAAATTAAATATAATGTCCTGTCTGAACTAATCGCTCACAGTGCAGAAACATTTGGGCTTATATGTTAAGAGAAATGATGTAGACGAACATTCTCTGTATGACGAGCGATTGATTTAACTAAGACAATTTATGTTTAGATATAAATTTGAACAAGCGCTTTAAAAACATGAATCTTGATCGAATCTTGATCCCGTAATTTTTTATAGAGGGAGCGCTATAAAAGTTTTTGCGTAGACCAGATTTTTGTGATTTGGATTTAATTTGAATTTTTGCTTTGAATTTCCCCTTCCACTTCCGTGTCCAGATACGGGCTAGATATTTTCAAGTAGCAGTTCTCGATCAAAATAGTTTTCCTCTTAAGTTTTATGGTTGTCGAACGGATTGAAAGAATTGAATTGCAGTCATTTGTGGAGACTCAGGATCGTCTAACGACGGTACGAAGAACACAGGAACGCTTACGTACACAACTAAATATGCTAGCGTTGAGTGTCGATAAACTCAGCCTAATGCTTACACCACAATTTTGATATGTACATTTATTCTATTATTATAAACGCTCATATTAAACGCTATCTCCTTAAGAGCTGAAATAAAGAAATATTTATTTCATTGCTATGTAACTTCAGCTACTGGGCACAACGCGTCAAGACGTTGAGCAATTCAACAATGCCTAATAGAATTACACCAATATTACATTACATTTCATATTTGACGCTCCGAAGTTTTCGAAGGGAAGGGATCATCCTGGTTCTTCACTCTTTCCGGACCATTTGCTCTTCTCAAGTTTCGATTGACTGGCTTCCGATTTAGCAATTTCCTCTGGCCGAAATCTAACTGCAAGCATTTTGGATGGGTGAAATATGCGGGAAGCATTTCGTCCAATTCCACCAATTATTTCTTCACATTTTCCTCCCCCCCCCCCCCCCCCCCCCTCAAAAAACGTGAAATTTTTTTCAAATCCAGCTGCACTTTGTTATGGTCATTTGCACTATACTTGTGAAAGACGGGGAAAAAATTAACCGTTTATTCAATATTCAACAGTACTGTACAGAAAGTGATTTGACAATCTATATGGTCAGTGATCAGAGAGCACAAAAGATAAAGGCAGCGAGAAATGGCGGCTTATTAAACAAATAACTTCATCGCCGATTCCTATGAGTCTCATACGTGTCGGCTTTTAAAAAACAATTCTTATTTTATTTAGTAATGAAATTTAAAAAAAGATGCATGAGGTTTGTTATTATGCAATGAAAAAGTTAGCAAGTGACCATGTTGCATAACAAAAAAAAAGACGACTGTTGCTCAGAGTAAGTAGAAAGTGGTGACACGTAAGAGGTCGTTATATATAGTGAATGAATGCATTACGAGTAACAGTCTAGCAGGCATGTACATTTAGGAGCATATCATCATAGTTTATCGGTGGCTTCCTAGTTCTAAACCTTCGCCTCCACATTGCATGTGTTAACTATCATGCGCGCTCCCAAATGTGCGCCTAATTGACCATTACCTTATGAGGTTTATAATTTTAATAGAGAAATGAACAAACTGCATAAGTTGGCGCTACGTTTCAATATAAGAACGTAAAACAACGTAACCTATCAATTGGTGGTACCGCTCACTATAAACTTTTATTTCGAAGAACAAAATTCAAAATGAGAAAAAGTAGTAGTGAGCGGTACCAAACCTGCAAGATGCATGAGACAGTTTCTAAGGATGGCCGATTGAATTTTTTCTTCGAATGATGTGAGCAGAAATAAGAGAGACGATATTAAAATCGAAAATTTTTGAGGTAGAAAGGGATTGGCAGTGTGCATTCAAATATGCAATCATTGACTGTTCTCAACAGTAAAAGTCCAATGGGATAGATTCGATTACTGCGAGATTGAACAACCTCCCAAGTGGAATAAAATGACAAAGACTGCAACCGACCACCTCGAACAACGCTCAATTTATAAAAATAACATAATGCCAACATGATACAACAAGCAATAAAGAGGTCCAGTGTAAATGTGTTTTTAGTGAACGGCTATATCAGGTAATGAAGACAACAAGAACGCCTATTTTTCCATAGGAATCATAGACATAAGAGATGCGCAAAAAACATTGAATGTGTTTAACAAATCATCAAGCAACAATTACCTGAAAAAATTCATAGGAAGATAATCTTTATGATACTGTATTGCCTCCATACGTATCGAACGTCAATTCGGCACGCGTGGCGCAATTGGCAGCATCGGTCACGGGGTGCGCTTTAACAATTGCGTATTTGAGTACAGATAAAATGCTACATTAAGACTAAATACTACAATATTATGTGTTACATGGTATATACACAGAAAGTACCTAATGCGCTCTCCATCTGAGCTTCTTCCAAGCGCTGAGTTTTTTTTATTCAAGCAAATTGTATTGTAAGCATTTTTATAGAATGTCTAACTAAGGCGCAACAATCGAGGTAGTTCCCACAAATAGGCCATAGGCAAACATAATTCTCAAATGTGCCAAAGCTCTTTGGATAGCCGAAAGGTTTATGACGACATCAACCAAGGACATCGAAGGTTTGTACCCTCCTATATGATCTAAAATACTACCGGCATAATGATACAGTAGTTCATAGACGTTCCTTGAAAGATGAACACATTTTGACCAATACGAATTGTTCTTCAGCACTCGCATTTACATCCTACTTTTTCATACGCAAAATCTGCACTATGTCCTCGTGTTTTCGTCTCCCTAACGAACATTCCTAGTAACAAAGCTGCAGAGTGAATAAGCAACGGTAAACATCAGTAACACTTGTACTCACATACCGAAATTTACATCGGTGGCGGTCCGTCCACATAGTCTAAACGAGGACCAATCGATCCACGCCAATTGCTGACGATACGATTGTCGGTGGATACCAGCCATGCGGTAAATACGGCCATCACTGTTAGCATAACAAGCGCCTGTACTGCCCAATTCCCGAACAGGACGCCACGAAGACGACCTACTTCAAGCGTATTCGTACTGCTATCAGTTGTTTGCACCAGATGTCGTTTACGTACATTCACCCATGTCGACTTATCACTCATAGAACTCGAACGTAATGTTTGCTCGAATCTGAAATCATTCAACAAAATCTTTTGCTGAATAAGATGAAAGAAATCAAAAATGTTAGCACAACCCCTAAAGTGTTACTGATGACCCGATGAGAAGAAAAATAATATGTTAAAATAGCCGAAGAGTTTCTGGAATGGCACAGCTGAATCTTGACAGGTGCATAGGTTCAGCTGTATTTCATGCATGCTTTCATTTCAGGCTTTAAAACTGAAACTAAGAAATAAATAAATCAATCCGAAGTTGTGTTTAAAGCTGTGGAGGTAAAGAGGAAAGACACATCGCCCAATCTAGTAAAGGAAGAGGAGAAAGGAATATTTGAATACTTCAGGATATTTACACTGATGCGAAAGGCACATCATTTTCAACTACGATAGATGTGTACACCTTTCCTCGAACATTCTCGTCTCGTTGATCCAGCTCCTCTATATCCTTCACTTCAATAGCCATATACCATCCTTACAATTTGGGATCAGTGGGACGGTGATAACAGCCGGCAGCAAATTCGTTTACCACATCGCTTTCCCGTTCGGCGCAAAACAAAAACAACATTGGGGAGGATCTTTCCACCGTTTATGCCCGCAGCAACAGATCAATATGAACCCATTAGACCAAAAACTGATGAGCTATTCTCAACAAAGCGATATGAGCATGCAGCATTTCCATGTTCCAACTCGAATCAACGCTTACCCAAGAAGGATTTTGATACGTGAGGACGCCTCCAAGTCGCTGAAACTTTCGAGAAAATGTCACAATTTTGAAGGCAACCACCCCTCCCACTTCCACCTCCTCCCCCTCCCACCTCACCACAGAAACGATTCTCTTAAAGAGTCTTTACTGACGTAGACAATAGTACTGACGTACACAAAAAGTTCGTAGAGCATATAAATGCTCAAAAGTAACCAACAATCTTTGAGTTGATGGATGCGTAGAAGGAACCAATAAATGGACAGCGAAACTAGCCAACAGACACTCAGTTCTTGGTTCGTCGCTTAATTCTTCGTTTCAATAAAAAATGAGCTTCCTCTAAATAGAACAGTTTGACGAAATCAAAAAAAAAGTTGATGATTAATTTGAGAATTTTCTAATTAAAACAATGTACAACTAATAATTTAAAAAAAAAATAGTGCCAAAAGAACCTGGCTTTGAGTTGCTCGAGAGCATTAGAGTAAATCGCTAGCTCTGAGGTGAAATCAAATGGTGGTGAACTCGATGAATTGTCGTGAAAAACCGATAGATTAGATGTTAGATAGTTGCATACTGTTTCAAGACGATTCATTCGCTCTTGACACATTTCTAACTCGGAACAAATTTGCTGAAAATTTAATTCAATCATATAGTCATCTGCTTAACGATCATATTATATATATATATATATATATATATATATATATATATATATATATATATATATATATATATATATATATATATATATATATATATATATATATATTTATTTATTTATTTATTTATTAATAATAGAGTATGGAAAATTTCATCGCAAAAATTTTTGCAGGGAATAAGATTGCAATTATTTTCGTTTGATGCAAAAATTGAATATAAATAATCGTTTGCAATCTTGAAATTGAATTTCACCTCTTAATGATAAACGTTATCAATAGAATATTTCACCACATCTATTTACTTGAAAGAATAAAAAAGAAATTGTTCTTTTTACAATATCGCATAGCTTTCACATTAAAAAAAATATAAAATATCTCATCGCCTATTCATTTATCTTCGTGAATGAAAAGGATTTTTTTTTTTGTATGTTAGTTGGGAAATGATTTCGAAATACTAAATAACCTTAGAATTGTTGCCTCCCTTTCGAAGCTCAGCCAATTCCTTTTCAATACCACTCATCACGCTTTGCAGATTGCCTTGTGTTTCGGCCCAATCACTCCAATTCTCACGGATTTTCTCGATCTGGCTCATGAAATGCTCAACACGACCTATAGCATCTTCGTAACCCATTGAAAGTCGCTTGAAATCGTCAATCAAATCGGAAAGATCACCGCTAAACGACGCCGAATCCAAAATGCATTTAAGTTCTTCACGTTCTTCTACCAATCGATCATGAATCTCCTGAAAACGCTATGCATAATTATTATGCAAATACCACGCTAATGTTTTACATTGGTGGATGTGCTGTATATGTTATGCGTGAACATGAGTTTTTCTCTTTGCATAGCTTCCTAGCAACTCATCTTACTATAGATAACACAAGTACTTAGCTTTAGTATCAGTCGTGATCAATTACGACTAATACATATATAAGGTAGAAACAATAGCTTGGAAAACTTTGTCTGCTCAGAGTATCGTAACCTTTTTTGTGCATTTAAACGCTTCATTCTTAACGGATGGTCAAAACGGAATACCACCAAAAGATTCATTCTCGGAGTTTTTTTTCTTCAGCGATCATTGTAGATAAATGAGCATTGATCAAACTTCGGTTAACATCGGTGCAAACGAAGTGTCTACATTCCAATTTCGAGATTTGTCGTAGAATTTACAGTTTATAAAAGAATGCAAAAAAACAAACGCTTTAAATGAGAAACACGCTCACAACAGCTTATTAATCTTGGTTTAGATTGGGCGAAGTCATTTTTTATTATTAATGAAAAAATCCACGTAAAACTGCATTTCTCCTAAATATAGAGTACAATAAAAGATACGCTTGATCAAATTACTTCACATTATGACCAATATGACCGGTGTGACTAAACAACCAATATGACCGGAGGTTTAGCGCTGATATACGACAAGAATTTTTTTCCTCAGATTAACTGTGTGAGTAAAAAATTGCTTCGAATTCAAGAAACTCCTCTTAACAGCACTATAAAAAAGTTAAGAAGCTTCCAATAATATCCACTTCTATTTGCATATGCAAATAAACACCTTTTGTGCAATCAGAACTTCCGACGTAAAAATGTTCTCGGAGGGAAAAAATCTGGAAAATTTTGTCATCTCATGCTAAAATTCGCCCAAAATATCAAATATTAATAAACGTAAGGAGGCAAAAGAATTCATCTTTTTCCACTTATAAATACCTGATAATTTCGAAAATATTTCATAGAAAGTGCCCAAAAGATGAAGAATTCACGCTATTGAAATCTGCTCTAACATACGAGTAATCTTTTCTTTGAGTAGACACACTTGAGCACTTAACAATATTTTCTGCAAATAATCCATTCAAATCATAATATGCCGCATTCGGCCACATAGATAAATCTATTTTCAACTCTTTTGAAGTAATCGTATGAACCGTTTTACTTTCTTTTGCAAATCAATCATAGTTTGCCCACATATATGATATAATAAATTTCACGTTGAAAGAAGAGAAGATGCAAAATATCTCTGCTTATGATTTGTTAAATTAACGTATAGGCTAACATATTAATTTCATCTAATCATCAATAATGGCAAATAATGTAGTTATCATGATCTATAAATATAAAGAAAGCATATTAATAGGATTTGGAGAGGTCAAAGTTCAGCAACAAGTAATTAAGACCATTGATAACAGGAGTAAGTAATTTCTCGCAAACGATTGAGCTGTAATTAAAAGCAATCTCTGAGGACAAATCAACGTTCAACACAGTCTCAAGCATAGCAATAACGTTAATATTAAGGCAAACAATATGGAATGATAAGTGGGGAAGGGATGGGCAATGATAACAGCATCACGTTTCCATCAATACGCTTAGCTACAATAATAAAAGAAAGTGGGAAAAATGAAAACGTTAAGTGTTAAATTGAAAATACGAATGTGAAATAGTTCGTCGAGTTAAACTGTTTCGTTTGCCGAAACCACTAAAAGTGATAACCAGTGAAGGTGTATTTTATCAAATTATTGGACATTAAAAAAAAACTCAAGGTTATTCTAAGAGTTAAACGAAAATTAATGAACATCCATTAGTTCTTTCAAAAAAAAAAAAATTCAAATTCGTTTATTTATATGCGTGAACACATACCTACAAGAAGCGAAATGTTACAACGGCGATAATAGTGGTACGAAAACAATATTTCGTGAGTGGACAAACAAATGTATGACAATTGTAAATGAAAAAACTTAAATATAGAAGATAACTCCCATAATCCGTTTAATCTTATAAGGTCTTATTTGTATGAGTAAATAAACAACAGTACATCTTATGTCCACTTTAAACGTAAATAAACTCAGCAAAAAAAGAACCTACAGTGAAAATTCGGAGTGCGTTAACGACGTCGTCGAACGAGCGTATGGGAGATAGTGAACAAATTGACGACGTGGAACTGTTGTCGTCGTCTTGAATGAGTTTCAGTGACGAAGCGAATTTTTCGATTTTCGATAAAATTGCCGACAACGGTGATTCGAGACAAGAAACCGGCTCCTTGTTGTCGTGCTGCTCCTGCTCGATGGACGTCGTCTCACAGCTCAACGGACTGGCTAGAGAATCGATTGTCGACAGAACCGTATTCCAACCTTTACTCACATCGTCGATATCATTCAAACATTCCTGGAACATAGCAATCACTCTACTCTGTCATTAATATCTCCAGTTTCATAATAAACAGGCTGATGTGCTATCATTACTTGGATCACATATATCAAGTAATCTGATTCATTATCACCATTAACGGACGAAATATCGAAACAGCAAAAACGTCTTCGATGTTCAAGTGTAATCACTGATCAGCAATAGACTGGCTAGAGCGATCTCAGTAAACAGAAAAGTATGAGTGAACCTAAGGGTATGAGTAAAACTAAAAGAATAGGCAAACCCAACGGCGTGAATAAACCTGACAGAATGAGTGAACCTAATGGTGTGAGCAAACCTGACAGAATGAGTAAACTTAACAGCATGAGTAAACAAATCTAACAGCATGGGCAAAGCCAACAGTGTGAGTAAACCCGACAGAATGAGTAAACCGAATATTATGAAACCTTCTTTCACTGAGCAGCAGTTATATTCATGGCGTGAAAAAAAAATTGGACGAAAACATGCGGGGTAATCCACTTTCACTGTACTAACCTTATCTTATCATACAGACTTATCAATGAAAGAAAAAGTCAGACGGCTGCAAATGGAGAAATTTTTGCACAAATTTTATTTGAATACGGGCCATGTATCCGTGCGAATAAATGATTGCAAAACAACACAATGCACTTAGCCACACTTGCAATATATGCAAATCTACAACCTAATAGCCGGTTTCTTCCTCAGTGAGGATCATCTTCTTCCTTCATATACAAGATTAAAGTCGCCATCCCATCAGTATTGTTCTTTGACGATGAAATTCCTAATTTTTTTCCTTTCCACTTTTTCATCGAGATTTTCTTGCACAAATTGCCAATCAGAAGGTCACATAGGCGAAAAGTGAATTTTCACTTCCCACTTCCTCTGCACTGTTCGATTTCTTGTCGAAGCATTCTCCCGCTCGGTTGACCTGACTCTGCGATCTCTTTTTCTCCCAGTGAAAACCTTTTCCTCACCATTCGAGCATCTTGAATCTTCACAGAAGTTAAAATAAAGAGGCGCATCATTTGAAAAGGAGATATTCCAGGGCTGCCTAGATAATTAAATTTCATAGCTGCAGCTCAAATTTATGAAGAACTGGAAAGATCCAAACCATGCAGAAATATATGAAACCATGTGTTTGATTGGTATCATATATTATCAAAAACAGCGCTCATGGCCCTAATTGGTAACCGTCAAAGAACAATTCCCTAAAGCCAATAAGATTTCAAGGAGAAAAAAATCATACGATGCGTATTCGGGGATTGGCGACCACAGTAGCAGTTAGACGTTCGGAGTTCGCCTTGGCCAAAGTGCGCAGATCCTCCTGCAAATTGGACCCATCTCAAAATTGTGACATTAGAATACCTTCTATCAGTAGAGATATATCATATGGGTTATCATATGGGTATTCTTAGAACCAAAAATATGCTGATTATAAAATGGACTATCACCGTCCTGCGAAAAAAAAGACCTTTCCGCTGTCTGCTTCATAGCTTCATTGACCCGCGTGAAATCACATCTGATATTCTTTGCGTATCCTATCCCCTCGGCGATGGCAACTCACTGAGCACAACGCCAGTTCCTCAACCCACAAAGGACAGCACACTGACATGTTTCAAGGAAATCGTTAATAGGCTGATCAGTAGCTATGAATCCTCAGGCGATGTATCAGCTTCTCACACATGCCACACAAACATTGAATACACAGGCGCTCTTTTCGGAGCTGTCTAGGGCTTCTGCTGCGTTGAAGTTTCCTGTTCGTTTTCTTCCATCTATTCTTCAAAGCAATCCAGAAGAGTTTTCATATTGATCCATTGGTATCACTGAATATTTCAATAAATAAAACACACCTTTTCTGGATACGTCATAACGCAGAATAGTTTTATTACCTCTGATAGTAAAATCACACCGAAATGTTTTATATGGAGCGGCTATTATATAAATCTCCGATTTTAAAACAAAAAACAGCGTGCTAACGATTACAGTAACAAGCACAAATGTCGATCGGTGTCAACGTGGTTAACCATTTTTTTAAGGGCATAGAGTAACTCCGCGAATCGATCTGGCATTTTTCAAATTTTTTGGAAGCTTAAAGCTTCATCTAAGCTCCAATTCCACACTAATCTAATTTTCTTCTGTAGTTCATGCTATAAACCATCTCATCCACTGCGCAAAGTTTATCACAAAAAGAAATGGAAATAAAAGGAATAAATTTCTTTGCATAGGATTGTCTAAATTTTTAGGAGGTGAAAGCGGATTCGTCAGTTCGAGGACAATGAATAAGATGAGAAAACTGAAACTGAAATGTGAGTAAGAAACGCCAGAAATTTCATAGGTCATATATGTATTATTTACTAATCGTTAAAAATATTACAACGTTTGAAGCCTATTCGCGCCGTGAAAAAATGCTCAAATCTCTCCATTTTCGGTATCGGCTTTTCTCAAAAAAAAAGGGTAAGGATTCGAAAATTTCTGAACTCTTCTAAAAAGGATGAAAGGGTCGAAATTATTTCAAAAAAAAAATTGGCATGCAGAAGAATAAATATCAATATCGCTCTATTTTTATCTGAGAAATAAATGCAAAAAGAAATCGCATACAAGTGATTGTGGGCTCGGTTGTCGGTTGATGATTGATTCCGCACTACGTAAGCTGGCTCGTGATTCGGCTATCAAAGAACGTACATCTTCGCCCAAATGCATCTGGAAGTCGTCCTCTAAAGTGAGTAGAGACGCATCTTGCCGCTCCTCAATGCCCCAACCATCTTCCACTTTTGCTGGCGGCTGAAAATATCTCTCGATTATGCCATTTAATTGTATTAGGGAAAAAAATTATATCGACAACAATAACTTTGCTACATTTAGATAGCTATGAAACATTTCGAATAGATTTGATTGTTGGAACGCGCATTCAATGGCACCCTTTAATTACGTATTTTGAAATAAGTATTGCAGTAAGTGAAAATTCATTGCATGCCTGTTGAAATTTCCAAATAAAAGCGCACTCTTGCAGAAGGAAAACCATCAGCAAGAATGAACAAGGAATGAAAATAAGGATAACAAATAAGGACCAAATAATCCCGATCGAATAAAGAGAGGAAAAAGACTAAAAGAATGGAAAACTAGGCTAAGCGAAAGCAGTCATTAAATATTTGGTGAGAAATGCATTGCCACTGAGCTATAGCTATTGCGTTAGTTAGACGACACGTAGCAATTGTCTAGACAACTCAGATGTGAATAACTGGCAGACATTCGAGAGTAATTGATTAGGCGGTCCTATCACATGGATCAGTTCACTTTCTCTCACAAAAGCACAAAAAAACCCGTCATGCTGAAAGTCATTTCTATAATGAGTCACTTAAATCTGAAGTGCTAACGAAATCGCTTCTTATCGGCTTCATTCGGGAACAATGAGCAAGAGAAGAATCATGTTTGAGAACTCAAAGGAGATCGAAATCTATAGGAAAGAAATTTTAATGCAATGAGGAGAGAAATCTTGTAGTCAATTTTTTCTTGATTGCAACTAGTGGATATAATTGCAAAACTTCTTCCCATCACTGAAGAAAAAATTTACTTTATTACAGATTCGCAACATCATTCTGAGGCCATACGGTTTTCTAGAACACTACGGTTTAAAGCGATCCATTTCATTGTAGTATTTCGGATAAACCTTTTTTTTTTCAAACAGAATGAGATGAAAACGAAAAAGAATATTAATAGAAGGATTAGAATTGCGTTGGACTAACATGAAACAAAGTAGTTGAAAACGATAACCATAAAAAGTCGTTAAAATAATACTCAACGTATGTCAACAGCTGAGAATAATGACGAGTGGTATTGCAAGCAAAAAAGGTGACGATTTAAAAAAAAAAGGTGACATAATAGGTGACGATTTAAGAGGGTTGCTTATCGCTAATACCCACAATGCACATTAATTCCTTTAACATTCCCCCCCCCCCCCCAAATTTGACAGTCAAATATATTATGTAAAGTAGTAAAAAGTAAAAAAAAATAAAAACAATTTTTAGACGATAAAAACATAAAACCAACTCAAAGATTTGTATTCGAATCAAAAATTGTTCATTACCATTCTACATAATAACAGGAATAATTTAGCATTGGAATTTAACGACAGAAAGAATATATTTGTACCCGAAGTTTGAGATGCTTTTTAATATTCAAATTTTACAGATTTAGTATACTCATAAAAATATGTCAAAATAAGAGCAAATCGTAAGAAATGCACTCGAGGAATTATTTGCTGAATAATAACCAAATGAGGAACCCAAAAAAAATTGCATATTTAAAGATAAATGAATGTGAATTGATCGGTAGGATAGGGCTTAAAAAATATGCTGAGAAATAAGGCGTCTGACAATCTTAACGTTGGCTAACTATACAAATAAGTGGGTAGAAAAATACAACACAATTCACTTCACTGCAAACTGTGTTGTATCAGCCTACCTGTTTCCTTCTGCTGGTCAATTATTTTTTGTATTTAGCATTGTCACTGTTCACTTCAAACTGGTCAATTAGCATTCAGTCGGTCGAGTTACTTCAATGTCATTTAACTCGCAAAATTGAAGGTGCACTAAACTTCAATTTCCATTTCCACATATAATTCATACGAGCATTTTAATCTCTTATCGAGCAGCTCTGTCAGCGGCCATCAATACTGATGTCCAGTACACCTGCATCGTTTCTTTCTTGATAATATCGGAAATCATTTTTGCAAAGAAAACTTTTCGATGGTTTTGTGAACATTGGAGATTTCAGAAAGGCTAATTATGACAGCTGGTGTTCCCAGGGCAGCATTTTTTCCTCCGGAAACCAAAAACTGTGCTTATGAAGATGACTGCCGACGTCATTCCTTCATTATGATTTCGTAATAAAATCCGCTGTGATAATCCGCTCTTTGCCGATCGAAAGTCGAAAAAGTTTCTCGAAATTGCGACCAGCAAATACGTTGCACTAGCAATGTTGACGTATTTAGACATCATAAGAATAAACCAATACCAAGTATCTGTGTTTCCTCAGCAAGATCGTTCAATAAAATGCTTAGGAAGCAACGCCTAAACTCTAAGAAACCAAGCTCACGAAGCGCAAGGCTAAACTCATCCTAAACTCCATTCAGTCTCCTCTTCGAGAAAGTGGCTGAAAGACAAACGGCAAGAATGAGCAGTCGAACACCTCAAATTCACCCAAATTTTCGAGGGGTCATGTAGAAGGTTTTCTCACAAACGATTACACTTTCGATACAGAATGAATCGCTGCAACCTGTGTTTAGTATGTGATAGATTCGCGAAAAATGAGGTCAAGTATTGGGCAATGCTGCTTATTGATCCCACGAAAAGCATTACTGCACATCTTATAGGCTTCACAATGAGCATATGCTAAGAAGAGTGGGCAAAAAGTAGCCGCAATGATACTCAAAACAAACAAAGCATCTTTTGTTAGGCTATGTCTTTCTCACGAAATATGTGTAGACAAACTTTGACGAATCAACAATCCAACAAAGATTTGTTCCATCGATTCGCCAACATTGTCTTCATCAACGTAAAGAGGAAGATAGTGAATATTCGTAAGCGAGAACGTGAATTGAAGTTCTCGATAAATCAATAGGCTTTATGCAAAATATAATCCCCCCGATAAATACTCACTCGGTGAGCAATAAACTTGAAATAACGCATCTGATAGTGGTAAAAATTTAATATGAAATATTGAAATGAGACATAAAATTGTAATTATCTCTTCTGAGAAAAATGTAAAAAGTTTTTTTTTTTGATAGCCTGAAGTGATAAAAATTGAAAGAATTCGTAAATAATTAGGAGCAATTGAAATAATTGAAACAGCTCTTGTAAATATCAGGAACACGTAAAAAAAAAGCGAAACGAAGAAGTGTATTCAATGAGATAATTTTTCAATGGCCATTAACAAGAACGGCGATTAAAAAAAAAAATCCTTCATTAGCAATTATTCGCAAGCAAAAATCGATTTTTTGAATAAATCAACCCTCAACATTTGAAATAGACGTAATTTGAGAAAATATTAATATTTAATTTTTCCCACATTTCCGCGATCCACTTAGAAAGTACATTAAAAAATACCTAATTAACTAGGCAATTTCATAATTTCCCAACGAAATACAAAAATGTAAACGGTGCTTTCATGTGACGTAAAATACAAAAACATAAAAAAGAAACAAACTTTTTCCCAAAACAATTCTTTCATAAACGTAGATGCCTATAATTCTTCTCAATGTCGATGTATCAACATGAAAAATAATATAAAAGGTCGTGTAAATATATTCTTGATATGTATCACTATCTTAACTTCAGTGGTTATCAAGTTGAAGAACGATGGATAAACAACAATACATACATATGTGCTGGCATAACTTTCCCATAGTGCAATTTTGTAAGGAAATTTGAAAAAGCGCATTATATAAATAGAATATTTTTCTGATGTATTTAAAATATAAACCTTAAAAACGTTTTACGTAAATACATTCAAATTCTTTACATCGTTATGCATAGGCATGATTAGATGCAAAGAGATTTGAAATTTCTTGGCATTCGAGAGAAAATAATAGTGCAAATATTGGCACATGAAATTTTTGGTCGAGAATATTCCCTAAAAAACGGCGGAAAAGTTGGCAAAATTCCACGAATCATTAAATATTCTAGTTCCATATTCAGCAATATAAGCTATGTTTTATTCATTTAACTTTCCATTCGAAATAACTGAACACTATTAGTAGTTGAATTCACAAAATATCACATGCTGCTAAAGGGCATGACATTTGAAATGCTGCTTTCCATTTAAATAGCACAACACCATCTAAATTCACCAATTACTAAGTGCCTCGATTAAATTGGAGAGCGCAATTTCAATGGCCATTCGACCTTAAAACAATTTAAATGAGGGAGAGGGGTAATGTGAAATATGCGTGAATTATTCATTCGAAAAGAAATGAGAGTTTAGAAGAAGAGAAGGAAAAACGATGGATGAAAAAAAAATCTGATGTAACTATTGTTAGTGATATATGCAAAGAATATAAAGAAATGAACAACAAGAAGAAAACGCACTTTATTAGATTTATATCGAAGGAATATTTGTTTTATCGCGATAGTAGGGTATTTTTAGCAAAATGCCGACAAATACCATTCGTGTGAGGTAAAAATAATGTCATTTACGGCGACAATAGAAGCTCATATATCATTAACGACCTTGTTACTTTCGAGAAAGCTTATAGAAGAGAAATGAAAAAGAAAATTGTGAACGATATGAAACAAGGAGCGGTTTTAATAGCATAAATCACTTCATCTTTTTTTCGTTGTATTATTGCTTTCGTTAATGGAAGTCTATAATTTGAAAATTATCGAAATTTTTATGCAACAATAAATGAAAAAAAGCCCACCGTAAACAGTCCAATATCGAAAAAAATTGACTTTATCATTAAATAATATCTTTTCATATTAGATTTGGTATTTGCCAAACAGGAGCTATTCATATCAACCACTTATGTATGTTGAATATTTGTAATCTATAACGCCAACTGCCGTTTATATGGAAATTATACGAAATTCTTCGACGTGGTTATAGTTTAATTATAACTCAGCAATACTATGAAAGCCTCTCAATTAATTGGCATATAATAAAAATAAGACATATAAAAGACAAACGTTGTAGTCATCCCACTCGTAGGGTGGTGCGTCGCTGTGTTCAGGTGCTGTCGTTGCATCGCTGTCACGCAACGGTGTCGACTGATACGCTGTTGCTGAAGGTGGCGCCGAATATGTTGACGCTATATAATCATTATATACTGTCAAAGATAGCACAATCGAATTTGTGAATTCTGTTTAAGAAAACAGACTGAAATATCCCATAAACGAATAACAAGAGGACAATCTTTTAAACCCATCAAAAATCTTACGGCAGATACTGACTGGATAATTCGAGTTTATATGCAACATTTTTGAATGGGTGTACGGTAATTTAATTGTCTTACCTTAAGAGAAGAAAGAGACAGGGAGAAACAAAGAGTGCATGTGCTCACGGAGCCCTTCACCGGGTACCCGCCCGAAAGACTCTGGTGAAGTCTAAACTCGAGAAATCCCAAAAACTAGAAAAGAGCATTTGGGTGATGCTGCAAGGCAAGATTTCTGTTCGGTCAATTCTTCGCCACACTTGAAATAGTCACTGACGAATGTACAAGCATCGTAGGTTTGTTTGCCACGACCAAAAAAATTCCACATTAGACTGTCACTATGGCAAACTTTTATTCCATTATTTGTCATTCAGCAAATAACAAAGAACTTAAGGCGCCATTTCAGCTCATTTAATATATTTTGATGAGTAAAAATTTATTCAATAAATATTCGTCGTGGCTATAACTCTGTAAGCTACTTCAGAGTAAGTTGAACGTAACTTGAAAATAAAAACTCAGAAAGAAATAGGCCAAAAAGAGAAGCAACAGAACTGTAAACTACTTCAGGGAGCAGTTGCACTTCTATAGCATTTATAACACAACACCAACCATTCATCCACGTCCCTAACTGTTCACCATCGGACATTGAACGCGGCAGTCGACGAGCGCGCAGTTTCCGTCGTATAATTCGACGATTGCGTATCCCTGATACTGTGGGTGTCAGAGTGAAAGACTGCGTCATTACTTCACTCATACACATCACATCGGACTGTGGTTGTGAAGAGTTCGAGAACATGCTTGTCTCCATATCCTACAGTACGATATGTTAACACTCTTCTTCATATACTGCAGCGAGACGCGGATATACTAAAGCATGAAACGTTTACGCTAGTGGTCACTCTTTTGATTGTTGAAGAAAAAACCACATCTTTAAACTTTCAGACGGACACTTCGTGGATTCATTGACCCACCGTGCCCCCTAAATCTTTCGTATTATCATCCGAATTAAGTACTAATTAATCGCAGCCTTTCTTCTAAGTACATCTACCCATCATAACTACGATCTTCTTGCTCAGATGTAACTTCAAGCGCATCAAAGTAATCAAAGAAGCTATTAACAAAATTCCGCACCTACAGACTTATAAAAAAAAGTGATGATAATCCTCAGTAGCAATTTTTTAAGGCGACAAACGATCGTGAAAGCTTTACAGTTCTGGAGGAAGATTTTTGCAATTTAGTAGATTTTTTTTCCTTTACGACATATGGTTATCTAGGATTACTGTGGAGGCGTCCTTATAAAACTGGCCCATCGACTCAACGTTGGAAGAACGTAAATTTTATAAACTATTAAATTCAATTGAAAATTCGGCATCAGAGGAAAATTTTTAAGTAAAATCATTTCGAATATTCAATTGCCCAAAAGCATTTGTTTTTGCATTCAAATAGTTTCCTTTCAATTCAGCGTTCTATACTGATTAAAAATTTCCAGTTCGCTTCTTCTCTTTAATTATCCCTCATCCTCACAAAAATTTTATTAAAAGCTTTGAAAAATTTCCCTATCAACAAAAACAAAGGAAAGGTCACTGTATTTTTATGGACTATTCAGTTCTATGAACAAAGTGCACATGCAAAAGATGTCGCTATGATGAAACGATGAACTGACCGTATGCATGAGAACTTTCCAACGAGCATTAGTTTTCATACACCAGGTCAGAAATTTCTTCTAGGGCTATTTTTTGGCCAAACACTCTCAAATTCCGAATGAACTTCAATGGGCGAACACTCATCACGTCAAAAATCAGTTAAAAACACCTCCGAGACAACCAGTCTTCAACAAAATCATAAGAAAAAAAAACATGTCGCTTTTCTCTGAAATATAGTGAATAGTGGATTTTAAAGCTTTTCACAGAAATCCCCGATAAGAAAATGGGCAAGATGAATGCAAATTGCAGATATAAGTAATGAGCCGATGCGACAAAAAATCGAGCAACAAGCTCCACAACATTGTTGCAAAAATAGATATCGTCTTTAGTAGTTCTCCAACTTTCACGGTTTATTGCACTCCTAGATTTCTTCTTTTCTTTATTTTCTTCATAAAATGTTGCTTCCTTTTACTCTCAATCTCTTTCCTACCCCTTCTAATATATAAAATAATTAAACTTCTTCTTTCGTTTGTTTTTCGGTCATTAAAACTCAAAACCTAGGCACCTCATACATCCGACAGTGTGGCAGTCATGGCCAAGGGAACCGTTTTTGCGAGGCACAATAACGGTCAGAAGTGAAAATATGAACGCTCAGGATCGAAGGATTTTCATGGTCCCTTCACCCACTCCCTCCTCTGAAGATCCACTCAAAGATCTTACTTTCTAGTTCCTTTTTCGTGTTAATAACCGCTAAACTATGTGCTCTAGTTGAATATTCAGTTTGACCAAGTAGTTCAACGTTCGAAGACGTTACTTCAAATATAATAAATTGGAACAAGCTAGCTAACCGATATTAATTAGACTATACAATAAAGCTTTCAACTGTTGTACAAAAAATGCCTATTTCCTCTACTGAGAAGAAATTTTGCGACCCAAAAAACTATTCCATAATCTATCACTCCGCCGGATTTACTATCAAATAATCTCTTCTGATGAATAGATTTCAACAAAAGTGATCTATCTTTAGAATGTTTGGATTTTCATGATGGTGTTTGAAAATCTTTCACTAATTTTCGTCAGAATTTTTGAAAAGTTTTCATCCTAAACTGGTTTAGAAAAGTTGCACTCCATTCTCGGCGGGGAAAAAAATTAAAATTTATTGATAGATTTCATCACAAAGGGAGAAAACACGAAAGATTTTTTTAACGTCTAGTTACTATGGTACATTACGAGCGATTATCACAACGCTAAAATGTGTGGCACCAATTCTTTGCATTTTGGCAGGAACCTCAAATTATTTGCCTTTCATAGAAATGGTTCTGAATAATCGATGTTTAGAGGTTAAATAATAAATTAGAGGTTTGTTGGTTTACCTTACTGATAGCACCAACTGAAGAGTTGCGTAGGCCACTATAAGTGGTGATATGTTCATGGGTAGTGCTACGACCACGATAACGTCTCTTCAATGAGTTGAACTGTGATTCACTCATCGAAACGCTTAAATTGGGAACATCTCCAGGCATATCGTCGCTCTCCTCGCTTGACGCATCACATGAATTCTATAAAATATTGCTCAAATCATATGAAAAATTTGATTTTCGAATTATTTTTCGATACCACAGATGAATTTTCAAATGATAGCCAACTCAACTTTACGCTCATTTCCACGCTAAAAAGAAATAGTATCTGTTTGGTTGTAAATAAAAAAAAATTGCTCGGGCAAAAAATCGGTCTGAATAGATGATGAGGCAAGTGTTTAAGAACGCGAAGATCGTTTCAAAAAAATGCTAGCAATGCGAAACTATATTCACATTAGAAAAATAAAAGAGGAAAGATTTAAGCATTTGCCACCTTGTCGAGAATTTTAATATCCCTTCCCGAATATGCTCGTAAAATAAATCTAGGAGTAAAAAGAGTGTAAAATGTATTGCCGATATCTATCAACAATACGCTGAAACCTTTAATTATGCATTACTTTTCATCCCCTCTTTAAGTGGAAAATAAATTTATGCAAATTTATTAATATATTACAATCGACAAACAATTATAGAAAACGTTTAGAGAGACGATTTGCTAAACGATCGAAATTGAACAAAAAACTCACTTAACGAAAATATATTATTCACCAAATCATAGCGTTGTTGAAGCAAAAATGCAAATGCAGTTGGTTTAATGTAGAAACGATTTGATCGCCAGCAATAAACCATAGTGCGTTTTCGAACGAAACTACGAAAGCAGATAAAGCTTTAATTTTGATTAGTTGATATACTAATTTGATTTTATTAATCGGTATATTTCAACATTCGTTAATTTCTTTTTTCTTAATATTACATCAGGTATAGCAATGCGCAACTTAAATATGTAAACGAAATACATAATGTAATCAAAAATGTGAGGATGAGATTGTAAGGGAGAGATTCCTCATCATCCCTCAGCTCCTCTTCTGCTATCCCTGAATATAAAACATTCAGCAGGTGCTTGCAAAATATACTATCATATACTAAAATCATAACAACTATGAAACTTAGGGAAGAAAATATAAGTTGTCGTATAAGTTGAGGTAAAAAACAGTTTTAAAAATGATGAGCATTTATTCAGAAGAAGTGAATACGTGATAAGTCCCACCAGTGATAAGGCTTAACGGCTAAAACATGACTCCATCGTGTATTACACTGTAGTCAGCACAATCGAAGATACAATGCTTCGATCGATAATAGTCAAAAGCAATTCACCACTGACCTTGCCATTAATGGCTAGCAAGTTATCATGGCTTGGCGGCTTGAATGAATGCCGACGACCCGATTTGAATTCGCACCATCGCGTTCCCTGTTTCAGGACATCCATTTGTTCTTGGAATTGCTCACTTTGCAAATTGCCATTCTCCTCATCGTCTAACATTGAGAGAATCTCCTAAATAATTTCTAATATCTTGAAAGATACCTGGAGACATCCAATAAATTTCAAATCCCTATTATTTACTCATCAAATTTTGTTATGAAAATTATAGAACACAGATTGAGGTCTTCACGATGACAACTACTGAAATATAAAATAAAACGACGCCATTGCCCACAAAGTTCCGAATCGCTCACTGCCTGGATCACTCTAATCGTTCTTTGTTACAGCTCGAACATTTCGTTCATTGCTCAAACTACTTGAGGATATTGCTCTTGTTTAGCGACGTTAAACATCAAAGCCTGTACTGGACCCTCCTCATTCTTCCAAGCAAGATTTGATTTTCTTCCAGATTAATGAGCCGAATTGTCTAATACTGTGTGAGTGCCAAAATCATGGCCTAAAACTCGCATCAAAAAAGATACGTAAAGGAATTATTTGTGTAGGAAAAATAAAACAACCGTAATCAAGAGTCGCTCTGTTCATATAAACTCAGCTCAGAACGTTGTAATAGTCATATGGCGGTTTGCAACGAACTCACTTTTATGTCGTTACCAGTGACAATGTCATGCTCATCCTCAGTATTTACAATGAGAGAATCGGTGAGGACGTCGTTGGTGAATTTTGTTGGCCATTTTGTAATGCATATTCGTGGCGTTTCGGTGTCTGTTGCACCTGCAAAGGTATAATATGAGTTGAGTTCCAAAATTTCCACCTATGTGAAAATGATCAAACAGTTCTTTGTAAAGGGTTCATTAACGCGGACTCATCGTCGATTCAGACGTATGTCGCAAAAAAAGACCACAAAATGATGTGGAACTATGCAATTAAGATTCAAAATTCTATGATTGTTTCTTTACTGCTGGGACTTCTTGGTTTAACAGTCATTTGCATAAAATGAAAAACATTGATGAAAATATTAGAGGTTCTCAAGAAAATCGTTATAAATAATAAATAAATTAGCTAGCACCTTGAGGATTAGATGTTGTAGTGATTCTAATTCCTTAGCATTGTCAAGTCGATTTATCCAATGAGAGCATCAAATTTTGACAAATAATAGTGCCCTAATTTGAGGGTGTTACAAATATAACTTCGAGAGAGGAAATCACTAAAAACTACATTCAATCAAAAGAATATACGTGAGTTGAACGATGCGCAACACGAGGTGATTTACTGAGCTCTTTTGAGTAAATCAAGGAGCGATGTGCTTTAGATTTTTTAACAACTTCTCTCTCTCTCTTGATTCTTTTCTCAATGGAATTTTCATATTTAGTTCAAAGACTTCTTTAGTATCAATTAACTTATAATAATAGTTAATAAAAAAAAACAATGGCCGACTAATAAAGCAACAATCATGCATAGAATTTACCTTTGCGAAGACTGATGTTTTGTCTCAATAAAGGATATCCCTGTCGTCATCATGTTCGGTCAATTTCAAACTTATTAAAGATTCGTAAGCTTTTTTTTTGGAATTAAGAAGCGATTTCTTGAAATTATACCAGTATCATCGAGAGGCACCGTTCGATAGAAACTTTTCACTGGAGACGATTCGATTCTCATACGCCGCTCACAATCACTTGCATTCATTTCGGTGGTTACATCACTGTAACAGTAACCATACATTTTCATCTCTACTATCAGAGTTCTTCTTCTGCGTCTACGAGAAAGAAAAGCTCCCAAGAATATTCTATGGATTTCGCGAAAGAGATGGATCAGGATTCTTGAGAATATTTGAATTCAGCAAGAAAATTTGTGCAATTCATTAGCCACATTCTTCAGGAAATCGAAAAATTTTTATTCTTTAAGAGAGTGTAATGGTTGTGTAATTTAACTTACAGGTATACTCTAGTGTTCCCAATGACGTCATGCCTATTCTTTTGTGTAAACACGAATGATAATGGTAAAGATGATTACAGGTATACTCTAGTGTTCAAAAGAGTTTTGCGATTTCTGCAATTTCTTCCGTGGGAAAAAATCCTAAAATATCCAGTACAGAAATTATCGAAGTATGACGGACTACTCAGTAGCAAAGTAAATTCCACTATACTTTTAATGATAAATTTTTTAAAAACTATCGTCCTCAATTAGCTGACACAATGCGATGCCGTAAATCCCCTAAAAATGGTCTGCATAAGTGCACATGAGGCTGTCTATTGTGTAAAGATCTTTTTGAAAAGGAGGAAGTAGCATTGTGATTCAATAAATAATTTTTTACCTAGGGGCAGTAGGGGGAGAGAGAAGAGGATATTACTGCATCCCTTATTTGAGACCTTTTGAATAAAGTATGCTATATATGAAAGAAAATCTATATACCAAACAAATATACTACATGAAAGAAGAAAAACTGAAAAGATTTTGAATATTTATGAGAAGAAAATTCGAGACGCAAGAGAATTTATATGAAAGAATTGTTCTACCTAGGCCGTAGTTGATAAAGATGGCAATTGCAAAAATGGCACAAAAAATCAATGGGGAAATTAGAGCTTCTATCTAATATTACGTCAATTTGGCGCAACGACGATCAACCACCTCGAAGAATTCTAAACATTTTAGCATAATCGTCCATCAATTTTTGTTTTTATATGCAAACTTGCTTCACAAAAGTGTATTTTGAGGGCTTCATATCTCTGGGGATACTTTGCGTCTATCTGTAATTTCAGCTCAGGGAACATTAAATCTAGAATTATGGATTTTAATGGTTATAGTAGCTATATACGTCCACCAATTGAAGCTATCAAAAAATGTGCCTACAATTAAAACCAATATGTTTATATCGGTCAGATCACAAAAATACGATTCAATTGTAGAGAATTTATTCGCACTCCCACAGTTTTCTATGTATTTTACCGCTTGTTGCGCTATGCAATGAAAATGTTTTGGCAAAAGAGTGAGATGTGAAACGTATAGAATGGAAACCGTAAAAAATATGCAAAACATTTCATTAAAAAATTCATCCGACCTCGTCAAGAAATTGGAAAATTCGAATTTAACAGTAGAACGTTATCGTAAATTTAAGCGTAACATTAATAGTGGTTTGTCTCACTTGAATTCTGCATATTTTTTCTTTGCACAGAACACTTGAACGGAAAGGTTGAAAAGAACCTACGCAATTTCATTGAGTGCCTCATGGAAGGAATTTTCACCGGACGAATAGCCGATATCAGGTTGGGGCTCAATATCTTCTTTCTCGGATGGTGCTGCCTCAACGATCGATCCAGACCTTAATTGTAGGGAATTTCGAACTTCCATTTATTTCACGTTGACAAAAAACTTTAATATAATTTGGTAGCTAAAAAACTCCACTCTTTTTCGAAATCAATGTCCAACAGTTAAAATCGTTAACAGCAGCAAGTCAACACTGTTGAAAGAACAATGTCGTCCATTAAAAATTGCATTTCGGCTCATAAACTGCTTCCAACATTGTCGCAGTACAATGATACAATCTGAATTACATTTTATCCGAAACCACAAAAAACACTTCCCGGAAACTGTATTCAAGTTCGCAAATAAAGCAGCCTCAAAAACATGCAATATACAAAGCTTTCATGGATCAGGAGCTACCTTCAAAAACATTTCTGAGGTAATATGCATTGATTTTCATTTGTTCGAGGCAAACTTCACTGAGGATTAAGAAATGCAAAAAAACGCATTGTATGTTAACGCTAAACTCCCTCCCTACTAAAAGAAGAGATGGTGAAGCTGATTTATGATTTGTGGATGCATAAAAGTTCCCAACACATTAAGAACTATTGGTAGCTGGCACTATATTCCACGGTTGTATTAAATAATCCTGGAGAAAGGCCCAGTAAGTTTTATTTTCCAGTATAGAACGAATTAAATACCCATGATTTGAACATTATAATTATGGAGTTGCATCCTTACTGCTTGCATATTCTTCAGATAACATCCATAGATCATTGGTAAAGGAATAGGTGAATATGAACGAACTGCGTATGCAGCATGCTTGCTTCGACGATACGTTCGTATTCGTCTTCTGCGAATGGGATTGTATCCTCTTCACTCCTCAACGGATCATCTGAACTCGCCTCTGTGATGGTGCCCTCTATAGTACGCCGTCTCTTCGTCAGTGGTTCTCTCAATTCAGGATCACTCTCCCAGTCTTGCTCACTCTGCAATATGTGAAATATTACATCGTAAAAGAATCGAAACTAACTGCTATTCCAATTCTTTCAACAAACGACTCTTCCTTTATAAGAGAAAGGGAATTAATCCTCAAATGCGGAAGAAGGTTAATTCAGGGAGTTTGAACACCTAAAATGTCATGCAGCTGTCGGCTAGCTTCATTCAAATAACCTTCTTAGTGGCACTACCAGTTTTCGTCTGAGGCAAAATCATCAAAAAATTGTGTGTGGAAGAAACCAAACGGTAACTGTAATAGGAAGTATCACCTCTTCAGTGGACAAATGGACACAAAATCGTATACTGATATACCCTACAGCAACAAAACCACAAATAAGTTGATGTGTCTAGTGAATGCAAATATTGGTATACATGCGGGTTTGAAGGTCATAGGATCGCTAATTAACCACAATCAGAGTACACTGGGATTGGAGGCAGCGTGGAGTGTCAACGATGACCAGGCAGGCGGTAAGAATGAGCTCACTCACATAGCGATTACAACAATTTTGCGACATAGGAAATGCACATTGTTTGCATTGCAACATGCACACAATACCGATCGTGCACTAACGTTTGCAGAAAGAATGCATTTCACTAAACACACTATACACACGCAACATAAACGACAATGATATATCAGCTGCTTCACTTACCAAGCTAACCAAGCCTATCAAGCATTATTAAGCATAGTCACGCATTACCGCTCGTTGCTGAGTGGGAAGGAGTACAAAAAGTGGAGAGACACTAATATATCACAGCTAAGAAAGAAAGAATGTCAAGAAAAGGAACGGTGACCACAAAAAACATACAAACAAATAAAAAACAAGAACAGATAAAAACTACAGACAAAACAAGGCAGCTGTGCTATTGTCGAAGTAAACAGATGAATATCAACGTTACATAGGTCTCGGATTTCATGCTAACCATTCACCTTTCAAACACATTCTAGTATATTCATGAATTAATTAGAGCAGGAAGCGAGACCGATTGATGATGACATTCCTTTAAAATTATTATGTCAAATTTGAATAAATAACTTGTTGAATAAGTAGAGGAAATTTGGGAAATAAATAAATGTTAGTTATTGAGAATGTTTGGCAGGATAACGCTTGAAAGACAAAGTAAGATGCGGTAACAAGAATTCGAGGTGTAGTACAAGAGGAGAGAAGATGAAGTTGATATGTATGAGGTGCTGCAGATGAGTGTGTGAACAAACGGTCTAGGAAAGTGGGTGGCAACAAAGACTTTTAGAACATTCGATTGACGAACTCTCGAAATATTTACACAAACAAAGCGAACTTGTTCTCGCTGACGTGCACAGTAACAACCAAACTGATTTGTTATAGCCGATCCGAAAGTTAACCGACGATGGTTATTTTCTAACTCCATTGCTTTGGAAATCACTTCCCACTTTCCACTATGCTATATATTTGCCTAGGTAGAAAACCAATCAATATCATTAATTTCATTAGTGAATAATGATTTCATACGTAGCGCCCGGTCCTGAAACAAACCATGAGATTTTCAAACTCCTGAAGGTAGCAATGAATTCTGAACGGAAGAGGTGGATTATTTGAAAACGTGCCACCATGGAGAACTCGGCATATGATGAGAATGAAAATGCCCATCATCTCAGCTTAATTTATGTGCAGAATTCATTCGAAAGGAAGCTCTTTTCTGTATATTTTAAAAGTAGAGAGGATAGTAAGGTTGGTATTAAGAACAACCAAAATCGTTCCAACCGTTCAACAATTTTTCATTTCCTATTTCCATGAAACCTTTTCTTGAAAACCTGTCAAGAAGTCGTATGGAACAACGTTGACGGACAAGAAAGAAAAGCAGTAGTGCTAATGGGAAATTATTTGCATAAACAATAATCAAACTAGCAAGGAAAGCTATGCAGCAGTGAATGGTGATGTTGCAAAGCAAAGTCTCTTAGCGGAAGAAGCGAAGAGTGACCGGACAACTGGCGATCAGATGAGCATTTGATGAGGGATTACGACTACAATCGATGCCGCATACCCCCTATCAATTTATCGGGACTGCAAATGTACCGGACTTAAAAATATCGTGCAACTAACGAAACAATTATCTCAGAGCACCTTAATAATTCTAATACAAAAGCGGGTGACTTCTTTAGAGACCTTATATAATAGACTATAATTTTATGGAAAACGTTAGCGAAACAACTCGTAATTATTGACGAGTCGATTAATCACTAAATGATTACACTAGGAAAACGAGTTCTTGCAAAGGCAAAACAGCCTCAATATGTCAGAAGACCTAACAGATGCGAAATAAACATATTTAACGCAAATGGACACAACAAATATGAAAATCACAAATAAATGCTTGCAGTTTTCAAGGAAATAAGTCAAATAAGGACGTCTAAACAGGAATAGGCATGCTTAGGTGAGACAACAAGGTTAATAACTCATGTCAGTATCTATAAGAAAGCTCTCAAAGTAAACCTAGCTTCAATCTTCAAATGCAACAGAATGAGCAGTAGTGCACGCACTAAACGTGTCATAAATTTCCGGATTAGAGATAACATTATCAACACAAACCGATTATGCTCACATCTGTTGCATGTGAACTGTGCGGCGTGGCACATAGCTGCATGTTTGATGTGAAATCCCGCTGGAACAGCACTCGATGCACAATATCCGATAAATTCATTTACTGTACAACATGTGAGCATAAATAACGTTAATGCCTATGCAATGATCGATGATCGCAAATCTGCTGTTCGGAGCTATCATTTGGCTCATTGAAACATTAAACGCTATTAAATATGACAAGAAATAATCGGCATATTATTGAAATGGCACTTTATTTTTTTTTAAGTTATAAATTTTCAGTTGCAGACACTCGCGCAAAAATATTATAGGAGTGTTATCTTTATGCGCATACACTGTCTGTTTCTATGGGAATTTCAAGTCATTAATAAGAAAACAAATATAGTTGATGATTATGAGATATATCAGACAACGATCCCCAGATCCATCTCAAGTCATTAACCTCATCTAGTTTTGCACATTTGAAGGTACTAGACTATTTTCGAATCGAAATTTCTTCTACAAAATGCACGTAAGCCCTTGACCAGGTGCCGTTATTACCACGTATAGAAACTCTCACGGGTGGTACGATCGCACTCCCCATAGCTTTGCCAGACAGATCTATCTGCTGCATCGAAACTCGAAAAAACCACCTCAACTTTGCCTTGCTAGATACCTCTTCGGTGTAATAAGTCTTATTTAAAAGATTCGTAGGAATGGTTGCAACAGTTAAAACATGGACGCGTTATTCCCGATATTTTGTTGATTGTTCCTTATGAAACTTGCTGCTATTGCCAAACGAATGTAAAATCGCATATTGTGCCAGTTTTTATAGTGCCCCTTCTCGTTTGCTTCACTTTCGGCTTCAGCTATCAATCAGCTAAAAACAGATATGACATTGATCCATTCAATATAGAAGAGCACATAACTTGCACATACGTGCAAATATAACGGGCATGAAGATGAGGATTTTTGCAAATTAGATGCGAAACATACATATGTGCACATTTGTGCCAGAAGCAAATGGAAGCGCGGCGATACTAGCACAGCATACATTTTGTACCATAGCCCAATGCGTAAAATGCTGCTCAAATATGCAAAAGTATAATGCCAACGCTTTAAAAAAAAAACTCTCAGCGATTATTTTCGTTTCAGTAAGAAATTGTAAGAAATTGATTATTTTTTAATTCAACCAAAGAAGTTGTTTCTGAATTGCACCCGACCGATTCTAGAATATATATGAGCAATCATTCTATAAAATTTTAAGGCGTCAATAATTTTACTGAAAAGATGAATTGACGCTTAGCGAATTGCAGTGTAAGAATTCAGATGGGGAATTTATTTATCAAATTTCATCGCTATAGTTCTTATGGTTCGTAAATAGAATGATAGACAGGTATACACAGCAGATCGACATGGGGCCGTCGTTACGTATCCTCGCAAAATGTGCAAAAGCGCATCAAATTGAAGAAATCAGGTGTGGTAGGGGACTTTGACCGTTAAAAATGCGGCATTGTCAAGTTCAGGCCTTTGCCATCTCGTTGCATTAGAAAGATGTTAGGGAATGAGTCTGCATTTCCCAAATACTTCAGAGAAGGTTCAATGCCAGATGGGTGCCAAAAAGAAGGTGACAAAAAGGCCATTGGGATGTCAAAACAACGTGTCAATGGCTACTTTCGTCATCCATAATTTTCGTTGAAAGCCTCTGAAATTCCATCGAAATTTGGACTCTTAACGCCAATACTACCCATGACCACTTAAAATATAATCAGCGAAAGAAGTGCATATGGGCCAAGTTGTTCCACAAGCACTTATGGTCACTTGTAAAGTTGCTCCACAGTGAGCTGAAGAGACATGAGCACCGTAAAAACATCACTTTTGAAGGGAAAGAAACAGACGTAGTAATAAACAAAAAATGTGATGCTACCAGCAGAAAGATGTCTTGCTAAGCAAGCTTTTACTGCGGGTAATTTATTGCAAATTCCGGTTTCATGACATCAAAATAAGTTGTGAAAAACAAAAGAAAACAACCGATGGGGGGGGGGGGAAACATGAAATATTGTTGAAATATAACACTGAAAAATTGTTACAAACAGCAACATTCTAAGAGCTAAGCAGAAAGAATGCGAACTGTGTTAACACTCCGATTAAGTTCTAAATGAACCAAAACGGATGTTGAACGATCCAACAAATACTCCAATATCGGCGCATTAAATGCGAACAAAAATCTTGTGCATGATGCATTTAAATGTTGCATAAATTGAGTGCATTTCGCACCATTCGATTTTCATTTCTTTTCAAATTTGTTACTATCGCTGCAATGTGAGAAAGCAAATGAAAGCGTATATAGAGCAATTCTCTCCTTTTAAGCACTAGTAAAGATTTTAAAAAAATAGCAGCGATGCGCGGAGATGAAAACTTTCCCAACCAAAGAATCATTGAGGAGAAATAACTGAACGAATATGAGCAGCCGCAAATATTCCATAGTTTTTTTTTTTTTTTTTTTTTGCAAATCCAAAGCGTATACACTTTCACAACGTAAGTTTTCGAAGACTTTATAGGAATTTAAGCGGCAGCCGCTTCTTACGTTATCGAATCTCGAACACGATAGCAGCATTCCCATAAGACGTCATATAAAGTTGAACTGTTTAATGTCGCAAAAATGAAGAAGATAAGAGCAATGCGGACGATGACAATTACGGAGAGGAAAAGGCATTCGTTAATTCGACTGTCAATCAGAATATTTCTTGTGCGCACTTTTCCTTTACCGTAAAAACGAGATGAGTCTCCGCCGTTGGAGGACGTTTATGAGTTCTGCCTTAGAAAACCACCGATACCTCAGCGTCGTCATGCTACTTAGAAAAATTTCATATCGAAATACAAACCCTCTCATGCAGTACCACATTAATAGGTTTTTTCTTTGCTTTAAAGCACTCGTAAAACGATGGAATGACGTCGTGCAGGGTTTTTTTTTCTGATTTTGAAAGGAAATCAGTTTCCTAGTATCTAAGTCGAACAAAAGAATCATCGAAGGAAGGACCTTGAGCGCCTTGTTGAGTGCCATTAAATCTAAGAAAGAGATACGTTAAATTAGCGTATATTTCTAGGAAAACTAACGCATTACATGGCTTTGATCTGTGGAATCGTAAATAGAATGGAACGCCGATATTGAATGCTAATGTCGAATCATAAACAGAACATTTTTCTTTTATGCCAGCAATGCATAGAATGCAATATTTTCAAAAAGATCAATTTCTATCTAAATAGCGATTCCGAATGTTTTCAAGTCCTTCCGATCTAAATATGCTACAGTCGAACAGCTTCACTACCAATGAATAATCATGGCAGATTGTTGGCTGCAAAATATGCCAAGATAATAATGTTAAGCAGTAGGTTATATTAAAATGATTCATATATCATTCGCGTTCAAATCTCTGTTAGCAAAGGATATATATGAGGCATTGCTAGTTACAACAACGGAAATGAAAAGTTGACTATTATAGATGCATATTAAAATGAAATAAAAATGCAGAAAATATTCGATTGGAGAGAGAGAGCTATTGGCAAGCATTTGGCGTCGAGATGTGTCAGCAATTCGGCAATACAAATGTCGCTTCAAGGACAACTAAGCCGTCGAATGCTTTCATACGAAATGCTCACTTCAACATACTGCTATACAATTCAATTCTATAAATCGATTCTTGACTTCAAAGTATATATGATGAGTGCATAATATTTTGTAAATAAATTCTACCTCTGATCTTTTATACAGAAATATTTCAACAAATAGCATCGTCATTTTTCAAGAATACCCAATAAATTATTCGACGCTTCTTTATTTAACGATAATTTCTGTAATGAGAGCATACCTGATAAAATCCTTCGATTTCCTTCTCAATTCGATATTGTACAGAGAGTGAGCGAAGCCAAAGATCGTGCCAACGTTGTGTGAGCGCTTTCAGATGTCGTTGACGTCGTGAATCCCAATTTGTGGAAGTTTCACCGACACACCCCTCAACTTTCCTGCAACATTTCGCCCGTTGCCATGAAAATCTACTTCTCAATAAATAAAAACATGTCTTAGTAAATTATCGATTTGTAAACTTCATGCAATACTCCAGAAACTATTTAACGTAATCGAAAATGGCTAAGATGAACGGTCCTCATTTCTTTTCCGTCCTCTATCTATGCAAAGTTTACTGCACAGCACTGACTTGTGGAGGCGGAGCCAACAAGCCATTCAAGTGGAGTATCACTTGATGATGGTACAACTATAGTAATGCAAGAGTATCATGTCTAGGGGGCCAAAAACATTAGTGAAACAGAAGAACTGGACACTAGTGAATCAACAGAGGCTATAAAAATAATTAATGATGTACTATATTCCTTCCGGTTTTCATAATAAATGGACGATATCAAAAGTAAAATTTCTGTCAGACTAATATTCCATCCGGTTCAAAATGATTGAAGCGTTGCAAAATCCGTAATCTCTAAATATCGTAAAGATGAATGAGTGTAATGCGTGGGAAAAGAACACGCATCGAATGACTTATAACATAAAAATTGGAATCGTTTTCAATCTTTCGAAACTCATTTTTGTGAGAGTCGACTTAATTGTAGGCAAAGTCAACTGAAATCGTCAATAAGATGAAAGTGCCATTATGCACAATCGAATTCAACAATATATCCCAACTATGGATCATTCAAAACGCAAGCATACGACTTCGCAAATCAATATCCCATTGAAAAGGAAACTCGTGCAGAAACGTTTTCAATTTCGACTGCAATTATCCACAAGGACGAAATGAGAGAATTGAGCAACGTTAAGTCGATTTTAATAAAACACAGAAACCCCAAAGAAAACCGAAATTTTTCTACGATAAATTCGCTTGATAAAAAGAATATCAAACAATGAAGTTAGACTGAACACAGTGCACTATCAGTGAAATAGTCGCGTTACTCTATAATTCATTCACATCAACGTTCTCTGAAAAAGCAACGATTTTAGAATAGTTTTTATCGGGGAGTAAGTCAATTCCAATCGAGATACGAAGAGGAAAAAACTATTACGGCAATAATGCTCAACGATGGGCGAACTTCAATGAAATAATTTCCACTCTGACGAAACGTGTGCATATTAGTGAAGTTTCTAGGAATTAAAAATCATCCAACATTACATGAAGCCATACGTACTATATGTTTGCCCTATATGTTTATGACGATAGAATAGCAGCTCATCTCAAGCATCGACAGAATTTTCATATTGAAATGTGTGGCTATTGTACCTGTTCACTGATCGTTCCACGTTTTGTACAAGCGTTTGCCCTTCGGTTTCAATCTGCAGCTGCAGCACCTGAAATCCAATTTCATGCAAGTTGAAGGTGGAGAAAGATAAAGAAAACAATGACGAAAAATATCTATTTTCTCGGCAAAATGGTCAACAAATGAACAGTTTATGTGGAAAGATGGAAAAATCGCTAATGAATGAGAGGGAAAAGCGAATATAAATTCCATTTTACTTATACCGACCATTACTCTAAATGAGCTATAGCAAAAAAAAAACACCACAAAAAGGAGTTTCCACGTAATAATCAGTAGGACGCGAATACACCTTCAACACTTGTCATGTTGCCACCTTTAAGGTGTGGTCACCTTTTTATTTCAAAAAAAGACGAATGCCTCCTAGTGAACCAAATAATTGCAGTAATTTATTTCTCTTTCCGCATATTTGCAACACATATATAGCGTTGAGGCAATTAATTTGGCAACGAAGCAATCATATAATGATTCAGCAATCGATCGCTAAACATAAGCGCACTAGATGTGGTATCGATACTTTTATTTACTTAAGTAAATGCTTATACCAATAAATATTTATAACGACTAATCATCCTTATGTAACTAATCATTTCCGATTCTTTGAGTTGAATTTCCGCTCATCTTTTTTTTTGCATTCAATTTTACCTTTTTAACTGAATATCTTTTCTTTCCATTACCTTGAATATCTTAATCCATTATTTACAATGAAAAATATCTCAGAAATAACTCATTATTGCATTCACCTTTCATTATTATCTCTAAATTGCGCAACTTCTTCTATACGCCATATTACACCGGAAAATTATATGCACCGGCGAATGTACATGAATGAATAGAGGCTTGCCTATCAGAGTGCATCGCATGGTTAGATACTTTGGCTAAATGATTATTGAATGTACTTTACAGCATTACTGATTATTAAATTCATGCATACATAAAAATGAATTGCTTGAATTTGAAAAATTCTATCTATGGGCTTCAAGTGTCGCCTACAAAAAAGCAAATATTCCGACCAATCACATAGAAATAATTGAGTTTTTAGTAGATAATAAACGATCATCCAATAAAAACTAGTTGAATTATTACTTACGATCAATGATCTTGAATTTATCAGTATATATTATATCAGAATATCTGTAATGTTGAGTCTTTTATATTCATTCCCATTTATAAAAGTATCAGCAATAATGCCGTATTGAATTTATGATTCACTTAAGAGCAATTTCAAACCTTACAGCATATGAAAGTGGAAAAGCATAATTCAACAAATACTATACAAGTAATCTGTCAACAAATTAAGCAATCAGCCATGTGAATAGTGTGCATACATCGAATTGAACAATCCGATGTTTCGCACTTATATCGCTAAATTTTGGAGCTAAATTGCGTTGGGGGCACAAAATGGATGGCGAATGACAAAAGTGAATGACATACAAGCACACTGTGAACTGGTTGCAATGATTGCTGTTCGATTCTGTAATAACGCTTGTGCATTCATGTTCCCCCCAAATAACACTTCAACTCGTTTGAAGCGTAAAAGCTGCTTATTTCACAGATTACAGCATTTTCTTTGAATGTTGAGTGATCTTTAACACCATGACGCTATTGTATGAAGTGATTTTGGGTGATATGTTCTCTGGAAAGTAAAGAATAGAAAAAAAACGAAATTCATGCAATATAAATAAGTACAATTGTTGATTGCATGAAAACATTTCTGTTATATATATATATATATATATATATATATATATATATATATATATATATATATATATATATATATATATATATATATATATATATATATATATATATATATATATATATATATATATATATATATATATATATATATATATATATATATATATATATATATATATATATATATATATATATTGACTCAACAGTAATATAAGAGGGGGTGGCGATTTATGAATTCGCTATCACTCGTCATCACTGGCAATGCGTAAAAAACCTATCGATTAACATCACTGATAACGATGAGGTCTATCTATGTATGTAGGCAGAAGCAATTGCTAAGTGCATTTATGCCGAGCTGAAATACACAATGCGGATTTTTTTTTGAAAATAAAGATGGAATTTCTTTTTTAAATAAACATATTGCATGAAAAGTACAAATCTTCCAGAGAGAAATTTAACGCAATTATAAATTCCCAAAATTTTTTTCAATCTAATTTCACTGCATAACGAATCGTTGATTGTTGAATATAGATGGAAAACACATCAATTTAATTCATCATAATTGAGGGTTTAAGTTGGGGACGATATACAACAAATGAGGCGAACTGAAATCGAGTCGGCAACCTGTAAGAGCGGCGACTATGGAGTCAACTAGGTGCAGGTGTGTCTCTCGATTAGCTAATGCACCCGATCGGCTAATTGTACGCAAGTGCATTGATCGTTTTTGTATGGGCACACTTTTATGGACCGAATGCGCATATAATTTGCTTTGTGATTCGCCTATCGAATACATTGTGTCCCTCGAGGATCGCTTTATTGGTTTATGAGCAAAGATGAAGAGCTATCAAACGTTATATTGCTATGGAATGCATTGAATGCGGTATTTATGTTGGATCGATAATATGGATATTCTCCTAGCTAAATGCTCAGTTTACAAATGATCCTCTTCGCATCGCTAAATTTTGATCATTCAATTCTCAGAATGGAAAAATTCTCAGCTTAAAAATAAAATTTCAACTATCAAACGATGTTATTTATCAAACAAAGCTGTCACAATATGCAAATAAGTCAAAACGAATTACTGAATGATTGATTTTTTTCAATTATTTTCTATATGACCACTATAAATAAATACCTTTCAAACATTTTACTAAACTTATTGCGATCTCATGTGTTAAAACAAGAGAGCGCTTTCAAAATACAACTTAGTAATCAGCAAGTACGGCCAATAGACGCAAACCTCTAAATGCAAAATATCGTTGCATAGAGGACATACGTCATAGTTCGTAAGTAGAAACAACAATGAAAACATACGTCCAAATTTCAAAGGAGGAATTCCATCTAGAAGGAAATTCATCTTATAGCAGGAAATTCCTTCATTTTTCGACTATAAAATAAATCATTCTGGAGCAAATCCAAAATAAATCAGTAAATCAAAATAATAAATCATCTAATTATTGCCATCTTCCGCTATAGATTTACTTACAGCTATGAATAGATCATTTAGCATACAGCAAGAATGTATCACAAAATAAACGTTGAGAGCGCAAGGGCGTTCAGTGTTCGTGCATTTGTATATGTTCCAGCTTGCACTGTCAACATCATCGCTCCCATACTGATAGGTTTACGTTGATATAGCATACAGAAAGCTCTAATTGCATGCAACCTGCTCCAACTTGTCTACGGAGTGGAAAGTCTCGTCAAGAATTCGAGAAGTTTTTGTAAAGATAGAAAACAAGTATTCTTACCCTTCCGCTTCCCTCTACGTGAATCTGTATTAATTCTGGGTGCATAAAGATTGTGGAAATATAAAAACGCTTCAAGTAAAAAGATGAAAATATTTTTAAAAAAAAAGTAAAATTAGAGAAAAACACAGAGAGGAAAAAAAAATGCTAAAATGAAAAGAAACTCATGATCAAATTCAAAAAAAGACAAGCGAGGAAACAAACAGCGATATCAATAACCAAGAATTATTAGGCAATCGAAGTGAAATATCGAAGCATCTGAAAAGCTTAAAGATACACATGAGATAGTTTCATATTCGCGAGCTAATTCCCATATTGCTCCCATCAGAAATTATTTTTTGTGATTTTCATTTCAAACACTACACCCAATCTGAAACAAATTTGCTTCTTGTCTTTTCACTAGATTCAACAAAAAAAAGTTGTATCTGCGAGCTATCAGATGGTGCTTGAAAATGGATAAAATGCAGAGATAAAAAACCGATTCGATGGAAGCGAAGTGACTTTCAGAGAGCGACCCAACAATCGAGTGTCTCTCGATTGCAATCTACCGATAGGGAGCCCTTTCGAAATGAGGAAACAGGCGGTATTCTCAAAGACTCACATATACGTGACAAACATACGTATACCGTAATTCCAATCATAAAACAAAGCCATCTTTTCATAGAAACAAGGCAGTTTTCGAGGAAAAAAAGAAATGTCCCATTTTAGGTGAAATTTGTTAATAAAAACATTCCGCACTTATCGACGAAAACAACGTCCAATTGGCGAATTTTGTGAAAGCCATGCTCTAATAATGTTTTCTCCTCTATATTACTTCAGCTTCAAGCGACTAGCTCATAAAATATAGACCTAATATTTTGCAAGTTTATAGTCATAAAAATATCGCTTCCTTCAATATTTTTTATCTACAACAATAGTATCTACTATCTACCTCTTACTGATAAATCGACGTAAACACTGTTTTTTGGTCCCTTCATCGACCAACTTACCGCAACCGCCAAATTATATTCATCAACTGCGTAATTTTTGCCCATGTGAAATGCAAAACAAAACGAAAAGCGAATCGCAGAAGTTACTATGAGATACACCTCTACACGTTCTCACCTGATCAATGACTTCTATCATCAACCGACGAGCATACGATCTAATGCGATCATATTTTAATAAAGCCGAAACCTTTTTTTTTTTTTCAAATTATTAGCGCAGAGTGAGCGCCAATTGTGGAATATTGCAAATTTTATAAGATACTACTCGTGGCGGTGATTTACGCCAATGTAGCATTCATATATGTGTAATTAGCTACGCATTTCGCGTATATGAAAATTTCAATTAATGCAGAAAATGCCGTAATTATCTACAAATAAATATTACGCCAAACTATTGCGAATGCTACATCGTTCGTATTTCTTTTTCAATCTTCTAAAATAAGAACTATTCAATGATGAATTCGGCGAAAAGATGAGAGTATATCGGACGAAAATATCAATATTAAACTAATATGCAACATAACAGATGTTTAGCGTAAAATAGGCGATGCAAAAGGCGCCAAAAGTACAATAATAAACGTTGCAAAGTATGGCATGAAGAGATAAGAAGCATATGTGGACATACGCCGATATTTACACTTAAAACGTTTTCGTGAATAGTGGAGAAAAGAGATGTGGAATTCGGCACTTCGATATAGTAATAACATATGCTAATGGGCCTTTTTTAGTCTCAATTCACTCACTGGCTCTTCCCGCCCTTCAAGCGTTCTCATAGGTGCAAATGTTATGGACGGAAATACTGGTTTGCCTATATAGGAGCATAAAATGTGCAGAAAAGAGGAGGTGGTTAATCGCATAGCCGCTTCTCTTAGCAATCCAATGAATAATTTTGATGCTTGTTTTTAATCCCCAAAAATAATTTTAACTCCAAAAATGTAATGGTTGATAAAATCTAATGACGGGTGTAATAGAAAACTGCGATCGGAAAGAAATCGAGGCAAAGGTAGTTGAAAAAGCGAATTATGTCTGGCACAAGATGTGTTGACAACCAACAATTGTGAACATTTTTCACCTTTCTGGAAATGACGCATTCAACTAAATGTTCTCGAGTTTGTATTGCATTATGCTCTATAAGTTTAAATTTGAGTTTAAAAAATCGAAGCTCTACAAAATGAATGCTTCTTTCTACAAGAACTCATAGCTGAAACTAACTTTCTGCTAGCATGTGTCGTAATCACTAACGTTTATATACGTCATTCAACTTCGGAAGTTTCGATTAAACGACATCGACGTAGAAATCTTGAATGCTCCCAAAAGTGCAACAACTACTAATGCAGATTTTCCTGAAAATGATCCACCTTCCTTCTTACTTGTCCTCTCAATAAAAGCGATAAAAAAATTCTGTTTGACTTGCAGATCAAGTTTATGTTTGCCCACTTTCAAGCTTGTATCAAGGCTATTCTATTGAACCTTGAAGCCATTTTCGTAAGCAAAAAAAAACTCCGAGAATGTAGTTATCTGTTCATCTGAATCAAGGAGTCAAAAACCTCTAAAGTTTTTGGTCCTCATGAAGTAGAATGTGATAACAAGCCATTCCAATCCAGAAAACAAAGAGCAACATAGATAATAACTGCACCACAATAATCAAATAACAATATCACAACTGATGTCAATTATCACTAATGCAAAAATGAATATGACTGCTGCTTGTACTGCATCAATTTCCCACGTATCTAAGCGTGTATTTGTCTCTATGGCAGCTTCGATTCCTGAACCATGAAAGATCCAACTATGAAATTCAATGAGTATATTGAAATCTATTTCGAGCGGTCATTATTCGTATGACCTCTCGATATACGAATATAGTGAATAATTTATATATGCCTATTTCATTGCTCAATCGGTCAACTATTGGTCAAAAAGCAGCCGACCTATCCACCTTTAGCAACATGCGTAAACAAAACGCATTCTCATATAGTCGTGTCTGCATATATCTGTCTGTGTAGTTGCAACCTGGTAACAAACGCAGGAGCTTGCACTGCAAAATTTGATGATTGTGCGGTATGCCAAAGACAACAATCACAATGTTAGCCTGTCAATGGTGAAAGAAGTTATAGGGATTCAAATACGATCGAAATTTCATATGTATCTTACAACCGTTTCACGATCTTTGCTTAGAAGACTCGTGGCGTCAATTTATCTCAGATGTAAATTTTTCACTACAAATGCTTTATTATTTGCACATGAAATGCAATAGAGATTGGTCCAATGAGTGATGCTGAAAAACCGACCACGTCAGTTCCACTGGCATGCCTCGGCAGCTGTCTTAATCAACCGGTTTGTCTAGTGCACTGAAATACAGAAGCGAATATCGTACCAATCCTGGTGCATTATTCACTTGCTCTTATTTTAAGAAAGACCAGGTTTTTAATTATGTGAGGTGACGTTAGGTTATGTAGGTGCCATTCAGCTTCACATATTTGCATAATTCCTTGTTTTTCTTGGCACATTTGCGTTGAAGATTCAAATAATCAGTTTATGCAAAAAGTTCCGAATTGAAAAGTCCAGAGTTCGTGAAGTAAAATCATTACAACGTGTTTCGAATTGAAAAGAGCCGCTTTCGGCTATAGAACGGGCATTGCAATAGCGATTATAAAATCACACGAGTGTGGTGTTGAGGTGTGGAAATTCGTTTCTCAATATTTAAAGCATCGTTATGAGCGTATAATGCTGCCAAACGTTTGTCACTATGAAAAATGCTGCATACATCAAATATTACATTGCACATTGCCGTATCATATTCAACGTTCTCACGATTGCCTCTTTAATCGTATAGAACATTCGATCGATTTTATAAAGAAATAAAGCAGATGTATTAGAATGAACACAGCTGCATAGTTTTTTTAATTTTATCAATAATCGATATCTACAATAAACCTTGATGGATTTTTTTTTATTCTGTTGCATAAATGCAACGATCAATGTGATTTCTATCTTTAGCGATCAATCTTCCCCTAGAGAATATATAAAAATTTGTGTGTTAATGATGTGCTAAATAAAAAGATCGGAGAAAAGAAAAATATGAAAACCATGCCTTAATAAGTAATAAATACGATTTATTTATATATAAGAAGAAAAAAAAAATTCATTCCTATTTCTTGACTAAATGCGTTCAAACGTAATTGCTTTGAAAGCGTAATTAAGGATTCAAGTATTTCATCAATAGCAAAGAGGATGTACTATAAAAATCATATACTTGAATGCGTACGTGATTTATAAAATATTCCTTCTAGCAATAATTTATTCCTCGTTGAGACGACATCTTTCAAAAACTATCGCATTTAATCTACTCTAGAATGTTGACAGTCACCGCGAATCAAAAAATTCATGCAAATCATAGGTACAAATAAACGAACGATAGTATCAAAAAATAGTTTAAATTTCCAAATCTTCTTATAAGCCTAAATGAATAAAATCGTCGACATAAAATTTATCTTCTAAAATTAAGCTAAAATTAAACTCATGATGAGGTTATCGATGAAATAAAATCAAACAAAAGAAGAGTGAAGAGAAATTCACAAGAAAAAACAATAAAATGAATGAAAAATTTGAAAGAAGCATCGGAAAGAAAGAAATATCAACAACACTAAGCAGCAGCTGTAGCAGATACACAAGTAACAGCACCATTACCTCGATTGCACTCTCTATTCCCAACAACTGTACAAAAAAAAAAATCGTTTTCCATCAGAATAGAACACTCTTGCGTTATGTAAACATTTCTGCATCAATACGCTTTTCAATAGTTTCTCTTTCGTAAAAAAAAGAAATCATCAAACACTATCAACACCTCAACTACTGTAATGTTTTGTTGGTGGAAAAGGGGACGAGCAATGATTTGGGCAATCAGAGTGATCGATGAAAGTAACGATCACGCTGTCCGACTCGATCATCGATATCGAACGCACATTCACCCATAAATCTGAGCATATCCATCATTCCTGAGCAGCATGGGCGCAACCCAATGACCAGCCGAATTTGCTCAGATTATCTTTATCTGCATTGATCGAGCATCAGGTTGATCGAAAAGGTAAAAAGGTAGACGGCATTTCTTTAATAAATACAGAAATAGTGATTCGATACCACATGTTACGTTACAATGACTCCATTATTAGCGGTTATTTTGCCAACTACAATTATTGAATAGCCAAATTTTGCCAAAATGAAATAAAATCAAACAAAAGAAAGGTGAAGAGAAATTCACAAGAAAAAACAATAAAATGAATGAAAAATTTGAAAGAAGCATCGGAAAGAAAGAAATATCAACAACACTAAGCAGCAGCTGTAGCAGATACACAAGTAACAGCAACTGCACTCTCTATTCCCATCAACTGTACAAAAAAAAATCGTTTTCCATCAGAATAGAGCACTCTTGTGTTATGTAAACATTTCTGCATCAATGTGCTTTTCAATAGTTTAAACCATTCAATCACAAAAATGTAGTCAAGCGAAAGAAATTCCTTTTAGTGACCAATCTATAAATTAGTTACAAACTATAGAAGAAAACAAATGTTTAAACTATAGCATTCTCTAAAGGAATTTCACTCAAATCGACTGGTCAGCAAGGCTATTTTCTCAACGAATACAAGGAGACGTGTTATGCGTTTTTGCAAAACCATCAACCGTATTGCATTTTGTACAGTAGCAACTGCAAATCCCCTTCCCCCCTCTTTTTTGTTCTGACCGTTATCGACCCAACCATTCAATTAAACCGCAAAACAATTGGGAAAGAATGCTCAACCAATGCAGACGCATTTGAAAGTAATGCTTATCTCAGTTTTTTACGCCTATCGCACATTTTTGAAAAGAGTCTTTTATATGCGCGTAACAGTTTCAACTATCAAATCACAAGAAACAACACTGATCAAACACCCCTTCACTGATATTTAAAATAACCGCATTATCGATGAATTTTTTGTGCAACTGGTCCAATATGATTGGCATTACTGATCAGGTTGCAGCAGAGGATACTACATTCTTGTTTAAATATTCGCTCAATTACCCAGCTAACTGAATTGACAGAATTACAAAAGCGCGCATTATGCGAATCGCTTCTCTATGTTGCCACTACGGAGGTATACCAAGTGAACAAACGGTACACATTTCTAAATAAAATCAAACTGCCACTATGAGGAAATTCTCTACCCTCGTTCATTTCAGTCATAAGCAACGATAAATTAATTCAGTAAACAGTCGCATTGATCAACATAATGATAATCTGCATCAATTTCGCGTGCGATCAGTTTTGAATAAATTTTTGCGAACAATTTTGAGAATATGAATAGAACAATTAAATAAGTTCTACAAAGTTTGTAAGAAATGAAGTTTTTTTTCTATTTTACATTACGATAGAAGTAGACGAAAAAAAAAGCTTAAAAGAGTGTAAAAATTTCATAGCGATGAAAATTTCTCTTTCTGCTCGAATAAACAAATGCAAATATTCAAAAGATGATTTCGAACGATTATTTTCCTGAAAGAAATTATATATTCGTTTTAGAGGAAAAATCGAAAAAAAAGGAAGAAAAAAAAGATGAAAATATTTGAGCGGAATTAATTTGAGAGCAAACGAGCATGTTGAATGGAATATGAGCAAATCAAATTGAAATTTTATGCATTGACGAACACGTTTTCTAACAAATGGATGAAGTTAATTCTATTTCACCACAACATCGTTCAATAAATGACAAGTGCATTCATTAGTGGGATAAGAGAATAACGTTTGAAAACTTAGTGGAATGAGAAAAATTCACCGCACATATTTTCTATAGTATGATAGGATAAAAGCTCTTGCAGGTTTACTATTGGTTCAATCACGTTGAAGAATACCTGTATTTCAATTTAAAAAAAACTTGTCTTTGTTTTCGTAACGAAGTCTCGAACATGCATATTCTTAGCCATAAATTCGCAATGCATGATATATATATATATATATATATATATATATATATATATATATATATATATATATATATATATATATATATATATATATATATATATATATATATATATATATATATATATATATATATATATATATATATATATATAGGCTGAACTGAACACATAAATTTTTAGGCCATTTCCATGCTTCCAAAGATGCAATTGGCAAAAGGGTACTACAACATTCGCTCCTTGTAAACCAACCAACACCATCCAACATCTCGAAATACCGTTAGGCATGCATTAGCCTAGTAATCATTCGACTTTGCAAAATTTGCTATTGGAAATTCGGCCAATCCTCTCAATTTATCGTTAAGTAAGATGTGAACAAAACTCTTGAAATACTAAACATCTCAATGGATGGGTGAATCTCGACGAATGGCATCGAATAGCATTATTCATGCATTTATGGGACGGTATATGAAGCACGTGACGTTTCATCTCAGAGACGCGTTCTACAAAGCGTGACGATCAAATATCAAGTCGCTAATGGATATAGCCAAGAGGGTAATGTTCCCTTAAAACCACAAGAGTCATGTTGATCGAATATTCAAGAAATGAAGTTAGGATGCAAGACAAGCTCTAATATTTCCCATCCCCGTACCCATTCACCTAGCAATGGAACATAAATCGGAGTATAACAGATCCGAATTTCCGCTCTGCAGATTTTACGTATGTTTTATTCAGTAGTAATATTCAAAGAAAAAACTTCAAAGAAATTTCCAAGCAAGTTGATATATGGCAAAACTGCTCATACTACAACAACGACAATAACAGGTTGCAATAGTCTGACAATTTTCAGGACGCGTTGCAGACAAACATCAGGCCACACATGGCGCCCCATTAAGAACTATGTACAGCAGGATCAAGGGTTACTTATCGGTGGGATGAAAGCAGCCGATTACGATTGGTGCTCGAAGCTAACAGAAATAGTGATGCCGAAAGTGATAGCGAATGCAGAGGATGATTTGTGAGGATAGTTAGATATAATAACGAAGGGGGGGGGGCATGATTTACCGCCAAGATACGAGATCAATGACCGATGAGGGAACATCATGGAGATGCATGCTGGTCAGCAAAGCAATAAAATTACTGCAAAACGAATCGACGGCAAGGCCAGCATGTCATTAACCGTGCCGACTATCACACATTATCGCGCATCCTAAACACTAAATCCTCAGATCACATCATGAGTTCAACGAAATACATCCTCGCTATCGACAACTCAAACAGTTGGCGACACTTTCCTTTGCAGTTCCAAAAAATGCGTGACCCAATTCGTCTGTACACGCTAGGAAACTGCATAAATCAGTGCCTACCGCTCAGTTAAAACGATATATGATAACAGTGAAACGGTATCAACATGCTGACCTTATCAGGAGGTCAGACCTTCAATTCAGTTCCACTCTGCAATAACGCGATGAGAACCAATTATCGCCACAAATTTTGCAGTACCACGTCGACAAACAACTTTGTGAATTTACAAAGCACAAGTAATCCAAAAACATTTAGCAATAACCTGAACTGAAAATAACTTTTTTTTAAAATCAGAAACGATTCCAGATTTTAATTCAGTTCGTTTTACAATTACTTTATAACCATTCCCGAGATTGCACAGGAATGTCAGTGATCACTAGGGTGCGTATTTCTCAGTATCAGCAAGAAGATCGAACATGTCGGATAATCGGCACGAATGACCGACCAGCCAGCGAATCGTACGTTGACAAATGTCTTTAGAGAGTCTGCAATCGGCTATCAGATCGTGTAGCCACGATAGATGAGTGTATGCAGCAGTAGCGCGACAGAGATTTGACGAATCGACGACGTGCAAAGACAATCCCGATTCCACTATTTCCTAACGACATCGATGCCTTGTGAACATTGCTCACTCGGATATCGGAGTTGATATCAGTGCAGGGAAAACGAATGAACTCCTTTAGACGCAAGCCACACAGCGCTTGAATATTCATCAATAACGCAAGTGCTTTTCTAAGTGTTAGGTTATTCGGTTTGTTATAAAAGATTCCTTCAAATATTGGTTCTCTGCCATTTTTTTCTTCGTTCGCTTTAGCGTAGGAAATATTTGCATAAATTAGCCTCATTGAGTTCACTTGGCGAACTAGTATATATATATATATATATATATATATATATATATATATATATATATATATATATATATATATATATATATATATATATATATATATATATATATATATATATATATATATATATATATATATATATATATACTGTAGTTCGCTAATTCTCTGAAGTGGAATCAACGTAATTTGTAAGAAAATAATCAGCGATAAACGAAAACTGAAATGTTATGCAGTTTAAACAAAAGATTGATGAGAAATGATCAATAATGCATATTTTTATTACCTTTCATAAAGAAAATTCATCGCATTCAAAACATAAATAATATCATAAAACGAAATAAAATTTTCTAGATTAGTTACTCAGATGAAGCATCGTAAGACCGCATTAAAATGAGTCGTTTTAAGAGTTAACGAATCTCGGAGAAAAAGACTGAATCGCTCGAATATTCCAAGATTTTTTTTTTTAATCAGAGAACAACGGTCGGACCTATGAGTAATTTGAGATTCTTCTAATAAAAATCAAAAAATTTGATTATTTAGCAAATTCTACTAAATGCAACATCGCTAGTGCATAGCAAGTTTTTTGTGCATAAAATATTCCACAGAATTTGAAAACTTTTTAAAATCCATGAAAAAGGTCAATAGGCTCATTCAAATGGCCCATCGACGAATTGGTGCTATCTCGCTCTTGTTGCATTCCATCACATTTGAATATGGAAAGAAATAAGTGCGGCGCCAATCTATTCATCATTCATTTCAATAGCGTGCCAACAATTTTCTTTTCTTCTCGATACGCACACTTAGAACGGAAAGGACACTGCTTGAGATGACAACATGACAATGAAATACTCAAGTTTAAGCAGGCATATCGACGAAGTAAACTTATATTTCAGGTGCTGCGATTCACCTCTTTCATTTAAATCACATAGGATCAACGACTCGTGAGTTTCCCTAATGTGTTTTAAATCGCACTAACATTAGAATTATTTTTCTTTTCTTTGAAGAAAATGCTCAAATCATTTTTCATCGCTTTATTGCGTTAGCTTCATACAGAAGAACAATATGATATCGATATATGGACACCTCAAAACACTTTGACTAAAAGTAGCGTAAGGATCAGATTTCCACTACAAAGGTTCCCTTGAATAAATTTCTCTGAGCAAATAAGGCTTAATCGTCCGGTAAGATTTTATATCAAAAAATATATCCATCGTTTAGAAATATAATATTTTAGTTGAATAGTATATGAAAGCAATAGGAAAGTAGGTAGGGTAAAAGTGAGAGAATTGCTCTCATAGATATTGCAGTGGAATATTTGATCAGCTAGCTAGTCATCGATCAACAATCCCACTAACCTACAAACAACGATATTGACATAGATCACTCAGAAATATTCATTCAGGTATTGCTTTTCCACGTATATTACGCTTCACCTGACGCTGTAAACAACCAATCAAGATAACGGTCATAAATACGGATATTAAATAGGGTATATGCCCAATTCTATGAAATTTTAGGAGACTGAAATGTTTAAAAATGGTTATATAAATTTCTTTATTGCAGTTATGCATCAATAGATTTTAACGCAAACAATAGTCATCTCAATATATATAAACATTTCTCCGCCGAAAAACAGGAAAATTGGAAAATTCACATTTATGAAAGATCGTTTTCCTGAGGAGAACGGTTGCAATTCATAAAGTTGACTATGAAAAATCAGGAAACACACGTTGCCGATTCAAGAAGTTTGTAAAAACTATTTGTTGCTATTACACTAAAATATACGCTTCTAATCTAAAATGGCGATTTTCATTGTAAGATAGGTGGAATATGCTCGACATCTATAAATGAATTGTCCACGCCTGTCTACTATTATAAGTGTTAGCATTCCTGTTATTATTATTACTAATATCATTATTCAAAATTTGATTACTATTCAATTTCATTAACTAATCAAATTGAAAGTTAATCGAGCAATTTGTAATAGAGAAAAAAAACTGAAAATTTTAGAGTATTTCATTGAATGCATGAGATTTAGATACATCGATCAAGCAATAAAAGTTGCCCACAAAGGAAAGGCAATTTGACAATAAGACCGCTGTTAGAGACTTAAAATTTGTGAAAGGTCGAACGATTAGACACGCATAACGCGCAGATGTTGCGCATTACCAACAACAACGACGTATTAACACAAATTCGAAGCGTTCTTATTGAAGCTGAGCACGAAAGAATAGAAAATGCGTTATAGAACGTATTCACGAAGACACTCGTAATAAGCGCGAAATCAACCACACTAATGGACGAGCAAATTTAGCGGTCAACGAGCAGGTGTGTACCCGATAGCGTTTGCACATCAATCCACAACACAACCTCTTCCTCTCATTCGAAGGTCACTCAACAGTTTGCAATCTTTTTTTTTACTTACGCCAAAGTATGACTGTAATAATTGCAAATGTGAAGCTTATTGTTTGTTCATTTTATGGACTTTTACTTAATTATTCATTGAATTCAATTTGTCGCATTTTAAAAAGCTAATTTATAGTGCATCGCAAAGTATATGCAATTTATTTGCATTCTATTCTGCATCTAGAAGTGTGGAGTTTTTTGACAATTGTAATGAAAAAAAAGTTCACTGAACGTTGAGCGATTCTTCGGCGCTCTATTTTTTTCTATCAGTGGAGCGATTTTATCCAACATTTATTGACAACCTTATATCATATAGGTACAAGCGATTATAGAGAAGCTATGAGCATAAATATAGTAGATAAGCCGGTCAGAGTAATGAAGGCAAGGATAGAGGAAGGAGGGGGGGGGGGGGGGGGGGGAGCATTTATGATCGGAGAATAAGAAATGAGGAACATAGCGGCATTCTCGGTTACCGTTGTTTTGGACCAAAAGGCGCATAAAATTTCCGCCAAAAAATATTCGAATTTAACATAGTCGCCATTTCGCTAAAAATTGATACAATATGAAAATTTGAAAAGGAAATTATTATCACAATTGATTTTAGTCATTATAATAATCAATGAGAGGAGAATAAATTAGAAAGAATCGCTAAATGATTATAACGATAATAAGCACTAATATTTTTTTACTGAATAGAAAAATTGTTACGAAATTTTCGAATCATATGAACAATCCTACGATAAATTTTTTCAGCATTCAATCATCCATAAATTTTTTTTTTACTACAGCCCAAAATCTTCATTGTTAAATTCCTCTCAAACTCTTTCATCGAATACCATGCAATGAGCGAAATCACGATACAAATAAACCGTCCAAAATTATCTACCATATCGAAACTTCGGAAATCAAAATTCTTGAGTGAAAAATTTATTTGCGTCAATTTCAACGTAGAGAAGGGATAATATTTAGGTTTGCTACCGAGAAATTCCAAAATTGGCGTGACTGACACCATTTGCCTTTCACTGATAAAAGTCGCTTAGACAGAATCGTTACTTCAAGAGAATGTAACAAAGCCTAGGAATCGAACTATAGACGAAACAGCTACGAAAGATGCAGCAATTTTCAAAATTGTTATTAAAAAGAATCCATCTGTTAGGAATTGTGAAAGGGACAGGTTGAAGTCGACCCTCTCAAATGACGCATAGCTTTCGTTGAAAGAAGAACTCGAGCCACGTGTATTTGTTGAAGGCGTTAAAAACTTTTGCAAAACGCCGCCTAATTCGTCATGCTTTCACACTGAGATTACTTAAAGGCAGCATAACTTGTGGACTGTGATCATTGTTCTCATAGCTAGCGTATGTTCTATGGTACAAAGCGATAAACGACATTGCCCTTTTATGCGCGATACATTCATTTACACAGCCGACAAGCGATCTTTAAATCTGACTTCACGTATAATACTTAAGAATACTATGGAAAGGGATCGTTTGAATCCCAAAGACAACAAAATATATTTCTGTCTAGTTCAAAATTACGGTCTCCTGAACTTAAGCTTCATTTATTTTTCACGTTAGTGCTTAGCATGTAAGCGAAAGACAATGTGTAAAAAAGTTAGTCGAATAAAGGCATCAAATAATAAAACTAGAAATCATGAGCCAATTAATTGATATGTTTTCTTGACGGATTGAAAAAGCCGGAAATACCGTCCCTGTAAATAATGAAAACAGCTGCTTTAGTGCATGACGATCCGACTCCAATAATCAATATTTGGATAAGAAATTAAGAACGACAAACCCGAAATCCACCAAATCTAGCTCCAAGTATACGATAACACCAAGAAGTGGTCCTCTTGCACTATAAGCTCTAAAAAAAGGGATAAGCCAGCAGCGTCTTGATTTAGAATTAATGCAGGTACATGCCACATGAGCCCGACGGGGAGGATTTCTTCCTCAGGCTTCGCCTCCTAGCGGATAAGGGACTCGCTAGCTTATATACAAGAGAGCGAGAGAGACCGCTGAGAGCCAAAAATATTCGCGAATTAAGCGCCGCCTTTAACGTATGGAAATGAAGCGACCAGGTGCTGATTAATTTTAGTGCCATGTAAAAACTATTTTCATGTATAATGGAACTTACGAGGAAAACCCTAATTTGATAAGCTTTTCACGGAGCCTGAAACATAACCGCACCGGAGCCCGAAAGAAATGAGGTTCAACGCAACCGCAAGACAACACAATACAGCACCCTCGGTACGTTGTGCAGAGTATTTGAAGGCATCATTACAGTCGCAAGAAAGACTCGCATCTCTGTCATCCCGCCCTCCCGCCTCCGGGGAAGAGCTTCCTCATCGTTTTCACCAAAAAGGCACTTTACCACTTGATTTTCCCGTTTTTGCCCCTCCCCTCCCCCACTATCACCTTAGTACTTGATAAGAAGCAAACAATGACGCGTACTTGAGAAGCTTAAACAATTATACTTTTACTGTCAAGTCACTAGAAAACTAATAGTATGTGAAATAATAATCAATTAGCTGCAACTGATCGGTATGACCTGTTGAAATATAAACCGCTCTTGCAAACTCTTTAAAGAATTGATGTTGCGCTTTTCAATTTTTGCAAAAATGCATCATAGACAGTGTCTGTGCATATGCAAATTTTTGGCCGTTTTATGTGACGTTTGTATAAAGTGTTACTCAGTGGCGTGTGCGGCGCTATGTACGCCAAATTTCGAAGTACAAGCTTCATTGGTTCCGAAATTGAAGCTATCGAACAAACAAATGCATATGCACAAACACAACTCCACCACAATGCGCCATATAAAGCAACATTCTGAAAGCGTGCAACTATAGCAAACAACATGCAAACTTAATAACTGAGATTCATATGTTTTGTAAGGTTTAAAGTGTTGTTCCTTTGAGTTTGAAATATTTCCGGTGGACCTGAATCCAAAATACACGCAAGAGATATTCGACTAGCTGGACTGAAGCTTTCAACTGCTTTCGAATGCGCACTTCACGTCGTAACACTTTTATTCATGGTTGTTGTTTGTGTGATCGAAGCATTGGGTGAATGGCAGTCGCTAATGGACTGATAGCAGTTGATCAGAGTTGAATGCCTACAGCTAAATGCATCGGTCGAGAATTGAACGAAGTAGATGTGGTACTTGTGAACGGAATGATGGATGGCCGAAATGAAAGTGAGCAAAATTGTTGCGTTGCGCTTGGGAATTAGAAATATTGGTTGAGAGAATTCCCACTAACGCATCCATATTTCACTGTGTAGCTACAAGGTTGACATGCATATCTCAAAATAAATACAACGGTTTTCCCTGAAGGAAAATGCTTCTTTGAAGTGCATCTCGGAAAAGTGCACGCACATTTTAGACAGCCGATTTAGAAAAAAATACGGCTCTTATTTTAGGGGATGAAGGCTCATAGTTTCAGTAACCTTAGCGACTAACAAAGAATCAGACAGATTTTTATGAGGGAAGACGGCATGGCACAAGGGCAATCGAGTACGATTTAATAACGTCTCATCAGAATCATGATCGTGGAACGACGTTCCAGCAATCCGACTGGAAGAGCAGTAAATAGAAGATAAATAAAAATTTTGAGAAAAATATATTGTTGGTGTAAAGAACTTCAACATCGATCTCAGTACAGATTTCGCTACCGTTCAATCAAACAGGGTCCCAGGTCATTCGCTCAGAGATGAAAACGCTCAAATGCGTATCTCATTTGACGATACCACACAAAAGTAACAACGTGACCTCGGGCAAAATCAGTACAACCACTGTGTTCTCAAAATTTTGTGGACAGCAACCGTAAGGGAGCAAACATTTGTTAACGGGAAAGGAGGCTTTAGGCTATTATTATAGCATGGAACTACAATAATTGAAACGGTTTTTTTGAGCTCGTTGGGCCTATCTGAATTCCCACTGGAAAGCCACCTTACTACGACAGCATGGCAAAACAGGAGGAAATAATGAGGAACATGGCATTCACCATTCTGCAAAAATGTAGAAATTACTGAACAGGAATACTGCCTAACAATGACTCGAGACAGGAGACCTTGGAAAAATGGAAGGCACCAATTTAAAGACAGTCATATATATATATATATATATATATATATATATATATATATATATATATATATATATATATATATATATATATACAATTTAAGCGTGCAAATCTTTCAGAAGCTCTAGAATCGAGTTATATCTACATTTGACTCAAGTATACTATCCCTTCTGCATATCACTTGTTAAATGAAAGACGGAACGATACGGCTAAAGTGAATATTGGGTCCGTACTGAGATAGTATTACGTACAAAGATGTTAAACTGTAAATAGCCTGAAATGCTAGCATAAACATGCCCTTGCCTAGGACATAAGTAAGAACAACTTCAGCAAGCAGAAGGGAAACTTCTGCAACGAACACACGAGATAGCGATATCAATTCCTTCTTGGAAAAAGAATAAGAAAAAAAAACTAAGGCTATAATAAGCTTTCCGGATATTTTTTGCTCAAAAAACTTTTGTTCCTTCTCATTAAAAGCTCTTTCTCTTCGAAATTTCTCGGTATTTTAGCAGAGAGAACACTTAACCGCAATAACAGTATCCTCTTCTCCCTCCTGCGATGACTCCTTAAGATTTTCGACGCACACTAATATTGTCTAATATTAGGATCATTTGGCGGATATATAACCTGAAATCGCGAAATGAGTAATGAAGGAACCTGTTGGTCAGCGGCCAGTCGATCAAGTTTCTTGCGAGCGACAGCCTTCTTAGAGAAATTGGCCTCTATTTTGCCAAGTTTTTCGTTGGTCATATGAATCCACTTGCGAAGTTGTGATAGTGCCGATAGCTCACGATCCTCTGCAAAAATACTATATAAATGCTAACTGAACTATTATCATGGAAGAGATTTTTTCCAATGCTGATGTCATTTATTTATTCACCTCTAGAAATAATCGAAAATGTATAGAATTGATTTGTTTACGAAAGCAAAAAAGTTGATTTGAAAAATACAACACCTACTGAAAAAAAAATCTATTAAATGATGTGTTGATAACATAACATTCACATATCGAGGTAAATCATTTCAAAAAAGCAGCGTTGGAGTATTACTAGTGGGATGACGATTACGATCTTTGAAAATATTGGAGCGGAATAAATTCACCCTTGAAACCGTCAGTTCGTAGTTTCGTTAGAAAATTAATGCGTAGAGAATCTTCGGTCGCGGCATTCTTTGCTAATTCACCTTTGTAAACTAAAAGTGTCAGTGAAATGAAACTAATAATTTTCGACGAATTCTAAAGCAAAAGAATTAAGGTGTAAGGAATTTCTGATGTGCCTACTTGAATACTCGTACGTTAATTGCAGTAAAATAAGCACTGCTTCAGAATTATAAGTTATGCACACCGAATTACGGTAGCGGCATTTCAGTGCCCTCTTACATGTAATCTTCTGATGCCGCAACGCGATGCATTGTGAAATGTTATGATATGCCCTTACATATGGCCGGTTTGTACCTGTTTCCGGTTCACATCTAATCTGCACTTCCCCTTTACATGACGCTTTCTTGTAACTGTCCGATGTAAATGCTACCGTTGGAAAGGAGCCATACGTTCTGGTTGCTTGGCAACGCAACTAAAGGGAATCACACGATTGTGTTTTTGACCAGAAAGAGACACCTATGCCTCGATACGATGGCTGCCCATAAAGTCGGAGAAAGGAAGTCAACGGTGGACGTTTCCGCATTTGAAACACCCTAAGAGGAATGGGGGGCGAAAAACGAGGGTAGTAAGCGACAAACATATCGAGGTCGTCGGATACAAGCAAAACCTGTGCGAAGGATTGTGGGGAGATATCTCAGACTCGTTTCTCTTTTACCGCCTCCGTAAGCCCCAACCATTCACAACTTCTGCACATCAAAAGAAACTAAAAACACATAACGAATCGAAAGATAATAAACTGAACGCCGAAAGACTGGCTTTCTCCATTCTCGAAGCCATCCAAAAAGTCCATCCCTCAAAACCTCAAGGCTCTGTTGTCGTTCACGAAAACCACCAAAGGGCAGCATCATATGGCCTTCACCTCTCGCCTCTTTTTGGACGAACGATTTGAGAAATTGTAAGCTCCACAATCAGAATTCATCTCGCTTTCGTGGAAAAGAAGTGGAAATCGAAAACAGGCACTACATCCAAGACATGCGGAAACAGATTTCAATCCATTATCCAGCAATCATTTAAGGAAGGACACTGGCTCCATTAGAGCAATTGAGCGTTTCTCCTTGATCCAGAGAGACGTGTACTGCCTGTAACTACCTCCTTGGGTGAATTGAAGGCCAGAAATTTCGGCTTTCCAATCCTTCCATACGACCAGCCGAACCCTTGCATACAATGCCCTACGCCCCAGATCAGTGTTATTTCAAGCCAGCCGACCAATCTTAGACTGCTCCTGGTTGACGCTTGGAAACAATTCAATTCGCATGCACCCGCTTGATTAGCATCTGCTAAACTACTTTGCATGTGCAAAATAACAAATTAGCTTCTTCGCGTTAGAATAAATCAAGCTCATCCCGTAGATATTTCGACATTATGTCTCTAAAAACTCTATAAAATATGCGTTATGGAAGGGTTACATTAGTGCTTTCTTCCCAAAAGTCTTTCAACCATCAATAATTGTAACAAATGATTGAACTCCACAGTTAAGAAATTCTTTTAATATATAAATAGGAACATTTTCATTCATAGTCTTTCTAGAAAGAATATAGAACATTTGCCACTGAAATACTTTATTGTTTTTCTCCTTCATAAAATCTGTTTTTATAACTTTGTTTCATAACGCAAAAATATGATAGAAGTTTCGAGAATAAAAGCTGTATAACTGATGATAATCGCCCCGAACTTAATGCCTTTCATAGTTCCCCCACCACGCAGCAAAAAAAAACAGCACCAACCCCGCCATAACCGTTGGCGAAGCATATTCAGCTGGAAGCAATGATCAGGAACACAGATGGGTAACCAACCACCCGCACACCACAAGTGGATCATGAGAAAGTTCGGCGATTCTTTGGTTTGTGATTAAATTTAGCCGTTTAAATTCACAAAAGCTCACTAAGAATTGTAATGAGTTCATAGTAGCTCTGAACAGAGGAAAGCTAACGTGCCGATTTTTGAATATGGGGAGTTGCTTTTTTAATCCACCAGATAAAGGCTAAAAAACAGCTGGGAGAAGTACCGAAGTGAAATTTTAATGTGCACCATGTGGAAACGAATGACTTTCCAGAACGATTGCTAGTAGTATGACAAAAGTCCAAAAATTTGCATAATCAAATTTAACACTAAAATGATTATTTGTAGAATTCCATAGAGAAAATCTCCTAACTGCTAATATAAAATCATGCAGCATCAATTTGTAACTTATACGATGCGAAATAATTGATGCTGCGTTTTTTTTTTTTAATGTAGGCATTAACGATGACAAATGTGAATCAACAAGCCAAATAGCTAACTAGCAAGAGGCAACATATGGATGCTTTTTGCACTTCGCATGCATAGAAGTAATGCTTCCAACGATGTCTGAGAGAAAATTCCCAGATAAACGTCGTAAACGAAGACTCTTCAACGCTGATCTCATGAGAATAAGCTTTGACGGCTCGTTATGGTGGCCATTGCTCTTTTCAAATAGAAACTACAAGGCTTCGAAAATCTTGAAAGTATTCAAACACTGAGAGATTATGTGATTGCATCAATCAAACCAACTTCTAAATTATCATCTGATAACGAGTGGTCAGCGTTACTTCATTACAACGAAAGCTTTAAAGCTTCCTATCGTTTCAGTGAATGCAGATGATACTTGTTTCCATCAACAGAAGCAATTCTTAACTCAGCTTTCATAGGAGGTTTCAGAATATCACATGCAATATGATAACAAACGCTTATGCGACATCTCTACGCGTGTTTTGAAAATTTCCAGTGCTAATGTTCCGGATCCAAGACAAGCATTTGCGAAAAAAAAAAGAAACCTAAACTTAGCGTAATGAGAGAGGAAAAGGAAAATGCAAGTAGGGCCATCTTATTTTCAGATCTTCACCTAGATTTGATAGCTTGTATCCGCTCGCTTTGCTACTGGCTTCGTAAGGCTAAATTGTCGACAACGAAGGCTTTCAAAGAAGGCAAATCGATGACGCATTATCGTTTTCAGCTATATGTGACCACATTTTTGCCATACACTTGCGTTGGCCGGCAATTTTGAACGATTTCACGACACGCACCAAATTACACGAAAAGTTATCAACGCTAGAAGTTTAGTAAGGTCCCAAAAATAGTGGCGAAATCGGTGGTTATGCAGTTACGCAGATTATGGCATCGTTTCTTAAGACAGGATTACTTAAGAGAAACAACATCAGTTGCAGAGGAATTTCATCTCCAACTCATAAATTTCAATAAGGCGGTATTTGAGCGACCAAAAATCGGTGAGGTAGAAGGGAGCGAGGAAGGTTAAGTGGGTTTCCCGCAAACCCCATAGATGATTATTGATGACGTCACGATCTCAAAAAAGTCCAAAATCAGCTGTCTATGGAATCTCGTCGACCGAATTGAGGTCTATCTATGAGCAAGCACTTACTAATGCATTCATGCACATCCATTAGGCGAAGTGGCATCCATCAGCGGACGAAAAATGGTTCCGCCGAACAGCTCGACTGACTGAATTTTAAACTATGTATTCGTGTTCACTGAAAACTGTGGGCCCCCAGTCTGCGTAAATAGCAATGAATTCAGGACCATTTGAAGTTAGTGAAAAGATTTCAAAGCAGCGCAATAAGCGAGAATGTTGGAAAATCCTATGCATCTCTTGGCGTATGTGAATGAAAACAGCGTGGTACTGAATTTAGCTCAGTGCAATGCAAGTTATTTTGCGAAAATTTCGAACGACCTTAACTCAAAAAATGAGAATAGGATAAACAAAATTATGCTGGACTGTTGGAAAAGGCAATTTGTATTATTCGACCTCCAGCCTCTAACGATGACTATTACAGGGCGATCTGTCACTTCACTTTTCTTTTGAGGTTTATTTCGCCTTCCATTTATAAAGTGAGGCTCGCTTAAAGAAACAGTGTTTTCAATAAAGCTGCAATCATCTGTTTAACTGAAGTTTTACAGGCAACTACCTGACGTCTGTAATACTCTTGCAAGGCTCGAAAGGTGACGATTCTGTGATATCTGGCTGCAATTGAAGTACTGGAAAATACTGCATAGGTTATGCTTCGCGCATGAAGCAGCTAAATTTTCACCTTCAATTTTAGTGCTTAAAAATTGAAACAATCGACTGCTGTGCAATGTTCAACCACTACAACTTATCGACTCAACGATCGAATAATAAAGACTGCTCTCAAAGACTACAGCGTTAAAGTACTTCACATTTCGAAAGTGTTCAAAGTTCTTGAGCGTACAAATCGCAAATGAATCTACAGCCTGAAAGAGTCAGAACTCCTCCATGGAAAGGATACGTTCTTAGCGCTTTTATTCAAATTCAAAGGTGGTCGAGTTTCCCTGTTCTCTAAGGGGAATCCAAAGTCTCAGCCATCCTATGTGCCATTCGCTCGGCTCTTCCACCTCTTTTGCTGAAACCATGCTGCTACATAAATCCTCATCTGACTGCATAAAGAATAAGTCGCCCAAAGTACTACACCAACGTGGCATCTTGTTCTTTCGAACTTCTTATTTCTATGCGCTTTTGCAAAGTTTTCCAAAACAGGAATTCTTCGACAGTACAATTCTGGATCTATCAATACACACAAGGTTTCAACGATAAGCTCACTGTCTGATCGTCTGAACTGTTGTTGAACTTCGACGGTATAATTTACACCATACGATTCCTCAGCCATGAGCTACTGACACTTGTCATTTTTGCAAAACCTATTGATTTTCTTGGAAAATGCATTAATGGGCATTCCGCTACTATGATTATATTCTGTTAATATTTAGCACCTGGCCAGTTGGCGAGCTCAAATGTAAAAAAGCACATATCGCACTAGTCTTCAAGAAGTGCTACTGCATTTCATCTATACGGATAATGGGGATAATGGACGCTTAGAAAGGAAATCTCATTGCCAGAAAGGATCATCAAAAAACACAATAGAACGCAATGGAATGTGTAATTAAAAAATAATTACTCATTGAGACAATATTGTTCGCAATAATTTTCAATTTCGTTGACTCCGAATTTAAAAAAAAAATATTCCTATTAGTAATTCACATAAAAGTTGTGCCTTGGAATTCTAAAATCCAATTCGATAACAAATATCGTCTATAGTGGCAATTTTAAATTCGATTAACTCAAATGTATAGGAAAATAGGATGTAACGTTATTTGTAATTTGTGAAGTGAAGTGTTCTCATCTCTCCAACTTGACAAAAAAAAAACAACTGCTGACCACTTTGGAGGTGACATTAAACAAACAAACTCGAACGAAGCCATCAAGCTGTTAGGACCGGAAGATCCTTTGCTGAACATATAATTCCCTGTCGATTACTGTGTCAAAAACTTTGAAATAGATCAATTTTAGTGCTTTTTTTTTGTGATTTTATGTTAAATTCCCTCCGAATACAACTGCACTCAGTTTCACGACATACAGTACACTATCCAACAGCGCACATCAACTATTTTCATGTTTTTTTCATGTATATAAAGCAGGCCATACGCTAAGGGTTAGGCTGAGCAAAAACCATGGACATCCAAATACTGGATGAAGCGGTGGAAAGGAGTTTGCAAACCTATTAATCTACTTCAACTGCCTTAAACGAGCCTATTAGCGTGCACATCAGGTGCCTCAAGCTTGTCCTCAATTATCCGTTCATGGTCAACTGGTCGTTGTGTTCAGCTCATCCTTTTAGAATATATCCCTTCAATAATGTGCATATAAATCCTATCAACTGCTTTTCACAAAGAAATCCCATATGTTTATAAAGCTTAGATTTCCTATTCATTCACTATTGTATTTATATATGAAATACATAGCATCTATGCTTCAATAAAGTGAGGATGATAAACAAAACGGTAAATAAATCGCATAAATGAAAAAATTTGCATGTAATGACCTACAAAGATTCATTCACAGCAAGTAATCCTATTACACCCGTTGTCATGAAACTGGCTGTCTTCAAAAAAAGGATATGAGCTGTCTGATGACCAGGTGAGACATAGAGGCAAATATATTGAATTGTGTGCGACAAAAGAAGGTCCATATTTGCCTACATTAAGATATGCTTACCCTATTAGACAGCTCATATCCATTATTGAAATATAGGCCTTCTTTAGAACTAAAAAACCACATGCTACCGAGTGATTTATCGCTGATGAATTATAATACTTATCATAAAAAGTGTGCCATGCCAAATATAGCATTAAAAAATGACCAATCAACTGCTTCCAAAGAGATGACCGGCCAACTGCTCCTTTAAAAAATGACCAATTAACTGTTTTCTTGAGTAGTCACAATCACAACTTAACTCATCTGCTAAAATATCTCGCCTCATTCTACTGCTATAGCCCGATAAAAAACTCGCATTTTGTTTAGCATCAAAACCATAAAGTACGAAAACTGTTCATTTCAATCGCTCCGAAATATTTTTTTCGGAACACCGAACACGATCTACGAAAGTGCTCGATGAAATCTATTTTTCATCCACATGCATATAATATCTGTATTGTTCGAATGGCCATAGTAACTAACTGCAAACATAAATTCTCCCATAAATAAAATATGGAATGTGCCATTAAACGTTTAGCATTCCATTTAACGGTGTTCTTAAATAATCTTCCTATATATTACTGCATAATTTTTGTGTCTCTCAAAAATATATTAGTGGAATAGTGTATCCAATTAAGAAAACAATCCACAATTATAAACCGTTGTTGCCGAAAGAGAACTAATGCTTTTATTTCAAAAAAAAAAAGAAATTAAAGAAGTCCAATTCATCCAATACGTTAAAGCTTTATTCTATGTAGTGGGTGAGAGATGCTTGAAATCAGCCACCATTACTAAAACAAACGTGCACCTTATATCAACAGTTCAATTCCTATCCCTTCGACTTTGTTCAATAAAACGCCCGCGAAAAATGAAGGAAACAAAACTGAGGAAAATGATAAAACTAACCATTTGTGCATCCTTCAGCAGGCGAACGGCGACGTATTTTCAGATGTTCCATTGCTCTGTTCACCGTGCTCAACCTTCAACAGATTCCATTGTGAAGAATTCGTGGAAGACCGTTTATCAATATCAATATTTCGCGTTTCCAGAACTATGCTACTCTTGAAGGAACTTTCACCTGAATCGGCCGCAGTCGGCCCTATCTCTCATACATTACGGGGAAGCGGGAAACACAGGAATATATATATATATATATATATATATATATATATATATATATATATATATATATATATATATATATATATATATATATATATATATATATATATATATATATTTACATTTATTTATTTATTTATTGTTCCACTTACCCACTTACTTCGCCACAAACTTTCACTGCAATATTTCCGTACGTGCAAGGGATGAGGGTTAAAAACACGTTTGCAGCCCACATTTTCTTTAATTAATGCGTCATGATCGCTTTATTTTGAATTTCGAATAAATCAAATAATGGACTTTTGAAACAAATCACTGATGCGATGTAATTGAAAGTTTTTATATTTTACGATTGAAATATTTTTAACCTTATTTAAGAATCATTTTTTAAAAGAGTATTGAATAAGACTAAAACAATTTTTTAATAGAAGTAAACTTATTACATAGAAAAGTCGATAAAGAAAAACTATTTAGGGAAATTCTTCTATGGCAAGTCGTTTGAGTAATATTCGCGCCGATGCACCAACTCCTGAATAAAGTGAGAGCCCTACGGCTTTTTTTTTCTCAAGTACTACGAGAGAAATAGTTTTGGAGTACTTTTTTTTTTGAAATTTTGAAATTGTTTATTGTGGCCAAATTTTTTACAGCAGTTCTCCCTTAACTTTATGCCACTCAGCATCAATTAAGTATGCAATCAAATAGTGATAAGCAATAAATATCTATGCACTGATAAACCAATACTTCATAGATGCCGTCCACAAAATGCCGACGATTGATGTTGTGCGCAATGTTGTAGAATTAATCAAACACTGATAATCTTCAACGTTATCTTAGGAGAGTGTTGATTGTTCACATCCATTTTAAGCGCTTTTATCAGCTTCACTATTTTTATGTGATTTTTGGCATAAGTTTGTTAATTTTTTTTTTTTTCAGAAACAATTCCATAGTTTTATACAAATGATGGTCATGAGGATTTCATGCAAAAGACATTCACCGTACTACTCAGAAAAAGCCAAAGAGCTTCTCAGTATATTCAGAAGCTAATTTATCGTAGCGAGTATTACTGAAGCAAGGTAAACTTATTTTCCCGAAAATTTCAACAGCAACAGTCATTCGAATGAAGAGTAGGGGAAGAGGGATTCGACGATATTCAGTAACCTATAAAAGTAATGAATAAACGAGACTGCTGGAAGAAGCCTGAGGGCATGGCGGATAAATAAAAAACGGTAATCACTTGTTGCCAGGTAAGTAATGAAGAAGCACTTACTTGTGAGATATCATATTGGAAAGCTGCGGTACGGCCTCAGAGAGTTGCGCACCTTGTGATGCGATCTCCATTTGCCGCTGTTGAAAAACTTCTTCGCTCACCTCCTGAAAATTAAATAACACTTTTTAGCACCTCAACAAATAGGCATTGAAATAAATGAAAAGAATGACGCAAAATGACGTCAATATATTCTACATCTTAACTTACTACCAAATAGAATTCACATCTATGTCACTATATTTCATTTCGCAAGCAAGTGAATTTTATACGATCTCTCTGCGCGTTGCATTATTTTCAAGCTTAATTCGAATCATATGTTACCTCACCATGTCCACGAATGTCTTTGAAATACTTGCGATCACTTGAAAGGTAGAAATGGTTGGGGAAAATAAATAATTAAAAACGAATGTTTAGACGAAATTTGTAATCACTAAAATGTGCAAACACCAAATATGTACCCTGAACATTGTTGCATTAAACTTTACTGTGCAAAACTATGGTATACGGTATATGAAACTTTCAATAAGATACTGTAAATTATGGAAAGGTATATAAAAAATCGACTTCCGATAGAAGTGTCGATAAATTCTAAAAGAAAGAATTTAAAAACAAGCAGACCGAATGAAACAAATGGCCAAACGCGTTTACCCGATTGTCAGATTTAAAGAACAAATGCGTTCCTCTAAATCTACTTTATAGGTAGACGAATACCGATTTACAAGCAAGAAAAATATTAGAAGATCCGATAGATTTTAGAGCTAAATTTTATCAAAATTAAACGAAACATATGAAACAAATGCGCATTAGCAAAAAAAAAAGTTTTCAAATCTACTGCTTATTCGCTCAAATATTATTTAATTCTTGCTTAATGTACTGTTCTCTACCAAATAAAATCGATGAAATAAGATAAACTATATAATTTCTATAGGACTAACGTAAGAAAAAGATTGCTAATAAAAGAGAATAATTCCTTTGTAGTAAAAAAATGCAGCAAATATTTTAGCAGCGTTGATTAACGAACGCTAATTGCTATTCGAAGATAAAATATTGATAATTTCGAAGAATATAAGCAAGCGGAATATCTACTCATTCCACCTCCACTCATTGGACACTACATGTTGGCTCAGTCCTTACACTTTGTTGCCTTCTAAATTATACCATGCATATTTCGGCAATAATAAGTCTACTTTCAATATCCAAATATTGCAGAGGTCGATATGCAAATATTCAACGAAATTTTTGCAAAAATCTCTCAGCATGAAAGAAATGAAACCATAGGGAACCAAACTCCTAAGCAAATCCTAACTGAGCGCCCTCCGCTCCCTTTCTTCTGCTCAACGAAGCTGGATCGCATTATGGTACATATGTTTGCAAACTGGAAAATGCGTCAAAATTCAACGAATAAAAAAGAAAATGAGCTTGAGGCAAATGGGTGGTGGATTTCGAATAAGCGATATGGATGAAGACGGATTCATTGTGAAGGCGGTTGAGGCAATAACGGAGTGTTGACCCATCGCGTTATGGGTAACTATCTCAAGGATAACGCTCATTACGATAGTTCATGCAGCATGCATGCAATCAGTCACAACAATGCCTATCGCGCCATTCAAAACAAAGCCTTCTCTCATAATCGACCACCACTACCATAAATAATGGAATCTGGTTTCCCGGCTTATTTTGTGATAGTGAGATTCGTTTCATCACGAATCCTTAAAATAACTCTCTCTTCATCAAAACATTTACTTATTTCCAGCTGTGACAGAACTCCTAAATTATCAGGCGGAACAGGATTCGAGTTAAGAAATCCAAAAAGAAAAAGTAATAAGTTTCAGGTGAGCAAGGTGTAAGAGGAGGGAATATGGGTCTAAAATTTCAAAACGAATCGTATTTAGGCTGCAAAATAATAGCACATGAAGGGATCATTCAAAAGGTTTGTTGTTACTATGCAATACTGAAAATAACATATCGTAATATTTTGATATTTTATAATCAGTAGCGCTAAGATATTCTGCTTTTTAGGTGAAGTTTCAATTGATAAGAATATAAAATTTTTCCCACATCTAAAAACAAAACTTATAACGATTCTCGCAAAATACTTCCCGCATATAAGAGCTGCACTGAACGGTGAGCAAGTATAATAGGGTTTGCCATTTCAAGGAAATTATGCCTTTTTAAAATGTTAACCATTACCATTCGTTCAATTCATACAAATCCCGTATTTCTAGAAAAGGAAATAGCATATAAGAAATGAAAGTTTTCTATGTTATCATAAGGTTCAAGTGAAAACAGCCAGTGGAACAGTTGCCGTTTTAAGCTCTTCCTCCTCTCCTTTTCGTTTCCTTACAGAGATGAAAATACGTTTTTCGCTAAAAGTAGCTTGAAACGATAGGAATTCTCTATGTTTTCGCATATGAAACAATTCCACAATAGCTGATTTTCTGATTGTTGCTATAATGGTGTAGTCACAACAAATGAAAGCGCCCAATACACATCAAACCTGGCAGTTAAGTGTATTATATGTTATGGATTTGTTAACTGTCAAAAGACTGTATTCCGCGCATCAGATAACAAACGAACGCAAAAACGGAAACTACTTCTCTAAGTGCGCCGAGCGAAAACGAAAACAAATTACGCCATGTTTCACTATCATGGTGTTTGAACTCTTTTGATGCTATCGTAGAAGAGTTAACTCTGCATACTTAACTGTTAACTTCTCTCCCATCAGTAGATACCCGCAGGCGCATTCACCTGAATTAGAGGAAATTGCTGTATGTAAAAGACTTTGTACGACTAACTTCTTGCCAGAAAAATTCACTGTTAGGTTATCGTTGCAAGGGTAATTCTGCAATATTTGGACTGTTCTGAAATAGCTCTTAAGCAGAGTGGAGAAACTTTATGATTCCCTCCTCCCATCCTCATCTAAACATGGAACACTCAAAGATAGAACGGTTTAGCCCTCGGATTCCCACCTCAAAACGATCTTTTCTTCTCGGCATATTTTAACAAATGACAAAACCTTTGCTTCAGAAAAAATTTTGTTCCTCGAGAGAATATAGGCGCTGAAATAACCAAAGGGAGAGTAAAGAATGATTGTTAGCAGCATCCATTAGTTAAAGGAGCGCATACAGTAGTAGCAAACAGTTCTGAATAAAGGAATGACGCCTTCATGGCCTCATATGAAAAGGTCGAATTGTTTCTGGCAGTGCACATCTACAAAAAGAACCCGTTCAAATATAGCTTCAACAAGTTTCAAGCGCTAAAATGCGTATCGCCGAACGCCATTTCAAACTTATTTCCGGTTTATTCTTTTCGCGAGAAATACTTGCACCTCATATTGACCGATTTACCATAATCTCTCCAATTAGAGCGTAATGCAATGGCATTTCTACGGTAACAAGAATTGCAACTCGATGCATATTCTTAGAGGTGTTCTAACAATTATATCCATTTGTACTCCGATGTGGCAATTAGATTATATCCACTTCTATGTGTATTTCGTTGAAGTTGGTTTTAACTATGGAAGATTTCCTTCTTGCCTAAATGCATGTCAAAAGCTCTAAACAGCTAAAAATGAACTACAGTTCACATATGGCGGCTACTCTCACCGAAGATTTATGTCTCGCAGAGATTTATGCCTTTTCTCTAGAAGAACAACGAAAAATTTCTCCCCGTTCTGGTTCAAAAGAAAGGATGGGTAGGACAGAAACCCTTCTTACCCTTTTATCCACTCTTTCTGCTTCTTGACGATCAGACGATTGTAGTTACTCTCACTGTAACTTCCGACGAATAAGTGAAAAGAAAAAAGCCAAACAGTTCAACCTCTGAGTTCACGTCATATATCTTCAAAGATGACTAAAAATTTTCCCAGCCTCATGTCCTAAGGAGACAACGCAATCGGGCCATATTACAGAAATAAATAGTGACGACTAGCGCATTCAATATGTTGCAACAATATGAGATGGAAAGCCTTATCAACCGGAACCAAACCGCATCACTTGTCTTTTATATATATATATATATATATATATATATATATATATATATTATATATATATATATATATATATATATAACAAAAATAGCATTTATTACTTACTATACTCATGTTAAACAAATCCCCTTGCTGAAAGAGCAACCAGTCCAAAGTTTTGAAGCCGATAGACTTCATCCAAAAACGAACAATGAAACCACTCAAGTGGAGTATTATTAATTAGGGACTGATGAAGAAGCAACGGAAGATGCAATGAAATGAAGGTGAAGATACCTTGCTGTGCTCCTTTGAAGCAGCACTACTTAGGAGTTTTTAATTGAGCGCAGTTGCCGACGTGAATTTATGCAATCCATGCGAGCTCTTCTAATACGGATAAGTGGTTAAGTGGGACGCAGCCAGCGGCTAGGAGCAACCTCTTTCGAGGGAGTCCATTGTCGTCAATCTTATAGTGATTGCTTGCGAACACTATGTCCTTGGCATATTGCCCTCGAGACTCACTGGACACTCTCACGGTCCCACTCACTTTTGGCCATCATCCCATGCTCCCATCTAACCATTTATTATACTTGCCAGTCATCACCGTATCTACGACAAGCTGCCCCTCAAAAACCGTCCAGCTCGCTTCGATAGCATTAAAAGCACTCAACATTAACTCTATGGTCATACATCCACAAGTGTTTGCGAAATAAGCACTTTTCCTAATAAATTCCAAGCTATAAATTGTGTTATTTTGATTACCACAAATAAATATAGAAAGATGCATATTATTTTTAATACGTAATATAAATGTAGATTGGCAGTCAGTGCATGTTACAGTGAACACTGCTAAAATCCTACGATTAATCAAATTATAGTCTGCCTGAAACCTGTATTATGACGTCATCTTTACCCGATGACGTCATAATCACTCATAATATTTTCACTCGTCACCGAAGAATGACGATTCCACATAGTAAAGTGCAATTATGACAAATAAAACACCTCCTCTCATGAACAAAAGCAAATTGCTGAATTTGAGAAGTTCGTATTTTTGTTGTTACAGTTAACTAATAAAATGATGAGAAAATTCTTTAAGAGGGATGCACCTTCCTTCTAAGGTTGAAGATACATCCATCTTAGCGACTCTGTTCTGCTAAATCCATTAAAGAAGGGTTCTTTTAATGAATTCTAAACTATTTTATCGATTCGAAGGATTGTGGTCGAAAGAATGGATAAATATGGATGATTTAATTTTTACAAAAGATCTTAAGAATTTCCGGTGTTATGTTTTGAAATTTAAAAATATTAAAGCTTAACTTTGATATGAAACCATTTTTGGGTTTGCTGTGGATATGAGAAATCGTAAAATAACGGCATAATCGATGGCATCTCTCATTTACAGAATGACGTCACTTTTCTAAATTCGTAATAAGCCAAGCATGGAAAAGAATTATACCATAGCACAACACTATTTATTTATGCACAATTAATTGAAGCATACGAGCAGGTATTCCCGTTGCAAACTTACATATGCAGCAATAGCGGAAAAATGGATGGCGATGTATAGTTTCGTGATAATAAGTAAATTTTAAGCACGATAAATTCCGTTTAGTATTGACGCTAATCGGCAGGTCGAGCTTATTCACTGACTTTCTCGGTTGAAACCGAAACCGGCTGAAGTCGATTTCAACGGAAACCGATCGAAGACGGTTGAAACCGACTTCAGTCGATCAGCAAGCAACATTTCTAAATTCATTTTCTAACGCATACATACGGTTGATATCGATCGACACTTCCGTTTCAGTTAATTTCTTTAACTTAACAGTGCTTTCGAGGTATCGACTCTAACGAATTTTGATCAATTGCCATCACACCTGTCTATGCAAGCATTTTAATGTTTGTCATGAGTTCCTTTCAAGCATTAACATTCTTGTGCTTCAGAAAAAAATAATGGAAACTTTTGAAATTGGCTTCAATTGTTAAATGCCAATTTATAAGAGAAAACTTTAACTTTGAATGCAAATAATAAACTTATAATTAAATTTAGAGAATGTTTAAATGACTGAAATAACTCTTGCAGAAACACTTGTTGAGTTAGTAGTAATGCAAATTTATACTAAATTCAATACGACAAAAATTTTAATGGCTATTTTTCACAGGAATTTGCATAAGGGAAATATAAAATTTGATGAGATTTTTGCAAGTCTACAATTAATAGTAGCCTGCAAACATTGCTTTTATAAACGATTTGACTGAGTATGAAAAGGATGAGACAATGCTAGTCTTGGGCTTTTGAAACTAGCTAATACTTGACCGAACGAGATCAGCCCTAAGGCCATTAGAATTGTGATGACCTGCGTCCTTCGTTGCTTGCTTTACGATTAGAATACTGAAAACAGTAAATGCGCTTTGGGGAAACATCTCAAATAAAATTCGTGAATTCAGGGTTCTTCTCTTTCCACCGACAATTCACAATGAAGTCTCTTCTGTTTCAGATTTCCCCTCATAGGAAGAGAGGTGCATAAAGTTGTAAGCAACCTGTGAGGCTATTCGATCGGGTATAAATAAGCACACAAAGAGCAATAAGACTATAAAAGCGGCAATATAGCACGATGAGGTCACTATAGAAGTGAATAGCATATAGGCCATATGTGCACGACACCTTCAAGTGTTTATGATCCTCTTGTAAATGCCGAAAGACACCCATTCATCCACACATAGCTTTGCTTAACACCTCTAACACTCCTCATATGCCACCCACTTTTTAATTTTTTTTCTTTTAATTTTCTAAGCGAATATTTTCCTCTCAATTCTTTTTACACCGTCGAAATAATTTATACCGTTCATCAAAATAATCACTATTAACATCAAAAACAAGCGGCATTTAGATAAGTTTAACCTCGATTTCAATTGGCAATTATTTCAACAACCAAGCAGATGAGTCCGGAGTTAGATTACCAATGAATTTATAAAGGAAATCCAATTTAGCAGCAAGCCGATAGGTTGGATAGAAGTCAAATGGCTGAATAAGGTGGCTTATGAAAAGAAAGAGAGAAATAAATGCACGCATAAAATTAATCGGATATTCGCAGATTTCAAGGTACTAAGGTCAAAGTAAACGCCATCGACACAAAGGTGAAATGGGCGTTCTCTTGCAATATTTACGCAGCCCAATAGGAGCATAAATTATCTAGGCTAGCCAAATGCTAAGGCAAGTTAATGAGAAGTTAGCAGCCGTGCAATCACACTTACCACACTAAATTGATCATGGCCTATAAAATATCTCTGAGTCTGGCCCAATTTATTCATTCATGCAAGCAACTACGAGAGTATACGAATCGCCGATTTTGTGCTTACTCGTCGAATATTTTACTCGGTATCTGATAAGCAATGATAATATAATATCCATCAATTCTCGTAATGAAAAGAAAAATGGTCTCTAAATCATAGGAGCATTAAAAAGAGCTTAATTTCCTGCCTCAACAACGAACGGCACAGAATGTACTACCGAGAGTGATCTCATTCCCATGATACATTCCACCACGGAATACAATAGGAACAAAATTTATTTTATTTGATTTGGAATGGATGATAGTGAAAGAACGATTCAACAATGAACAATATATGAAAAAAAGCGTCGAGGATAGTGCCGATACATAACGTTTTATATGTCAGCTGATCACGTCAAGTAACGCTTTGATAAGAAAAATTTACATCAAAATTCACTAATGGTGTATCTTTTTGTGGAATCCATCAACTGGGTGTGTAAGAAATCGAAGAAAAAAAAATTCTTCGACCAAATCCTAATCGCAAAGCTATATCAACGTGCAATTTTTTACGGAGCGTTTCAATTATTTATAGTGGAAACGAGTCGGAGACAAATTTGTAGTGGAAATTGTAGTCTACCGTATTTCATTACCGTAGCTCTTGCATTTCTCAAATTGAAATTATCAAATGAATATCCAGATGGGGAGACAAAAAAACACCTACCAAAAAAAAAGTGAGAAGCGATTCAATGTTCGATGAAAAAACCTATTAGACAATTGCATACCTCATAGAAAGCACTGCTGATGACTCGATTAAAAAAATAAACTAAAAACTCAGAAAATATTTTTCAAATAGAAATATGCTCAATCTGCAGAGAAAAAATTTAATTGATGCGAAAAAATTGAAGAATTTTAAAAAAAAAGTGAAAATAGATATCAAATAAGATATGAGGATATGAGTTTTCAGCTTTCAGAATATGAGCATTTCAAAGCTTTCAGATATTACGGGATTTGAACTATCATAATTCAGCATTTAAAGTTCGCAGCAAATAAAAACAAAAAATGCCCAACAATGCTTCAATGTTTTAACTAAACCGATCAAACGTGCTGATTTTCTGTTTATGGCTACAAGATTCTAATCCGATTGATATATTTATATGATCCAATTAATCAGAAAATGCATGCAAATTTTTGAGCTTCGAGCTTCTTAGCAAATCCACCTGCCGTAAAAGAAAGAAGAGAGAGGAGATTGGGAATAAATTATACCTAACGTGGAAGATAGTATATGAGATGACCTATAGTGTGCATTCCATCCACCAACTTCCGCAGGCCTAGCTTCAACTGATCTCGATTTAAGGTCGTCCATTAGACAGAGAGACCAGCAGACATTTGCAATTATGACAGTGCGGCTCGCAAATGCACGTTGAGAAGAAGTTTTGCATTGCATACGAAATTCTTTTTCCCAATATCACTTGACATTAAGGAAATAGTTTGCAATATTGTATAGAATGTATAGAACCATCTAAAAGATTGGCTAAATGCTGAAAATTTTGCAAAAAAAATCCTTTAACATAAAATTAGCAATGCAAAGAAAATTTTCAACAAATATCTTTAGACGGAAATTGAGAATTATGAATGCAAATTTAATTCGCAATGAAATTTTACATTTTTGCAAATAATTTTTGGGGAAGAAAACAACGTATAAAATTGCAAAAACAAAATAATCGCACAATGCTTCTCATTGTATTCATTCAGTCAATCCGTGAAGGGTAGCCGGCTTTTGATCTCATTGTTCTTATAATGCTATGGAAACATCAGCCAATTCACATTCAACATCGTGAATAAAGCAATGAAATACGAAACTGCGCTTTTATCGATGAAAGAAGGTAAGTGCGGATAGACTGAGCGGAAATTGAACCCAACCCCCTTCTATAAAAAAGTTCGTGTAATATTTGTTGGTTTCTTTTCTTTTTTGTATTCATGTTGAACACCGAAAACAATTGAGCTCTTGCATTCTTCTATTTCCTTTGAGTTGTCGCATCATTTTTCAACCTCTGAACTAATTCGGCGAATATGAAAATGACTCATAGCTATGATATTTTAAAAGGAATATTTTTTGCAGTAAAATTAAACGTATTATATAACGTCATTATTTAGATATATGTGAGTATCATTTTTTTTATGTCTGATAAAAATAATACCCATCGAGCTAATTAAAATAGACCGAAACATGACAGCACTCACATGAATATTTCAAAAATTTTCGCAAGATGGTTGAGTCCAGCATTATTGAATTTGCAGGGTGGAATCAACAGCGAAATCAGTCAACAGGAAATGAATAAAGAGAAGCTTGAAATATCTTCAAATATCCCATAAATAATGAATACTGTTTAATGTATAATACAGTTAATGCCAGTAAGAAAAACTGTTGAACTCTATACATCCTGAGCCGGTTTATGAACAACGATTCATCATATCCTGACTCTGATTATTTGCTTTCGTCGCTAAAAATGCAAAACTTCTCACACGTTCAACATAACATATTCCTGTGCTATATTAACGATCCACAACAGACGATCTATCAGCAAAACATAAAATGACTCTAGGCGGCACAATTCTCTCTGGTCAGCGAGCATTGTTTACATAAGCGCATCGAATGCGATACAAGGCTAGAATTCAGCGCAAACCTTCATAGAGCTAATGTTCCTTGACCGAATGGATGTTCCCGAATGAATCACAATATCAATTCAACAAAAAACTATCGTAATAAAAAAAACCACAATGCTGTTCAATCGTATAGAAAACATCAAGAATTGTTCAATAAAAAATAGCCGTATATTAAATCATAAAAGCATTAAAATAGACGAAATTGTTGGCAACAAGGCTGAATTTCCAGGTCCTCTCATCTATCGAGAAGAAGACAGCAAAGTGCGGTTGGTGGAATTCTCTTTGTAATCTTTGCTGCTCTCGGTAACGTTGGATGTATTGGTGCAGCTAAATTTAGCACCTGCTGTGAATCTCAAAGAAGCTGCAAAATGGCTGCACTTCAATGTTAGAGAGTTGTGCAATTCAACAGACATTAGCCGTTCATCAGCACTCACTTCAATTACATAGAAAGTTTGGAGGTTTCTGCACACCTGATAAAGCACTCATTAACGTTTTGTTAGAAAAGATCAACGACCGGTTAACGATTTCTAGCGGGGCGATACGTCAGTGCCATCTTATCCTAGGGTGCGGATCGCCCAGCGGGAGAACTTACAACCAGTTAAACTGGTGGAAATAACGAATGATCACCGTTCATGAAAATTTTCTCACTTATCTAATGTATACTGTATTGAGTTACGGTTAAATTCTTTATATTTCCTAAGGAGAAATGTTGAGTTGAAAATGTATGATTAAGACAAATAGAATTTGATCATCGATGAACAAAAAAAAAAAAACTGAGATGTGTTTATCATCTAAAGAAATGTAAGAAACTGAGTTGATGTAAGAAAAACGTTTAAACTTATAAAACAATATCTTGTGTTCATGCGATGTAAATTGGCAGCATACTTTCGTCTTTACCGTTTAAAACGATAATATTTCCCTTTAAATGTCAGCAAAGAGGATCGAAAAATGTCAGCAATAGAAAATTATAACGGTATGCAAATAAACCGAATGAAAGCACTCGAATGCTAATTGCAGTAAAAAAAAAATAAAAAAAAGGAGAACATTATCAACCGAATATGTAAAGCGTGGTGAAGTGATATAGCCTAATCATTAATTTGAAGGGAATTAATGAGGAGATCACTCCAAGATTTAACGACAACAAAATTAAACGGAAATATGAGTTACAATCGCTGACCTCAGCCGATATTGGTTGCATAATGAGATTAACGATCGATACCCTATGAATGTCTGCAAACAAAAGAGAGCAAATAAAGAAACGACTCGCTTGCCGTATTCTAATGGTCAAGCAGCTATATGATATGGCGAAGCTGCTGTCCAATTTCTTGATAGCCATCAATATACATCCGTTTTGATGAGATGATATTATTTCTGCATATAAAACATTTTCATATCCATAGATTAGCGAGCTAATTTGAGTGAATTTTGTTGTGGTCGAAGTGTTTCAATGTGGAGCATAAATAATAATGCATAATGATGAAAATAATAAAGCAAACGAGATTTCTACAGAATATTTTAATACTTTTCAATGCAAGAAAAAATTCGCTGCAAAATTTTTTATGAACTTTTATGAGGAAAAATTCATAAAAAACCTTCCAAAATGATTTATTATTTCTGCACTAAAATATAGATTAGCATATTCGTAATTTTTAATTTAAACTCATCTTTATTCAGCTCGAATCAATCACACTACAAAAAAAATTCTTCAAGTAATGATATATTAGGACATGTCTTTTACTCGTTACTTAGTGCATTCAATAGTTCTATTATTTCTTTGCTTAAACCCTCTTTTATCCTGCTTAGGATTGCTCATCGATAGTTCCGCCAATTTAGGGATTATTTGCCGTTTCCTTCCTCAGAGATACCGAATGCAAAAAGTTTATTGATGGAAAATTTTGATTACTTCATTTACGAATGCTGATCACCTTTGCAATAATGGTTGCAATCGGAAAAATTTGCGTTGTACTCTTGAAAGGAGATCATTTCCACGAAAAAACCAATCAAGCGAGTTCACATTAGACAAAATATTTGAGGTCATAGGTTTCGAGAATTCCTCTATAGAATGAATAGGAATAAAGAGTGGTGCGTCATTGAAGCAATTACCCATAGAGTCTCTTCCTTCATTTGACAGAGAGAGAGAGAGAGAGAGAGAGAGAGAGAGAGAGAGAGAGAGAGAAAGAAAGAGAAGAGAAAGGGGGGGGGGGAGAGGTAGAGAGAGTAAAAGGTGCGAAAATGCTTCACAATTAAGAGGTTCGGTAAATAGTGAAAGCTTCCACAATACAAATACAATCAAGAGTATCATTCAACTCATTAATGAAACTCTTTGAAGTGCTCACTATTCAATGAACTATCACAAGTGCGAATGAAAACAACACATTTGAAGAGAATAAACGCCGAAGTATAGCAATGATGAGTCGATTGTTTACAAAAGAGACAATTACTTTCTAAGAATCCTCCGAATTCTAACAATTTATTTGCATTTATGCGATAACCTTAATTTGCATATAAAATAATTTGAACAACAGTAAAGTATATTTGGGAATACTATAATGACTTTGAAGATTTGTGTGAATGCAAATAATTTCAAAATATATTGGGTAGAGCGACATTCCCATTTGGGAGCGTATTTTTTGAAGTGAAAGGTGGAAGAATGTGCACTATATTGCAACTGTTGCCGAGTACAGAATGATAAAATGTTGGCATTTAGAGATCTGTTTACAACGATTTCTCCAACTGGAGCCATTTGTTCGGAGTTTGGAATAATCCTATGAAGATTCGAGGATACATTTTTTTTTCATTTTTAAATGAAATGGTTGTGGACAGTCTGTTCATATAATCTTCCGTCCAATGGTATCCTGTCAAAACGAGAATATTTTCTACTTCAAGAAGTAGGCGGCGATAAAAGTGGAAAACGCATTAACTACTTTCAAAAAAACTGCACATATTCAGGGGTCACTCTCAAAATGAAGCGTATCATTACAAATAGCATGCTTTTTGTTAATAATAAAAAAAAAACGCTTTCAATACTTTAAACGCGTACTGGATCATTTAAACAAGTGATCTGTGGTAATATAGACGAATCAATCGTTCGCATCAGAAAATTTATGCGGATATATGCGAATCTAATTAAAAGCTGAAGTGCACAACAATGAGGAGATCAGTAATAGAGGCAACTGAAATACGCTCATCGACCGATTAACGGTTATATTAGCCGCTTATCTGCAATAATCATATATGAAAAAATGTACAAGAAAACGAAGCAAACAATAGACAAAATCCTTTCAATGGACACTCAACGTAGTATTCCGATATCTCGTACAACGGATAATATTTTCTAGGAAAATAAACGTATGAAACAATAGCGGTTATTCCTAAAAATTGCCCTTAACAACTGATCCTTCTCCTTCAATGATTCTAAAATTTCATCGATTAAAATTCTGAAGATATGACCGCTAGAATGTTAAACAATTGGACCACATGAATTACTCATTCTTTGAATCGAATGATTATGCACTAACAATGCATTCTCCTCAATGGAGGAGGAAGAGACGCTCAAAGAAGCAATAGGAGTTTTACGTATAATATATCGCTTTTATATAATAGAATATTTCTGCGGTGCTTGAAAACGTAAATTATCAATCACTAAGACGTTCGTTGAACAGGATTCTCTAATGTGGTAGAAATTTTTTCACAGCTATTCTGTCAAATTGCATTAAATATCGAATAAGAATTCTACACGAGCAAAATCAGCGAATATACGACAGATGAAAGGCGAAAAGCTAGGGCGAAGATGCAATAAAGGGAAGGTGGACTATTGAAAGAGAAGTGAATTATATAGCTAGCGCCAGAACAAGCTCTTCGTATAATAAAGCTATTAACACCGATGATTTCCGGAAAATTAATTCACGAAACTTGCAGAGTATTTATCCTCCGCCGCAAAGACATTAACTGAATATTTGTAGGTGATTTTCCCTGTTTGAAAATATACGAGAACGAGTCCACGGTAATAGGTCGATTTTTGTACTTGACATATGTCAACAATACTTTTATCCATACGCCATTACAGCTCGATCAGCTTACTTACTGCATTGCATGAAGATTTTTACGTATTACTGTGCCGTTCTTTTCGTGGTGTTTTTGTAACTTGATCCCAATGGTTCCAAAGAGGAAACCATCAAACGAACAGACAAACACATACAAACGCGCAGACAAAATTGCGCTTTGGTGCGCTTTTCGAACGGAACTTTGAAAGATAAACTTATGCCATAGCGAAATGCTAATTTTCAAAAGCTAATTACTGCACTAAGCAAACTATCAAAGATTGCGAAAGTATAATTAAGAATGGCCAATCACTAGAGTTCGTTTGCGAGCTATTCCAAGACGTCATCTCAAAGAGAAATTGCTTCCGCAACAAACTTATAGGAAACTTCAAAGGGCGTTTTTCTGCTTATATACTCTAAAAACTTACTTCCTGTCTCATCACTAAGTTCGCCCCTATTCAAATGATGCAACCCAGAAAGCGTATTGGCTTTTATCCAGTTAGTTTGCCATTGTTCAGCGAGTCAAGTCTAGACTGTAACAACATTACGCGGTACGAGATCGATCCGTCAAAAGGTCCACTAGTATATAGGCGCAGCAACTCTTTCGCGAATGACTACAAGCGCTTGAGTTTTATGGACGCATCAACTTAATCAACTTATGGTGAAAACTCATCTCTAAAAAAATCTCTATGCCGTTCTGAAATACAACGTTACAAAATGATTAACTTGCGAGCGAAACTTTGCAGGACTATATACACAACCAAGATTAATCTCAATGCTGCGTAAAACTGCCTGAAAAAAAATTTTACACAACTTCAGCTGAAACAAGTAAATCAACACTGCAAAAGATGTGATAGAGAAATAGAGTAGCATGTAAAAGAGAACAAGCCTGGTCAAGATCAGCAGCGTCGAGTATGTCGTTATAGAGTGCACCACACGCTTCGATGAAAAGTTCCTGAGCACGATGTGTCGCTCGTGATGTCTGAAACTTTTTGAAAACAAATGAGCAAGCTGTAAGCAATCTTATTGCACGTCTGCAAAATAAGAAATACTTCATGTTAAGTTGTGTTCTGAGTCAACTACACTATAGCAATTTGTTAGTATAATAATAAAAAAAACAGAAACCATAATTAAACAATTCTAAAAGTAAAACATCAATTCCTCACTCATCCATTAAATCAGAAGATTTCCTCATCAAACATTTATTTGAAGCCATTCTTAATCTCTATGGAGAATTTTCAGTAGTTTCATTTCGATAGTCAACATCTTTAATTAGCAAATAGAATGAATAATTTCAAAAACAACCACTGAAAAGGATCAATAAGTCATCAGTTAATGGTTTATCTTAACTTAACGTCTCTTAGAACGTTTCCGGCAAAGATTACAGCATTTTTTATTGCTCAATTATAAAAATTTTCTATAAAACAATAGTGCAAAGAATATCATAAATGATGAAAAAAAAACGCTATAAAATTCAGCTAAGTGAGCGCACTCTATAACTGATAATTTTAATGATGTAGCTGTAATCGATTTTATTACTTATCATTTAAGTACTTATAATTAATTTATGCAAAATAAGTTCAGTAAAGTAAAAACAATGAATCTCTGGCAGTCTTTGAAAGAAGCAAATACGTGTCTATAAACAACTCTCAAAAAATGCTTGTAGACAGCATAATATGAGCTCTACGTTATCATTAAATATGAATCCCATTTACTATATATACTAGAAATAATGCACTTATTTCAAGTTAATTGCTCTTTTGATAGTGCTTCGTTACGGTACACTACAGTAACTCATTAGGCGCGATAACCTTCATGCATTCTTCTTCAAAAAGGCAATGAAACAATTTCGATAGCGTTGATTTCTAAAGTGAATTTCTGGAATGAAATATGATTCTTTCGAACAGCAGCACGTTTCCATCGGTGATCGGTCCCCCTTGCGCCTAACACAGATGCACTCCTCGTGCTTCTTTCACTCACACTCCCGCTGTCAATGAGTTGAATCGTGCAACTTATCATTTTCACTAAACAAAAGCACCGCGCAAATTGTCTAGGTGCTGCACGATGACTAAGCCAACTGCCACATACGTATCCATCGATCATGAAATGCCACTATTCCTCTCATATGACCGCCACTCAATATATCAAATAAAAAACGATAAATTCCACGAATAAATATAGCATATCGGTGAAAATTTTCAACATTTATTATAAATTGCGAATGCTCTACTTGTATAACCTACCAAATAGCGTGGAAAAAATATTGAAAATGAATTTCATTAATTCGAGCATTAACTCTTTTCTGCATTTCTTTGCTCGATGAGGAGAAGCTATGACATCTAGAACGCCCATTCTAAAGATTTTGGACGTTAAATCGAGCAAGTAGCGACATATCTCCCAGCTGAGCTTTCGCTAAGACCTATAGATCCTTATCTGACTTTCCTCACTTGCAAAAAAAAAACTGTTCTCCTAATATGCGATCGATTCTTCATATAAGAAGAATTTTCCATAACGCAGATCATTTGAATTTCCTTCAAAATAATTCGTAAAAAGAAAAAAAAAATACTTGGCATCTTCTCACTAAATTTTAAGAAGTAATAATAATAGAGCTGCAATAAAAACCATGATGTCAACAATAAAGAGAAAAAAATTTTCCACGAAGAAAATGAGCATTTGTAATGCCGAACGGATTGATAACACCAAAAATAATCCCCCCCCCCCCCGCAAAGTTAAAAATTTTCCCACTATTCGATTTTAGTATCAAAAGCGAAGCAAACATTCTTTTGCTATGTTGATGCAAACTTTTCGAATATATGTTTCATTCTAATATCTAATATCAACTCTTTTCTATTTTATTAGTTTGTTATTTATTGTTTTCAAAAAATTTCCACAAAATGCATGTTTTTTGCTAGATGGCAGAGATAGAAATGATGGTAGTAACAAGTGGAAATTTTTCAACGATACTAACAAAATTTTTCGTTTACTCAATAAATGCTTTCATTAGTGAGGCAATTGAAATGTGGAAATGTGAAGTGAATATAGTGAAAAGAATGTGTTTTTATGTATTGATAAACGATGAAGCGTAAATTCATCTGACATTTCATTTCTTGTCCTAGTCGATCACACAATAACTTCTTTAGACTAGCGATTTCTCCGAAATCTCACTTCACTGCTTCAACATCTAATTCAATTAGTGAACTTGATGGAACGAATGCACAAGTCGTCTAATTTTTTTTTTTGAGTTTTTTTTCGTAGATGTTCTTGTCATATCAACATATATATGAGACAAATCGATGTGGCATAAGTACCATATTTTGAAAATGTCAATGGAATCACGATACGCACACCTATCACCGGTGAAAAGTGGATAAAGGGAAGAAGTGGGAGTGTTTTTTCAACTAGCTGACGATATGGATTTTTGTATGAGTTGTAGCAAAACATAAACTCCGCTTGATCTTCTCCCTCCAGAGTAACTATCTGATTGTAATTTTGGGGGATTATCGCAATAAAAGTGACCACCAAACACCCTTAATTTATAAGTCAAATTTTTCTTTTAATGGTTAGATGTGATTCAAAAATGAACTTTTATTGCTCAAGAATTGCAAAGCGGCTTTTTTAATAGCTAAACGAGGATTAATCGTTCATCATTATTGCTGAATATGGGCAGATGGCTGGCTTGTGTGCTGAAAATCAAAAGCGCACAACCCTGCCACGTTCCCTCGCATGGTCGGATGGCTGAGCAGCTGCCCAAGTTCGCGTTCACAAATTTCCGTCATTTAAGATGCCTAGAATTTATCGGCGAATACAAAAGAACCCTGATTTATGGAACGAATTGTGATGTTGAATAAACTCGTGAGGTGTGATCCTTGTAGTTTTTCTAATATCCAATTTGAGAGTACCTCATGGATAGACAAAACGTCTCAGAAATGCTGAATCTAGATGTGCCGGGATATATGGACTTTTTTCGCCCAGAGTATTGCGGCAATCGTTCAGATATTTGCAAATCTTAAGTACAATAAGCGCGGCAGCAATAATATCGCTGAATTAAAGTATAGGCACATTTGCGTGTAAGTCCTTCAGGTCATCGACAAGCAGTCAAGCTGTAAACGTTGCAAAAGCCTGAAATTCCGGTCATCAAAATTTAGTGGAATCGACTTTCTTTTCCGGATCCTCATCACTGCCCTCATAAAAAAGGTGGTCTCATCGAGTCTTCTGCTGTGGAAGCCGCGATCTTCTATAAAATCTCAATTCCTTATCGTCTTCTAACTTGCAACTCTCCCAAAAGTGACCATTCTGTGGACGCCCATCAAATATAATAGCACTATTTAAAAAAAGGGATTCGTACTGTTATGTTAAGTCAAACAAAGCTAAGCGCATATGGCGTGCGAAAACGAGAAAAAAAATCCCTCGCCATCGCTTGTATCGATAAAAGTGTGTGCATTTGTTAAGACAATACGACGATAAATGTTATCATGTGATCTTGAAATAGTCAACTGCTAAATTTCAGCTAAAAGAATATCGTATGCAAAAAAAAAATCAGAATGCCTAAAAAATGACTTATGAGCAGTTGCTAGTTGCTGTTGCGTATTTGTGTGTGCTTCATGTGCCTATAATAAAACCAATGAATACCATATATATATATATATATATATATATATATATATATATATATATATATATATATATATATATATATATATATATATATATATATATATATATATATATATATATATATATATATATATATATATATATATATATATATATATATATATATATATACTTTGTTGGCTTGTTATTGACTCGGTCGTTCATTTAATGCCTCAATGACTCGAAAAATCGTGAGGCAATGAGTTTCAACTGTGCCTCAGATTTACTAACAGCCGTCATCACGATGCGATCTCACTATTATCGGCGCAACATCAGTCAGCAAAAACGAGCTCTTCTCTTAAGAACATTGGCATTAAACTTTCGCAACTAAAATTTCTGAAGCAGCTGTCAATTTCAGGCCTGTTAAAGTATGGCTTCTATAAAACGTGGCTCAAACTTTCAAAATAGCCTCATCCGCTAAACAGTGGATGAATGGTTGCTGCCTCAGCCGCCTAGAACCCCTCAACGCCTGTTTTCAAGAAAACTTTTGCATACATTAGACATTCCAAACTATACATTTACGACGACGTAGTGGCATAGAAACCCTTTCAAATGACATATGCCTATCTTACTGGACTGATTACTGCTCAAATGAACACCTCTTTGCAAAGCTGTTATTAACTGACATTGTTTTTTGTTGGGGTGGAGGGGAGGGGGGGGGGGAGGAGGGGAGGGTAGCGAAGCTTGCTTTCTCATTGATTATTTTTATTTATTTGTCACAGCTCAGCGGCGCATTTAACTTTTGACTTAGAACGTCGGCTTATCGCGCTGCATAAAACAACCGAAAGACCCCTTCAAAACGATGTTGCTTTAATACTCGTGGAATTGAAAAGAATATTTGAATCCATTCAGAAAAAAAAATGAATTGTAGAATTCTTTTTCAAAAAAAAAATCGCAACTATATTTTCCACAAAAAAACTCTACTGGATATTTATTTACCAATAAAAGTCGATAATTCACGAATAATTATGCATATTGCAATTTTTCTTTTTTTATTGAAAATCCGATCAAAATCAAATATTGCGCAAAAGATGCATTAGATTTCAGTAATTATTACGCAATAAAAAGTGAATAATGCACATTACAACATATCTTTTCTACTTTGCTACTAAACAATGTAATTGTCGTTTTTCTCGTTTATGTGGACAATCGAAAATCTATACTCCTATGCAAACTTATGAATATATCCAAATTGAGTTTCACCAATCGGTTATCGATTCAGAACCCCATCCAATTGATACGATCTTGATGTGTGAAACGTTTACACTGACCGCAAACATCCACCTCCGCACTTCAGTCACACCACTTTTTTTTTGCGATGAGGCATTGAGAACGGCTTTTTGCAATCTTACTGATCACATCTGCTGCCTATGTACACTGCATTTTAGACTTTCAGGTCAACCAATTGCCTAAAGCTTCAAAAGCAGTGCGGCAAAACACTTTTTGAGGCATTGTCCTATGAATGTAAACGGTAGTGCAAACCCTGCTCATATCTCACATAAGGCTATATGATAAGACAAGCGAGCAAATTTTACGACGTCTCTAAGTGGTAATAGCGCATTTAGAAGATGATGAATAGTAGCGTTGTTGAAAAGACCGGAGATATTCCGCGCGATTCTCGTTGTACCTATCAACTTTTATGGTTCTAGTTGCTAGATATGGACGACTATTTGAAAGGATAAAGAGATGCATAAAATAGGCGTTATTTGCCGTATCTCGTTGTAAAAATTAGCAAAATCATGCAAAAAAAAAACTCATTTTAAGAGAAAATTATGCTTCTTAAAAGAAAATCCAACAGTTGAAGCGAAAATTCATTTAAAGAAAAATTATTGCTAAGAAAACAATTGAGTTGTCAAATATTCGCATCAAAGAAATGCGCCAAAATGAAGTCGATATCTGGCCAAGAGAGTAATGTTGAATACAGGAAAGTTACCATTTTGCAGTGGTGACATACAGCATGTAGTTGGAATATAGTAAATGATGGCATCACATATAATATGAGTTTTACGAGTGTTCGCATTGTTTTGTATTAAATAAAAAAAGGATTAACGAGACTCAAATAGAAGTTCCCTAATATATCTAATCAATTTGTTGTTCATGTCAAGAGAATGAAAACAATAAAACCAAGGGTTTATAAACGCAAAGCAAACAATTGCATAACTCAAATTGTTTATGAAAATTTACGCGAATAAATGTAGTTCCCATCACATTTGTCCCTATACTGAATCAATGAGCGACGATGACTTCAACAAGTGAGGTAAATCGGAATTGCAATTTCATTATTTCCACTTCGATGATATTCCATATTATTGCTACACTCATGTGTTCGCGCAATGCAGCAGATGGTCCGACTAGGTAAAGCGCAACATAAGAAAAAGCTCGATAGGCAAGAACCGCCCGCTCTCTCTCCCCCATCCAAAAAAAGGTAAAACATCACGGCGGCGAAGTATGGACCTTCAAGAAATGTTGACAGAACGCTATGAAAAACTTGATAATATTTATTTCTGAAATTATTTTCGAAATCTTCGAGTCCTAAGCGTTTCTGCTTGAGCTGAAACGGCTAATTAAAAATTTGATTTCTTTTGTAGCCTCATTCTAGCGATATTGCTAGCAAAAGCTCATTGCTACCTATGTGCGGGATGCAATCTCAGCTATATCGACGGCCGTCATTCTATTTTACTCCTAAACGTCATCAAAAAATATTTTATTTCCAAATCAAGATCTTGGAACAGCTCTGAGAAGCTGTAAAGTGTCTTGAATATTGCCTAAAAAATATTGAAGAAACTAAGATCTTAAGAATGCTTTCAAAGCTGCTAATATTATACAATGCCGTTATACAGAGACCAAAAGGTCAGGTGTAATGTTGCGTGCTTCAAAAAAAAAATTCACAAAAACTTTAAAAGTTAGCTCATGTGTGATGTCGGCGTAAGTCATGCCTCTAATGACTAATCACAAGCAATCGACTACCAGTAGAAAAAGGTTTACATTCTACCTGGCAGTACCTTGAAACACAAGATAAAGCTTGATGATATTAAGTAATCTTTCTGTGCTATAATATGTGATCGCATCACCATAACCTTATTGGCTATCGATATATAAATGCAATAAAGATTATTAGTGACTGCACGTAAAACAGCAAACATACACATCAACAAACTCATTAAAGAAAATGTGCGAACATTATATATATATATATATATATATATATATATATATATATATATATATATATATATATATATATATATATATATATATATATATATATATATATATATATATATGTTCCTATAACAACGAATGAATGGATGATCGTTGTTCAGATCTCACTCGAAAGTCGAAGCGTTCATCTCAAATTACATTCGAAAGTGCAGAGGAAATGTGCACAGCACCGCAAGCACACCTAATTCTTAGAAGCGATGAACGAAGCTTTAAATCTGGCTGGATGATGCGCTATACGAAACATAATGCCACATAAAAATATTAAAGAAATTTAAATGAATAAGAAACACAACCACTAATAACTCGGCCAAAAAGATGAGTGATTGTGCAAAAGCATTCGATGCTATTGCGAAGGTATACCCTCAATCGCAACAGCTATGATCCCGTAGTAATATCCCCTCGATAATATTAATAATTTAATGAGATATTTCTTAGAATTTTTTATTTTTGCTAAAATTTCGCCCCTTAATTTTCATTGAAAGAATTTTGAAATTTGATTAAACAGCGCTAGAAATCGACATAAAATATCTTCGTGGAGATCCAAAAATCTTAAACAAAAAAAAAGATCTTCCAAAGAATCGAATTTTCGGAGAAAGAAATTGTGAGTCATAAACAACAGATGTGATTTTAACTGAGTGCTTATTGAGAAAAAAAAAGCGCCTAAAAAGACAAATTTGAATAATTGCCAAATATGCGTTATGCAATAGGCAGGACACCCTCAAAGTCAATAACTAGGGTACTCAATCAGCTAAGTGATATATGCATAGGTATATGGCAAAATGCAACGGAAGAATTATTGAAGACTGTGTTGCATTAAGTGGAAATAAAGATGGGGGATCCATTGTAATCTTTCGTTGCACTATTCCTCTCAATTATTATAAACTAACGATAACGTAATAATAATGGTAATAAATTAAACAGCCTTTGCTTGTGATAACATTTGCTCTATTTGATGCTTATGTAATCAACAATACTAATGCGTTCGTTGAAGATTTATATCAGTGATTAATTCATTGATCGCTTTTTATAAAACATGAGATATCATAGGAGAGTAAAGGAAGTCATTTCATACGAAAGTTCAATATTTCACTCAAGAGAATATTTTCCGCTGAAAAACGATTATAAAATATAGAAGGAAATTTTTTATTAATGAAAAATTAGCAAAGTTTTATATTTCGCGAATAAGAATATCAATTAGCCCAGATGAGACAACAAAATCTTCGATAAAGTGATATTTAAGTAGTTGATAATTATTGAGAGTTTATCAGTCAATATTATCGAGAAACAATCAACTATAAGACGATTTTTTGAACATATCAGTGCACTTTTTGAATGTTTTTTTTTCTATTTTCATCGATATAGATGTATCGCGCAATACAAGCCAATTAAAATCGTTTAATTCTTCGAATATGCTTTCGACTTACTTTTTTCAATAATTGCTGCCATAAAGTGAAACAGTGTCACAAAAACCACGAACATAGTTGTAAAATGAGACGTGCAAGAGCTATCAAATGTGAGAATCCCATCCGTTGAGTTGAACGACTTGAAATAAAAGTAAACAGCTACTGAATTCCCAAGGAAAAACTTATACAGCTAAATTCTGATAATAATCCTTACGAATTCATCACATCATAGTAATGCTTAATCGGTTCAAAAAATATCGTGTTATACTACGTATGATGCGCCACGTTTCATAGAAGTTAAGGCCCTAGTTAGCGCGACTGAGCGTCCCGATCTTTTTGGCACATGTCATCAAATACTCTCAAAAAAAAAAAAAAAAAAAACTACGCTAGGGGAGCGGACATGATTCAAGCCGTGATACCTCACTGAATAATTCAACCGAGATCGCAAACCATGAAAGGGTAATAAAACATGTGGACTAATGCGTTCATACTATAATTGAACACTCCTTCCATGCGAATCCCATATAAAAGTTCGGTTTTCGATATTAACTGACTGTAAAATGCGGCCCGATCAGCGCAAATACGACTTGACTGATCGTAAAATGTAGGCAACTTTGCTGGGGCAATTGAGCGCCTGCAACCCGTTTTTGCTAGACCTATTTCATTTCATATGGGAAGTTATTCTACACTGCAGATTTAACCTGCCAAATTTTGCAGCCATAGTCTTAGCCAACTATATATATATATATATATATATATATATATATATATATATATATATATATATATATATATATATATATATATATATATATATATATATATATATATATATATATATATATATATATATATATATATATATATCCAACAGTGTGACTGCATTCCGATTGTCGATACCATTGATAAAATATTTTGTTGCCATAGATTTCACCTCCCTCGATCATATCGCCCTTATGCAGTAAACACTGCGCCCAGATTGGAAGATGAGGAAATTACTGAAGTGAATAATCGAAAAGGAATCAAATTCGCCAGAAACTTCAACCGTTAGATTGAGAACAATCCACAGAAATCGATTAGAAATCAACTGATCAGCAAAAAAAAAACTAACCGAATCAAATTCACATGTCCAACTGAGCGACGGACTGTCTGTAGTTTTGATGCTTGGCAGCGAGCCAAGTGCAGTTCGACGCGAATAGCAACTGAAACGAGAATCATCTCGTCGAGGAATATCGGAGCACGTCTCCGATGCTGCGGAGACTGACATCGTTCCTTCTTTGCACGAATTTATTCTCGTTCCGTATATAATCGCATCAGTTCAATAGGCATCTGATGAGCACTGTATCACGCCAAAAAAACGTCGCCATCTGAAGGACGCACTCTTGTTGATGGAAATCCCAACTGCCTTCAACAAGCACTCTATTCATGTCTCTACGCGGAAGTTTCTCAATGAAATTCGAACCGTTTTTTTTTAATAAATAGAAAAACAAACAACAGCGCAAGTGCAACAATCATCCTTCTAACGTGCATATTTGCAAATTGATACACGATGTGACAATAGGAAGAAAGTGGATGAATATGTGGAGACGTCTCGATGTAAATACTGGTAATTTCCGTCCATCCTCCTCCTCCTCCCCCCCCCCCCCCTTCACTTAAGCATATTCTAAAAATTCGCTTTCCGATGTGAAGTCTCTGGAACGGATTAATTTTATCACAAATAACATAATTTCGACTGTTATTCCCTCACAATGCTGCAAAATTTAATTTCTCCACAGAGAAAAATTGCGTCACACTGGAGCCACTCTGTGATGACAATAATCTTCCCTGCCTCCCCCCCCCCACCCCGCCCCTCTCCCTGTTCGGAATTTCTTCATAAGCTTTATTAAACATTGCGTTAAAAATACTATTAGAAATGATACAATATTCATATAAAATACTCTTAGAAATGATAAAATATTCATAGAAAATAACGAGCGATAATTTATAAATGATGTGAAACAGTTGCATTTTCGATTGCAAAAGAATATTTAAAGTTACGCTGCATTATCGAAAGTGTTTGTTGCTTTTATTTAGCATAAAGATGGCAGCAATAGATCGACTTAACATAATAAACTGAAACAAGCATCGAAAATGCAGCGGAAACCAAGATTAGGACGATGGCGCTTTCTATCAGTGAAAAATTATAAATCCGTTTTAGAACTCAGAATAAGTATACGACCTAAATAAGTATAGAATAAGTATACCTAATGAACAAAAATATGCGCAAAAATTCTAGAACTCAGAGAATAAGCATATGTCCTTAAGTGACAAGTATACGACCTTATGGTCACTGAGGAAATTTCATACAAAAGAGTAGAATTTTGAAGTGCTTTGTGGTAAATTCGAAATGACACAGAGATGTGGATTTCAGTAAGAAATGTTTTGCCTATAGCATCAAATCACAACACCAAAAAAACGAATAAATAAAAGAGTAAAGCTTCATAAAAAGAATGTAAAGCTGTAATGAAAAAAATACTCAACACTGCGGATATCGAAGTGACGATTACATTAATACTTAATTCACATCATAGTTAGTGATTTTCGTATTTGAAAAATTAGCAGGTGGTGAATACTGGAAAGAGGATCGAATAAGTCAAAGGAATTCTGAGAAACGAATAGAACTGAAATGATGATAATCTGAACATGAAATGGTGATAAAATGTTGGCAGTGATAAACGGTGATAAATTAAAACAGTAGAAAAAATATATATGAAACGATGATGAAAATGATGAATGAAAGAACACCAATTTGAGAGCATCAACAGTGAACTATCACTTATAAGATCATTGAAACTTTTTCACTATTCAGTGTTGTTCGATGTCTTAAATGAGGTATCAAATCACAAAGTAAATCTAACAAATGATTGTATAATAGAGTGTGACATCCTTCCCAACCCCATATTATATCTCATTTTCTCTTCATACTCTCTTCTGGTTAGTACTGTCCTTAGAATGCACGAATGTAAGTTATGATGCAAAAAAAAAAAAACGTATTTCTTTAGACCGTTAGCAAACAGATATGCGTCTATTTTGTGCACATCAAACAAAGCAACGATGTGTAAAAAGAGTACAATGCTCATCAATTTGCATAGAGCAATTTGTTAGCGCTATCTGAGTGCAGATATTTTCGAGCTTTTGAAATTCGTTTCACATTCGGCACTCGAAAAAGAGCACTCTTCAAAGATGTCACTAATTCACATAAAACATCACTCACATTTCAATGTACTCAGTTTTTTTTTTCTTCCATAGAATTGAATAAATTTAAGAACGAATTGTGTTATTGAATTTGCATAATTTGATATTCTATAAGACAATTCGTTAAGTCAATTCATCTTATCCCTTATCGGTATTTCTCTTAAGTAATCATCTCATTCTCGCTCTAAGTGAATTAATTCATTATTTCAGAAGTGAAATCAGTTATTGTTTCTTTGTAAGTACAAATAAATCAATGTTCAACCATTTGTGATTCAATAGTTTCAAAACTGAATATGCAATATGGGCAATTTTTTCGTGAAATGAATTTTGTGCAAATATTGTGTGCTGTTGAAATTGAACTACTTAATTTTAATAAGAGTATATAAAACTATTCTTCTAGGTATAAACGAAAATTACTACGCTTATTCGATATTCGTATGGAAGCCTTCATGAAGCTAAGTAGAAGCCATTGCGCTTTAAGTTATAAATGAAATTGCGAGTCCTATATAATATAAATGATATAATTGGCAGATTACTTATTTCATTTAAATATTTTAGAATATTTCCTATTGAAGTATATGCAAATTAATGAAGCTGTATTGAACCAATACAGATATAAATCAATGCCATTAAGAATTTGATGTAAGAAATATGCGAAAAATTCACAAAAGAAAGCGACTAAAATTGAAGCTCTTTTTTTTTTAATAAACGCCTTTTAAAGATCAACGTTGGTTTCCGTACTTGCACACTCTTGATGGCCACCAACATGCTGTGCAAATATGAATGGTAACGATCGAATGATACGCTCAATGGATAGACACCTCTATCTTTTTGGGAAAAAAAAAGTGCATGCTCTTCCCTATTAATGCAACATTTCCTTTCAGGTATTCTCATCTACTACAACTCAGATATTGAGTCATTAAAAGTGATGAAAAATTAAAAAGAAAATCAACAAAGAGTATATCACAATAAACAAACAACCTGTTTGACTTCAAAGTGTCGAAAAAGTGGAGTAAGCCAAATAGAGCTTTAAATCTTCCAAAGATTGGCCATTTTTCAAGCATAATGCTCATCAACTAAATCCCTATCACCATAGAGTTATTTTAAAAATATCGGAATGGGTTTGTTTCATATTCCAGGCTTTTTCCACTTGTGAACGCATTTCTCGATTGCTTTAGTGTAAATTTTCTATTTTCAGACACTATACTATATGCTTATATGTGCAGTGAACATTAATGGCGCGACGCTTGGGAGTGTTCAATCTCAGGTAGTTTCAAGTAAAGAACGACTGAGGCAAATGCTATAGAAAAAAAATTATCACTTGCTTCTGTAATGGAATAAAAATTATCACTTGAACTTTATAAAATGATACATTAACATCGAAGTATATTACAATTACTAGCAATAGAAAAAAATTACATCCATTTCATATCAGTGGAGCCATAGAAAAAATAAATCTGCTAGAAGTGATTTCGATGAGAAATTCTATCAGCAAAAAAAAAAAACATGAATGTATCCATTGCTTCTATTTTCCTATTAGTTGGCAATTTGTCAAATTGAATGACTCAATGAATTATGGCATAAATACATTTCATGCTAACTTATTTAGCACACTATTTTCTACTTTTATATAATTAAATTCATAGCGATTTTGATATATTTGCTTATTTTTTTCATCGCTCTCAAAGATTAATTAGTAAATAATAAATTTGAAATGATTAGTAAAATTAATAAAATTAGCTCTCAAAAATCTCAAAGAGTAACTAGTAAAAATTAGTAAATAAATTTGAAAGAAACGGAAAGATTTTTTTTAAAAAACTTTAGGCCTACATTAAACAAAACAATTCGAGAAATATGCCAAAGGAGCTAATAAAATTTATGGTTTTTTTTGTAGTACGCTCAAACAACCGACCACTTTCAAGACTTATTAAATAAAAAAATAAATACGTAGAATAGTATTTTATGTTAGTTTATAGCCCATCGCAAAAGATTCCGGTAAAAATAAAAATAAAAATAAAAATAAAAATCTAGCCAATGTAAAGCGTGTGCAAACTTTTTAGGTTTCTTTAAACATCTATAATTCATTCGAAATTTGATGAATCAACACGAAAATATGCCGCAAAAGGTCAAGCCATATATGATTTAATCAAAGCACACCAAATATCTTACCTCTATGTTAGAATTGCCACATCGATGGTATACGGACGTGGATACAAATATGTAGGGACATAATGTCGCCAACAATATGCGTTTCGAAAGCCAAATTTCAATGGGAACATTATAACGTGCGCAATAATGCCATATACATTTTTTTGATTGAACCTCTTACAAAAATCATCGACCGTTTATTCATTATATGTGCACTTATAAGAATCGTATTTCTATAAGCGCTTTAGAGCAACGCTTTAAAGCAATATCTACGCGCATATGAATGCAATCATCGCGTATATGGATCGTATTCTATCGATATGATTACAAATTTGAATGAAATTTCGTTGTCTTCATCAATCAACTCTAATTGATTTTCAAAAGTGAAATGAATAGAAGTTGTAAATAAATATGGCGGCATTTTCCGCTAGTATCAACGTTATGAGGACATTTGCGTAAATGCTCATCGTTGATGCAGAAAATACTCGTGTAAACTTTTAGAGCTATCTTGAGGTGAATCATAGGTAAGGCGCATAGTGAATAGGCTTTGTTAGTGAAGACATAGCATAGATGGGTGGAATTGCGCGAGAATAACGTGTAGAGTGCACAGGTGAGGCTTTTGTCATCCACAAAGGGAGATGATAATAGAGCGGTGTGGTGCATGCACGGACAGGTGTTTGCGGTACGCCCCCCAAACTGCTCCATCCATTCAAGGCGCCACAACTGAGACGCATATGCACTTGACTGAGCAGTTAACATAGTGCTACTAACAGAAAATAGGGTCGTAGATGAGAGGAAAGAAAATTTTCGAGGAATATCCTGCGCTTTGGGCGGATGTGAATCATCAGAAGGCCACTGTTTCCCCTTCCTTCTTTCTCTCTTCATTTATTTATCGTGACGATGATAAATCTTCAGCCGAGTGGAAATCATTTCAAAAAGTGCTTGCACGTCCAAAAATCTTTGTTTCCTTATTTCGACGTTTTTGAAATAATTTGAAAACTGTTTGAAATAATTGAAACAGATTTGAAAAAAAAAAACTAGCGAACAATGTTTATCGAGGATTCGAAATAATAATGGTGCTTTTTTTTGCCGCATTTTATTTCACCAATCAATGAAAATTTTGATATATCGCTCACATAAAATACAACAATTCTTCATATTATATTTACGCTTTTAGCCAACCAAAATTATGCGACCTCACTTCATTTTTCACTCATGGCTATCGTTTTATCGTCATCGATCATTCGCACAACTTTCTACGATGTTAGCAAATAAGGCAATCACATAAAAACTTCAAATAGGCATTTAATTATTCCTCAATAGTCGAGAAATTCGATGCTTATGCTATTTTATACGCGAAAATATTTGCTAAAATTAATAGGCTAACCTTTATTATAGCATCAAATGATTTGAGTTATCATGAAGATCACAACTTTAGTGATATCGAATTAAGGCGTTTCCTACAACATTTTATTTTATCTTCTCAATAAAAATCTCTCCACAAAAATTGAAATAAAAATCGCAACAATTTCGACAAAAATGAAGTTAAAAAGGCCAATATAAAAAACTTAGCCGATTCATTCGAAAAGTATCACCTAATTTCTATGCTTAAAATCACTTTGAAATATTCCTATAAATTTATTATATAAGTAGTAATCAATCACCCTTTATTTTAATAAGAATCAATTCAAAAATCAAAACCATAAAAATATTAACTTCAATTGCTCTATAATATGAAATCGTTGAAAAAAAAAAAAAAAAAAAAAGAATCACTTGTGGAAATGAACCGTTTAAGTGAGCAAAATTAAAATACTCACTTAGCAAAAACCATAGAATGCAGAAAATATTTTCGAAGCGAATAATGCAAAACATTGCAAATATTATTTACATCTCATGAATATTGTTATCTTCAAGATCAAAACAAAAAATTCTTTTGATTTCGATTGGAGAATCTCCAGAAGTACTCAAGTATTACTTTCTCTGGAACTACTTTCCAAAGCGAGCAAGAATTAGTGTCAATGAGGAAGAAAATAAGCGAAAAAGTAGACAAGAAGGCAAGCATATTATGAGTGGGTATACATCATCATCACATCAAACTAACCAGTTGTACAAAAACACAAAAATGATGTTGACAAGTGACAAACTTCCGAAGAAATCGATCGATGACGTATAACATGCAGCCGAAAAATTTTTGCATATAGCATTTAATAATGCATATAACAAAATTTGCAAACACATAGTCACGTTTGTAAGTCAAGTTGTCAATAAGCAAACAACGTTCTACCTAAAGCAGTAGCTTGTAAGGTTCGTGAAAGAAACTATCGGACACGTATAAAGTCATGTGTACCCGTTAACACGCACAGGTAGGATGCCGCCATAACAACAAAGAAATAATATAGATGCACATCATAGCATCTCACCTACTCGAACATCACAGATCAAAATAAAAAGCAATCGGATTTTTTCGTGCCTTTCACACGTACGAAGACTAACCTTTGCGACTTACTATCTATCACGTGTGCCTTCTGCGCAAGGTACACATCTTTACCTATAGCCTTCAGGCAATGTGTACCTTCGACCCGCACAGAGTAATGCTTCGCAGCCTACTTGTGCATCTCTCGAGCGCAAAAAAAAAGAGTAAAACACTACAAATCCAACTGAAATTAATGAACCGTCGATTATTATGAAATAAAATAAAGCAGCTTATTGCCAGGTCACTTAAGCAGTTAAAGTAAAGTGCTACCTTTTGCTGACTAACTACCTTCACAAAAACGTTAAAATAAACGACGCTATTATTATTGAAGATCTCATCTCCGTTCAAAACAAAACAAAACGATGCGCCAGATGCTGTCAAGACGAAATAGATAGATGGCCAACAAGCTAGTTAGGATGTTAGGCCAGATAGGCGATGTCGAGTTCGAATTGTTGGCCATTCGATCGAGACGAACGGTACAATTGTTGAGGTTGTCTCGTTTCACACTCGTATTGCTATGTGGTGCCTAGAATAAGAAGTGGATAGGGAACGCAAATATATATGCTGCACAAGAGTGGACAACGATACGTACACTCAACAATAGCAGCACTGCGCTAAGCCCTACTTCCGCACTGCTTGCTTCATCTCATTGAGCCGTTTGGAGATGAGTGTTGCTTAGTCAGCCATTCACCGACGGCGCTGATGACCACTCGCTATCGCTTCGCATTGAAACTTCACTTGATGACCACTCTGTATCATTTCTCATTGAAACTTTATTCTTAATGCACTCTACTATGGTGATTGATCATACAAAAAAATGAAAACAAACAACTCGAAATAAACCTATGTTAAAATCATTGCTTCTTATATAAACATTAGAAAGCAATAAAATAATCATTAGCACATAGCAAACACAATGCTTCAAATTTATAGATGAGAAATTAAATATGCAAATTCCAAGAATATTAACTGCGCCAAATGAAACTTATCCTATTTTGTGCCATAAAAGTACGCGCATAAATGTTCATCGGGAAAAAAAAAAAAACTAAGCGAAAAAATGAGTGTATATTATAAAAATGACCGCCATGAAAAGTGAGTGTGTTATAAATATGAATAATGAGATAAGCTTTTTTAAATTTAAATTGTCAGCAATCATAACGATATTTTCAGCATTTGAAGAGTGTTAGCAACAAATTGTAAACACAGCAAAAATCTGCAACGCAATTAAAATTGGTCTCTTTTTTTTTTCCAACTGATTCACTCATAATGAAGAAACACTCAATAGTTTCTTTACAGCTAGCATAAGCTATTAACAAAAGTGAATACCCTTTCGAACTTATTGACAGCCGCTAACAACGCGCAAACGACGGAATGAATATAAGCAATAAACAAAAAATATTGGTGCAAGTTATTGACAGTGAAGTGATTTCGCATTAGTGTTTACACAAGGTGGAGGACAGGAAAGGTGGGGAAGGAGGGAAGGATAAGAGGAAGTGGAGGGGAATGAAGGAGAAGAACAGATAGGATGAGGATGGTGTGTCGCAGAATCTTCATGGAAAGTGAACTTATCGGCACTATCGCAGCGCTAACCGAGGAAGCAAATACGTTCAGAATATATAGAATAACGCGCAATAAATATGAGCAAATTTATTATCAATTGTTAGATTAAGCAAAAGTGGAGAAAATATGGAATATATCGTTACTATATTTGGCACCACTCCACGATGAAGACGCATTTATTAATGCATATGATATCGAAGATGAAAAACTGTAAAAATTTCAGCTGAATCTCAAGATTAAAAATCTCAAGGAATTGACCTATGGTTGTTTCCATAAGAAATAATCTATCAATGAAATATTGAGGCTTCAGTTTGTTATGGAAGAAGATATTCGATTCAAGTGATATTCGGCATTGTGCTTTCATCTCAACAATCGAATTTGTTAAAAGAAATTAATAAAAGCAATAAATTTTTTTTTCTTTATATGCCCTCCGTGTAATTTTTTCATAGAAGGATAAAGTTTGGAAAAAGAACTATGTATCCACATGCATGCGTATTTACGTCTATCTATTCTGCTATTATCAACCTCCGAGTAGCACATGCTGTAATTGTTGGATAGAATTCTAAGCAACTCTAATCTCAATTCCCAATTTTGTTCTCGCTCATCACCATCTGGACGAGTTGCTGACATTTAAAAGTCGAAAAAATGAAAGCCAATTTTTTTCATCAGCAGATAGATGGGCGCTGTCCGAAACTATTTTTTAAAAACCTGATTGTGCATAGTCATTCATCATTTTCTGTTTGTTACTGCATGGTCGCTCGCAAGTGGGCTCCGACAAGACTGCTTGACTCATTTCTTCTAATGACTCCACCAGCCCCTCAGCGGTATGAGGGCGATGCAGTAATTCCCATTCTCCTTCGAAGTTGAACAACGATGAATAATCGGCTTCTCAACATCCCACAGGAAAGAGCTTTGGCAGTAACCATAACGGGACCTTACAACTCCCAAGCGGAAATGAGAGCCATATGAAGAGAAATTTATTTGCAACGAATGTTCTGTTGATCACAGCACAGTGAAATGTACGTTATCAACTGGTTTCAACTGAAAGCGCATCATTAGCCTTCTAAGTGCACTTACGCAAATTCAAAAAATTTAGGGATGCAAGGAGCAATAAAAGCGAAATCGCTTTGTCACGCGCGCATGCATGCGTGCATGCGTGCATGTTAGGTAGTTTGATCTCGCAAACAACTGAAGGTCGAATAGATGTAGAATCTAGATTCGCCTAAATATTTGCACGCATTTTGCTGCCAGCCGGGTGGCAAAGTACGTTTAAAAGCGGATCTCTGTTGAAGCGATTTCCCCGACTAAGAAATGAATTCATTATTGTCATATTTTATCTCTTATATAAGGAAATTATGAAGTGATGTAACTCAAATACAGACACTACACGAGCGACTGTCGTGCTAGATCTTCCGGTGCTTCTCCACTTTTGTCATTATTTCTGTTTGTTTGAAGAAAACATTCTTGTTGGCTGAGAGTCTAGAGCGCAAATCGTTCGTGTCAGCGTCGCCGTTACAATTTTCCATTTGCTGCAGATATGCCTTAATAGGAATCCAACGAATGAAGCGGTCTTCCGAACGCGAAAACGGAATAAATTCTTCAAAACCCAGAAAAAAAATGGTAATTTAAAGTTAAATAATTCGAGCAAGAAAGGGTTTTTCTGCGGATCAGAATTTCAAATTTTTGATCACTATCAAACTGAAAGTGCAAACAAATTGCAGAAGATGTTTCTCTTCACCAATGAAACAGAAGCGCACATGAAAGTGACATTGAAAGCTGCGAGTGTATTTCGAAATTGACACCATCATTTCACATGCTCACTTAGTTCGGTTAAAAATCCATCAATGTGCATTACTTTTGATAGAGACAAGCAATTAGAATACAGCTATTATGAGCTACGATAGAAGGAAGAGCATATATGCTTAATAAGCTAGCGGCGACGATTTCAGAACCACTAGGAACTATGTTGCATTTACCACTTTCAACTGGCCTTAGCTCAAATGCAGTGCAGTAAGATGGGAGAGGCGGAAATGGCGGAATTGGGGACTGGAGGGGAGCGGGGGGAGGCGGTGGATGCAAGCTCCAGATATTCGGCTAATGCAAATTTCATATCGTTTTACCACGGCTGGCTGTTGCTTTAACAATATGTATGACAAGCAGCCATTAACATTTTCGTCGCTACGTTAAGCAATCTCATAATATTTTTTTTTGTTACGAATGTTTTGAAATAAAAAATGAAATTTTCAAAATGAATGGAAATGACACGACTTTTGCGCCATTTTTGTGAAATTTAACAGTCGACATACTCTCTTTTTTTTTAATGTTATTTCATCTCTTTCACAAACGTCATTAAGAAGCATTCATTTATAAAATTAATGACTAAAAAGATGAGGCGATACGTTTCAATTCGTATCTCGAAAAAAAAAAAAAAGAAAAAGTGTCGCTGCTATTTCGTTGTCGGCGGTAAAATACCCTCAAAAGGAGTTTATGCGTATGGAATTAGTCATTAGTAGCAGAAAATTTCTGCAAAAAAAAAAATCACCTTCCATAATTCCTTTGGAATTTTTATGTTCAGAAACTGGCGAGCGGAAAAAAAAAACCTTTACGACAAATGACATTATTGCATAATTGTGGTTTCTTTTCCTAATTGTTGGGGCTAATAAAAATTGCATTTTAATTTTACAACCTATGAATGATCTTTTAATTTACTATATAGAATATAAATGGGCACTAAATTATTACTCTATAATGGAGAAAATTTTAATGACCTAAAAAAAAATACGTTTCTCTTTGAAAATAAGTGATTTTTGAATGAGAAAAATTCAAAATTTTTTTTAAAAATTTTTTCAATCATAAATGAATTTATAAAATAAAATGGATAAATTTTGTTTAAATAAATTTTAAGAGGAATTTCCGCGTTAGTAATTTCATCAATTTCTTAATAGCGCTACTTCAGAATCTCCATAATGAACGTTAGAAAAAGAAAAAACTGAAGAAAAAATTTCATAGAAAACGATAAATGCATATATCGAGCAGTAAAGAAGTGAGGAAAACTGTTCTGATTATTAACGATGATCAACTCTTAAAACTTGAATATTACTCAAATGTCAGTTTAAGAATGAGAAAAAACTCGCGGTCATCAAAACCAGCTCGATAATAAATATATCTGATGAAGGGAGGGGGAGGGGGAGACGAGATCGTAAGGTCATCCCATTTTTCAACCCAGAATTGAAGGTAACATCTCGCCGTGTTGCATGTTCTAGGTGTGTATGTGCAGGTTGTGTAGAGGTGTGACAGTGAAAGTGAGTGCGTGACCATTTTCACCTATGCAAATGATCAATGACTGTCAATGAACGAATAGGAGTTATGTTTATGCACAGCTCGAAGATAAACACTAGTTCTGTACGGTATTCATTCCAGGTCACCGCAAAACAATGTCCGCATTCGTTCCTCGATCCCGTTCGATTTAGGCTCCCATTTGCCTTAAGAAAGCAGTTTCATGGAGATGAAAAATAAGCATTCAGGCAACAGCGTTCAGTTAGTACTTGTCTTTATTTGTTCACAAATCTGGAGCGCATTCTGGATTGGTTGAATTTGCTTCGTTTTTTTTTTTGCTGGAATCGAATGAGGGTGAATATCTCTCCATCTGATTCTTAACAAAACTTTCAAACACCACTTTTGCTTTTCTGAATGTCTTCAAGTTCGCATACTCAAAGGGAGTACTAATTGCATAATTCTGTCCATTTGATAAATTCAATCTCATGTACAACTAAAACTAGAATAACATATGACGTGAGCAATTTATTCATCCTTTAACACATATATTCACGTTGATCTCTCATATAAAATAGCAACGATAATCATCTAAAATAGCTTCCTTCAAAAACTTTTATGCACTTTGTAATTGCCGGGGAATTTTATCTTTCACCTCAATGGTAATAAAGAAAAGTGGGAGAAATATGCTAGAAAAATTGTCACGATGCGAATCTTTGCATCTCACTTACATCACCAACTAGTTTCATAAGTTACAAAGTAAAAATGAATAAAGCAAAAAAAATGTCTTCATAATTTTATGTGAATCATCGGCCCGTATAAATTTCCTAAAGAAGATGCGATTTTCTTTGATGGATCGTTGCGAAATGCATCAAACTTTAACCACTTTCGAATGCTTACAACTTCATTCGATATTGGTGGATCTTATCGAAATTATGCAAATGAGGTCATATATATATATATATATATATATATATATATATATATATATATATATATATATATATATATATATATATATATATATATATATATATATATATATATATATATATATATATATATCACATCTAAGTTGTATAAATCTACCTTCTCTCGCTTCCTAGTTAAAACTGCTCAGAAGATAGATCAACACAGTCGCACACATACAAACAGATATATAACATCAGGATAATGCAATTTGCAATAAAAAAATTTGCAAAAGGGGAAAAGACTTTTTATGGGAAACATGGACGAGCAGCTCAAACAATCAAGTTACGAAATCATCGCCGCTCATATTTTCTTATTTATTGGCAATTCTTGAAATCGATTGACTTGATGAACGGAATTACAAAAATGCATATCCTATCAGTACCATCAGCACATCTCTCCACTTCTATTTGGAAATGAAATAATATTGCCCCCTCGTCCTCCCTCTCAATATCTTGCTTCCTACCCATTCTCGTTATCGTTATAGAATTGCCGCTGTAGAATGCTAGTCGGAAGCATATTAGCCGCCCTCTAAATTCTCATTTTCTATAGTAATAAACCAATATTCATCTTAATATCGGATGGAATATAGGTATATATGTGGTAAGGAAAATATCGAATTATTCAAAAACCGGAAACAAGAACGCTTAAACAGGGAAATATGTCGCGCAAGTAATGAACCTTTTCTCGCTCGATGTCTGCATGGCACATCGAAAGTGTGACATTCTAACAGTACATGAGCAACTATTTCGGCTTTGATTTGCTGCATTTCTATAGGTGATTGATGGACGAAGAGTGGTCATGCGCCGCACAGTGTATGGTCAGAATCAAAGTTGATCCCCCCCGGAAGTATGGTATTGCATTAACGAATCGAACTGCATCGATCCACTTTCAAATCAATCAATTTTACCAGTGATCAATAAGGCTCATCTTGCTAAAACGTAATGGACCATAAAATACTTTCGACCCCGCACCGAAACGACAGCGCATGTAACTCTCCGAAACACACACATATATGCATAATAAACGCAATTAACTCCGTTCATTCAATGGCACTCAATGACGACAACATAGGGTGTTTTGATCGCATTTATCGTCTTTTAACAATAGACAATCGTCTCGAAAGGGATTTCCGCTTTGTAGGCACCTTGCCACAAATCCACAACAAGATAGTAAGCGATGAATTACTATGACAATCACCTCTCCTCACCATATAGCCTTATTTTTCAGCACAGCATTCAAGAACCATACCTTAATATTACGGATTTTGAATTGAAAATGCAAACGAGGACCTATCAACATCTGATATTTTATACGTATACAAGATGCCCAACGACATTCTCAATGCTTCAATGAAGTTGCAAAATGACTCGATGAGGTTAATGAAGCGAAAAATTCTAAACAGAAAGGGTGGTTGTTGACGAGTTGAAAGAGAGCGCTAGAGGTGAAGGACAACAAAAGTGGGTATACCTATTCGCCTACAACAATCCACTGATAGACATTCGCCAATGGTCGAGGCATTCTTGTTATAATGTTTTGATTTTATGTGTTTGTGCGAGGAGGAACACACTACTGCTATAATTGAATGGCCTGTCTTCAAAAAATTAACAAGAGGACCCAAGTAAGTATTGTTGACCTTTATACAGTCCCAGTTAGCTACTAATGTAGGCTAGGTGACTAAAACATCACGTGCATTGGTTCAAACCACACAATTTCTATATCGCCAGGAAGCGATACAGCCTCTACTGATGTTACTGAAAATACTTAGCGGCCGATTAGCTATTAAAAGCTTCAACGATAAAAAAGTACTTCTATATTTGATAAATACTCCACCATTTCAATGAAATAAGCTATACATAAATTTTTATTAAGTAAATTTATAAGGGTCGAATGGTTGATCGCAAGGTGATAAATAGCATTACACGATGTTTTAAATGAATACTAGCAACACGCGAGCTTATCATACTAGTAAATGAACGTGATCACGAATCATCAACTAGTGCATCATAGGCTTGATTAGTTCTATGCAATTATGATTTAACACTCCATCTTTGCGTTTGTTTACACTTCCTTCGACATGAATGGCGCCGTACGCGGTGGTACGCGGTGTGTAAGTGCTTTTAAGCGTTAGTAATAAATTCCAAGTTTTTATATCATTAATTCCATAAAACTAGAATGTTTGATAGGCTTTATATATGTAAATATAAATATAATTACAAAAACAAATAAATAAGTAAATAAATAAGTTTATATAATTATAAATGAATAAATATATATGAGTACATTTTTAATGTATATATATATATATATTTGTTCTTTTGTAATTATGTAAACTTATTTATTTGTATTTGTACTTGTATTTATATTTATATATATAAGACATATCAAATATTGTTAGATAGATTTTCTCAACGTAATAAATCGTACCTCGAAAAGTTGCCGTCGAAACACAGAGTTGCATCTTTCTAATACAAGTAATCTGTAAGATGAATGCTTAAATAAGTGCATCATAAATATCGATTCCATACAAGTAAAAGCAAACAATATTCCAATAATCACTGCAAAATCCATTCAATGAAATGATAAAAATAAGACTGAGATGTGTGAGTATGTTAGTTTGAATGTCGTATGTTGCAATAGTAGTGTTGCAGCATCGTTGCCGTCCTCTACGAACGATTATTGGCACCGATAAGAAAAAGCACTCGCATGATGCACATCATCACCTAACATATTTCAACAACACCGCAACCGATCCATCGACGCCAGATGCTTGTCAATAGTTTACAGCTGTCGACGATGTTCCATGCATTCTTTCATCGTTCATGTTACTGTAACGATCAATTATATACTGTGATGAACCGTAACGCTAAGAAATTCCAACATTTCCTCACATTTCACTAACGCACATTTTGAAGGATAGTACAAACAGTGGCATCGAATAGTGCCACTATCAGCGATGGTGAGAACTTATTTTAAAAGTCATTTTTTAGAAATAAACGAATCAATCAAATCGGATATTCGAAATTTGTTATGAATCTCAAAGGAAACTCTTTACATTGCTCAAATCATTGGGAATTTCGAAGAAAATCAGTTTCCCTTAAACTGGCTAAATTGTTCAGACTCTATGAACAAAAATTACAAGCGATATTACAGCATAAATCCTTTTTGGACGCTACGACAATTTTCCAACAACTACCTGCTGAGAGTCGATAAATACTGTATGCCATAAAATGAGCAAAGTTGGCAAACTGTGCACTAGACGCCTCAAATACATTCTTTTCAAATGCTGGCAAATTGAGCGCTGAATATAAACTGAAGTATATTCTTATATATAAACTGAAGTATATTCTTATACAACTTCCGCTTACAATTTAAATTTATTCTTATATAGCATCCAATTCCAATTTTTCTCTCCTATGAGGTAATTCGATGAGCAATTATGCAAAATATTGCGAATTACTTTTCCGCTACCCATTGGAGGAAGGTATTTACAGATGAATACGGAAAGCGCATTCGCGCATTCAATAAATACAATAGTATATAGCGATTAGAAGAATTACACATTTCGTATAGAGATAAAAATCGATTGGAGAATACGAGTTAATTAATTTTTCAACTCATTTCAAAAACGAACTTTAATTTTAAAAAATATTTACGGAAATTTTGAACGTTTGATATGAAGAATATTCTTGTTGGATTTGAAGAAAATTGAAAAAGAAAAAATCTGTTGTAGCAAACGAAAGATTCACCATAATAAGCCGTAAAAGAAAGATCAAGAAAAGATTCTGCAATTTTTTTTTTTGGATTTCTCTCTAACTTCTACATCATATCAATTCTATAAAAAGCAAACAAACACATACATGTGGGTTACATATATTAAATTTCAACATGCTCCACTATTTTAAGTTTTATTTGTATATATTCATAACAGTAATATACTTAATAATGAAAATAATTATAGGACTAAATTTCTTCCAAAATTATAGGAAAATAATATTGAAGGATAAGAAAAGCTGCAGATAAACGAGATGAGAATGAAAAAAATTTTAAGTAATTTGAGATCCTCAATATTGGATATTTATAATCACTGACCACTGAATCACTGACCGCTCAGCAAATAATCACTGACCGCTCAGCAAATTTTCCATGTTCTACTTACTCAATAAAAAGATTTTAAAACGTAAAAAGAAATAAATACAGCTTAAACTTGCTAAATGAAATGATCGCCTCTTGTAGAACTCAGAAATATCGCTTTGCCTAGTTTTATCGGCACAAAAATTATATGCACAATGATGATATTGTGCATTATTATACGATCGCGTTTCGAATTTCAATAAGACAACAAAAGTGAGAGGTGACCACCCGTGGTGCGACCATAAAAGTCATGACCACTATGTATATCCGCCTGTTGTGATGTTCGGCGATGATTTCATCGTTTCAGACACTTCCTTTAAACTAAGAATTCTTGAAAATCATGCCAAAAAAAACTCATCATCAAAGACGTAACCAAGTGCGGGAAAAGGTTGAGTACGCGAAATATTTGGGAAGCATATGAGAAAATGTTTGTAAAAATTTTTGATGTGTCATGAAATTATTTGATTAAGCTTACGCTGATGAGCTTAAATAAATAATTATTAGCTTTGTATGGCAGTCGGCTGTCAAGAAATTATTCATTTGAATAACTGTTTCACCTGAGTTTCATCTGAGTTCAAGTTGAGCACTGGTTGTCGAATAGGTTTGCAAAGCAAATTCATCCATTAGCATTCCAGTTGTAACAATAGCAATCGAAGCGTCGAAAATGCAATGCGCTATTGCCAGATGTCTGTTAGCATTATTGGTGAACTGTGATAAAACGACCGCTCACAAGAGGACAGGGAGATCGAGAAGGGTATTTCACCGCAAGGCTCTTGTATTTAAATGACCGATGCACACTGGTCAGCGTGCTTGCAAGGTTGGACATTTTTTGTGGCAACCTTACAATAGATAAGACTACAAGGATGAGATAGCATACTTTAAAAAGGAATATTTCTATAAATGTGCCAGCTTTTTCCGCTGCCTCAACAAACAGTAAGCAAGGCAACCGTCTGTCCGGAACAGCGAGCTGGAAGAAGCGTATCGGCTGTCCGCATACATAACACAACGCGTTCAGCAGAAACGGTGAACTTTAAAGAGAAATCGAGCGTAACTATGCAAGCATCTGGTAGCCGATTGATCGTGCAGCTCGCACTAATAGCGATGACAGCAAATGTGAATATTTGCAGAGGAAGGATCTGATACGTTAAATATACTGAAACCGTAGCGATACGAGAAATCAATCAATCAGTGAATCGATCGATCGATTAATCAGTCAATCAATAAAACAGTCATTTCGATTTTCAATAAAACAAATCAATAAAACAATCTCTTAAATAGAAGTCCAAGCTCTAGCATGCAGTAGTAATTCTTATGCAATCCACATAAATGCAATATTCCGCGTAAATTTCCATTATTTGATTATTTTTTATTGCTGAAAATACATATAAGTATTTCAAAAAGCCGTCATTTTCATCATTTCTACTTCTCAGAAAAAAAGAATACTTAGCGAAGCAATACGTCTGATACGAGTTGAAAGGGAAAATGTTGCACTTAGCGCCCCATTAACGCATTTTAAAGCAAAGCAAAATTTCCAACAAATAAGAAATTGATGCTGACATCGAGTTGTCATAAGATCCCATCGGCGATCATTGGCATTTATGCGCATTTCACTCGTTAATTTCAAATATTTCAATCCATTTAGCAAATTTTAATCGATTCAATAAACGTGTGCAAATACGAAGTGAATCATCATTAATTTGAAGACATAGAGATGTAAACAGGTAGGCTGTCGCGAAAGTCACTATTACATTCTGCAAACCTAGCAGCCATTTTCTAAGTCATAGACACATAATAAAAGGTACATAGAGCAGTACTTTTGTTTCTTAATTTGCCTGGGCCACTTGCACCAACCTACAAAAGATTCGTGTTTGTTGTAATCTAATCGACGTGGATGAGGAACTGACCATAATGAAGAACACCATGTTATTCTACTTTCAGACAGAATGCCTGCTGCGATGGACATTAAAGCTAGCAAACATTGCAACTTCAGTTATAGTATTTGAAACCTCTGTCCGTAAGGAGTTGATGCTTCCGGGATGGACGGAAAGACAGACGACAGACACACAGACACACACAAACATGTGCAGAAAAACAACGCTGCTTTAAGACATTATAGGACATTTGCCAGGAGTACGCTTTAAACAAACTTATATCAGCAGCCAATTTTTATTCATCTTTTCGAATTTTTCACTGTAATTTATGCCTGTCCAAAATCTCGAAGTCAGCTATAGACATTTGAAGAGCGCAAAAGAGCTCACGTGGTTGTTTACACGGATCGAATTTTTATCTCACATCAAGAAACGAATTTTTGCAGAACGTTTACAGCAATGGTCGATTTTTTGTTGGTAATTTGCGTAATTGATTGATCAATTAAGCGGGATGTAAAAAGCACGTATTGCGCGAGTGCTCCTGATGCGTTTTTTCACTTATTCTGCAACAAATAATGCACTCGTAACATCGGTATTCATTCCATATGCCAATATAAATTTCATTCCGTATGTCAATATACAGACTATCAGCCGATTCACCGTAGAAAGTGAAATAAAGAATTTATGTGTAATCGTTCAACCACAATGCTTAACTCAATGAATAATAAACCAATGTCGAGCATTGTCTGATAAACAGTAACTAACTGTGGTATAGTAACCGCCTACCTTTATAAATCGGACTACAAACAAAATTACTAGTGGTCCGCTTATAATTCAAAAAAAAAAAAAACTGCAAACACTGGTCAATGTGATTTTAAAAGACCGGTAGAAACATACCAATCGTATGTCTTTAATTATGCAAATAAATCCTTACTTATACAAATGTACACAAAAAGACGTCTTTAATTAAGCAAATATGCAAAAATTCAAATAAAGGCCGGGCTCAATTTTTTGCTCTCCTCGACGAGAAAAATTTAATTCAAAGATGCGAAAATTAGTTGCGTATATGATCACTTTATCTTTTCGACATTATTTCCTCGCTAATAAATAAATTTAAAAAGTATTTCTTAGAGGAATGAAAGTATTACATCAAAGAGTCTCAACGGTATTTTGCATTCTATCAGTTTTTTGATTGCTTAAATGAGTAAATTAAAAGCGTTCTCGATTTAAATTCTCTCATCTACGGATAAATTATATTCAAAAAATGATTTATATTTGATAAAATTTTCTTTTATCATCAAATTTCAAAGCGAATTTTCTCACTTCAATCGTTATTATTAAACATGGAGAATAAATTTTACTCAAAAAAAAAGAGGAAATGCAATAATCCTCAATGGCGTTTTCATCTAATCTTTATGTACTTCAAAGCATGTAGCGGAAATACCATTATTGCACACTCAAACTAATACCCCATCTATGTTGGATTCTATTTTTCGAAAATGAAAAATATAACGATCTTTAAAAGGAAATTATTTGTCAATTTTATGGAGATTTCTATCTCATATGAATAAACGAATTTAACAATCTCTTCTATTTTCTTCATTTTGATGCAAAATTTTTTGCAAACAATAAAATAGATAAATATAAGAAAAGAATGTCGATTTCTTCAATATTATTTTCTCAATATGAATATGACAAAAAGAAAAACCGCACAATAAAAGAGCATCAAAAAATTGGTAATATATTTGGAAATATTTAAGAAATTTTGGAGATATGTGGATTTATATTTGGAAGGGAAGAGTGCTGCTAAATTAGAAGAGAATAACTAAAGGTATGAAGAGGGAAAAGAGAAAAGATAAATGTTGGGAGGCGCCAAGGAGGACAAAAATGGCGCGCAATGCAACGTTTTGATCGACAAACCCACGCCACGCTAACAGAGAACAGTACCTAACAATGACGGTGCCTTGTACCTTGATGCACACCTCCCATTGGAATGGTTGAAGTGCAAGAGTCTTTTCCAGGATGTGGGGTGGTCTGAGCCGAGCATAAGCAACGAAGTGGGGGAAGGACCGAAAGTTGAGGGAATGGGATGAGTAGGGGGTAAGGCAAGGACGACGGGAAAGGAGGGAGAGGTCAATGAAGCTTGTAGAAACTTTCGAAAACGAGCTCCATTTCGATTTAACTTATCACGACAAGGATATCTATAATAAAATATGAACGGAACTGGTCCATTGTTTTATTATGAAAGCCAACTTTTGCATAGATCTTTGAATAAACATCAATAAATTAATGTGGGTGAAATTGTTCGAGATAAATTTCAAATCGATACAAACGCAGACGATCGATTTCCACAATTCAGTAAATAAACCTGTATTTAGCGCATACGCAGCAATCTTGCTTTTCTTTTTTGGACGTTATACCGTGTCTTTACGTTTAGCACCTCAGGGTATACTTGGACGGCACTTCCCATTACAGTTTTGGCTCGCTATATTTGCAAAGCGCAATGAACAACTGAAAAATTTTGCACCTGAGTCTCAAGTTTGTTTTTAATTCTTTATTAATTACCCGCTAAATGATTCAATGAATCCGTTCAGTGATGAATGGTCTATAAGGCGCTCTAGGCAGCGCACATTTGCAATCCTTTTCCGTTCAAGTGGAAGAACACGCCCTCTATATATTTGGAGAAAAATTTTTAAAAAGACTGGAAAAAAACATTGATAGCACAGGTTTAAAAATTACAAGGAAAAACTAAAAATGCGGAAAGCGCAGAGGTGTTTGCAAAGAAAAAAAAACTTCAATTTTGGTAGTTATGCTATTCGGCCAATTCATCAAAAATCGAAAGTAGGGTTCTACGAAGATTTTACTCTTCAGGTAGCTATACAAAATTCCCCCATATTTAGAAGTGGATCATATATACGCATGCAATACTTTTGCAGTAAATGCGGCTGCCACCAAGAAAAGCGATTTTCCGCACAGAAGCGTCTTTGTTTACACAGGAAGTAAATACAAAAGAACACAAACGAATTTAGATAAGCTAAAATATAATGCAGCATTGCAAAAGAAAAAATAGTGAGATTAAGAGGAAAGCGCATATAAACATTGCATATTTGAAATACAATTGCAAATTATGCAATCATGTCCTCATAATTGAGAACATTTGCAAGCGAGTTGTAAAAGCGTCACAAAGCGAGCTGTTGCATGTGATCAATGCGCAATCATAAGTGAGTGACCATTGCAATCAGCTTTAACTGAATAAGATATAGTTTAAAACTGCAATGGGTATAGCGATTAAAATAGAAAATTTCAACAAAATTACAATAAAAATTCAATCGTTGAAGAGAACTTTCCGGACAGGCGTTAAGTGATGTGCAATGCAATGCAAAAATTCGGATATTTTTATCGATTAATTACCTTTGAAAACGACATTCCGAAAAGAATGCAGTCGATTCGAATGAATAACCACATTTGTCATTGCCGAAATGTTCGACGACCGAAAAGAGTGAAAAAATTTGAATGCGAAACTTTTGTTGTCCAGTCGTTTAGCTGCTCAGCTCTGGCCAGCGTGGCTAGAACTGAGCAGCCATGGCCAAATGCATTAATTTTTTGCCTTGATCAACGAATTATTCGACTCTCATCAAGCAAGTATCGATCCGACGATATGAGAAATGAGTTGATAAAATTCGCGAACTCTGTAGGATGTGTGTGGGTGTCCTGTATTCGGATCACCTCGAGTATTGACTCTATTGATGTCAGGTCAATACAAGGGCCATCGTATTTTGCACAGAAATGCCGAACAGTTCAAATCCCCTAACTAAAGTTCAAAAACTCAGAGTATTCGATTGTTGCACAAGTTCTAACACATGACGTTGAAAGTCCCGATTCAGCAATAAGTAAAACACCACAATTTCCAAAGAGTTCTATCGATGAAAATTTTGAGTCCAACAAAGATTGCAGACATTAGCGATTCACTTCGAAAATCGACGTTATTTCTTAAAATATTTTCTCGTTAATAGTGCGTACATTTATGAGCATGATTATAAAGCGTCACCGATGTTGAGGATAGAAAAACCCATAAATAGCGTATAATTTAAGTAAAGCGCTATTCAATGATAAAAAATAGCGTTGCAAATGTGAGCCATAAAGTATAATTAGAACGCTGTGAGTATATCGGAGACAATAGAGCTGCATTGAAGTACTTTGGAGCCTGAAAGCTGCATATGAAGTAGCCGGAATATTAATGTTCTTAAAAAATTGCTTAAATAATCGTTGAGGAAGGCAATGATATATTTTTATACACAGCTCTATCATGATGATTTGATATATTTTATACGGCATTCATTACTATCATTTACAGCTTGATCCAAGCAGAGGCTTTAATGGTTTAGAACCATAATCAGGGGGCATTTTCTACCGCAATCAGTACACCAACAAAAGAAGCCATCATCAATAATGGTCAGTAGGAAAATTATAAATACAACATATCTCCGCCTAATAAAGAAAAAATTCAAAATATAAAGGAGAAATTAAATTTCATTGGTGATGAATGAGAGTCCAGTGAAAATGAAATCAGAAATTTGTGGAAATGAGCTCGAAATGCTTTCTATGCACTCCATTAATGCATTTACCTCATGTCCACATCATCACCCTACACAAAGTACACCTTTTGTTGCATGCTTCTGAACTAAGAAAAAATGAGAGAAGCAGTGAAATAAGAAAATAAGTGAAGTCATTCCTACAGAAATGCATCGATATTAGAGTTTCTGCAAGAAAAAAAAAAGAAACAGAAAAAAGGGTTTTGTTTAAGAAGAGAGGAAGAACGTCGAGTCGACGTTCACAATAGTGACGTAAAATAGTGTTAAGGCAATGCAAAGTAAACAAATGTAACAAAAGAACGATATATTATCAAATTATTATCGATCATATTACTTCCGGTGAGGCAAAAATTGTTTCAACCTTGAATCATTAGGAATGCATTCGGAATAACGAGCGATAAATTGCATCAACGAGATATATCACAAGGAATATTTATATTGGCATCTATTGCAATGCAATATTGCGTAACGTGGAACAACATATGAAGCATTGCAACACAGTGTAAATAACTATCGAATGCACGAAGAGGAAGTGAGTGTGAATTGCAGTGAGAAGAAATTAGAAAATGATCACAAAAAAGAGGAATGCAAAACTTGTGGCAGTCAAGTATTTGCTTAACGATTTATAGAAAGCGTTATTGTTTGTTTGCATTTTGCACCATGTCGATATGTGCAATTTCGACAGTTTTGCAACTGCTGCAAAAGTTGCAAACATCTCGAGATTATATAACATCACCTAATGAACAAAAGAACGACCATTATAAAAGCCCATTAAATGAACAAATGGAAGATTATTGAATAATGGTTGACATTGCACACGCTTTTGCAACTTAACAAATAAATTGATTGTATGAACTGTGTTACAGATAAAAAAAGGCACATAAAAACGACCACTATATTTCACCTCAATCTACCACCAATTATGTTTTTACCATCTCCATCTTCTGCAAAATTTACACGACTTCATCCTTAAAAACATAAAAGTCTGATCGATTTTAAAGGCTTTCAAGCACCATCAAACGTCCGTAATTCCTAGTAAAGCGGATGCATCAAATTTGAATAGTCGTTTATGAGATTAATTTGTGATGCACATAATATGCAATAAAATTCTTATATCCTCAGCAAAAAGTATTCAAAAATTTAAACTACCGAAGGCATGCAAATATATACTTAAGCGGTTCTATCATACTGTGAAAACGCATTTCGCAATTGCGAATTTGCAATATCCCATTAAACGACGAATGTTCATTTAAGAAGTGGAATAGATTCATTTCCCGGAGTCTCAGCACTATTTCCGTGAATGGAATTGCAAATTGCAAATCGATGCGACGATATAATCTAATATGAACCCAGATAAACGATCGAAGCATAAAGAAGATGATATGTAAAAGAGTGTAAGTGCGATCAACGTGTGGTTCGTTAACCTATAAAACAACAACGTGTTAAGGAAGCGCACACCCGTAAACAGACGACAGCATCGAAAGGGTTTATGCGTAGTGGAGACATTTGTTCGATGGTATCTCATAGTGCCAAATAGAAAAGCACTCATTAGCAATCGACTCTCAATTGTTTCTCGAATCGAGTTAACTAAAGTAAAAATTGGATATAGAAATTCTATATATTGTACGTTTATGTACAGAGCATTATAAAAAGACGTATGCAGCTTTTGAATGTTGACTTTAAGCGTTGAACACATAGATTTAATAGCCAACAAATATAATCCTATTATGTTATGCTAAGCGATAATGCCTCTTTATTTTCAAATAGTAATTGCGCTCTCATTAATTCTTTTTGTTTATTCAAGTCACCACTTGCGAGATAATGATAAACAATTGCTAAGAGGCAACACCTGACCGCATCGAGAGGCAATATCTTTAGATGCTTCGAGAGAGATTTTTAGAGTCAACTTGTGAGATCAAACAGCCATCTGAATGTTTCACAATTGACAGTTTTTTTTCTTTATGAAATCAATTGTATGGCTTAGTTGAAAGATAAAATGGAATAGTAAGCATGAAACAACGATAGATTCTAGTGCGAAATATTAAGTGAAAGAAAACACGTAAAATATCATTGTAGTGAACAAATGTTGCAGAAATCACAAAGGTTTACATTTCCCCCCCCCCCCCCCCCCCGACTTATTAAGAAAATCTGTCCCTTGTTTGCCAACTTTGGTTCAGTCTTCCAGGTATAAACCATTTTTGAGTATAATATGCAAAACTTTCGGCTATTTTAATAAAACACATTAAAGACGTTCAAGTAAACAAATCATCTCAGCTTATACCTCATTCTCGAACGGCTTTTGTTGCCTGTGGTTTGATGATAAAGCATATTAAAGTGTAATTATGACAAGAAATAAAAGGTAACAGTTAATAAAGTATACAGTAGCAAGTATCCTTCCCATGAAACATCACCGATCATAAGGTCTGGGAAGATGATGTTGTAAGATGCGAAGGCTGCACACGTAGAAGAAAGGCAAATGCACTGCAGCAATTGGCTCTGCAGGATGATATATGATATCAATAAAACGACGGAAGCGCCAACAAATGCTCCTGATATAGGATGAAAGAATTTTCAAATTGTTAAGAATAATATTAGACGGTGGATAACTTCAGAATTTTCCAGAATTTTACTGAGGAGTATAACGAATGAGGTATACGAATATGTGACTTCGAAAGTTTTCGTGGTAGCAACAGTGATTTTATTGAATTCCGTTCATTACAAACATCATATTTTGCATTGTTTGACTATGCTGAAATTATGCCAAAATTCTGCATTGTTTGAATGATCATCAAAAGAACAACACTTAAAATATTACCAAAATATAACTCAGGATGACAAGCATAACCGAAGGGGTGGGGGGACTATTCTAAGGAGTCTCACAATTCGATTTTATTGAACGCTACTGTACGAGGAATTCTTGCATAGAATGCTAATAAAAACAACAAAATAAGTGCCTTTTAATGGTGATTAATCAGCGAACAAGCTTTGAATAGATGCAGAGACAACAAGAGGAAGCAAGCTTAGCGAACCGAATGCTGGGGTTAATCGCCGTGTGCAGTGCACCCCGAATGTAGTATACAAGCCATCATTGAACGACCGCTCAACAACTCGGCTCGACCGCCTTTCACAACTGTCCACTATTGAATCGACGAAATCCACCTCTAACTTATGCCTATCTCATCATGAATGTATAATAAGTGGACCATCTTATCTTGTTACAATGCCTTACGAAATGATCATAACGGATATGCACTGATTTCTTTCGTTCAACGAACAATTGCAGAGTGGGATAGAACTACTTGCCTCTTATAGGTAGTCATCGTCTCTGATTTTTTTAGCAGTATGCTACAAATGGCACCTCTCCAAATTTCTTAAAAATCATGCGCGACTAAACGAAATTGCTTTAACTAATGTTTGCTAATGTGTAACAAGAGGTATGTGTTTAACAAATGTAAGCTAAGCATACGCTCTATACTTTTGAATCACTCATTTCATCACAAATTCATGAGTTGGAAAAATATACGATAAGAAAATTAGTATATACCGATATATAGAAATTTTCTCACTTTTATGAGAATGATATTTTAGGAAAAAAGAAAAAAAAGAAAAATTACTTTTCATGTGAAAAAAAGTCAATCAACGATAATTGGAAATTATCAAAAAAAAAAAAAACGCTTAGTGAGTGAGCAGGTATAAATCACATTTGTGAATCATTTGAGCGCTGTCGATCAGAAGAATGATGTCGCGGATCATCATTCCTATAGAAGTTCTCTTTTCGCTTTTTGGCAGCTTTTGCGCAATTGCACTTTAATGGCAATGCAATTATCAAAATATTAGTGATATTTCGTTGCAAAAAAAATGCAAAAGTTAAACCTCCGATTTTTTTTGTGTTATTAATCGTCCATTATTCAAGGTTTTTCCTCTGCGGAAATATCGCTCCAAGTTTGAGTTTATCGTTATAAACACTACGACATTATTTGTCAATAATTCTGGTATTTATTCGTCGTATTTCTAAGTGCTGCTAGAATTCCTCAGTAAAGACTATGACTATCGAAATTGCAGAGATCTCCATTACATTAGGTGAGGAAACATTAGGAAATGGTGAGAGGAGTTTCAAAAACGTATAATCATAGACGCAAAATGACAATACTCCGAAGAATTGATTTAAAACCTGAGCATATTTTTTTAAAGTTTACTCGTTGATCCGTTCAAATAAGCTGTTCTTTCCAACTTTCACCCGCACAAACCTGTGTTCAGAAATTATTTACAATCTTTTATATGCCATACTTCAAACTCTGCTGATAACGTTCTTTCAAGTTGCAAAAAACGATTTTTGTTCTACGCAGACGTAAAATAAAGGCAACCTCTTCGTGAGCAAAAGAAAGTCTATCCTGGAATACCAATATTGAAGCGAAATGAGCCATGACGAAAGTGAAGTACGTTTTTGAGCACCATAATAATTCTGAAGTGATATTTGCGTATGCATGAAGAAGGTCTACTGGGATTCTAAGGAAGGAAACAACAAGGAAATGATATTCACTTTTACTCGTAAAAAAGAACATCAGTAGTGAATTGAAATCGCCACCTCAAGCAGATGCAATGCACCAGAAGAAAATATGAGACGCGCAAAGGGCATGCGAGTGTAACGCGTAAAGCGCATTGAAAATGGGGATAGCGCTGAGAATTGGCACACCTTGAAACAGGTTGCTTACCTTCGTACAGCAATGGTTTATTTAAAAATGAGTTGACATAGAGAGAGAGAGAGAGAAAAAAAAAAGTGAACCACTTTAAATTCATTAAAATAATTGTACGCAAAGAGAATTGTGCGATTTTTTCCTGCATAAAGGGATTTTTACTTTTTCTAATCTACTAATCTAAGTTTACAGAACATCTTCTTTATAAGTGGAATATTGTTAGCTTATAAATGAGATGGTAAAATTGAAGATTTACACTGGAAATGATTATCTATTGTGGATAATCAGAATTTAAAATATATGAATAAATCAAGCGAGCTAGAAAATACTTGAATCTTTTGTTTCATTGTTTTAGTTTATTTCTGAATGCTATTATATTTCAAAATATATATAAGATATAGGCGCAACGTATAGCATAGTGCTCCTCTAATTAGATTAACGAAATCAAAGAAATTATTTTCCCATTATCATGAGAGCTAAAAATACCGCAGTAAAACATTAGCAGCTTTGCCCTATTCTCTGGGCAATGCTAGTGCATCGAAAACTATTTTGGTGGACTGTGTGCAAGCACATTGGTGACGTAAAGTTTCCTCCTCCGATGCATTTCTTACCCACATGATGTACTCAGTTAATGAAGTAGCTACAAGACTCTAAATTTAACATTTCTTGGCGTTCTTCACTCACTGAAAACTGATGAGGCTTTCAGCTCGGAAAATGGAACTGCCAGCTTCCTGCCCAAGACTTAAGAGCCTGGACCAGTCCAGGGCAGCATTAGTAGTGCTAGCAGCAGTGGCAGTCGCAGCGGTAGTAGCGTTGTTTACTGTCAAATAATGAAGTAGTTAAATGGGCAGCGCCTGATGTTGGCCATCCTTACAGTATTACGATGAATTGCTGAATAACAGCTCCCCAAGTGATGTGCTATAAGTCCTGTTTTAAAAGCCTTGTTTAAATGACTGAGGGAAACGTCCACCTTTTAGTGGTTGAGAAGTGGATAATCGAGAGAGCACTAATGCCACTTCATAACTTCAAAAAGAGAGGAAGAGAAATTCAAGAGCGCAGCAAGAGAAGGAAGGAGTTTCGGATTGGAATATCTCGGTTTGCTCTGTGGATTGTGATCTTATCATTTCGCGAAATCACCATCTGTGCATTCAAGTTTTATGATATTGATCGTCCAAAAAAGGATCACATATACTTGCAAAGTGAAAGCAAAAGCTTTGAGATCATCCTTCAAGATTCGATATATTTGCAAGAGATACTTTCCTTAAATATTGGGGTGCACGAGAAATAAAAGCGAGAACGGTGAAAATTAATATATTACATAAGAAGAGTTTATACTAATAACGCAACACGTGGTAATATAAGTTCAATGAAACAATTGTTTGACGTTAAATTGAACGATCTGTTATGCAGTTTTAAATCAGATTATTATGTGACGAGCTAACCATTGTTAATATCGAATTCGTTGAAATGTATCGCTAATAAAATTGAAGAATCATCCCTCATTAAATCCCGAACCAAATATTTTTTGGTAGATTTCATTAAGTATATAATATGAAATAAGTATTAGCATTCATGTGTCTTCAATAGCTTTTTAGCATTTTATCTGCATAATGTACACCTTGATTTGAATCACCTATTCCTAACGTTAGTAATTCAATTGCAGCAAGTAACCACCATCGCAAACTGCAATACTAATCGATAGAATATTGCATACTTAGAAGTGATCTAAGAAGCAATATGCATTTTCAAAAGTGATCATTTTGTTGTGAAATATAGCTGTCGCTATCCTATCGGAATTATAACTCTAAAATATCACCCGAGGAAACTAAAAGGTGCATAGTAAAGAAAAAAGATATCATAAATTTTATAAAGTCTTTCATGTGAATGCAAAAAGACTCGTGCCGGTAAAATAACTACTTTTTAATTTAGAAATATGATTAGCTTCATGTCACCGTTAGTTAACATCAACAACATTTCTCTTGCAGTACGCAATGTTTTGCTCAACAGGAGAAATTCCTCGGCTAGTCAACGAGCACAGCATCGACAGAATGGAGTGAAAGAAAAATATGCTGAAGGTGTGACGAAAGGAAAGAATTATGCACGACAAGTTGCCGCCATATCTCGCATATAGTTGACATTGATTGACCAGGAGATGAGGGAATGTCGGGATTGATCGGCGAGTGGACAGATAAGATCGCTGACCATAACGCCATCGACTACGAGCGATTTAGAGCGGCGACACCATCATGCCATCGCATTTAAGCGGATCGGAAAGCTAAATTTGCGCTACCCGTTTTGTGTCTCTGATAAGCGACCAACGTAAAAGCAGCTTGATAGTCAAATATGATTATCGCTCAAATTTCGATCGCTTTCATGAGAACCATCCGTGTCCATCCGTTTACAGCGAAGAGAGCCCTACGAGAATCTCTCATTGCCCTAGCATTGCAAAAAAGCGTATTTTTTGTTTTCGATTTTGCGGAAAACGTATTGTTAAGCTCATATGCCTTTAATTTTAAACATTTTCAAAGCTAGTAGACATAGATGATATAGGTGTAAAAACGCTTATCTTGTTATCTCTTCTGATGAGCTTTACTCCTGCATCCCTAATATTATCAGAAACAATTCTATCATACAGAGTTACTGGATTCATTTCTCCAACAGCAACATCCAACTGCAAGAGGACACCGAACTTGAACTCTCTTTAGTTAGGTGTATAAGCTAATCTATCGCTTATCTCATAAAACTTAAGAAAGCAATATGCAGAATAAATTCAAATGTGTTCACTCAAATATATCCCATAAATCTAATGCTGAAAACATCAATGCGAGTCATTAAACGCATATTAGATTTGAAAATGTGCACATTAACAATTGAACAAGAAAATAGTGCAATAAAAAAAAAAGAAAGTTGAAAACGAGCTGATAGAGTCACAGGTACGAATATTAAGATCAATAGTTTAATTGGGTAATAGATATGAATTCGATTAGTTCCCTTTGCATCCATTCATTACCTCGAAAAAAACTCTTAACGAGTGTCAATGAAATTCATTTCAATTAAAATGCAGAAATTGAAGAAACGAATGAATGAAATTATTTCAAAAATTATTCTACGAAAGAATTCGTTGAATGTAACGTGCAACTTAAAATAATTTTATATCTTTATTATAAATGACGTCAGGAGAGGTCATTTAAAAAAAATTTATGAGAAATACTCGACGAAAAGTTGCACAATATGCTTGATGAGATATTCTTTTATTGAATTGACTAACGGTTGAATGTGTGTAAAGAATTGGTGACATATTTAAGAGAGCGGCATAATCAAGAAACAAAAAAATCCATTCGAATGCAATAATTCACTTTTATTCGTTAATAGGAGATGATAAAAAGGCGACGTTTCGATGGCAACGCCACACCAACATCGCCAGGTGTACTTTCTTCAAGACAATAGTGTCAGCAAACGGTATTCAATATATATGAGCGATTTATTTCAGATCGGCTGCGCTTTCGAGCGACAACATCAAAGGCGAGGGAACGTTAGTGACCTTCGAATTGCCGAGAACAAGATTATCGCAACAGCGATTCACCCTTTAATTGAGTATATGTGTGCCGTCTTCTGGAACGGCTATAAAAAAACAGCGTCAAAATAAGAGTAAACGTGCTATACCGCCGATATAGAGATAACGCTGAGAATGGCGCTAGATAAGCCTTCAAGGTCGCCATGACATTAGCGCCATGACACATGAACGGTACGTTTCCTTCGACTTCCACGCATAAGCAATAAAATAAAGTGAGAGTCACTATAGAAAAAGGGAACGAAGGCAATCTCCGGGAGAATTAACTCTCCAAATACCTCATATTCTTTTCAAAACAAATATGCAACCTTCATGAACAGATAGAGAGTGAGGATAGCCAACATATTAAAAGGAAATTTGGCACAGTGCCAGCCCGAAACTTTTATGATCAAGTTGTGCAGATAAGTTGCCGAGTGAAAGTGATTCGTTACCATCATTAGCACTCTCTGCCTCTCCTCTTTGACGTTCTTGTCAATGCACCGATGTCCATCCTGTTCACACAGGTTTTAAAGGGCTTTGACGTTTTTACAGGAAACTATTAAGACTTGAATATTCTATACCGCTCGGAAGCTCTTGAAAAGCTGTATATAACGACCCCTCCAACCATCCGATCATACAAGAATTCGTGAGATATATGGCACAATGCCAATTTTGAGTACATTATTTCTTATACGAAGCTATTCTCTATCTTTACCTATTTTCTTTAAAGTCATGCTTATATTTAGATTTCCAAATCATCTCGAGGATGGAATTTTCGAGAGAGAGCAAAAAACGGAGAGGCAAAAGCTACCAAAGGACTAAAAAAAACGTGTTGGCAAAAAACAACGGCAAAAGGCGCTGCATAAAGAGATAACACCATCAATTAAGATGATAAAAATGGCATAAGGTGGAAAAGCACACCAAACGGCTAAGCACAAAATGTGTTTTTTTGCATTCCAACGTGGAAAACGAACCTCTTTTGCAGATATTAAAAAAGAACAGCAGCTTGTCAGTGGATCTAACACGACAAGGGATTCTGCACAGCCACTAACTATAGCAATCACTATTGCAGATTGTCAATGAATAACGTACCGACAATCAACTTTAGATGAATCAACCGCTTTTGCAAAATTTCTCAGAATAATCGTTTTTTTCATTTCGACTAGTTATTGAACAAATGCACGTTCTTGATTGCGTCTAGGTTCTACTCGCCAAATTTATTCAGTATAACTTTGAAAGTTATCCACTTGAACCAACCGGACATGTTTTGAAACAATCGGATGTATATAGAGGAACTGAATAAATAAATAAGTATATTATATATAAACTGATATATATAAAGGAACTGAATATATATATATATATATATATATATATATATATATATATATATATATATATATATATATATATATATATATATATATATATATATATATATATATATATATGCGGTTGCTTCAAATGGAAAGTTTTTTCGCATATTTTCAAAGGATTGAATACCACTTCCGCTTCATCTCATGCTTTCACTACAAAAATCACACCTTTACACGCCCAAGACCTTACAGATATGATATGAGGTGTTACATTTAGCGCTCAAGTGGTTACCTCACACTTCATAATTTCGACCCTTGTTCCTCGAATCTTGTGTGCACAAATTCAAAATGATAAATGAGGTCCTTAACCTTCGACGGAATCTTAAATTGAAAATTACCATGTTCCTTGAGTAAAAGACACTTCCCTTCTTTCCCATCTCCCCCCCTCCCCTCTCCCAAAAAAACGACCAGGGAAAAGCGAAAGATCTAAACATCCTCTGAATGAAATTTTTGCTGTTTCTTTAACTAAGGCCATGCAATTTTTGGCGGTGCACCTCACTTCCACCTACCCACCTCACTTTTGCCATTTTAAATTAATAAAGGTTGAAGTGCCTCGTCGACGTTTTCCGTTTCAACCCTCCAGTTTGTCATTCCACCGACCTTGAGAACGAAACAAACCCTGAATCTACGTACAGTAAACGGTTGCCTTACGTTATCGACGATTCGAATCTCCTTTATCTTTTTCTCCACCGTCTTATATTCATCGTAATATCTATTGAAAAGTGAGAGGAAAAAAAAATGAAAAAATTCGCGGTGACTCGTTGTACAATAAAAATAAATCAATACCATTCGATAAAGAAAGAGAAAAAAAAAAGCAAATGATTGAGAAGACGATTGATGAAAGAGAGAAAAAAACGCCATACACACGAAAGAGCATTAAAAAGAATATTGTAAAATGTGATCATAATCTAAGTGTTAAAATTACAGTAAAATGCTCTGATGCCACTACAGTGTCAATTATTGTGATATTTGAAATTAGAAAACACCTTTGAGATAAAAACCTCATCAAAAGGTCATTATCGTCAAGGTTATAGTTAGGTAATGACGGCCAGGAACGTTCATTGCAAAAAACTAGGAGGATAAAAAGAAATGACCATGCAAGCGTTTACAAGATTGCAACTATCTCATAAGGTGAAATCTGAGATGAAACAAAACGATAAAATAACCAAATAGCTGTCAGCTATTCATTTCTAAATTTTTCTCCCCATTAAATCTTTCTAACTGATTCCCCATCTGATTCCAAAGATGATTTTCAAAAAAAAAAAACTCGCAAATCATAAAAAAATGCTCAAATTGGCAATTTTATCCTATACTGCAAATTTGTAAGCATTGATAATCGCTTCAGCTGTCAATATATTCACTGAGCTCATTCGAGGTGCATTTTGAATGAACAAACCTCCCACCTTTACAAATCTTTTAAGCGTGAGAGCATAAATTTCCGCAAGATTAGATTAATAATTCCCATATATCAATAAAAATATCAATGCTCATTTTTATAGAAAATTCTTCATAAGGATTTAGAAATAAGTGAAGAAATATAGCAATAAGACTAGCACAAATAAATGCTTTTTGTAAATCAATTAAATGAATGATCGGTTAAATAAACGTTCAAATAGTAACGAACAATGCTTTACAATGCGGTTGAAGAAAACCTCAGCCGAAGACACGCCTTTATTCGAACAAAAATTGTCGATAAAAATTTCGAACAAAACTAAAAAATTGTTGTTTCCTTTGAGAAATTTTCGTAACTTTCTCGAGAAATACCTCTGTCTGCATAGAAGACTACTTCGATTAAACAACGCTAGACTTAGCTTCAATTGTTCTCAAATTGAAATATCTACGAAGAGATAAACGTACACACATATAGATACACAAATGAACGCTAGGTAAGAGATTTTTGAAAGGAATGCGGTTAGATCGCCGATTCTCAAGATGTGATCGCAACGATGTTTATGCGCAAACGTTCGGCTAATTGCCGAGATGCGCTTCAAAACAAAAGGTATCGTGGTAGTGGTCGTGAGATTAGTGCGACATCTCAAGGGTGCTTACCTTCGATTATCTCGCAACAACACACCTTTGTTCAACAGCCTAATCCCCCTAGTCTATTCAACACCCGCTAATAACAGGCAGCTAATGGTTTACCTCAAGAAAGTGATGTGTGCTTCTCGATGTACTTCACAACGAAAATACCAACTAAACGTGATTTTGAAGTGTTCCTGAGCAATTGAGTAAATGCCGATAGATAAACAATTCTTAATGTTCGAAGCAAAATAGCGATTGTAATTGAAAAGAGATTTCAAAGCGTAACGAGTAGTTCACATTTTTTAGTACAACACAAATTGAAACTAAGCGAAAACGAAACTCTATAAAAATATGCATCGCTCGCGTGTAGAATTTATTTTTTTTTTAGAGTTAAACCTATCAATGCATAAAAAATTGATCAGGTATAAACTTCAATTAAATAAAAATGGGAACAAATACTTCTATTAAGTTCTTCTCAGAAGTGAAATTTATTAGAGGTCGTTACTCTAATATACAAATAATTCCATACACCATATCCTCTCAAAGTCTTGAAAAAAAGTTCTAACAAAAGTGTTGTCCTTTTTACCATCAAAACTCAAATGACAATCTGAGCGAGTATTATTTTATGCGATTTCTTTGTAATAAGTATAATTGACTTTAATAGTAGTAGTAACTTTGTTGTAAATTGCTGTGAAATACTCAGATAAGAGATATTCATATAAACGATGTGAGGATGCACCTCTCTAGAGGAGTGCACAATAATAGCAAAATAATGAGTGTAGTCAATTCTATTATGAATGATACCAATAATAATTTTTCAAAAAAAAAATTGTCGATAAGAATATTCGTTTTATTTGAATTTTTTTTAATCTCAGGAAATGAAATATCGAATTAATTATAATGCAAATAAAAGTTATTCCCATATTTGTAATTTTCAAATAATTCTTGATAACATTGCTGTAAATTAAATACTATTCAAATTCAATTAAAACAGCACTATAAAACATTCATAAATCATCGCTAACTTTCTAGAAAAAAAAACTAAAATTAATACTATCTTATGTAGTCGAAAAGACTTCGTACCTGTAAGATGAAGTAATTACTAGTAGGTAAGGAAGTAATTACTAGTAGGTAAGCTAGTAGGTAAGCTTCAGGAGAATTTTAGGTTAAAATAATCAAACGATTTCTTCTTTGATCATCTTAAAATCATACCTGAAATGATCGAAAGTGTAATTCGATCAGTCGAAATCGATTCGACATATCGATTTGTTCAGAGAATTACGTTTGAAAAAAAACTGTTAATTATAATCTTAACAAAATTATTTATATATTTTTGCATAAACTAAAATATTTATATACTTGCTCGGTTCTCTGCGTCAAATATCAGCGATACTTATAGAACGAACAGCTTCGAGTCTTTTGCAAAATATGTAGAACTTTACCTGTAGAACTTAATTTACCATGATTGATTTTCCAACCAAGTTATAACATATTAGTATTGCCTAATCAGGAACCCCCAATAAATAGTAGACCATCAAAGCGATGCTCTGCATATATCTCAAACAATCAGTAATAATTAAATCTTCAATGACCATTGTCCACTACAACAATTTTGAGACTGTTACATCTGCGGAAATCTTTGTGGTCTCAGGCATTCCTGTTGCAATCGTCTGTTTTTTTTCGCATAGCGTTACATCAAACTTAACGTAAACGGAAGAAAGTAGAAGTCGAAAAAAAAACGCAACGATGCAATACGAATGGACTAGGGCATTGGTGTGTATGTGCTAAACTCAAAATGGGAACAGAACAGCGGCCGCATTTTTACGCGGTGTTATCTGTTGGTGCTTCACTAATAGCATTCTCAGCTCGCTTACACACATGCGAAAAGCATTATATTCTATGACGTGCTTTAAATTGAATGAAAAATTTAGCACAGACAATGCAGCGTAATATCATACAACTCTAAATCATTTTAGAGAGGATTGAAAACCCTCATAATACTCGCAAATAGTACATATCTCACCAAATGGAAACGACGGATTCAATGAACGCTAAATGGGCAACGCCTACCAACTGTCAAACATCTGCTAAACGCACAAAAAAAAGTTCTTTGGCTGTTGCAGCAAATGAGATTCGATGATTTCGGAGAACTCTGCCAGACACACATTTTCCGTTGTGATGAGCAACGGAAGTGCACTAAACAACGCAACACTAACGCTGAGTTCATTTAACAACAACAGAAACACGGTAAAGGGACCGCTGTGCAATGCGATTTTTGCAATTGCAAGTGCAATATTGCAAAGCAGCATGAAAAGCATTTCATTTATTAATAAGATTGAAGTCTATAGTTCATTGTTTTCTAATTACGTCGGAAAGCCTTAAATCTTCTTTGCTGTCAGGCAGTACGCCAACTCTCTTTCGCTTGCAATATCGCATTTGTAAAGCGCACTACGCCATGTTCAGCCTCTGTGCATATATGTGGACATTCAGAAGTTCTATCTGCATGTTCAATAGCTTCAACTTGAGTTTACTGGCTTCAGGAAAAGTCGTAAACGATCGAATCTGCTTTTTAACTTCAGAAAAGATACAATAAATAGCCGGTCAGATTACAGCATCTTACAATCGTCCGGTGGGAAAATAAGTAAGGAATAAAGAATCCTTACAGAAGCGATCGGTTTCGGTAAAATATGGATGTATTATTGGGGCTTTCTACCAATTACTAGCAGTATGCTGTAAGCGGATTAGCATGACGGATGCAATCCCACAAATTCCTGATATAGTTTCTCATTTGCTTTGAAATTGAGCCAAAAAATCGTCGCATAAAAATCGGCTAGAAAACGGCAAATGATTGTTGATTAATTTCTTAGCAAATACTATTGGTAATCAATGCTAACCAAATGGAATAATTGAATTATTCATGCAATAAGCACCGTAAAGTTTTGATTTTCCGCAAAAAAAAAACGAATTTATAATACAGCTAGCTTTATGCGAGCACGAAATGTGGAGTTGTATGAGAGTCATTCAAAAATAAACGCGTTGATAGTACCTTTGAATCAGTAATCAGTACTTTTAAATGAAAGCTAAAGCGTATCAATATATAGATGCTCCCTTTTTCCCCTATTAGCGACCTTTCTTCGAAATCGTTGAAAAAAAAATAATTTCAGGGCAACGGAAGAGGAAAGAAATGAACGAAGAAATTTCATTTCATATGATTATTTCACATCAGAAACAATTTTTTTCTTCAAATTTCAATTTTCATGACGCTAAAAAAAACTTCTATAATAATAGACCGATGAAGTATGAAAATCAATCAATCACCTATGCGAAGTGATTCGCCGTTCTATGTGGCGTCCTCTTGCACGAAATTAAACGACTATCGTAAATAAAACAATAATTCTGCCAGTAATTAGCAATTAGAAGCTGTTCGTTCATTCATCTACATAACAGTGACCTTCAGCGAAAGCAATCTGCTTTAAAGAACGCCATTGTAAAAGAGAGAACTCTTTAAATGCTGATAGATCGATATGTGTTGATCAGTGTGAGCGCTTTCAGCTGCTACTATGATCGATGAATACAAACACCCTAAAGGTCATTTGTAAAAGTTCAATCAATCAATCAATCGATATAATGCCAATGAGAAAATCCTCTACTTTAAAATAATCGCTGCAAAACTATCAACATAGACGCTATTTACAACGCATATTTTTTCCTAACATTGAATTTAAGTTCAATTATGACAAATAGGAATTGATTTCGAATAAGCTTTCCCTTCTTATAGCAATCACACTCGCGTAATTGTAATCGGAGATTGACTATAGGAAAAAACGCAAAATTCTTTTCAATTCCGCGGATTTCTAGAGAACATTTCCTTAATATGTGTTGAACGTTCGAAATTGAGGATATAATGTTGAAACGTATTATCAATGATATAGAAAATTGATAAAGACAATTAAAATGAACATACTTGAATAGGTGACCGTAGTTGAGTAGACGATCGACTGCTCGTTTACGGCACACCGTAGAGGTCGTCCATTCATGTATCACCTAATCGCATAATTACGTGTGACAGACTGCAAATGTTCTCGAGAAACCGAAAATATTATGCGATCGACGACACATCAGCATTGCCGCAGGTATCGCAATCGTTTAAGAGCACACTCATGAAGTCGTAGATATTGATAAAACGTACAGTAAGATACTCTTTGCTTACTTTGATTAGATCCATACACTTTGACCTTCCCCATCCGCCTTCAAGATCCAGAAATGAAACAACTCTGGAGCATCCTCCTTACCGCACACCGTTCTTTGTTAATTGTCTATTCTAAAAAAAAAAACTGAAGCATTCATTTGCAACATTCGACAGCGACCGACTGCACTTTTAAATTATAGCGCTCATTCAGTTGCGTTCTGCCATCTTCCATCGTGAACAAATTTTTTTAAACGAATTTATGCAAAAACAATATAAAAAAGCAGCTTCCCATGACCCTGACGCAAGCAACCCGTTGAGACCTGTTGTTTACCTATGTGCGCCTATATTTGGTATACTAAACTGCCGTTATACTATACGTAAGCGGATTTCCTTCCAAAAACTCCTTAGATGGAATGCGGAAAAAGTGACAATCACGTCCTTCAACCGAACAAATTGAACAGATATGGTCACGTTCTCCTGCTAATAAACGAGCTCGCAATTAGCTCTTGGTAGAAGCTTCGGACTTGCTAAACGCCCAGGAAGTACCCACTACCGTTTTTTCAAAATATTCTTTGTATCTTCCATAAAAACAGGGAATCCTTTCATATGAAGCACAACTATATATCAGGTCGCTAGACGGAAATTGAGAGAGAAATTGCACATTAACAATTCCAAATAGTTCGAAAAGTTGAAGTAGCAAAAGCGGCAACGAACCTTACAAAGAAATTCCGATAGCGTTGAAGAATATCAGCTTAACAAGTCTTTCGGAAGCACATTTTAAACGCCTTTTACTATGGTAAAATCTCGCCCTAAATGATAAAAATGATCACAACAAAACTGCGAACTCATTTCGGAGACGGCATTGTTCTGCACTACAGAATAAAGCACAATCTGTTTGTCCTCCCAAATGTTATTTAGAATTACTAAACGTTCTTTGAAAACTTCAAAGAATTTTAAATTAAGCAAACGTTACTTTCGTTCTATGCAATAGTAATCAAATTTGCGTAATATTTGCACATACTCAACGATGACCATAAATTCGAATAAATGACCATCGCAAGCGCCCATTCTCATCATATTTCGGGTAGCAATATTCACATGATGATGGCAATAAAAATGGAATTTCTCTTTAAAGAACGCCAAGCGTTATATAGAACAGTATTTATGCCCACTGAAAGAAACCAACAAGGCATGGTCAATATATCGCAAACAACTAAAACAATGCAACAAGAGATGACCAATGCCCATTAAACATAACAATAACGAATACTTCCCTAATTCCGGTCACACACACACACGCCAAAATGACTGTTAGTAATGCATTTCTGCATGAGTAATAAAACAATGGTAACATTTCACAGTAATAATAATAAATAGCCAGTTCACTTGCGAAATATTCCACTAAATCCATCATATTAGTGAGAGAAAATTGTTGGTTAATTATGTTAAAATATTCGTAAATATATTTCAAATTGATCCAGGCATTGAAGTTTTTGCCGACTAATGAACTGATGCAGCCGAGGGCTTACAACTCAGTTTCAAGGGTTCAAGGCTGTTTACTTGGAGAATACAGAATAGGCGAACGAACGAAACTATAGCATGCAAAAAACAACACTGAGAGGAAAAGTTGGAAAATAAAATCAGTCGATTTTATAAGAAACGATGACCAATAAATACACACCAACAAAATTATAATTAGCCAGATAACGTTCGAAATATTGTCCACTTTATACAAATCGAGTTTTACCCTATAGCATTTAATGTGATAATATGATGATCCCTATTATCACTCGAGATTATTATGTCTCATAAAGTTTACATACAACAGTGCAACATATAGAACACATTAAGCAGCCACATTCCAAAATAACTGATAAAATCAGTGAGTTCACATTCCTTCACATTTAGAAATGGAGAAATTACACGGTGCAATACGTACCGATCTCGCAAATCCATGATTCTTTGCTCCTTAGCTGGAAGTAACGCAATATTTGCAAATTGAATTATAAATGAACAGAACAAGATTCGACAAAGTTTATATGTAATATTATAAGAATGATCGGTAATAATGAAAAATTGCAAGAAAATAGAAGCCTTGTTGCAATAATATGAGGATATCACATCGATGAATATTGAGTGAAAATCTTCGACTGGATGCAAAAATGTCGCAATTGGCTAATAATCGTTAGTGAATTATGCAATTATGGGCATTTCCCTCAATTCTAATCTTACCAAAAAGCTCTCAAAAAATGGTTTATTTTATTGAGGTTTATGCTCAATATTGATAAAGAAAATCTGTGCTTAGCTGAATTCTTCAGCGAAAAGAAAATTATAATTTTTTTATTTAACTGCAATTTTTCTTCGTTTTTGCTTTTTCGCTTTTTCGATTATTACAATTTCAAGGCTCATTTAACTGCAATACCATGATAGCTATAAGCCAAACAAATAGTGATCTTTTTGCACGAAGATTTGTTTAGTAAAGCCTTAGCCAAATTTGACGAGGATAAAAGAGCGTAGCGAAAATTCCACTCCCATAAAAGATCTCCAAAATCCTCCAAGTATATCATTTGCACACAAAAAACATTTACGAAAAAAAAGTGGAATCTGAATTAAAAGCCAAAAAAAAAAATATTTAGGGATATATGTGCACATGGAGAAAATATTTGAATTGATTTTCAACCAAAAACCACACATACTAATTTTCTGCACTTTATTTTTCAACAACAATAAAAGAAGAAAAATTATTCAACCAACAATAATCTGCGACTATTCTCAATCGCCATATCGATAATAAGCTCTATTGTTATTGCATTCTTACAGACAAACAAAACCGCATATTCAAAAAATGGCGTCAATTAGTATGGTTCGTAACTGATGCTGTTGACAGTCGACTTCTCGCAGCAACCTTAACGGCAATCCATTCGATGCCACCATATGCGACTTGTGACCCGATAAAGACTGAGAATGTAAGTGCGGCCAGGGACAACTGTGATGAATAACTAACGAAAATATACATCCATGCAAACGTAAGGCACATCCAGAATGTCGCCACTGTGCATTGAATTGTCCGTGATCGAGTGCTTATCTGAACACTTCATTTTATTAGGCGAAGAAACTAGACAAACAAAGTACGCTTCCACCTTCCTTTGTAACACTCCAGCACTACCTCGGTGACAGCTGATTGCAGCAGCAATGCAATCTAACATTGTTATAGCGCCGAACAAAGGAACGAATCTTACTTGCATTCCTCACATCAGTGCTGTACTGGTGACCAATTAAGTCGGTTTCATAACTATTTCTTAGGCGGAATTTTATGGAAAACGAAAACAAACTTTTCATGGGTTATTAACACACATATGGCACCTACCATAGTGATGAAGAAACAAAGAGAAAAACAAGAAATTGGAAGTCGTCGCTTATCACAAAACATTGAGAGTATTACCTGAGGTTTTTAATGGGAATCTGATAGGTAGGAATAGTTGAAACTCTTGTTTACACAAACCGCGAGACTCTTTAATCTCATCTACAATGTTCATGTCGCTTTTAATAAAACCTTTCCACATCAATCAACCGTCACGATGAAAGCATTTACAAACGTTTCACTTCGCTCATTTATTTCCAGGTAGGAAGTCGCTTATAAACTTTAATCTCATATGATAAACAATAATATTATGCAATATAATAATCCCGATGTAAAGCACAAAAAAAAACTCGTGAGGCGCTTCATAACAGCAAGGGATATGCAAATTCAAACACCTTATAATGCACTTAATTGTAAACTATGGATCTCCTCGGATATTCTACAAACTTACATCGAATAATTTCGCATTCGGTTCCATATCGAGTTGACGTTCGGCGATGCACTCCTGTGCATAGAACTTTTCAAGGCGTTCCTCTTTTTTCCTCCACAATTCCAATAGCCATTTAGCAAGCTCTTCATCACTCTCGGGCAACGATGCAGCTTCAAACTGCCTCACATCGTAATGTACACTCTTTGGACATGCTCCAAGCAAAAATAAATCCACTTCCGACTGTACAATTGAGTCCGCATATGCAACTGTTACGTCGTATATATGTTTGATGTAACCAGCTGCAAATACAACATTCGATTAGATTATGTCACATTTTCAGCACCAAATAGTTAACTATCAATAAAGCGTGCTCAGTGTTCTCTCAAACCATCGAATCATCAAACAAATGCAAAGTCATTTCCGCTTGCAATCAACAATCAAATAACGCATAAAACACATCGTCGAAAATAGTTGCAGTGAAAAAACACTCTCAAATAGGTTTACTTCTTTGGGACCAAGAGGCTGACTAGAAGCTATATGCAGTGAGAACAATTCAATTAGATCCACCTAACATAGCATCACACCTCCAGTGCAACATTGTCCCCAACGCAGCCCATTGCAAGGGGTTTCATAGGTTCGTTAGCGACCGAACTGCTTTCATCGAGGTATTCGGGCAACAGGGGTTTTAATAAGTGAGCATATGGGGACGCGAATTGAAATTGCAGAAGCAATTCAAGGCTCAGCTGAGCACCATTACTCAAGCTTCAGTGGTCCTCCAAGTTGAAACGGCTGCAAACAACGACAGACAAGCATACATACGCAGACAGGCACGTCCTGCAAATTTGCAAAGGAGCATGCCGGGGAAACTATGCCGACATGCGATTTTGCATCCTGCTCATCTGTTCATTCGTTATCATCAATTCCTAACATCACGAATAGCGCACTCACATGTTAGATGATTCAACCATTCGTGAAAGCCTTCCGAAAATTTTTTTCTGCAGCATAACCGATTCAGAATGAAAATCTCATTGGCTGTAACACTTATGCAAATTTTTTGGTGGCTGTTACTATCCAAAGTTCCTTTCGAACTTGATGAAATGATTGAAATTTGTCATAGAAAGTCAACCCACGGTCAAGTTATATGTAGGAAATTTTCATAACTCGAGATTCAATGAGTGCCGGATGAAAACGCCAAATAGGCCGACACACGCAGACATATGCGACCTGACCATAATGCTGCCAACACAACAACGCCAAAGCGTTGAATGTGCAAAATTCACAAACCGTGGTGTGAAAAAAGTTGAGAGAGAGAGAGGGAGGGAGAGAGAGAGACAGACAGAGACAGAGACAGAGAGAGACAGCAGCACATCGTTGTCTAAATTGCGCTCCTCAAAAATAAGGGAAAAGAGCGCCTATGGCACTGGCACGATATGCGCTTTTACACTTCAGATCATTGATTGCTCTAATCAATTAACTGAATTTCAGTCCATGAAACATGCCAACCGACTGATCAAATTTCCGAAAACAAAAATCAAAAGCCCAAAATGCGCCTTCCCATGAAACAGAATCGTCGTGCAAAAAAAAAAGAGATTCGCTTTTGACCCGTGCAAGTTGACCATACAACAAAATATTTATATGCACATTAGTCATCACATTTAGCTGCCGACAACTCTTCAATGAAACAAGCAACTGTAACTTGATTGGGATAAGGACGGAAAAGAGTGTGGATGTGAGGCAATAAACTTCAGGTTTTGTTATTTAGTAGTTGGAAGTATTAGATAAGTAAAAGCACAGACTCGGTAATAACATCAAATGGAGGGTGGAGTGGAGGGGGAGGGGGGGGGGGGTTGGGAGAGAGAAAAATCTGAAACAAATCGAATAATATCTTAAGAAATCGCTTTCGTTTAGAGGCAATGAGGCAAATGCTCGCATATAACCATTAAAGAGGAATTCCCTCGTTTCTCCCTTCTGTGCTATGATCTTGCAGATACATATATATGCTGTGAAGTAATATCTGAAACCTCTTCACCTTCGACTAAATAAACCGCAATAAGCAATTCATGGTTAATAGGAAATCGCATCATATAAGATCGTACCTAATTTATCTTGCTGCACTATAAGCGATTGCTTAATAAAACACGTGGAAAAGCACATCAAAAGAGCTTGTGGGATATATACTTCATCGATCCCCCTCAGCAGTTCATCTAGCTGCATGCGGTGCCAATAAAATAATAAAATTTTCACAATAATGCATCCAGAGATTTAAGCAAACCCACCGCTTATATAAATCCTCTAAGAAAAGGAGAAAAGTTTTTTTTTCGATTTAATCGGCTTAAGTTGAAGATTCCACCGAAAAAAATGTACGGAAATTTTTCGATATATTTTAATGATAATTAACTCGTCTCGAAGGTGACATATGGATGAAGACAAATGACGGTAAAAAGGATCGGCCTTTAGGCCGACATTCTTCTATAAGACCGGATCGGATCGAAAAGAAACCGCTAATTCTTGGAAAAGCACCTAAAATATCTCGCTCAAAAATCTCTTGTTGGTTGCTTTTTGCTTTCCTTTTTTTTGAGCCAAAACAAGAGAACTCATGAGTGATGTCGCTCTGAAAAACCATTAAGGAACTATCCTCAAAACAATTGAAATAAGTATAAGCAGATATTTTTTCGCCAAACTTCCGCTGCATTTGCATATCGATCAATCCTAAATACTCAAAATTTCTCTTCTCCTAGCTGAAAATTAAAAAAAAAAAAAGAAGAAAGCAAACAATAATCAACAAAGAAAATGAAAAAAAAATGCTTTTTTTTAAATCATATATCATCAAAAAGCGTTCACAAAAACGAATAGTATAGAACATATGAGGCGGGAATAGTGTATGGAAAAAAAAAATCGCAATGATCGGACAAATGAAGTAAAGATATAATATTAATCGGTAAGGGTAATTCGTTAAGTATTCACGAGAGGCGATAAATTGTAATTTGATCAATCTAACGAAGATGCCAATCGGTTGCCTACCCTTTCATAACAATTAGCAGCTATCAACTGTGAATGATTCATAATTATAGTCGAAAGCAAAAAAAAAAAAAAATTTCTATCCGAAAGAAAGAAAGAATTCGAATTGAGTCAGCAGCGATTTGATTAAATAGATATTTGGTGAATTTCATTGTAACAATATTTAAAGTGCTACATGGCGCCCAATTTATTCACTTAAAATCTATCCTAAAGTCAGTTGCATTACTTTACAATTCAAATAAACGATCGCTATTTTCGAGTATGGCAATTAGTGAATCATTGCAAGATGGTGTTCCGAAAAGCTCAAAAAAAATTTTTTATTGCTAATGTGTTCAATCATATCGAATTTTTTTTCTTATCATATTTATTTCAGCAATCCTTTAACCAAATGGAAGAAAAAAAAAAAACAAAAGCTGCTATACATATAAATGCAAAAACATCATAGAACTAAGAGATAATTTGAAATGAAGTCCGGTGGATATGAATTTGATCAAAACTATCTACGCTTATTACGACATCTCTAAATCGATGAGATAGACGATGGAAATTCCGAAATTATTCCGATCCTTAGAGCATAAAAATCGAATATTGAAAACTATTGGCATAAATGATTGAGGCTTCATTAGTGCCATCAGAATCAGATAGCTTGTGCCGTAAATATTCAATTATTTCTGAAATCTATTTTTCCGCTACCATCAAGGTAAGTAAATGTAAATTAGAGTTGCTACTTTCAAATTTTTTTAAAAATTTCAATACGATAGAAAATAAAAATTTAATAATATGGACTAAGGCCGATGGCCCATAAAGAAAAAATTTTCATATATGACGAAAACACTTGGCTGCATGAAATGGAAATTCCCCTCTTATTGATACACTCGAATTTCGACATCTTATCCCATCTCCGGTTAAGGTATTCGTCCTTTGAAGCAGAAACCGGAAACACTTTATTATTGAATAAAGAGAAACATGGGTCGACTTTCAGTGTGATTTAGCTCATTGCTCTATAAAAGCAAGTTGACAATTTGTCGTTGGCTCACCTAGAGCAAGATACTAAGTAGCAATATGCCCAAACGAAATGAATCAGGGGGAAGGTTATGAGAACTGAAAATCTAAGAAAATAGAAAATTCTGAAACTTCCAGGAAATATCAAGCAAAATTTGTTGTTAATAATTATTGAAAATAAAATTATTAATGAGAGTACGCCTTCCATACTTCCTCAGAAAAAATAAACCTCTCAAAATAACGCATATAAACCTTAAGAAACACCTTCGCAAACAACCTCATGCGATTCTAAGTTTTAGTATGGCGTCCATCCCCATCATAAGCGAGCATGTCCCACCAGATAAAAAATAATTGAAGGGAAATGCCGTAAATGCTTTATTTCAGGAATTCAGTCCATTTTGTGCGGCCAATAGAGTGGAACAAAAAACGCTAAAAATTCTTCCAATTTTCCCATAGATTCTTGAGATAAGAAATTTAAAAATTTTTCAACTGCAAAAACACTATAAAACAATGTATCATATTAATTATGCAAATTTTCTTCGATGTTCTCTGATATTCTTCGTGAAATATTTGCAAATGTTGCAAAATCACATTGCATTGATGCATAAAGCTGTTGCAAATAATGATGATAAGTGGAAATTGCAGCATCATATTCTGACAATCTCAACAGAAGACCTTCTCAATCATTGTGAACAAATGCAACGCCGAAGCAACGTTACACAATCTTTGCTTCTATCATACCGCAAATCAATTTACAACGTTATACGCAACACTTGTGATCACGATATGCATCGAATATAACGCAATCGTTTACACTAAAATCACTCAACGATAAAATTCGATGCTCAACAAATTGGGGAATAAAATGGCAAAAATTCTAAACGGATTTATTTATGATTTTTTTTTTAAATGAGAACTAATAAAATGGAATAAATCACTTAAAAATTCCGATAAAAATTTAGCGTAACGATTAAGCATTCTTCAATGGGAAAAACTTTCGAAATTCGTATTATTTTGAGATTCCAATATAAAATAAAATATTAAGAAGCATTAAATGAAATACACTTTAAATTTACCACTTTCAAATATTTTCTATCTTCAATTAAAGTTTAAGCCGATTATATCGTTCGAGAATTATGGTGTTTTCAATAATAGAAAAACTTCACCGCATTCAAATTTCCAAAAATAGCTACACCTTGTAATCTTTTATAAACAACCAATTGAAAGCGAGCATTTACAACAGCTGGTATGATATGTGCTTTCCAATTCTTATCAGTTCAATTAGCATTATGAAGTACTAACAAATAATAAAATGCATGCAATAAGTAAGTCATATTTAAAGCAATCTGACAGCTTCGATAAATGATTCACAAGAGAATCTTTATCTTTAATCTAATCGTCTGAAAAAGAAACGAGTTCGACAGATTGCAATAAAGCATGCACTTTTCCATGCATAAAATGATGCCAGAAAGTCTTTCAGGGACTGATACATCTAATTAGAACTTAACGGACCTTCTTACAGCTGGACTTACATTCAACAACTTCTTTACTCTTAGCTTCGGCGGTCGCTGATTTGAAACTATTGAGCAGACAAACGTACATACGTACAAATGCTCATAGATATGACTGCTGCAGTACGGTCTATAAATGGAAATTGGTGAACGCATGCAAAAATCCTCAAATCCAATATCACTAACGAATATTTCAAACTGAATTTGAACGGAATTAAAGTCACACTGCAATTTATTGGCAAGTTATTGGTACACCGGCAAATAACTAAAAAATCGAGTTCAACTGCAAACGAAGATTGGCTCGATGACTCATATTTCGTTGAAACTTGCATCTATGTTGCGGGTCATATTCATCATCAGTACAACCTCAGAACAACAACATTCACTAGGAGCTCGAGCATTCAACGATGAGGTGAATGAATATCGGAAGTGAAGCATTAAATGAACGTAGAACGATAAGGTGAAATGTGAAACAAGTGAAGCACCATCCAACAGGTTAGGACAATATATCTCTCAAGTGAACTAATAAACTGACCTTCGCGCATTTTTTTGATAATAAACGTGAAACCGGTCGTTTTTGGGTGAAGCACGTGTGCATAATGGACGAGGCCCTTCTTCTCGGCATAGATTCGACTTCGTTCGGTGGCTCGCTCACACTTATCCGTTCCTTCGGGAAACAACAAAAGCTGCAAAATCGAACGCTTGCAAATGCCAACTCCAGTAATTTTCTAAGTGAGATTAACTTGATCATTTGCAATTCAAATAAGAAATTTTCAAAAAATTCCAACACAAAAAACACACCTCGGGTATACCTAATAATGGCTGTGATTATGATGTTCAATTGGCTCAATTACATCCGTTTGAGCATGTGACTGCAGCTAAATTTCCCCCAATCAAACGACTAGAACAGTGAAAACATGAGTGACAAGCATTTAATCTCTTACGTCATCAAACCAACATAGCGTTTCAGGAGTACATGTGTCTCGAAAATTCTTTATTGCTGATGCTATTCCTTGTAAATCCATCACTACCAGCGAACAAATGCCACTAATGCAGATTGATGAATAGCGTCTAATATGAAGCTTCATCTCCACTTTCTCGTTGTTCCGCCCTCCCCCTAATCATATAATTAACAAAATACCATTAAGGGAGAAGGATCGCAATATGCATACGATGGATGCGAGCATGCGAATGCAGAAATTTTTAACAAATGACCTTCACGAGTTCATATAAATATTGTGGTGACAAACACAATCTCAGAAGGCATGTGGCGATGCGAAGAAGGTACAACAGGGGAAGCGACTCTCAAATAATCTACATAAATAAATATGCAAATGAAGGCTTTGTGCCAGGCGCCATCTGCTATCGCACACCATAAACCATAAAACGAGCAGTAAAAGGCTATATCTTGCCGATTTTGACGCAAATATACAAATGAGGGATAGCATACTACCATCTGATTACTTTCAGAATGCCGGACTCCCTCCCTCTCTCCTTCAACTCTCCTTCCGCCCAAACCTTGATAATACTAAACAATGAATTGTGGAACATTCATTTAGTCAAGGGAATGGATTAAGAAAAGAGTATATATGGCTAAACCAAACGATTAAAATTCGTTTACCTCCTTTTTCCTCTCTACTCTAACGTACGAAAACTTCTGCCAAGAATCACGATAAACGGAAAAGGAAGGTGTACATCGTATAGGCAGATGTAAATGAAGCATTGTGCATAAAACTACCCTTCAAAATATTTACGATAAGAACCAAAATATTCCCTCTATTGAACGAAACTCACATAAAAACAAAGCAAAACTTACAAATTTCAATAAGCAACTCATGGAAACATACGTAGTAATAATGAAAAAAGATCATTTACAAATTATTCACTTTCAAAAGGTCAGTTCAAGCATATGCGCAAATTCTATTATATAAAAGTAGGAAAATATTTCCACATCGAGTCAACCACAGGCCAGTGAATTCTCTTTCACCCTCCACCTCCCCCGGCACGTACCGTGCCGTTTATGTGAGATTGCAGTTAGCAAAACGATTAAAAAAATAAAAGATATCCTCTGTACATGTGATGAAAAATGCCCTCTTGTCATTTTTAATTTCTCAATTACTATTATAGATCAAACGGCCATTCGCATGGAATTGTTAATCCCTTTATGGCATTATGGATCCGTATTTCCTTCAGAATAGATTCAACGCTCAAATAGAAATACTTCAAGTTGCCTCATTCATGGTTTCTGTTAGTTTCACGGACAAACTTCGCTAGCACCACAATAATTAATTCGTAAAGCGAGTCAGAGATGAACTCGAGACAGAGAAATTAGAGATTTCAAGATGGTTTGGTTAGCAATTATTCTAATGCAACAAAATACCGTGAAAACAACTTTTTGAAGTTAAACAAGCATATTTATGAACTGAGGCGATAGAAATTTGAAAATGTATCAAATTATGGTACACACCTCGTCGACGGTGTAAGCAAACGATGCGTTTTTCGATTTGGAATCATTTCCACTGTGCCAGTAATTTAATAAGCCATTTACCTCGAAGATCTCTAAGTCTATTTTCCCTCTACCCATATTTTCCACCACTCATAAAAATCAGCTAACAGAATGTCCTCCAAATTATTCCATCTCAAAGTCGAGTAAAGCAAAGCAATCATTCAAACATCGAGAATTTAGTCGGCGAAAGCAATTCTCACAATTTCATACACGCAATAAACTACAGCGCTAGAATATGCGCAATGACTATTTATTGTCACAATAGAGATTTGATTTCAATTCTCCAGTCCAAAGATTTAGGAATTTTCTGTTGGCTCGATTCGAGGATTGCTTGGCAAGAAAACGTTTGGAAAATTCGACGAGTGCAAATTGAAGTTGCATTGAAAATTGTAGCAATTCCTTCAAATGAAGTCATCTACATCCTTGCACATACTTTTCGCAGATAAAGCTAAATTTTTTTAAAGTCACTCTCCATTAATAATTCTAAGAAAAACTTTTTTAAAAGCATCTCGAACACTCCTCAATCCGCAGCACATCGAACATTAGGTCGATCGCAGATGACTGACTACCTGATAGTTGAGGCCCGAATTTGCGTAATAGTCGATCATTCTCATAATACGAGACGAGTCGTTGTCAAACGATCTATCGAGAAACATGTATGCGTTGCATCCCATTGCCCAGCCTGCACCTGGTAGATACTTCAGAATACCCTTAAATGACCATCATCTTCTAGTAATTCTACAACGCATCCGACGAGTTCAGTTGACAAACACAAAGCATGACAATATCAGCAAAACACACAGCTAGGCTTTAAGCATTTCCTGGAGCTACATGTACGAATGCATATCCAGAGGGAAAGCAGTACTGGGTAGAAAGCGGGTAATGGAACAGCGGTATTCTCCGCACCATCCCCCAGCCCAACTTAACTCCCTCCTTATCGCTTTCAAAAGGAAGCAAAAGATTTTCCACCTACAGCTCGATCCTCCAAACCAAAATCCCGCCTTCGTATAGCGATGACAATCTTCTAAACACACTTCTCTTTAGAACATTTCCGTACACTTGTCTGCAAGCTGCACCTTAGAATTTCCAGAGTACAAAGACTTCCGTAGCAAAGCTAACGGAGAAGCGCAATGACAGCAGTCGTTTCAGGAGGGTTGGGAAAAAATGGAATGAAAATAAAGAAGCATAACCCACTCAAAAAAATTCACATCTCCCAATGTTAGCGCTTGCCTAGATCTAGTAAAAAACCTGCTTTAGTGGAAGCCATTTGCACATAACTTCAAATATTTTTTCAATCCTTTCTGAACTGACCGATAGAGCAGATATCACCCATAAATGGGTCATGGATGCAAAAGTGGCATGAAAGAAAGAAAGACCTTGAGCGAAATTTTTTCAGAGGTGAGTAGCCAAGGATCCATTCGAATGAGAAGATTCCAAAAGAATAGCCAATCCAAGCATGTCCGATGGTTCATTATAATCAACGCCGGTTCGCTATGGTCGATTTTTGTACCGGTCACTCTTATTTTCGTCCCATATGCCAACTCTATGAGACCCTGAATAATAAATTATAATAACACATTCTAGCATATTCTTGACATCTCTTCATTTCTACATCCGAAATGATACCGTCGGTATGGCTATTTTGATTTCTAGTGCTGACCACTAGCAAAATCAGGGCAAGGAAAGGGCCGAAGAGAAAGAGTGCAGCAACCATGAAAGTATAGTATTCCTCTGCATCCATTACCTCCTCCTAGTCAACTGTGACATTGAGATCGCAAGCACAACAAGAGCTCTTAAGTGGGACGTTCACTTGCTAGGGCAAAGTGCCTTAATATTGAATGACGGGAGAGAAAGGAGAGCGGGAACAGTGGCTACCGCGAACCAATGTAATTATGCGCACTTGTGAGTAGAATTCTGATGGAAGTCAGCTCAACCAAAAAACTACATACAGAGGGTAGCATTAGCCAGTATCCGATGAGTCGATCGACAATCTTCCTCCATAGACGATGATCAACGAAGAGCAAAGGCATGATCGGTGTCAGGATATACATACAGCCAAGCAGTGCGGAGAGCAATGTGAATATGCATAACAGTGAACCTCGCGCCTTGTCCCAAAGACCCGTTTGTCGGATTCTTTCTGGCTCGGCCATTTCCCCCTACAACACCGTACTCATTCATATTTTAACAAGTCATCGGTTAAAAAAAAAAAACCGCACACAACGTTCTTCGAAAGAAATGGACGTGTAAAATAATAAACCACTAGAAAAATGCATCAGAAGAGCCCGATATATGATTAATATTTGTAAGCATAGATAAGTGAATTGCCCAAACATAAATAACAATGATAAAATGCCACATTATGCGCCATTCTATGAAGACGAATCGTTCGTTGTACGATTCTTTTGCATAAATTTCGTTTTTTGACAATGCCTTATCAATCGCACATTGAACGTAAGTGTAAAAATAAGGTGTATTTAAGTTCCAATAACTTGTACGAGTAAATACAAATGAAACTATCATAGAGATCAATGTATGGTCACCGCATAGCAATAGTTGACAGTGGTCAACATGGCTTATGCGGATCATGATGATTGCACCCTATCGAAGAGACCGACAAATATAGCGTGCGCTTTAAAAAAATTGCTACTGTTACCAAACATTAAAAGTCGAATAAATAATCAATGCAGAAAAAAGAGAAAAGCCTTAATTGCGAGAGCCGATCTTAAATGAATGCCTTTATCAAAGATTAGCCATAACCGTATAAATCTTTAAAAATCTCTAAAAAATTGCAAATACAAAATCAAAAAAAAAAGAGAGAAATCTTCAATACCGAATGCAAAAAATGGATAACGAAAGTATCTTATCTGGGGTTTCTTTTCTTTTGGCATTAAAAAAACAGCCGAATTGAAGCGCTCCTAAAATTTGTCAGTCTTCTATTCATAGCAATTAGGCAATCGCAATATTTTTGCCAAGTGCAAAGTGCCACCTTAGCATAAGGCGTCACATGATAGATTTAAAATCCATTCGGGAATATTACCTAGAGGTAGGCACAATATGTGTTTTTTTGTATTATACAGTTTCATTATAGATAAATTTATTGTGCATATAATTAGAAATGAAGAGAATATGAAAAACCGTTAAACGATCATAAATAAACAAACAATATTATGATAAAATGTTTTTTTAGAAATTCAAATTTGTTTCTTTTTTTTTTTTTTTAATATGCGAAAAATGGAAAATGAACAATAAAGAGGAACTCAACGGAATGTAAAAACATCGCAAATATCACTAAAGAGATAAACCGGAAATGCGAATGTTTAGCCAATTGGAATTTTAGAAAATAAACGAAACGTTGAAATCAAAACCAATAGGCAACAAGTATGACGAAAATGAGCGCACCATGCGCTCATTGCAATTTCGTCATTCAATAAACCCATCAACTACAATAGTATTTCGAAACAGTAAAATAATACCTCCATACAAGGTTATGTGTGTGATTGAGAGGTCTCCTGAATCCTATTAAAAAATAATCACATCGTATTTAAGCGGCTGTAGAATAGTAATGAAGTGAATATGAGTCGTATATGTGAGGTGAACAACAAAGATTTTCAGTGATCTAAACACAAATAGGTTTAAAGTTTTACGCTATTGTATAACCCATACCAATGTTTTAATATTATGTCGTAGTGCTTGTTGTCAAGGTTGAAACCATCTAGGAGATATAAGAAGCAGAAATATATAAATAGAAAAAACGATCGTTTTTCCAGTTAGCGGCGTTCGACTGCATTAACACAATTCGTCGCCTTATTATTTTTACCTGTTCTCATCACGATGTAATAATCGAATGATCACATCTGATCAATCGATTACTTCCATGTGATGCTCTTTATTGATGTTTGATCAGAAATGATCATGTTCAATGCAATCAATTCAGCTCAACGAATTATCGCGTAATGAATGGAAAAGTTAATTAACGAGAAATTTGCGAAGTAATAGTTCAATTTCATTAAATGGTATGGTTGCAATGTTGATTAAAATAATCCTTTAACAAATCAAGTCTTTATTTCAAAATAGTATTGAGGGTTTTCACAAAATCGAAAAACTTTGCACTAACGTTTTATTTCTCATTGCCCATATAGGCTTCGTACAAGATGATAGAGCTTCTATCGTCTTACGCATAATGTATATAAAACATTACCTAAACACATCTTTTATATATATATATTATATATATATATATATATATATATATATATATATATATATATATATAATTTATCTACGTATTCATCTACATATAGTGCTATCTTGTATATAAAAAAGAAGGCAGAATTTTGCCTACACACAACGGATGGCGCAGAAGTGTCTTGGGCACAACGAACGGCATGGCATCGTCTTATATATCGATGGTAGAGAGTTGTCTTAATATATGTGATATAATAAATCAAGCAATATAGATGTGATCCTCCCGAAGGAATTGAAACAAGCAAATGATCCACAAAAGCCGCTGAGAGCAATTTACAGCTAGACATGAATGAAACGCTGCAATGTGACCTGTTTGGCAGTAAAGAGGTTGTTTTACGTGAAAATAGAAGACGAAAACTTGTCGACATCGGTGGAAACGCATCAAATTGCATTGCTGAAATAAAGAAAAAAAAACTGCATCAGAAAACCGGTAAGAAATTCAACACGCACTTTACATTCGCTCTTACTCAAAACTGCTATATGATTAGTACATGGCGCAATCAATCCTCTCATGTAGAAGAGCGGAAAAGAGAGGTGAATAAAGATCGGTCTATTAGATAAATATTAGACTAGATATGCCACATTGATACGTCCAAAATCCATCTCAAAATACTGATTGCGAGTCACATGCATAGGTGATGAAGTCGTCTCTCTTCCTCCAAAAAAAACCTCTTAAATTGTTTAATCATAAAATTGAAAAGCAAACACTAAGGAGAGCAAAAATATAAAATAAAAAAAACTCCCATAATCAAATAGATTGTATTTAATAAAGTTGATGAAGGATAAATCTTCTTAGGTACTTTTCGTCAAACTTATAGATGGCGTGAATTCTATGCTACTTTCCCATCGTTTTTGTGAGTTTTCGTGTGATTTCCTCTAAGATATTCATCGCTTTTGTGCCGCAGAAATAAATCTATTATGGAAATGGACTGGTTGAGTTTTCTCAGCCTTTTGAAAGAAGAAATTGCTATTCACGTTATGATCAATTGATTCTTTTTTGTGTTCCACTTGCTCTGTAAATGCACACATTATACTTCACCCTCTCGACCATCTCCCCTCCCCCTCCCCCTCCCTCAACCTCTCATTCATTCATATAGTTTACCCTTTATGCGATACGTTTTTGACGCGGTTTCCGTTTTTTTTTTTCAGATCCACATACTCATAACACGTACCTTTGTGCATACATGTCTGTCTATATATTCAGACATTAGAGATGGTGGATTGCAAAAGCCATTGTTCAATCTACAAAGAGGATTTAACCGTACGATCGGATATGGAATGTTGTTAATTTAAGGAACCTACTTAAACAAATGACGCGAAGTACCATTCATTTCAACAAAATTTCAGTTCAACTCAACATCGCAACGCAAAGTGATTCTAAACATGGAAAAAAATTTGCTATAAATTCAAATTTAACTAGAATTTATTCGGAAGGTTCTCTCTATGAGTAAAATTTCAGTCAAATTCAACAACGTTTTGCGCGTCTGTTCCTAGAAAAAATTGCCATCCGGAAAAGGCGAGCTCATTTAAGCAAATTCATTGCCGTATTTAATTAATGATCACCAGGTCGGTCGTGTAATTAACCTGCTCTAATAGGGTGAAAAGTGAACGAAGCATAACAATACAGCTGACACGACAAAAAAAGAATCTCTGTAATTCCACAAATCAGACGAACCAACTGCCTGAATTGTTCAATTACAAACAAATAAGAAATCAGAGGTGAAAAGATGCCCATATTTTATCAAATGTGATCTCTCTTACATCCGTTAGATCCATCTATACCTTTTATAAAACATTGATTTCATGCACTTTTTAGACTTCCATATGCAAGGAATATTAGAGCGAGGTGCATAACCTTGATTTTTTGCCTATGCGGTCGTTTCAATTACCTAATACATTCATATATTTCAACCAGTGAAATTAACGATATGGACGTTTGATGGAAATAATTCACTAAGAAAATTAAAAATTTTATACTTTTTAATATTTTTTTCCATAATTTCTATAAGGAAACTCATATTGATGTACTAAAATAAATTAGAGGCGCTTAGATATGCTCAGAATTTTGCACTTTTTTTTAAACAAATCAATAAAAATGCATTTTCCACAACAAAAAAAAAATGCAAAAACAGATCTTCGCATATGTATTGAATCGATTAATGCGATTGAAAAAAAAAATCAATGGCATTACTGCGCATATTTTATGAATTGCTGCGAAAATTATGAGCATGGCTGAATTCATCAACGGAAATTCAAAACGATATTCCATAATCATTCCATAGGCACACCTTATTACACCTTCCATGAGCAGATTGGCGGAAAATGTGACCCAAATGAATGCAAATGGTATGCAAAATTTTAAATGCCTTTAAGTGGTTGTGTTGTCACTTCATCGTTGATGAATCAATTGAAACGTTCGCACCGCTAAATCGACCAAAAATGTATAATATATCAAGCTATTTAGGCACGAATAATTACATGCAAATATAACGCTCTTGCAAAGCACTTTGCGAATGCAAATGTGCAAAATCACACATGGACGAAGCGAGTCTCTTTCAATACTAGCCACCTTTGGCGGATCCTCATGAATCTACCTACTGAATAGTGTCGAACTGCGTGTATATCGCCAGGCTCTTTCTTTGCATCTGTTAGCGGTGTTGACTTTCTCCCCGTCCTCGAAGAATTTCGTTTGCTGATCCCGTAGTTTCATCTGGGAGGCTGAAAGTCATTTGGAAGCCTCTCTCATCGGGTCCACATTAGGGGTTTTAGATTCTGCATATAGACAATGGGCTGTTTGAATGTTTCGTCCAACATTCTAAGTTATATCCACAGGAGATCATAATGCATATTGTTTTAAGCTTGCAAAAGCTTATCTTCGTTATTGCTTACTATTCAAGATGAAGAAGTTGCAGTTAATATTTCGCGATATGCCATAGATATTGTTGTCCGCCTATGTTTTTGGACCTCCTCCCTCCCTCCCTCCCCCCCCCCCCCCACCAACCAGTTCAAATACTCTTAAATGCTCAAATTTCATAGCGATGATTCTTGGAACTTGCTTCATGCCTAAAGTTTCTGAATTTTACTTCGAAATAGTTTCTAAACTAACTAGAACTGGATGTTTTCTCATAATTCTTCATGTGTTATTTTTCGGACGAATTCGGTAAAACATTACATTATTAAATTGTGAACTTCGCCAATGACTCTAATTAACATAAGCAGTTGAAAGAAAGCGAAGCAAAAGAATAGAATAAGGAAAATTAGACAGATGACTGATTGCCAAAACTCATAAACCGAAGTTGAAAGAGAAATATTCTAAGCATCGTTCTTCAATTTTAGATGCTTGAAGCACCGATTCAGGAAGGTTTTATTATACAACAAACAGCAAGAATAAAAGCGCAAAAATAATAATGAAATCTATGACTGATTCTTGATAAGATCGCATTCCATATGCGCTTCTTTACCAACTCCAGGAAATAAATACTTGCTTTCCTTATGCAGGAAGACAAACGATATAGGAAGATCAAATCGGATTTTTAATAAATGCTTAATTTCTCCAACATTGAGGATATTTTTGGAAAGAACAGTAACAACTCACGAAGGACATTCGCACCGAGAAAAACTGACCATTTACATTGTTCGCCAGCTATAAGAAAATGAATGTATGAGCCTTCTGATAGCTTAAAACAAGAACAGATTCGAACAATCACAACAGCCTTGCGGAAAATACCTTTCAAGGCACATTTGTCTTGAGAAAATAACGAGAGCGGTCACTGGTCAATGCTTTCAATACCTAAATCGCCACCAGGTTCGATGTAGCTATGTTATGCGGCGTATGTACACATACTTAAGTGGCAAGTGCTATGTGGGAAGAACAGCGCTGATACATCACGGTACATCTTCGCTGAATCGAAAACATATCTGGGTGGAACATCTGTGTCGAGAGTTCATCCAAAGGCGCTAGCAACCTATGACCATTCTGGGATGGTAACTGAATACGAGGATGAATGACGATTAAAAAGACGACTGAGAATGTTTTGTTCGGAGCTATATATGGAGTCTGCTGAGGCGCATACAAAGTTTGTATGTTTGAAGTTAATCGACGATCTAGGCGAGTGCAATCGAAATGGTTTTGACGATTCATACGTAGCTGATGGATGAACTGGAGATTTCCACGACGAAAGCCATAATGATATGTTTAGCTATGTGCAGAAAAGAGTAGACAGGCAAATATTGCAGTGGTGGTGCTGCGTAGTTTTACTGTCTACGATGAATCTACAAACCTTACCTAAGCTCAGGCTTACTGATTTAACACGAATCGGAAGAGCGTGAATGGATGACAAAGTACGAGGTATCACTATAGAGCTATCAAATTAAGAAGCGAAAGGAACCGACTGTAGCACATCACCAGAAAACAACAAATTAGTTTTTAACCTTATTCAATAAGTGATACGAAATTTGCAAAAATTGCTACCCCCAACATGGAATTAGTAGAGAATACTGAGTAAATACTTATAGCTAGGGAGACCAACTAAACGAAAACACTTGCCAAGTTGTATTAGCCTAGTTTTCATCTTTACAAAGTAATTTACGAGTAATGCGGATCATTGCAAAGCTAATATATGAAAAAGGATCCGAAGTAGCGAAAAATTGCAGGGAAATACCCTTCACTTGTAACATATCGAGAAATATGAACAGTTACTTGTTAAACTTATCTAGTAAGTGACGATGATGACATACTAATCTGGTTGGATAGAGCCTAAAACATTAAGCTAAATTCAAGAATGCATCAGCTACCGAATGTTTGCACTACACCATAAACCGTCCCGATCTTTTATAGATTCACAACTACAGCGAAATACAGATGTTATACAAAGAACTCTGAGCTGTTAGAAGTCCCCAAATTTTGGTAAAGCTCGACGTTCGAGAGCAAAGAATTCGTGATATTTCGAACATTTGTCCGTGGCCAACTGAAGATGAGGTAGCTCTTGAATGTCAGCATTACGTGCGAGGCAAACAGTAGATGCTAGCCTATGAAAATTCAATTGCCCATTTAAATGACAGCTGTCCATTTAGCAGACAACCCCGACCTGCATATTTAATGCACTAGTTGCTGCCTAAGTAAGACATTAATAACCTTCTGCGCGTGTTCTTCGAACCGATTCAGTGAAGAGAATCAAATGATATTTCGATTGAGTTCAAGCGATAGGAAGGTGTAAAACGTGATGCACTTTAGTGGCAGTATGAACATTTGCTAAAGGCTATTATTCTTGTGACATGCAAACCCATGTCTAGCTGAGTTCATATATTTGTGCCATATTGCCGCGCTTAAAGTCGCCAAGCAAGTTGATACACACAAGAAGACAAATTGCACGATGCGCGTTTTTGCATCAACATTCATTATGCGACGCAATTTCACAACGGATTGAAATGCACAGGTATCTTAATCGAATCGACCCATAAAATGCGAGCCGAGCGCTTATAAAATGTCTCTTCGATTTGTTAGCTCCCTGGCATCTTAAACTAATCATCTCAATGTTGGTATCGTTATATCGCAACATTCTAGAATGCTTCCTTTCTCGCCGATCACCGTTGCGATGAAAAAATTTAAAAGAATCGGCAAAAGTGATATACAGTTTCATTTGTAGCAGTCCATATTATTGCATCCACCATTTCTGCTCTTTGATCAAATGCAGTATTAAATTGAGATGAATACGAGCTTCTTTCTATAAGGGTGCTTCATTAAGAAGACGCTGTAAATCGTGCAGATATGCAGATTAGATAACTATAAATTTCTAGTGATCTAATTTGAACGTCCATTATAGATGGTTTTGTGCAGATGAATGATGCAAATTTTATAACGGCAGGCCCCAACTCATATAAACGTTTCAACTCGAGAGTTCCAGACAATAAAGATTTGCTTTAGCACAACTGGAAGACGGACTGTTGATCTGTAACAGGCTACAAATTGCAAACAACATCAATTAGTTGGGATACCCCTTCGAAAGTGAACTCACGTCCTGCCATGTGAGGGCATCGACATCAATACATATATTCACCTCGCACTGGTGCGCTTTTCATAAATAAGCCCTTAAAAGGACGATATCTATCACCTCATAAATGATACACAAATATATTAACATAAAGGGTACAGTGACGACCCTATGTCTTATAAACTTGCCATGAGGCACTCCGTTCAATTCCTTTCTTGCACCTCTCCTCTCCCTTCCCCTTCATTCCCTCATCTCACCCCTTCATCAATCAAGGCTTCCAAAGGATACTGCAAACATACCTCCTCGACAGCATCATATAAAACTGATACTTAGACCGCTCTTAACGGTTACTATAGCGCGTAAATGTAGGCGGTTTAATATTAAATGAACTATGAAATATTGATAAGTGAAGAAATATGAGATCGAAAGATGTACAAGGCAATACACCTTGAAAACATATTGAAATTTATTACAACAATGTGATATCGAATAAGAAAATGAATGAAAGCGAGTTTATACATTTGTGCCAATTATATTGGCAATCATCGTTTGAAAGAAGAAAAAAAAACATCAAAAAGCTTGCGACGACATCACCTGATTGAGAGATAACGGCTTAGAAACGACACAACGATAAACGCTTATCAATGACTGTTTATATTATAAGTCATTAATGCAAATATCACATCATTTCATTCATAGAGGACGCTATGTACTCAACAAAAAAAAGTTATTTGCACTCGCTTATCACGTATTTATCAATCAACTGATTTTGCTAACAATATAATAATCTCAATCTATATTTTAATATTAGAGCGCTTTAATCACTGAACGGATATCGTTTTATTACAGCTGCTTAGAATTTCCTATTATTGTTGATGATATCTTTAGCAATAATGCCTCTTCGATTGTATTTTTTCATTTCGACGACAAACGCTGCCAAAAGTATGTCAGAATAAAATGTGGCAAAAAACTGTAAAAGGGGATCGAAGTCGACTTCACTTCTTCGAAAAGCTTTAATTCAAAGTGAAGCGCATTTTTCAAGAGTATTTGGAGCATGCATTATTGCAATACTTTATCTGCCCGTGTCGGTGAGTATGTCTGTCTATCCTACCTATCTGACAATTTCAAAACTTCATGCCTACGATGTATATCACAAAAGCACCCTTGCACAAGTACATCAGAAGTCATTCACGTTAACCGTACTATTTCGAAAGCACCCACAAACATTTCAAAAAAGCGAAAACATCTCCATGATTTTTAAAGCGGTCGGTTCACAAAAACACGAACCTTTTGATGAAAATTTGTAGCAATGACAGGATAAATGGAAGCATGAAGACTTTATATCGTTTATGTATTGCCGAATTATGGTATTGATGAAGGTGAAAGCGCTAATCATGCGAGCTCCTTTTCGGCCGTTTCTCCGCTCATTTTTTATAAAGGAAGCCTTTCGACCGACTTCACTAAACTCATTGCATCATCGGGGATATTCGAAGCGAGAGCAACGATTGCCAATCAAGCAAACGCAAGGGCTATTGTTTAGAACAAACGGTAAGCAAACATGTCGAGGGATTGATTTCACTACAACAACATTGGATAAGAAACAAATCGACCTCATTCATAGGTTTGTTCTCTCCACATAATGCGTTAATAAACACCATAAACTATACATTAAACGAATAACGAATGAACGAAATAGGCTAACAGCTGTCAGCACATCAAAATTTGCCACAGGCATATCAGCGTTACCGCCACCCTCATCAATTAAAAAAGAAAAGAAAAATAAACTTGAACAATGCACATAGTAATGACAACCGCAATTGATGTATAACATAAATGTGCATCTCAATCGATTAAATTACTCTACATGAATTACAGTTAATCGCTTACTGGGAATTTCAACTTTTAACACATGATTTGTTATATTTAGCATTCTAACATCAATAATTAACACCATGTGCATATATTTTAGAAAATAATATAAGAGAATAAACAAAAAGAAAACAAGACGGCGACAATTTACATGACTAGAAATGCAGAGTATCTTCTCAAAAAGACACATCGCAAGAAAGAGAGAGAGAGAGAGATTCCATAGGAGTGTTTAAGGCGGAAATTTGCGATCGATAAGTTAAAAATGACATAGCAGCGAATAGAGAGAGAACTTAAAACGTTTCACTCTATGGTCTAAAGAGTATGTATGCCTTCTAATGCTGAGTTGAGAATTCACAAGCAATCAACCAGCTAGCTGTCAGTTGCACTTTTCTCGATGACTCTTTATGCAATTTAAATTTAACACAACCTCAATGCTAATGGAAATATGGAGATATTATTGTATAAATGTGCAGTAATAAATAGAAATGGTAATGCAATGCCATTAAGTTCCATTAAAAAATATATGGAAAGGTTGCTGATGTCGAAAAGTTTATGGCGACGTTTGACTCTTCACGTGATAATCAAATAAGTCTTCAAACTTGGCTAATGAAACTAGTTTAGAAATTTTTGCACGATCACCTTTTGGCGCATTTGAGGACATTAAAATAAAAACATAAAAGCATTGAATATGATGGCAATATAATATTACTTTTAAATACAAATATAAAAGAAAACATTTAATTAATTACGAGTATTCACTAATATCTGAGAAAATGCTTTCATTAAACATACAACAAATCCTAATTTATTCACATTCCTATGCCGTATATTCCACGATTACATACTCAACACAGACATAAACATACAAACAACACAATATAGCACAGCAAAAACAAATCTAAACTATAACACAAACAACAATTAAACGAGCTCATTTCAATCTAATTTAATAAGAAATGAAACGTACTATGAGTACTTTGCTGTAACAAACATATGTCACTTGCTATGTTCTAATGAAATGATCAATGAGCAAATGTAAATGTGGATCTTCAAACAGCACCGTCAAAACCAATAAAACATTCCCATAATTCAATGCAAATTCCTTCTACTTCAAGCACTATAAAAGAGAAACAATTTTAGATATAAATAACGGATGTATGTCCGATGAATTAAAATATAGATCGTCTCGAAGATAAGCCCTTCTAGACTGAACGACCCAACTCTACCCACCCTGAAAAATAGATTCTCGACTGCTTACTGGTAGAAATCGCTGTAGGAAGTTCCAACCCGCCTGAGCGGCTCCTCTCATGGTTCATGCAGGATGCTGACAAAAAACTTCAGTGCAAAATATTCAGGTACTCATTCGGCCGAACAAAAAGTCGCAACAAAAAGGAATAAAAATGCTATGATATTCATCCTTCAGCAGTGCTAAAAACTGCTCACCTCATCCATTCAAAAACCCCGTTTTCCCTATAAATCACCTCTACACGCCTCACATTAAAAGAAGAAGCACTAGAACTTTTATTTGAGTGAATATGACATTCACATATTCGCAAATACCGCTTACTGCACATATAATATTCAATATTAACGTTCAGTGCTGTGCTGAGAACAAAAAATTAACTCAATGGAAGGTTAAAGCATTGAAAGAGGTGAATATGTGAGCAATTTTCTTAAGAAATTTCTCACTCATATCCAACAAAACGATAAGAGCTTTTTTCAAACACCCTCCATAAAAACATCGTATCAATGATTATACAATGAGGTTCCATTTTATACTTAGCAATTTGCGAGTTATTAGTAAAAGTTACTAAAAACTAAAAAAAAATCGTACCATATTGCGTATACTCTCTTCCTCTCGCTGCAATTAATGAGCTCCTCTTTCTACGAAAAATATGCTGCTCGTATTCTTATTTAGTCCGGAAATAAAAAGCAACAAACTTCCCTTTCGCACTTGTCCCTCAATGTCCCTCAACGAATAGTACAAAAGTAACGACCTCCTCGCATTGAAAATTCATATACGCCCTTGTTACGACTCGTTTTGCGATAAGACATCGGAGATCATTACGGCAGATTTACTTAACTTCAAACAACTTCATCGAACTATATAACAAATCGAACCTCCATCAGCATACCTGTTTATCAGTAACGAGTCCCTTTAATCGCTATACCATATCTGCGCTGCATTACCTCCACAGCGAAATTTTCGAAGCCACCGTACCTCTTTTGACAAAACACGTAGAAAAGACATGAGAGCACGACGTATACTTTGACGAGGAACATGGTGTAGGTGAAATATATCCAAATACATGAAGAGATGATCCAAAACAAGAATGCACAATAATAGCCAATCCCCTTCGTTTCAACCTGCAAAAATGTTCTTCAACTATTGTATCGATGCAAAGTCGAGCATGATTAGGGCACACGAGAACAACAACTCAAAACTTTTTTTTCCTCAAGAGGGAAAGGAGGCCGACGAGGTGAAATTTTATATGTAGATCTTCAATACTTACTTAAAGCTAATAGTTATTAGTGCTCACCGCTTTTCATGAATACAGGAATAATCTGAAGATTCTTTCTAGGAAAGCGAAAATTATATAAAAAGATAACGAAATTTCATCAATTAAACCAAGTAAACAGTGGAAAAACAACGATTGCAGAATCGATTTTAAAAAAGATGAGCAAATCTTGGGTGGGAAAAAAATGTTCAATAGTCAAGAGATTAGACTTCAATTTATGTTTCTATTTTACCCCCCTCTGATATTTACAGCTGGATCCAACCCGCATCAGTCGTTTCCCATTGTTCCCTCAAAAGGATGCGTATAAATAAGACAGCAAAGTTTTTGTAACGATGCGTTCTTCTTGAAGGTTCTGTAAAAGACGGCAGCTTACAGGACCTCAAAGCAGATCCATTTCAAAGCAATAAGTATATACTTCAAAAAAAAGCACTATCTTGGCAACGAAGCAAATTTTTGAAGTCGAGCGATGGGATGAAGGAAGAAGCATCACGCCAGGATGCAACTGTTAACACCTGTGATCGCTAACCCCGAAACCTTTGCGGACACAACATTGCAAATATGTAAAATTAAACATCTGCAATGCTTGAACCGATTCAGAGTTTATTGTAAGCAGTTTTCTACCGTAAGTTTTAATTTATGCGCTTAGCACGGGGAAAGTGCTGAATTTGACGTACAAGTTAAAATGTTGCAGCGTGTGCACAAGTGTGCAAATGTGTGCCGGCATATCTCAGTCACTTTCAACGGCGTGTCGGCTCCGTGATGGAAAGAGATTCTAGATGCTGCTCACGGTGGCACTCATGTGGACACTGTCATCCCGTCTCGCAGGCTTTGGCATGATGCCAGTGGTCGAAGAACCCTAGTCGTCTGTATTTTGCAGAAAGGAAATGCGCGCCTCCGCGGCAACCAGTTCGACCGCCAGGTATAACATTCTCAGCCAGATATCACCTGTGATCGGCCGAGATCACTGGTACCGGAGAACATAAATTTCCGCCTATAACCATTAGAGTGAGGCTTCTGGTATTCTTGTGCTAGAAATCAAGTGATGAACGTGAGCTAGTAACACGACGAGTGAACATTAATTTCAATTATGGCAAATACGACCTTTGACCGCTTCATTCGTTGCTCTGCTTTACCAAGAAGGGGAAAACAGGAGGGGCAAGAAAGATGAAAGAAGCAGAATGATGAGACATGCAAAGGGCAGACGAGGTGGACAAGGGAATAAAAAAGAAAGAGGGCGAGCAGGGAGAAAAAGTAGAGGGGATGGTGAAGGAAAAAGGAGAGTAAAACAGTGAGGGAGAAAAGAGGATGAGAAAGAAGAGAGGAGATTTGAAGGCACGGGGAAGAAAAGGAGGAAGAGTGAAAGATGAGGGCAAGCGCTTCAACCAATCCCATAGAAAAAACTAACTGGCCAAAGAAGGCGGGCTCCACTCGGTGCGAATGGTTCATTCGTCGTATAGAAGTGCTCGAGCCGTCTTTCTTTTTCCCTCCAGAGTTTGTTTAGCCAAGCAGCAGCATCCGCCTCATCCAATGGCACCTCGCTGATATCATACCTTTTTATGTCAAAATGCACCTCCTTCGGGAATCGACCTTTCATTAGCAACTCCACCTCGCTGTTCACCATACCGTTCGGATATCCCACCGTCACGTCGTAAACATATCTTATATATTTTCCTAAAATAATCCGAGGTCATTCGATGACCGAAAACAAAACTTTTTAATTGATTCTCAGCAACGGAATTCACCGTAAAACCATTAAAAATGCAAAGCATTGAAAAAAAAAACGTAAAAACGGATATTGACTCATAACGTATGTCACCATCACGCCTGCGATATTATTTGTGTAAAGAAAGGTGAGCAGGAAATGATGCGAGCAAGCTGCCTCTAAACCAATTTCACCACAAGAGTGGGGCGCTCTTCTATCACATATCACCACCACCTTATTGGCTTTTTGCAGAATACATTAAAACAGCCGATGACTCACCTTACTATAGACCGTCAAAGACTTAAAGACATATGCTGGGCTAATTTATACTCGAAGGGTTGAATTTAGATGGACGGGTCAGGCAATGTATTCGCCCCGAAAACTTAATTTCGACATTCTGCTGTCCCCTTATTTTAGTGTTCAGCTTCGGCTCCTCTTGCGACGAAATAATCCACTGATGCCGATACAAATGCATACATGACACGAAAACAAAATATGCAAATCTTCGACACCAGAGTGGCGGAAAATAAACAGGAAATTTGTTTTGCTTTTGTAGAAAACAAAACTGTTCTTGTCGAAAATAATTTCCCCTCAGTCCATCAAAAATACGGAAATATTTGCCGAGAAGAAAAGAATACTGAATATAAATTTTATTTTTTCAAAACTAATCATATTCCTGTAATATCAGAATAACCGTAAAAATTTTCGGCCCAAACACTTCAAATTCATTTAAAAAAACTTCGACGACAACATTACTTGAGAGTTGGAGGTAACATAATGCGCTACTCTTGTACGTTTTGCCATCATTCACATATGCTGCGACTGTCCTTTCATATCGCACAAGAATATTTTTACCTTCACTACTGTCTGCATTTCTCTCTATCTCATTGCAATTTTCGAATCATTTTTGCTTGAGAAATGATGCTTTTTGAAAATTATTTCAGCCAATGCACAGTTGGTTACACTGATAAAATACCTTAGCCTGCATCAATGGGTGATTTCTTCCCGTTGGATAGCGTGAATTTATCTTTGCTTTCATCTACGACACCCCTTCTAATGAATGCTCACTAAAAAATTATTCCAAGATTGTCTGACAAATAAAACATCAATCTTTGACTTTAAATCAATGATATCTTTTCAGTGCAGTCACGCCTATCGATTGAAAGAGATAATTTTTGGTGCATCTACTTTTCAAAATATGTTAATATTATTCGCTTCAATGAAGTCAATATTATTTGCATCCAAAAAACAGTTGTCTAAAATAAGCGCAAAATGGAGTGAAATTCGAGCAAATATAAACAGTATTCAATGGTACTATATGTAAGATATCCCATCAACGAGTCACAGTTCACTTAACCCTCTAATATGTGGCATATGTTTCCAGGACTAACAAATAAGAACGAACTTCGTCGCATCAGCTGAAGAAGATGGATGAATCCAGCAGTTCGTGGATGAAGTACATATTTATATTTTGGCAATGAATTCTTTTCGGCATATATATCGCTGAGAAATGCCGCCCGCGCACCGCGATCTGTACCTTCGGGGAAGAGCAACAACTGAAACTAAGAAAATCTGCATCCAAAAAATAAACAAATAAACAAACAAGAAGCATTACCAGTTGGTGGAAAACATGAATTGAAATAGACTGAAAGATCGAACACCTTTGCAAATTTGCTCCGAATATCGAAACAAACATATCAACAAGTAGAGCTGACATGATGATGGAATAACGTAGGATGGAGGGATAGGAATACGTAAGCGAAAATAGGCGTCGATCCACTTTCCGATAAGAATACCGATAGACTAGTGAAACCTCTACCCACTTTACAAAAACAGAAGTAGAGTTTTCCACGTACATAATTCCCAGCACACACGTGAACAAAGAATTTTATGGGACGTACTTCTAATACGTGAGTCAATCAAGTCTCTTCACCAAAACGTTTGTTAATGACGCATTTTTGCCCTCTGTCTAGGTTCTCAGTGGCGCATTGAAATGAAAAAGAGAGCTAAGTGACCGAAAAATAAAGCTGGGGATATCAAGGGGGAGTTGTTTTATCGATAATGCATTTATAGGGATGAGGCAGAGAATTGCTTTAAAGACAACGAACGATCAGGTATAACTGCAGGAGGACGATGACCATGATCGAGCCTGGTCCTCGATTTAAAAATGAGATGAATAAGGGGACAGCTATGAGTAAACGGCAGAATGTTGAACAGGTCAAACAAACGGTGGAAGGTTTGTTTCCACTTAAAAAAACAATTCCTATAATGTATTCAACATCATAAGAGCGCTCAACGAGGCCATAACACTTTCTATAAATGTCCAAAAAGAAAATCACGTCTCCTGCACCCATAGTTTAACGAATCTTCGGTATCAAAGAGGATTTTGATCCCTGCAGAGGCGTAGTTAGTTTCTACAGCATGAGTTCTGCTTCAATAATCGCCATAAATTGGTGGTTGTCAACTATTTATTTTAATTAGTGATTGATTTAGGGGAATTCGATCCGTATTCAGCAAAAGTTTTCTGCTTCCCAAATGAATTCCACTAAAATTGTTGCAAATGTTGTTGAAAAAGATCACCACCTTCGCATTCAACCGTAAAAAGTGCAAAAATCTTCTTCCTTTTTTTTTCACAGATCAATTTTTTCTGCTTCTGTAAATCAAAAAATGAAAACTACAAACGGCTCTCCTTCACTCTCCCCCTCCCTTCCCGACTGCCTCTTAAAAAAGAGAATCAGCACACACCTTTCGCTTAAGCAAATATGCGTACGAAATTAGAAAAGGGAAGGAAAGTAGTAACAACAACTAGTTCATTCAAAATAAAAATGATAGAGTACTCGACGTCAACTCCACGCCAATCTCCAAATTACCTTGAAGCTCTGCAACTATACATTTGCAGGTGCCGTCAACCTGCTCACGCAACTACATTTCGCAGTCGCCGAGACATTTGTATCTAACGGGGCGAAAAGAACCACAAACCTGGTAATTCTGGTTGGTATAGCTATAATAAGTGATCATTGTGTCCATCACGTGCATGTCGTTCTCCAGGTTCCTCTCAAGAAACATATATGCGCCACATCCCATTGCCCATCCTAAATAACCGTTCAATAGTGATTTACCATGCATGAAGTATCAATAACACATCGAATTTCCACGTTGAGTTTCCATAACGTCTTTTATACACATATCGGTTTTTGAAAAGGTCTTGTAAAGCCGGAACGTAGATGCCCCACTTTTTCTTATTCCGTTCACGCAATCACTACATTGTCTCATCAATGTTTTCTTGCTAATAAAGGAGCTGGATGAGATGTAGGCTCCAGCTCCGTGAAGGAGCCTCATATTGTAAACTACTTGTAACTCATACAAACCAATAACTGATAGCCAGGAGTCATTATTCGGTCTTACAGGTCTAATTATATCCCCTAACCAAAATGAAACAGTCGATAATTTTAAAAAAAATTACATAGAAGTATTAGTCTACATCGGTGATCCAGCCTGTGATCTCCTGCATTGTAGTATCATTAGCAGGACACTTGCTACAGAATGCACTTAAACGGCAAACCATTTCTTTCGAAGAGCGGAGGGGTTCGCCAATACACAAAAATATAACGATCTCATCAACACACTATACCACAATACAGGTAAAGTACATTTACTGTACACCTGTTTTAGCAACGCGCATTTACAATATATCTGGTTAGGCAAAATGCATTTATAGTATGTCTGGTTACGCTTACAGTAAACCTCATAGGAAACCTGTATACTTACAATAAACCTGGTTATGCATTGAGATCCCCTTCTTTGCGAACGGGATCCCAACAGTTGCCACCTGATTATTTTCATCGTTCGCATCAGCGCACAAAGTTTTTATTCGCAGCAATTATTTAAACAACTAGTAAAAATGCGTTAACTAATCCCCACTAGAGTAAAATGCAAAAAACTGTCAAGTTGAACGGTGGACATGAACAAATTCCTTCCTTCAACTTAATATTGAATTTAATTCAATTCAATTTCATTCAATAAATTTAATTCAATTCAATTTAATTCAAAACATTTAAGGTGTACCGAATATATCCACTCTAAGTTACGCTAACCTCTAGTATACGTTAGTTTAAATTTATTTCCACAAAGCAATAAAAGTGATGATAAAAACGTTACTATTGAAGAATCAAAATGCAATCACACGAACAATGAATACGACGATAGATAAGGGAAAGTAAATAACGACAAAGAAATGCTAAAATCTATAGATTCAAAGCAACTATATCAAAATAGATAAATTCGAAACGTGCCAAAAACACGGCTGTCAGATATCTATGAGAAAGCACACCTGAATGACGTAATAAATATTAAACTGCGAAGCAACATGGAAAACAAAAACAACCTGCTCCAGGAATAAGCTTGAGTGGTGCCTTGAGAGAGATTTTCTCAGTGATAAGTAACCAAGGATCCATTTTGTAGAGAGCGTTCCAGAAAAACAGCCAATCAAGCCGAGTCCGATGGTTCATTATTATCAATGCTGGAGCGCCACGCTCTATTAGATCGCCGCTTACGTGAAATTGCACTCCGAATATGAAGTCGCACAATGACTACAAATATCTGTTTCTTTTTACATCACAACATCAATAAAATAACTGAAAAATCGTCACCAAATGGAAAAGAAATTAAAATAAAGACGAATGGGGGGAAACACCACGATTCTGTAACATGACTATGCTAACTGGAGAGGAAGGGGGGGGGGGAGAGGGGACGAAAGAAAAGACAGCAAGGTGCGAGAGGCAATGATAGGTGTTTAGGGTCATGAAATCGATGTTCCTATTCAAAGATCCTTGGCATGACCCTGTAAAGTAACTCCTGATCTCGATAGCAAACAACGAAGTGCTTTTTATCTACACAATAGGACTTACTTTATGAACTATTTCTAAACGCTTCTCAGCTACAATCGTTAAATTCAAAGAATATGTGCATTTCCTCGTACACACTAACAATCTAATACCATAAGATGAGAGAAAATTAATAAAGCAACTATCGAAAGCTCTACTTATAGAACGAAATATTTTCGAAATAAATGAAAAGTATTCAAATAGAGTGCACTTTATATGTGACGAATCACCCGGTACGGTGCTGTCAAGATATCAAGCGAAAACTTTGAAGACTTCAGATTTCTTAACAGTAACGATTGTCGGTGTTAGTTACCTGCGGCTGGTCTACCCCCTACTCCCACTCCCTTCAGTTAATCGTGAAGAAGATAGTCGTGCTGAAATGTTCTTCAAGAAAACCCTTCAAATGATATTTATATGGTGAAACCTATCACTTAACGTTGTCAATTCTTGCTAATACCCGGGTGGCAATTCATGTTGGCTCAGCTAGGTGGCATTTTCTCATGTAATTCTAAAATGCGAAATGCAGCTGGCAGCAACAATGCTATGTGAACATACCACAATAAATACAGCTCCCATCCCATACGATAATTGACAGCTAGCTGTTCGTATGAATAATTAAGAAAGTATGACCTCAAATAGTACGATTTAATCAACTCAAGAATAAATCGCTTCCACCTATCACCTTGAACAAGTGTTGAAATAAATGAGACTTACCGCAGGGAACGTTAGCCAATATCCCACAAATCTGTCGGCGCAAAATCTCCATAAACGAGGTGCGATGTAGACGAGTGGCGCAAATGGCATTAAAATGAAGATCGAACCCAACAACGACGATACAAATAATAATACACAAAACAATGTTCCTCGCGCACTGGGCAATTCCATTGCCAACGTGATACCTGCAACCTGCAAACTTACCTATATTAAACAAAGCAATCCCTGACATCATATCGGAAAATAAATAATACAGATGTACTTAAATAAAAGCGAAACCAGTGGATAAAATTTTATGGCAGATTTTGCTTTTCTTACGCTGTTCAATAGCACTTCAATACCGCAAAACTCAAATTATAAGCCCCTATCCATCCGAGAAAATTGAGAGTTTTGGAGTCATCTTTTTCAGTATCATCTAGATTATATGCCGTCTCACAAGACCGACAAGGTTATATATAGCTTGCAAGTAATGGAATATCCTTTAATGATCACTGAGTAACACCCCTATATAAAAGTAAACAATGCGAAAGCGAATAAATATTCGCGAAGGCAAATGCGAATGCACACCAATTAGTGACCATCCTTCCCCCCCCCCCCCCCCCCCACCACCTCCACCTCAAGGGACTTCAAACTGAGTCTTACTTAATGAAAGTGAACCGGTCTTAGTTTATAGCGGAGGAGATCAACAATGAAGTCAAATTTTCCAACAAATGAGAAAAAAAAAATGTTGAGAAATTTGTTTACGAGAACGCTGAAAAAAAAAACTTATCGGGCGTTGTGAGAAACTGAAAAAAAAAATTCGGATCGCTAATAAATATAAATGCTTACAATTCTGCATTTCCTGTCTTATAAACGTCTTTCATTACAAGCTTCTCGAATTGCATAGCTTAGATATCCATGAAAATGCAGAAACCCAACTAATTCCGGGTCGATACTTTGGACAATCGAGAAATGAATACTAACCTTACACATCAGGAAATAAAGAAATAAAACCAACATACCCGCTTTTAATGGAATCTCATCTAAACGTTCAACAATACTTCAACTGAAACGCATTTCCCATAATAAGTGCGTACACCAATGAAGAAATAAAAGTATAAAGTATGGACATAAAACGAATAGTCGACAAGTGGAATTTCAAGCAATGCCATTTTGGCGCGTTTACAAATTTTTGCATAAGTGGATAATTTCCATTGCAACAAAAAAAGAGAATGGCTCCGAGTTGGAACTCCAGTCTAGCTCCGATTCATCGCAATCGTGACGTGTTGTTGGCACACAAATATTGCATAAAATTGGCAAAATGAAAGAATACTATAGTCGACAAAGTAAAACTAAAATGCGAATTTTGTTTTTAGCTAGAAAAATTTGTGGACTTTTTCTCGGAGAAAGTTTAGATTTTCGGGAAGCTGCTTCGATATGAGCCAAAATGCGACTTCTCGCCCACAGATTTGCATATTCGTTTGCGGAGTCTATAGCATACATTGCGCCAAATCTCTGCCACACTTGCCTACCCACCTTTTGCAGAAAATAATTTCTTGCCCCTTCCGCCTCCGCCTCCCCCTCACTTCCGTCTCCTTCATTTACGAAGATTATCTCTGCAAATCATAGTCCTCCGTCTCCACCTATAGTCTGCACCACTTTACCTGCATAAATTATTACCTGGGCAAGTATTTTTTTCACGAATAGAGAATGAAAGTAATGAAAAAAAAATCGCAAATCTTTTTCAATTGGAAAGGAAAAAATCTATTTCCGAATAATTTCTTAAAAATTACTCAAATACTGGAAATTGTCGAAAAAAAGAATTCGACCTATAATTAAAAATGCACTGAATTTTGAATTTTATTTAACGACTGCGTTAAGCGAAATACGAGTGGTATTGCAATAGAAGCTATTTCTTGAATATCATTATTTATTAATGCAATATATAAACTGTTCAACAACGAAAATATCACACATATGACAAACATTACACATATCAAAATTTTTATCAAATTCAAGTAAAGTAATAGTAAATATTACCGTATAAGTGCAAAATAGAGACCCTATCACATCATTAGGTTATGTAGATCTCTCCTTGAATAAATTCTTTAAAAGTAGAGGACGCTAATGTGCTCTCAACATTACTTATAAAAAAATTAGCCAACTGAATAACTCAAAAAGACACTTTTATTTGATTACTGCAAAAGAGAAATTCTTTGAAATCTCTTTATAAATGAGACCATTTGAAGACGCAAAGAGTAAAGTCTCTACTCATTCCTGAAACGGATATCCTGGGTCTTCTCGTAATTATACGGTAATTTAGAAATCGAACCAACAAGGCACTAGATATAAAGTATATAATTCTTGGTATTTCTAGGCTATAAAAAGAAGGAGCAGAGAACTTAACGGTGAACGACATCACCTGACCTAAATTGAAACGCGAACAACTGCAGCACTAAAAAGTGATAACGTTTTATTAAGTGCTTCACTTTTCCATGGCATTCATCGCAAACAAAAAAATGGAAGTGGAACGAGACCATTCGTCTGTCAACAAAAATCTGTCAATAAACACCGGAGTGTTTTATTAAACTCCGGTTTTAACTAAAATAAACAATATCAACGTTCAATACGAAAAAAAAACACACACAAAAATTGTAAAACAACAAAAGATATGTGAAACAAATTGAATAAGTGAATGCATAATATTGATAAATGTAAAGAGTTTTATTCAGTAATTGAATATCGGATAATGTTTATGAATGAGTCATCAATGCGTATCGATGCAGCTTATTCAACATCCATAAACAGCACTGTAACATTCTTTCATCTCTTCTTCAGTCAGCTGCAAATAAATAAATAAACGAACAAATAAATAAACAAATAATAATAAATAAATAAATAAATAAATAAATAAATAAATAAATAAATAAATAAATAAATAAATAAATTTCTATATTATTTCACAGCTACAAATCACTTCAATATAAAACACTGATGAGCCTTGCTTACCTTTTTTTATACCACATAAAAAACTTAAAGAGATCACGGAGTTATGTGAAAAGAAGCTACAGATATATAATTAGCCGTCGGATATTGGTATAACTGCTAAAAGGTAAAAATATATGGATGTACAATCGATATAACTGATGTCGGCATAATCACGGAATGTATACTGTAACAGATGTACAAGTGATATAATTCGTATTGATATAGGCAGTGAATTTATATGCAGCAAAAAAAAAAGGTAACGATAGAGAACCACAAACTGCATAAATAATTTTTAGAACTATTGAATAGCACAATGAAAAAGATACAAATGGGATATATTTCAAAATCAAATTTAACAGCGTTATAATAAAGAAATTATTTGAAATAAGAAAAATCTATTATTTTATATCGTAATCAAAGAAATTATTCAGCAATCCACAACGCCATCATTTCAGCTTAGTGATGAGAAAAGAGATATGTGGAAATGGGAGGGGATGACGAGGGAGAACGAGAGTGATAACATTTTACCGATTATACCTACCTCAAGCCGATATAACAAAATACCACACGTGAGAGAAGTCAATGAAATTTTCGAACTATTCGTTTAGCATTTCACTGTTTCAAACTCGCATCGCAATTGGGTAAATGAAGTACAATGACAATAGCGACGGTTTGTTGTTTTAATTGAATTCGATCTTAAATCTTAACATCACAATAAAACCCTCAGTGAGTAATCCGATACGATATAATAACTTTTGCTGAAAATCTTACAAATATAATCGCAAAAGGAGTGATTCTATTGCATTAATCATATATCTATCGTTGAGATAATATTTCTTTATAGTTTTACAAATGGAAATGATAGTATCAGAAGCCTAAAATATAACGATAGAACTAATAGACCGATGATAAAAGATAAAATTTTAAGTGAAAAGATAAAAAGATAAAAGATAAAAATAAACTGCACATAATTTTTTCCAACTCCATAAAACTTATCAATTGCGATTATATTTGGCCGAATTCTAAAATAATATAAAAATGATAAGAAAAACACTGCGAATTGCAGAAAAATTTTATTTTCACTTCCTCGATTCAACATTTCTAAACGTTACATTCATATATCCTCTTGTTTGAATATCAATACTATCAAGAAAAAAGGATCGAAAAGATTGGCGGAAACAAATTTCTCTGCCAAATATTTCTAAACAATCGCTAGAATTACTCGTCATTGATTCCAAAAAAAAAAAAAAAAACGTGTGGATTTTTTCAAATGAGTGAATTTTTAAATAGTCGATAAAAAAAGAACGAATATTGGGATCGTAATTCGTATGATTGCATTCGATTCGACTTTACCTTCGAAAAAAAAAACGAATTTTTTAAAACATCGTTTGGCATCTTCCCTGCAGAAAGTAAATTTCTCAAAGAATAGACCTTGAAATGCTATATTTGAAATACAACATACCTTGAAGTTGTGAATCAACTTTGATATGTTCTGTGAATTTAACTCTTCTTTCGGCTTCAAAGAAGAATTCGTGTTTACTTGCTGAGTGACTTCCGGATTCGTTGAGTGGCTCCTATCTTGGCTCAACCCTTCTGAAATCGAAATGAGTGCAGAAGGTGCTATGTTGATTAGTATCCATTTTGACGTTATCATAAGTCGCCTTTAATCAATGCATTATCACCTAGTGATTGCTTCTATAACTCAAAAGTCAATAGCAAGCGTCGCCCTATTGTATGCTAAGCATAATCAATTGCACTGAAATAAAGAATTCTCGCTCTTTAAAATTGAAGTTGGCGGAGGTCGAATTCCTTCCTCAAACACCTCAGAGTAGGTGAGCAGATGGAGTTTTTTTCTTGAGCCTAGTTCAGGCCCTTCTTACCCATAACTAACGCACAAACATAGCCATGAAATTCATAATGTGGAATTCAAAGACTGGATGATTTTTGCACACAAGAAGCCTGTACCAGAGCAATCTAGATGGTGGGAACGAAGGAGAGGGGAGGGATGGAAAGAGGAAAGACCGGCGACCTTTACAACCTACTCTTCGTCCACAATGAAGATAGGAACCAAACGAAACGAATCTTTTAACAATGGTTATTTTTAGTTCGGAGAGGAACGTAATAAAATTAAATGCGTAAAACTTATAAGCATTCAATTTCTGTCAATAGGCTCGCAATTAAAATATAATAAAACACTATCAAAGATTGCCCAGATGACATACCTAAACCAACTGTATATGAGGTGTCCTTCAGCAAATGCAGCACCATATCGAGATCCTCCATATTCACACCTGCAAAGGTCAACAATTCACTATTAAATTACCTGTAAAAGGGAGGCCAAAATAGCACTAACACTGTCAACTCCAATAGCACGACATTTACATCGTTAGTAAGTCCGACACTCATCGCTACAATCCTCGCAAATTGTGCCTCCATTTATTGGTTACCAATAGCAGCAGCAAATGCTTCTTCACTAAGTGGCGCCACTACATCAAAGCGTAAACATAGGCTATAATTTTTACACTCCTACGACATGCCAAAGCATGCGATGTCCTTTGACCTTATAGGATTCTAAGCATTCTATCCTACACCTTGAGCAGACCACAAGATGCAGACGCCTGACGACTTTGGACGGTAAGAAGTCAAAAGTAAGGACCACTATTACAGGACAGGTGATGTAGGTTAAGGGCATCCGGCGCATTGAATAAGACTCTCAAACAGTACATGCTTCATCTTCATGAGATCACGATGGATAAAAACTTGGCTTACCTTTCGGTCGTGTCATCAAAAATTTCAACACATTGCGCTCCTTCCAGGTAGAAAATTTAAGACTCACCTTTTAAAACGCTTTAAGCAGCTACGTTCAACGAAGATCTCTAGCTTCCTTGATTCGTCTTTAGAAGAGTCGAACTCGCTCAAGCACCTCAACTGCAAAATTACCACCCCATCTCGATATTACAAGAATATTTTCTGAGAATAAATTTGCGAGGAAACGAAACAACCTTTTCCGAAATACACTTTTTCTTAACAATATTTTAGTCAGCTCTTTTTTTTTCAACAGCTAAATTGTAGCTCCTATATTCATTCCGGACAATTGAGCTAATCCGTATTGCTCTACAGAAGCAAATTTTTCCGTAATTTTCGAGGAAAAAAGTTTTGACGATTTTTCAAGCCGCCATTCACGATGGAAATTTTATTTATTTAGCGATGCAGTTGCTCATTTGTACTATGATGTAGCACTCCTCCTTAATGTAATTCACGTGAAAGCGATGAAACAAATAAGCCTACAGATGCCGCCCCAATTTGTGAAATTTAACTCGGTTAAATCTATCAATATTCCAATTGTTCGCCATATGGTGGTCATAAGTCAGGAAGATTTCCAGATGGTTACAGTGCACAGTGCATTTAACTCGTTTCACACCGTTTTGCATTACTTATTGCACTATGCACTACATCAACAATAAAAAAATTGTACACATAAATGAAGGCAATAAACACTCGTGATTGAAAGAGCGAAAGCTGGTAGGGAAGCCTGGAATATGAACGACATTAAGAAACACTGAAAACGTTTTATTATCATCCGAATATTGGTAAAGAATCGAGATTGAGGTGAAAATTATGCCTCTAAATAGACAGAGAACGGAGAAAATTTCTTTACCTAATTAACGTGTGTACAACTTGTGAGGTGCTTAGGAATTAGTGATATATATATATATATATATATATATATATATATATATATATATATATATATATATATATATATATATAACCAAGCTAACGTAACCTAAGCATCCAAGAGTACTAATATGACCTTTTCAATTAACATCAACGAACAGCATGATGATTATGAAAGTCGATACAATGAAACAACCATACAAACCACAATAAACAAAAAAATGCATAAATAGAGACAAGAAAACTGTGATAGAATGTGACACATAAAAATGTAATAAACGCGATATACAAGTAAATAAATGAAAAAATAAGCACCCATCATAGAAATAAACGCCAACCACCACAGCAGATGTCCGCATGTAGACATAACTATCGCATTCCACTATCGTCACTGCAACACAATCAAGCATACGATCAGATTTATGACACACGATAACAGGTGAAAGTGGAAATGCTGGATACGTCACTCTATTCCTTCAGCTGTCATCAATGACTGATCACTTCATGAGCAGTTAACAAGTGCCATCAATATCGCTTATATGAAACGCAAAAGATGCAAGCATTTGCTGTGGCAGCCCCTCTCGAAGAGCCGTTCCAGTAGCAGATCGTGTTAGCGCTCACAACCGGCAAAAATTGAATCCTCACAGCTTGCGAACTTCTGCATGCCTCCATATTGGAATTGGATACGTTGAGAAGCAAAACTCTCTAATTTTCGAGCCCTAAATTAACTTCTCATCGAGCTATCACCAATATTTGTGAGCATTTGGTCATTTAGAACCTCAAAAGTTGGACGGTCCCAAGAAACTTTTTTCAGATAATAGCAATGATGGAGAAATTCCTTTCATTGACTTCTATAATTATACGACAACTCTTTGCGAAAATTTAATTACTATCGCTTTTGCATTATTTTCTTCGTTGTTTTTTCCCCAATATTTGATAGAGCTCACATATAGCTCATTGTTCAATTAACCCGAAAATTATAGTATTCACTATTGACAACAAATTATGACTTCAATTCTTAAAACACTTTATATAGCATAAATATAGGCAAATTTTGATTGAATATCACAAAGATCTCTTTCGCTATGACTCGATGACGTTCATCCCACAATCTTATAAACAATTCATAATTCATTAGTAATCGACACAGTTTATTTCTTTCGAAGTCTTTAAACAGCTATCGAAATTCATCATAGCCGTTTTCCACTTTTCAATCCATTGTGCCGTGATGGCAGATAAAGAGATCCATAATCCTTAACACCGCCTATAATAAACTAAAACAGATAAGCGAATCGACCAATAACAATGTCATCAGACAATTCCCCTTCCTATAAATTAGTGATTTTTTTTTTCAATTTGAGAAATGCATTTTATATTTTCTCGAATAACTACATTTCAGCGACTAACTATATATTAACGGAAATTAATATTGAATCCTCTTTATAACTTCCGATTTCGCAATGCAAATGTGACGCTTCATCACACCACTTCCACGATGACCCCGTCATCAAACTATTGCATACGATCGATATTTCACTCAACGATATATCTAATTAACGCATTTCGACATAATTAAATAATAAAATGCAACACATTGATTTATTGAATGGCATTAAAAATAATGCAACAGTACAATTTTCAATCCATAAAAAGAAAACGATAATCATAACTGAAAGGAAAAAAAAGGACGCATAAATCCTTTCATGAAATTTATTTAACACACAAAAAAAAAACAAACTTCGTATTCATGCGAATTTCGTTGAATTAAGGACAACTTACTTTCTCAATTTTATTTCGCTAATTGAAATAAACAGCGAATTGATAAAAGTAATCTGTTAATCTATTCGACAATCTTCATTTATACCAAAATTTTTCATAGAAAATTTCAATATTATAAGCGCATCACATTTGAATAAATCGAAATGCTAATTATATATCGTAATTAGAGTGCCATTAAAATTGATGCATATGGAACGAACTTAGAAGAAAAAAAAAACATGAATATTCATCACTCACATCAAAACAATCAAATGAGTACAATTCAACAACGCAATGGTATGTTTTTTTTTTTTTTTGATCGACTCACTTCGATATGCATAAAAACCATATAAAACTTCTTGAAAAAGTGACTGGCGCATTTTACCGGAAAATTAAAAAACATTTTAGGATAAACTATGATCTACCTAACGACGTTTTCCACTATCAACTCCTATCAACCGATATAGCGTGAAATATCCCCATCCCCTCCCCTCCCCCCCCCCCTTCATAGAATTATCGTTCGAATGTTTTCAAAAAAAAAACCCCCCGCAAACTGAATGTGCTCTGAGATTTTTTGTTTGGGTACGTTTGCACAGTGATATCTCTCTAATTACAAAAAAAAACATCGAAAAAGAGTGCTTATCAATCGAAATAAAAGTATCCATTAATCCAGCACGTATTGATGACCATATACCTTTTATAGTCTTCTGCATTTTATTCTTACGTAACGCTCGCATTTGGGCAAATACTAAAACATTGCGGCTATGCAATCATTACTTCTACTGGAGGCCTTCAGACGTTTAAATACAAACCGCCCACAAGGTACTACAGGTGGAGTAGTTGCGCTTTTGAAGTACACCTATACAACGCACTTTATTTCAAGCACGTAAAGATTTCAAAAGAAAACGAAGATAAAGAAATCGGAGCAATATTATCTGTTATTTACAAACAAATAAAGCTCCATTCCCTTTAGCATATACAGGCATATGCAGAATTTGCCTTTTCGAAGAGGTTTCTTTTATTTCAGAGCATATAAGCTAAACCAGAATGATTGACACAAAGAAACACACGGGCACACATTTGAGGTCTCAATAAGGAAAGCTGAATATGATAGCCTATAGGGTAGAACTTTGGCGTTACCGTTACTCATTAAAATTCAGAAAAACTCAAGGTCATACCAAAGTCGCGAACAGGATATATTTTCGAAAAAACACCACCTAATTTCCTTCCCCCCCCCCCCATCACCCCATATGTCGCTAAAAATATGACAGGAAAGGATTATATAACGACATGGGGAAAAGTGATAGATATTATATAAATCAGAATGAAGCATCAAATAGGACTGCACCATCATGATCACAGTCTCGTCTTCTGTGAGGGAGAGGCTCTCGAAATCAACAAGAAAACAGCATCTGCCGATGAGGAGTCTCTTAATTTTTTGAATGAATTCGAGGGATTTTTCAGCATATTCCTCGGGCAATCAAAAGAAAAAGCCCTCCATCATATTGAAAAAAATTCAATGAAGGGCACTAATTTATGCAAACAAGTGAAGTTAGAAAGAAAATGCAAAATGGAAGCTAAAGATAAAAAGTAAACTGGCGCAAATGGCAGGGATTTTTTTTCAGATCAGACAAGGAAGATTAGGAAAACGAAGCAACATCCTTTGTTTACCAATCAATCCAAAAAAAAACCTTTGGGCCAAAAAGATAGGACACAGTTTAGTACATGCATTACGGCATGAAAATATGCTCGGTACCTTCTTTCTATGGAAGATACTGCAGTAATTTCCTTAGCGCTGATTCCCTGACACCGGCCGGTTATATTGAAAAGAGGAGTAGAGAACGAAACCAAAGGAACTAAATCATACAACTAGACCGATACAAGGGACTCAATATGTCATATACGACTCGAACGGCTATATCATTTTTTCATTTTCAAAGACCTCCGCCAGCGACCTGAAATTAATAAACGTTAAATAACTAATGACATGCGGCAAAAAAGATATACAAAGAATCTCTCTACTTTTAATTCAAATCCCCTTCCTCTCCACCAATTTAACCTCGGGTGCCGTGGGCCAGTGTTTTGGGTGTCCTTGTCGGATGCTCTTGGTCCATGTGCGTAGTGGAAGGATATGATACGCCATCCCCGTCTAAACCTTACAAATATTTAGCTCTTTAGCGGAGCACTCCACTTCCAAAATCTCTTCTATTCCTTTAATTCTTGTCACAATTTCGCTCCCTATATTCCTCTACCTCATTAATTTTAGAAACTATACCCGGTCTGTTTTATCCATTATTGCAACAATAACAAGCAGACGTTCAGCAATCGACCCACTTGAATTATGCGAGAATTGGCATAGCTCAGTGATATTATTGCGGATGTCGCATAGATGTGGCAAACCATTGTTTAAAAAATCTTGATTTATCAATATCTCTTAACTTAATGCGCTTTATATAAGCGGTGTTACACCTAAATCTCCCAACCTTGCAGCTTGTTTAACGTATCACAGCTGAAACATTCCCCATGCCTCTTCCACATAGTCAATTCCTTACGGTTCATAGAGTCTACCCTATCAAATATGCGTCTGCCGATGGCAATAAAATTATGTGAAAAGAAGAAAAACAAACGCGACGCTTTCCGACTTCGCTGCGTTTTCATAACCTCCTTCAGATACTTCACGAATTCGACGTTCTCCCGTTGCGCATCAAGCCAAAGTCGATCCAATTCACTAATCGCAGCCAATTTCTTCAAATAGAAAGTCGAAGGAACGCAAATAATTTGCAATGACCACGAACTATCATTTCGCCGCATTTTTACCAACTTCGAAAATCAGCTCAAAATATTAAACAAATCGAATCGCTTCTAGGCAGTTCTAAAAATAGATTCCCGCATCGCTGGTTTACTGGATCTATGAGCGGCTGGATTCAGGGGCGTCGAAATAACACAGCCAGGGAGAGGAAGTGGGTGAGGGTGGGGGAAGGAGAGGAGATGGGAGGAATGCTTCAGTCGACAACACAATGAATGCTTCTTCTCGCTTGAAATGGGGCAAAAGAATTTTTTTGCATACCCGCCATACATTACTACGTCTATTATACAAAGTATGCGTAAATAAACATTGAAATCTTTAATTTTATATGATTGAATCAGAAAAAAAAAAACGAAACACTAGACTTAGTTGCTATACAAAAGTTCATTGGACTACAGTAAACGATTTTTGTGAATCTGATTGTCAAAACTGAAACCGATATTTGAATGGCTTTTAGAGGGGGAAAAAAATAACATTCTCACACTGATCGCAGAGCAACAAACTTCTTTTTCTCTATTGCACTCATCTCTCTCTCTCCCATTCCTTCCCCCCCCCCCCCTTCCCCATCACCTCTGTGGCCTCCGTGCACCACTCTATTCAGGTGAAATCCTGCGTGAGCTAAAGGAAAAGCTGTCCACTCCTCGAATGTGCATGGACGAAATAATACAAAAAAGCTTACTTTTATACCGGTGTATTTATTTAAATTGAGTATGTTCCGACGTAATGTCTCGCGAATGACTTCCTGAGTAGTCAGATCCTGTCTTCCACCCACCTCTCCATTGCTTGGAGGCGCCGAAGTGGTTTCATCGGCCGTATTTGTCACTGGCGGTGGACGCAGAGGTGGCCTAAGCTTCACAGCGTTTTTACATAAGCGCCTCTTCTGCAGCCATTTCGTTGTTTCAGGCAATCGCTTCTCAGTGGCTGCTCTCCGGGGACTTATTGCAACATTGCCATTTGCATTAATGGCATCAGAACCACCAGGTGAAGCACATACCACATCGTCGACTTCCTTTCTAATCGCACTAACTTCAGCAACACCTTCTTCGTTGTCAACTAAGTTTGCATCGTTTCTATTGTTAGCATGTGAGCCTTTCTCGGGAGACTCTCTTGAGGGTCCAGCCACTGGCTGCAGTTCATTTTGCAAAACCGTATCAGCCAAACTGCGATGAACGTCACTAGAAGAAATCGGTACTCTTCTTTTCTCAAACCGTAGTGGTACTCTTGGCAAGGATATCCCGTCAAACGATAAAAAATCTGAAAGCAAAGATGAGACTAAACGGATTTCGTTGACGAATATCTCCAACAAAGATCAAAATTGATTCAAATGTGCACATTTCTAAACTACAATAGTTCACCTGCTTAATTTTGAAAATTACCCTCAATTACGTTGAGGGTTATGCATACCTAGGACGCTGGACGCTGAAATTGTCCAACGAAACTGGGAAGCGGTAAATATAACTGTAACAATTTCAACCACCTTCTTGTCACAGTAGAATTCACCAAGAGGCGAACCGACTTCCGTAACTGAGTGTTTTTTACAGAAAGTGGAAGAAGAGATCGGATCTTACTTCAATAAACGTCTAGGTCACAGAACGGGTTACATTACGGAAGTATGACTAACCTTCTTCCCCCCACCCCTCCCCCCCCCCCACAATACCATATAAACATGCACGATGTAAATTTGGAAACAAATCGTAACAAGCCACATAAGTGCATCTATAATAAAACGCCAAAAGCACAAAAAAAAAGGAAAAACCAATACGGTTTGATTTTAATAATGAAGTATATATCGCAAAGTAATATTAGGCAAATTAAATGCTCACCGGGCAATTTGAATCGCCGATTTCTATCATCACCACGTAAGTACATCAGCTAAAAACTATTACTATTTATGAAACAAATACGTAAATTCATACAATAGCAGCAGCTTTTTTAAAGGAGAATTTTGATTGCAAAAACACTCTGTGGCACAATAAGGATAAACGATTCTAAAAAAGCATGGTCTCCGTCGATGAAGGTCTCGAACTTAAAACACTACAGATCATAGCTAAAAATGCCTCGGCAACCCTATTTTCTCTATTAGGTTTCAAACAGCACAAATAACTCTCATAAACTCGACTATTCTCTATTCGCATCTCATCATATTTTTTATGCGTTGTTGATTGCTCATGTTTATAGGGTCACCTCAGTGCAGTGCGGAAGCTCGACAGACATCTGCCGCACTCATGCATCTTTTAGCACTTATCGCTAAGAAGAATGACAACCCACAGCATTAACGCTAATAAAATATGAGGATTCGTTCCTTCGTATAAATTTCGACTATTATGCCTTCAACAAAATGCGTTTGAAAGTTGGTCGTAGTGGCGTTGGTTCCATATTGCATAACAAATTTTATATATATATATATATATATATATATATATATATATATATATATATATATATATATATATATATATATATATATATATATCGGAAAAATATCAAGTTTGGCACCACCAATCCCCTCTCCTCTCTCAAACAGAATAAAATACAAAAGCTAACCTCGAAAAACACTTCGGAGTGCATAGTACGACGCACATTCGTACTCGCAGTAACGCCCTGCTCTATAAAAACAGATATTTTTTTTGGATAATTAGTCCCTCATGCCAAAAAATAAAAGAAGCCAGTGGAAAATAAGGAATAAGTGGAATAAGGAATAAAAGGAATCCCATTGCGTTTATTCTCCGCTCAGCTGATTCGGCAACTCCCAAATGGAATAAACGAGATGCATTAACTCAGCTACTTATTACATGAAAAAAAATATAGTAAGTGTTCATTCTTGCCATAATCGCCCTTTTATTAACCTTGGCACACCTATCGGGGTGTCAGGCAAAGGAAAATAGCTTGAAATTCATTACTGGTGCACTTGCTGCCCTCTATTGTTATTCAAAAACTATTTATGTAGTACGGAATTTTGCTATATATAAACTGTGCAATGCACAGACAGATGAAATTATGGCTATGGACACAATCAGAATCGACCTCACTGCCCTTATACTTTATAATCTTTAAGAGAGATCTGCACAGCTATGGACAAAAAACGGTGACCGGTGATCTTTCAAAGTTATATTTCTTTACTTCTGAATACGATGTGAGATGAAAGGACCACAAATACTTTTGTGACAGCTTTTCGCCATTTCTTTACAGCACAGCTGGCGAATGGAGAGCTTAAACGTCTTCCACATAGCGAATGAAATGGAAAATTCACAATCGCTTACTGAAACACCGTTGCTTACTTTAGTATGCTACCTGCGTTCCGACTACATACGAATAACGCTTTGTTATCAGCGGATGAGATATTCTTATCAGATCAGATCATACGACATCTGAGTCCAACAGCACCTACGTAATAACGGCTTCATATCTTCACGGCTATATATATATATATATATATATATATATATATATATATATATATATATATATATATATATATATATATATATATATATATCGTCATTTTCGCTTTCGTTTCCAAATCTCGGCACGAAAATTTTCATGACTTATGCACATTCATTTGTTGTATGGTGCTCCTGGTTGCGTATCCAAATGACAATGATCTACAAGTTTAGAAAGCAAATGCACACAAGTTATCAAAACGATACAGAAAAATGATAGCCAATATCCGAACTTCATAAACGTTTACCGTTAAATTGTGATGTGCATTTAATCTCACCTTGCTGCGATGACTCGAAATGAAGTTTGCGGCTTCCCTTCCAGCAACGTCGACCATTCCGCGGAACCACTTCATAGGATGGCTCTACTGAATAACGATACCAATTATCTAGCCGTCAGTCAAAACTGTACGCATGGCTCTTACAGACCAGCCACTGTAAGGGGTCCAGTTCATCTTATACTCTTAATGAGAATTGACGTGTGCAGAAACTGAAATTCTAATAGATGTTGTTTGCTTCTGAATGCCACAACAATCCAACTGCTCCGGTAGCAATGTTTTGCTGCTGGCGGAATGTCCACAAATGAGAAGCCTTTCACAAATTGCCATGATTTCAAAAAATCAATTCAATATCTTCCGTAAGAGCAGCAAATCCGAGATAGCCATCTACTGAATTACTTGTGAAAATAATTTTAAAATGGAAACGATGCCTGCGAAATACAGATGAATGAAAGTAATAAAGCTGTTTCCTTTCAAAAATCACCTTGTGCATTTGTTTCATTCACACCTTCTCGATTTGCATCCATCGTTGCACTATCATCTTCTCTCTGAGGTACCTGAAAGACGGTGCGATTATAAAGTCTGGTCAAAATATATTCAGAATTGTGTTTGTAGTCTTCATCAACCACGATCAGATGTAATTCACATCCACTCGGAGGCAAAGCAGGATAAACAGGGTACCATAATAAAAATTTCGACAGCACTTTACGAGTGTAACATTACAACGAACCGATCAGGTAGACAATAATTAAGGCAGGTAGAAGCTGGAGGGTAGGTGAGGAGCAGTGAGAGGATGAAAGAATTCAGAAAGGGCGGTTGTGATAGACATCCCTAAATGAACTGTGTGCCCCTTCGTTTAAAATAAAGATATTGCTTTACTTCGTTTAAATGCCAAATAAGGATATCACAGCGCCAATCATACATTGCTTTACTCTTCGAAAAGAACGGAAATTCGATACGGGATAAAAATAATAGAATAAATTGAAGGACGGCTATTTCAGCATCCAGAAAAGTCATTTTCCTCGCTTGCAAATATTAATATTAGAAGTGAGAATATTCGACGCATTTCATTGACATAATACCGTCCCTAGCTGTGCACAACTAACGAATACATCACATGATTACATTTATTAATCACGTCAAAAAAAAGAAAACTGCCTTTCTTCTTTTTTCCGAGGAGATTTCTTGTCGAATAAATTTTAGCACATCTTTCCAACATGTGCACTGAATTAACCGAGCATCAAGGTGATAAATAATCAACACATGACCTTTGGACATACACCAAAATTCATAACTAAAGACTTAGCAAGATTCATTTTGGAGCTACTGAGATGAGGATCATTTCAATTCTCAAAGCTTTCGCATTGCATAATATAATGTACCCATACGCATATCCCGTCCTGAAAACAAACTTTTCTATCATAGAGGGTACGGAGGGAAGGCGGTGATGAGGGAGGGTGGGCTGAGGAAGCGCAGATAGGCAAGCCATGCAATCTGATAAAGAGAAAGAGAGTACTTCCTGAAAAGAGGATTTACACGAGGCCTTGCAGTAATTACGGAACAAGACTATTTTTGTCATGAAGTGCTCTGTGAAGTTTCCATTAAAAGTATGCAAAAACTTACGCTAACAGATAAGTCGTCACACTCGCCCATCGCAACATCACGATCGCGAGCAACTTTTCGGCGTTGTCGACTCGATGAAACTCCCTGCTAACGTATTATATATATGGTTATCGAACTGGTAGACGTGGCAGCGAAACTAAGGAAAGAAAAAATGGTGTCAAGAAAGACCGACGCACACATTAACGCTTTGCATCTTCAAAGCCCATGAAGATCACTCACCTTTCAAAGCACCAACTTTGTCCCCACTCTCGAGCTACTCCACATCGGCAACATCGTAAGACGTAAAATACAGCCCCTGTGCGATCACGCGCACAAGCAGATAAATGTTTTGATCTTTGGTTGTTTCAAAATTAAGAGGTTCCAGGTTCCAAGGATGGGAAGAAAAAAAGAACACCAACATCAAACACAGTAGGCTATTAAATATAACGACTTTCTTATTTTCCTTGAAGAGGAGAAGGGGTTGCTCACATATCATCCGAAAATAAACGGAAAATACATTCAACTGTAATAATGATAAAATAAAGAACTAACAGTCAACTTTTCCGGACGACTTGGTGAAAGAACGGATTCACTCCGGAGATCGTGATTTGTCGATTTTTCTACCACTCTCTTATCGCCTTGCTTCCTCGGACTGGTGACCCTAGAATGAGATAATCTAAACTTTCTGCGATGAATTTCATAAATTACGCAATCAAAATCTACCATTAATACAGGCAAATACAAGCAGCAGAGCGAAAAAAGAGAGAGAAATCTTTCCTTTGTTTATTATAATAATCTCTTTCCATGAGTCGAAGAATTCCGTAGCTACAATACTAGAAATAAATGCACTCAAAAACACGAACAACTACGATCACGCACTCAGACTCTTACTTCTTCGATCTGCCATATCAATACATAAGGGGGTGACCTCCATAGCACGCAGGAACGGTTATTTTCTACATTAATAAACAATAGTATTTTCGAGTTTGCAAATCCCAAATTCTCCAATTTCACTCCGTCTGAACATCTCAGAATGCTACAGGCGCTCTCTTGAAATTAAACCCGTCACCTCTAACACACTAAGTCCGCTGTATAGCGTCTTGAAGTTCAGAAAACTATTTGCAAATCTAATACACATGAGCACAACAATAATGAAAAAAAAAAACGATTCCCTCCAACGCGTCATCCTGAGATCTTTAAACATATACTCTACTTCCATTTTAAAAAGCAAGGTATGATGCCGAGTTTTATACTATATATTCTCAGTCCTGAAATGAACTACAGGATAAAAGGAAGATTGTGAAAGTATATCGGAATATGGACCTATATGCTCAGCATCATTACTAAAACGCCTATAGTACAATTCAACTGTAGGAAAAGAAAGTTTTCAAAACATTTTTAAGCAAATCTTAATGTCAGCCATAATTATAATCAAATGTTTTTGAAGAGTAAATAAAAGAAGCATAATGGGAAATATTTTTGAGGGATTTCCTAAACGTGACAAATTTATCAAAACTTTAAGCAATAGTTATAGCAGTATCCTGCAAGCTGATAAAATTTTACTGAGCAAAGGAGCACCACAACGAATGATTTCGACACAGTCGACTCCAACGAAACAATCGGTATGGCTTCTTTTCAGGAAGAATTCAGATAAAGAAGATGGTTGGTATCATTTTTTCGATAGCAATCCCAGCGGCTATAATCGAAAGGCGTAGAGGATCTCGATGAAAAAGGAAAAAATTTCCGTCAAATTTCCCAATTCCGAGGCTTTTTTCTCTCTAGTGTATCTCGTCTTCTGCATAAAAATTCATAGCAACAGGAATCACGAGCTGTAAGTATAAAATGAGCCGCGATTAACGTAACGCTGCCGATCTTTATGCTCATATATCTTCATTATCACCTTCGTATGATCTGCGTAGGAGTGTAGCCGAGTCTGATCAATAATAAGTTCGACAATGACTTCACTCTTTAAAAAGTGGATGTAAAAGAAATTTTTTTTGGAAGAAACCTCTTGTAAAAAAAAATCTCTAAGTCCATGAAACATTCAATTTTTATGCAAATTTCTCGAAAAAAATTCATGCCAACATATGTATAATGGCTATTTGGTATTCAAATCAGTCATGTAAGTTTACTGTCATTTGAGGAAACAATAAAAAACACGTATGCGCTTTTCTTTGAAAAAAAAATCTTTAATCACTTACTGTGAATGTTCACTCCTATTAGGATCATAGTCGATTTCACCAATTTCGGCAAGCATTCCGAGAACATCATTCAAATTCGGATTCGTTCTATTTAAATCAACTTCCTCCACAGCAATCGATTCGCCTCTGAAAAAGTTTACCGTCGCTGCTCAAATCAAAGATCAACTTGTTGAAGTCGAGGAAAATATTGCGACTCCTTTAAAGAGAACATTCATGCGCAGAGAATCCGAAGAGAGATGCGATCCGGTGGGCTCATTCCACCTTTCATCGATGAATTCATCTGTTCATCAATCAGTTCACTTAGCTTAACGCAAGTGAACAGCAGCTGTACGCCCACTGATAGGCGTCCAGAGAACATTCCTTCTCTTTACTGTTAACGACAATTATTCAACGAGTGAAAAGCGTACATTTGTGTTGCGTAAATAACACAAACAAATGCGCACGTATGGGAACTATAGAAGGTGGGATAGAGGAACAACTTTCCTTGGAATTTTACGATGGTATGCGGAGAGGATCACAGCACATAAACAAAAAAAAAAAACCGATACAAACCTCGGTGGTCCCATTCTTCTCAAATTCAGTGAGTTAGGTCGTTTTGCATCGTTCGATGGCCGTACATCAGAACGATAACACTACGTATGTGATAAATGGAAAAACAAAAGCTCAAGAGATCGTTGTCGAAGAAAAAATAAAAAGTTAAAAAGCTAACACAATATTAAGCAAAGAAAACAAACCTTTCCCTTAATAATTCCTCTCAATAAGAAAATGAAAGAAGAAAAACCGAATGTTGAAGGAATTAAGGGAGGAAATCATTAAAACATCTACATTAAAGTCGAATTCAAAGAAATAAGGGGATTCGAGCCTGGGTGACACGATGAGTGCAGTAGCAGCAATGATCCCCCACTCATTCGCCAATTCAACGCATATAGTAATCTTATGCAACAAATATACAACGAATGCGAGCTTTAACGGAACAGACAATAAAAAACACTAAAAAACCTTGCACTCTCAAGGTGTACCACATTCATAAGAAATCTATACGAAAGATTCTAAGGAAGTCACCTTGCATCGTTAACATGCGACGAGATATAACGATCCCCCATACAAAATAATATGTAAAATTTAAACGCATTTGTGGAGACGTGATGGAACTTAGTTTCTGTCCCATATAATCACGAAATAGAGTGTAAATTTTCAGCTATAAGCCAAAAGCACAGTGCTCTCGTACAAATTTTTACTGTTTGATCTGTGAGGAAATCAAACCATGACAACCAACACATACCACACGAACATACATAGGCAGATGTACAGATATACATTGAATACTTACAGGTAAGCAAGCCATCCCTCCTCCCATTCTCTATCCCGCGGTCGAACAGATCGGACGAAGCAATTATCGAACGACCGAAAAATTAAATTTTCTTTCCTATTCAAAGACAACGATGTAATGCTTACTGATCACTGGCAGTCTCAGAATCGTGCAGTCTTGCACGTCGTCGCTTCTTCGGACTGTCGCGACGATTATCTGCAACATTTAATCGTATTTAAATAAACTTAAGCGAAATTCATCCCTAAACAGCAATATATAACTCAAAATTTGAATCCTTAAGATTCTGTTGAACAATTCTTAGAGAACGACGATTTCGCAAAAAAAAAAAACCGAAACAAAAAAAGAAGCATTGCTAAGTGAACATGATAGGCGTCAATAAAATATATCATGTCTTAGGTTTCCTTTCACGTTTAATTTACCTTTAATTATGTGGAATAATGTTAGAGTTTAACAACTTCATGAAAACAATTGGCTAAAGTAAGCAACACAACTTCGATCTACTTGTTACCGGCATAGCATAAATGATAAAGATGACAGTTTTATTATCATGCAAGATATAGCAATATGATCGTTGATCGTTAACCCCCTCGTTGCACACAAATGTATAGCGAAGACCTGCCACTGCACAGACGCAGACACAGACACACACACATACGCTTAACTTCGTGCCAATAGAAGACAGGTGACGGAAATTCGAATACGTCATATATCAATCGATTATCCAACAGACTCACTTACTGCATTGCTCGATGTCCATCTCACTAAGCGTCCAGAAATAAGTTGCTATTATATATATATATATATATATATATATATATATATATATATATATATATATATATATATATATATATATATATATATATCAGCTAAAATATTACTTGTGCCCGCCTAAAGGGAACATCTGAAATGTGTTCCATTAAATCTTCTAAATGGCGTTCCGACCGAAGCGGTCATTAAGCAACATGCTGCGGAACTGTATCTCGCCTTTCTGGATCCACTATCAAATTCAGACACAAAATATTGTTGAGAATCACACTGAGACAAACCGTGTTCTCTTTAGTGCAACCACAAAAACGAACGATAAAATTGCATTCCTGGATGAGTTCCCCACAACATAGCGTATTCATTATCCCACAGACATCAATGTGCAAAGCCATCCAATATTATAGCAGCCAATTAAGCTCCTTAATAATTTAGTCAGCTGGAAAAATTGAGTGTGATGTTGAGAACCCACTTCTGGATAGAAGTTTTCCTTCCTATGACTGAAACATGATCAAAATACACGGAGACAGCGAAGCAATAAAATATCACATAAGAACGAATAAAGGCCCACGGGCTTTTTTGGTGATATTCGAAGGGGCTATAATTCGGCAATACAGCTCTCTTAAGAAGGTGGGCCTATATGATCTGAAATGGCTTTGTTACTTTCCTCCCACTTCCTAAAAATTAATAACAAGAGATTTGGATCATTCAGATAGGGATAAGTATTCAGTATTAGAAATTCATGGTAACTGATGCATTTGGATGTGTGTTTATGGATGGCTATGCGGAATGGTTCACGAACATAAACGCCTTCATGACGATGAGGGCTTAGCTCAGACCTGTTCCAATTTTCTGCCGCTTTTTGATAGGGATTTCCATCAAAGGGGGCCAAATATAATGACTCAATAAGTAAAATGATAAAATCTAACAAATCATAGCGATTAACAAAATTTCCAACAACCTTTCAAAAAAAAAAAAAAAAAAAAACGAATAATTTAAAAAACGAAAGATAAAATCATCGCAGATGAAATAAGTGGCAAATATTTAGAAAAGACATCAACATTACATTCTCAAAATCCGCAAATATCAAAGATGCGCTCATTAGACAAGTAACGGAAACGTCAGTGCTTTAAAGAACATGCGTAAGTGCTATATACTCTTATTTCAATCACACGCTCGATTTCAATTTATTGTTTTTAATTTATGCAAATAAAAAATTATTTCAATTTCAATTCCAATCAAATTCATATTGCAGAAACAACAAACGTTTCATTTATGTAAATACCACTTCCTGTACCATTTAAACACCATCACATATCCCCACAAGAGCCGATCCGATCATCGTAGATTCAGTTGCCAATGTTGCCAATCTAGTTGTTAATATCCTTATCCTCTAGACTTATATCGCCATTCATAAATTCCTATCAAACGCGAAGCGCATCTACGTATCACAGTCAATCGTTACAACCGAACCTTTCAGTTAATGTGCTCATCTCTATTCTCTAAACTCTCAGTGGAATTTTTAATTAAGCTCCTACAACATTATCGAAACTATTCAAAAATAAAGCAGTAAAAACATGACTTCATAATGCACATAATAACAACTCATATACAAAGAGAATATTAGAAATAAAAGGTAGCCATATAACGCACCAACAACAACTTCGACACTATACAGGAAAGCATTTTCGCAACCCGAATAAGACCATAACAAGCAAGCTCATAATGAAACACAAATTCATCAGAAATTAATTTAAAAAAAAACACAATGTCAACTTTGCAAAAGAAATAATGCACATGATTTTGAAAGAAATAAATGAAACACAAGTCGACGAAAATCGAGATCAGAAGCAATTTAGCGGCTAAACTTACCGTTTGAAAACCAAACCACAATGATAAAATTTGCCAACCTTCTTATGAGAGCACCATAAATTCTCCACGAACTATTACGAATCATAAATTTGGCCACCTTTAACAGCAATCCAGTCATAAAAGAATTTCTGAACAACGGGCATACCACTTGCAAAAAAAGAAAAAAAAAATCGAAGGAACCGAAAAGAAACTAAAAATGCAACATAGACAAATAAACTTGGCATGCGCCGATCCCTCTGCGCGAAAAGTGAGTTTCCTCCACAAACCTGGGCAATCACCTGCTAGTTTCTCATTCACGTAGCGCATTATACCTACGCATATCTCATTTACACACATCACTGCATACTTCCACCTACCCCCACCCCTCTCGCCCTCATTATTTCAATACTGCTATGAGTTAAAAACGACTATGCATCTGTTAATAACGAACTAAAATGTACAGAGAAATTCCAAGCACCTGCTACAGAAGTTGGCGTGCAGGCTGCACTTCCTCGGTTACGACGGCAACATCGTTGTCTGCCGAATCACGAGCCAAAGACGGAGCGCCATTTCCTGAAGAGTTTACATTAACGACAGTAACAAGGATTCATTCGTACGATGGTGGCGAATGATTTGCTTTTAAGGATGGCGGTGGGATAATTTATTCCATTAGTGGTACTATCGTCGAAGAAGTGCAATAAAACGATTCAGTCTGGATCTGTTTCCTTAACAACGCTCTGTGAAGTGGAAAGCTTCGTGAAATTACCGACGCAATACAAACAAAACGACAATCTATCAGCGTGAAATAAATACGATGGTGATCGAGCCAGCAGATGAAGAGAAGGAGGGAAGGCAGAGGAGGTGATGTCAACATGCGCAGAAATTTGCATAAAGACAAAATAAAAGCTGCTTATAGCGAGAAGGGAGGAGCTGTAATTTTATGCAAAAATATGACCAGAAAAACGTTTCTGAAATGCAGCTGCTATGCCACCATTGCTGAAAGTGGGACAATCTCTTCATATCGGTAGATTCTAAAAATCTGGGATCGCAAAGGTTTGTGCAAAAAAAGCCACAATAAAAATCACTGCGAACAAAGTTACATTGCAGAGAGGAATATTCTCCTCTAACCTGAAGAAAAAAAAAAGAAAAACAACTAACTTCCATCGTCACCACGTTCCAGATCTGCTGGGACCGAATAGCGCTTTCCTCAAATATTACATAAGATTAATAAAACGCACTGGGCAAAAAAAAAAAAAAAATCGGGCGAAATCATATACTAAAATGAACTCAATGAATAAACAATAGAGGATAAAACGAGGATGTTATGGAGATGACGCGGCAGAAAGCAGCAATAAGCGATTTTTTGTAACGAATTTGTAATGAATCTTGTAGAAATCAAACAGTAACATATTGAATGTGAATACACACTAAACTATTTCATACGCAATCGATCCTTTGCCAAGCACTGCAATACTCTTATGGAAATCACCTACGCCCATCAAACAACAAATATGTAATTAGGCATTCACGCTCATCGAAAGGGGTGTTTCTTTATCACCGTCCACCACCGATCGTATTTCATCGTACAGATTAGCGCCCCTCAACAACAGCAACATCGGTCGAATTTAGCAAAACGCATTTACGCATATATGCACGAATCAGATTTAAATTGTTTGCACAATGTACATGGATGTATATGATTGCAAACAGCTTCCCTCCAATTAAATAAATGCAATATACAAATGTTCACAGCATCTCTTATAACAAAATCCAACAGTGACGTTATCTTCTGGATCGCGCTCATCTATTTTCCCAAAGCATTTAAATTTAAAGCATCTAAAGTTCATACAACTAACAAAAACCCGTCCCATACTATAAATTTCACATATGTTCGCTTAAAGGCAAAGATGTTCAATATTCCGCCATATTGGATCGTGCCTTCGATCGGCGTTGCTAGCCCGCGACTACATCGATTGCATCATGACGTAAAGGTCAAATATTTCGAATGACCTCCGTCCACACGAGGACTTTAGGCATCGTTTTATATTTGGAATGAGGTGAAAAAGAGAGCGGTGCAATGTTAACTCGAGCGAATAGTTCCAGTCTATCGAATGACATGTTTGCTTGATGTGACCGGTTAATAATACCATATTAAGTGCCACTTCACACAACGCACTAGGCTGAGTATTTCATTTCCGTTCGCCTCTATTTAATTCAGATGCCATATGTAAATAAGCAACGGATTCGCTGTGAAACGTACACAAATGCTCAACGAGACTGAGACAACGCAGAGGCAGAACTACGTGCTCCGAAGCGTTGAAAAAACTTCCATTTGGTGATGAAGCGAAGAGAGGAGTAAACTGCCTTATAAAAAGCAAAAAGACCTCTGAGCAAAGGCAGCGGTGGCCGCAGTAGGAAATTATCGGGTTGGTAATAACAAGACAAACAAACCTTTGGAAGTAAACGCAGTGACAAAGGTGAACTGATTTTGTTCGATCTTCACGTCGAATCTATTTTCAAGGCTGAAAATAAGTGGGAAAAAATTCAACGAAACCACAAAAAACCTAGAATGGGATAAACTGAAATAAATAAGATAAAGAGAAAGAACACTTTGCAAAATATAGGTTTTTTGCAGATAATCTCTACTGTCAGATGGTATTTCTGTACATTGTGGGGCGGTCACATATCGCAGATGCGGGTGCATGAATAGCGGGGATAGGGGGAAGAAAAACAACTTGGTACACAAATTCCAGCGAAACCTGCAGCGAACAAGGTTAATCCTAGCACCTTAGGAGGGAGAGGGAGTGAAGGGATAGGACAGGAAAGGGAAAGGCACGTGAGCCGGTTTCATAAGATTCACAATGAAATGACGTCTAATATGCTAGCAGTCGTGTGTATCACCTAATTTTTCATTTCCGCCCACGCCCAGTGCCAGTAATAAGTATGTATCACCAGTGCTTAAGCACTACTCAGTGCCCAACAAAGCATGTTCCTGAGGTCAAATAATTCAACAATCATTAAAAGTGCATTCAACAACGATGCGGTAATTGGCTCTAAATCAACATAAGTAGGCAACAGTTGGACAACGCTGCCAAAACTGAAAATCGAACAACGACTTACACTCGTCTCTGTCTGTTCTTAAGCGGTACCTCGATCTTACTTGCCACGTAAAGCAACCGCTCAACGGGTAGATTAGCTGCCTCAATTTTATCGTACATATGCCGTCGGAAACTGAAAAAATCTTTCATAACTAAAGAAACATTATTGCCACACCAACATTGCGGTGTCAAACCAGAGAAAAAACATGAGAATTAAACGATTACTAAAAAGTAAACCCTGAACACTTGAAAATTTCAGTAGTACTCATCTTCAAGTTTAATGGATGCTTCTAAAAATAATAACAACAAATCTACAGGTGTGATAATATTAACCCAAAGTCGATGTCAAGTGTGAAGTGCAAAGATAGGTAATTCAAGTGATTATCACTCGCTAAGGTTTTCTAAAACAATAAAAGCCCATTTCAGCATACCAACATAGGTCGCATCCAACATGCTTATATTTGAGCGGAAATGGCAAAAATATCTCGAGCAATTTTGCCTGTTCGTTCAAAAACCTTCGGGGATATAATATTTCTACGCATATGATCAAGAAAAACGTTGTGCATTCTCTGAATGGATTTGCTTACATGAGATGACTTTTGATCTATACTGCTTGCTTAATAGAAATGACGGATGTTTAAGTTATTGAATATACATAACACCAAGAAATCCCTCCGCCTCTCCCCCATCAGCGGAAGCAGACCATGCGCATGTACCAAACCGGTTCCTCGTCTTACCGCCTTAACAATCCTCTACATCCCTCCTTTTACCATTTGGATAGAAGGGAAGAAATATAGGCAAATGACATAAAGCGATATCCGATACTTCTTTTACTAATTCACAAGCTTAAATGCGCTCCGCAGACCTCGATTTCCAGTGCGTTTGAAAATTTACTCGATTCCCAGTTCAGGTGAAAATTTATGAAAAGCCACACAAAACCGAGTCTAACTTCCTATAAACGAAAAATGTACGAAAGTGAGCTTATTGCTCTCTTATCGATAAGCAATGATTGAGGGATGAATATCTTTCCACTTACATTTATACACCTCTCCACAATATTTCACCTTTACACATTATTTTCCCTCAAAAACTGGAGTGAATTTTGGCGCAAATGTCAGATCCCACTTATCGACAAATCTTCAATTTTCTATATGTACATTTAAAATATGTCATCATTTTTTCTGGAAAAATGAGCATTTTTCTTGGCAAATTTCGTTGAAGGAAAAGTAAACGATTAAATTACAATTCGAAGCAATTTTCTCCATTATGATTACTCGGAGTTTACAAAGAATTTTAGACTTTTTTAAAATAGACGACGCGAAATGGAAATTTATCAAAGTGAAACAAACGAAGTGCATCGAAAGTTGAAAATGCCAAAACATCGCTGAATTATTTGAGGACATTTATATCTCTTCGTTGTTTCCAATCTGCGTATAAGCCTTTTGCAAGAGTCACATTCTCTTCTTCGCAGAGATATTATTTATGAGGCCGAAAGCGATCTATTTCATGGGTAATTTCTATAGACACAGAAAATGGAAATAGAACAACCCCCTTAAAGAAACTCTCGAATCGCAACAAAAAAAGCAAAAGAAATGCAACGAGAACATACTGCGTTGTAAGCGATGCGGCCGTTTTATCGGTCGATTCAGATTGCTCAAAAGTTTTCCAAATTTTGTTCCCTTTCGGCATGAGCGCATCCTCGGAGCCATTTTGTAGTTCTCTGATATAAAAAATAAACACTCAGAATTAACTTCTCAACCAGTTATCTCATCAAATCACTGCATGGATAATGACTCATTTCATTTCATTTGACCACTGCGATTGATCAGCACTACCTTTATAACGATAAATCGTAAAGAGTCTGAGATTTCTTGCTGGTCGCGTAACATGAATACGGAAGACATCTGGCAAAGGACAACTTTTGGGCCATATAAGTCTTAAAGAACATGTACCAATTTGGGGTTGTCGGGATGTTTTACGGCAAAGGCATTCCGTTCATAGAGCTTATTTTTACATGAAATCAGCGCCGTGTCATAAGTTCCTAACGGCAATCAAAATGCAAAATCAACTCTTTAAGGTGTTAGTTGATTTCACTATGGCGAAGGCCACTATCATTCTGAGAGGTAATATGTTATCATCCAGCACATGCTAACATTCTCAAGCACAATCAATTGCCAAAATTTGGCTGTGTACAGAATTAGAAAAACTCCTAAACGCAAAGTTGAGTGAAACGCGGCGATAATCGACCACTGCAAAAGATCTCACAGAAGGAAGGATTTGAAGGACTATGAGGGGCAGGGGAGGGTGATAGGGGGAGTGAGGGCAGTGCTCTTTGCTACCAGGAATGGACTGTTCCACTACGTTTTATTGCAGTGGAGGAATTACGAGCCAGTCACATCCCTTCGCCCTCAACCTTCTTACTGCCAGCTATATTATAACTTGCACATCTTGCAAAAACTATTTCGGATGATTCCATCATAGAGGAATGGACGAGAATGAGGAAGGTCGGGGGCATATATTCACCTGTCCCTTTCTTCTCGCCGTTGCACAGCCTCAATGAAGGAAACTTGTTCCCTTTCGGGTAAATAATGCTTTCGCTGCGTTTTTTTGATCCATGAAAATGAGTACGACATTAAAGCCGATGACGTCATATCCCCATGATATTGACGCGATCAATGCTGTTGGTAACTTACTCGTATAAAAATTCCCACATGAGGCGCTCATCACGTGGAGTGTACCTGGACCGTCCTGCCATTACGTTACGTTGCGTCACACTTCCACTTCCTGAACTCACACTCCGATCAGGCTCCGAATTAACTGCATGGCAATTGCGACGTTGGAAATTTCCTCAACAAGAGGAACGCAGGCTGGGATGGGGGGTTAAGAAGGGGAGGGCACTTTCAATTTCAACTGGCGACTACTAAAGAACATCTCTCCTAGACAAAAATAGCGACATTCCTGGATATTATGGCAGAAGACAAATCCAGGACGTCGGTATTGGCGGTGAACAATCCTTTCAAAATTGTTTTTCACCAGCTACCGCATCTAGGTGGCGGATAAAAAATATACAGTAAGGAAGTAAGGATGACCAAAAGCTATCGGAGCAATTTGATATTTGCATAAAGAGATAAAAATATTAAAATAGCGCAAATGACAAATGCGCCACGTCCAATAGAAAAGTAGCCATACCCACTGCTCATTGTGTTTCCCAGCTAGCCCCATTTTTCCTCCCTCAATCAAAAAAAGAAAAAAACTTCGAACTTCGACTAAGCTTCATAGAAGTGTGAGAATGATGTCTACGTTAGCACTTTACCTATGAAGAAACGATAATTGAGTGCGATCAAAAAAAAGGTCTGAGGAATTCAATAAGCTTATAGCGAAATCATGAATGATACAAGGCCTCAAACCCCCCACTAATACTCACCGCCTTACCCTCTCCTATCCCCCCCCCCTTAGTTTTTGATTGCATGCGACCTAATAAACGAATCGCAATCAAATGAAAGGAATGTGCTCAATTTTATTCATAACGAATTCAAGTAGAAAACAACAACTATTGGGCGGGCATAAACTTCAGGAAGTAAATCGAATTATTCTAATATCTAACTTGGAATCTAAGTCCACATTAGCAATGTGGAATGCATATGAAATACAGAACTACTCAATAAATTAAAGCAGTAATGCTTCGAGCGTACCGAATTGTAACTGCTACCGAGAGACGGAAAAGAATGGAATAATATCTTCCATCGATGGATTGATAGGACGAGCAGATAAAAAAACATAAACTTGTGCATTCATGTCATCAGTCGTCTCGCAATACAAATGAATATTAAATTCCGCTAATTTTCTTTCCAAAGCAGTGAAGGGTTTTTCCGTCCGCCTCCTATAGTAATCGGCCCTTGCAATCTTAACCCGACGTGGATTTCATACAAACTGCTCAACTTAACTAGAAAAGATTCCCTCCCCTCCTTCCTTCTCCCCCCTCCCCCTCTCTCCGACTTTTATCACCTAGCCTCCTGATGCAAATTGGAGAGTAAATGTGCTCAAACAATCTTTCCCACTTTTGAATGAACTTGCAAATGATCGGTTAATATGAAATATGGTATAAGAAATCAACCTGTGGTGCAAATTATATCGATCGGATTTTTGCCTGACTTGAAGCAATCGAATGGACACACATATGACGCTACCAAAATGCACGTTTATAGTCATAGGAATGTAATCATGACGAATATATAAAGGATGATGGAAATGTGACCATCCGATTCAATGACCACAACGATTAGAAATTATTAAGAACTTTATTCGCATAAATATCGCATCTATATTTTCAAAACGATTTCAATCAAGATTGTATCGTTATGAAGATTCTTGTTGCTTAATAATCAAGTGAGGTGATATTCCGTTAGACCATTACATTCAACGAAAAAAAAAACGATAATTTAAAAAATCATTCAAATCATTCAACTCAAATCAAATTCAGGTCATTTCCTCCTATCATAAACACGAAGGCAGTACCAACGATCTATTGGAAAATTATCGATCATATTCTTTCTTCATTCTTTTCCCCTCCCCACTTAAATTAACATCAAATACATCAAATTGCTTCTGCGCCAACTCTCCATTCATCCCGCCCATATGTGATCAAAACACCTTATTTACGAGTTCAGTGCCATTTTTTGTGTTACTAAAAATCACTCCGAACGCCTCATTGATCAGTTGCTGCTCAACGGATATTCACACTGAAAGTAAACAATCCAATAAAATCCAAAGCATTTTCTTGCAATTCAGCGGGTATAAATTATCTATCTTGACGAATTTCTCAGTGCAAATTCCGTAGGTTTAATTTTTATGCAAATATCAAATCAATAAATCGAAACATTCGGACGTTTAAAACGTAAAACTTGCATATTAAGGATATCGAAAACTTTCAACAATCAGCTCGATCTTTTATTGTGAGCTGATTTCAAACAAACGATTCTCCCGTATTCTTAGCTCAACGCTTTAATCAAATGCCAAAAACTCAATACGGCTTAGCAAGTTACCTTCGGCAGCTTAGAATGTAACGTTGAAATTGTTTAAGAAAATGTTTGTTTTTTTTTTGAGCAGACCTAAGTGAACGCCAAAATCACACATCACCTATTCCATTATACTGCTAAGTTCGAGGTTAAATTTTTAAAAAAGACGCTCAAAACTAGAGCCATATATGACAGACGGCTTGTGACAACTAGATTTGCCACATCAATCGTGAATAACTGGTGGTATGAATCCGATTTGCATGTGGAACGGTACGGAACAGCACAGGCCTCATAATTCGTCGCAAATTTATACAGTAATCGAGAAATAAAACAAGAGACACATCTCCACCACTCACACATCCAGTAAATAACCGCAGGGAAAAAACACTGTCACAAAGCAAATCAGTATCGGATAACAAAAGTGAAATACCCTCATCCACTTCACCCGATACCAGTACATACTAGAATGACGACACGTTTGGCTGCTGATCGCCGCTCATCTCGAAAGACTTCCTTGAAATAATAAGTAATTGTTTCTCTATAATCGAAGCGATGAGTTACCTATAGTCATTTAAAAAAATCGCATATTAAAGAAAGAACTCCAGCTCTGTGAGTGTTTTACGGATGAAAGGGTAACATGTGTCGATCGAATCAGTGTCCATATTTCTGAAACTCCCATTCACGATTGTCTAGTGGACACACTTGACGGGTCTTGAGCCAACGTGAGATGCAATGGAAATGGAATGCGTGATTGCATACTCCCCACGCCACTGTGCATTCCTCTGAGGTTGCCGAAGCCTGCAATTTGTTGCAAATGACCAACACCATCATCGAACATCATTGCAAGTAGCCTTGCTCGAAGCATAAAACAGCGTTTTTTCTTTTGAAAGAACCAATAATAAGCTAGTATAGCAACTGTGCCCACCAGCAGTAAAGTGCCAGCATGACGATGGTGGAGTGCTAGCAAATTTAGCCTCACTCATCGCAGACCCCACACTTCACAGCAAATGAGCAACTGAAGAGGTGATGACACAGTATGGGTATGCAACACTTTGAACATAGGAAAGCAAAACGCTTTCTTTTCCTCAGACTGCACAATTCTCTCGACGATAGCTGCAAATTATCTCAGTTTTGAAAGTGGCAAGCTCAAGTTTACAAAAAAGTTTTTCTGCGTTATGAAAAGATTATATCGCATTATTCATAAAATGATAACCGTGATTACGCCGATAATCAGAATTGAACTCCTCTGCTTAAATTTTTGAGAAATGAGCAAGCTGCTGCTAGGCGGTAAAGCTCATCCCCATGTGAAAGTTTAATTGCAGCAATTGCAGCTATAGGTGCGGGCACAACTGCTGCAATTTAACGTTACTGCAAATTGAAGTCTTCAAATGGCTTAACTGGCATCCTCCTCAGTACTGACGGGAATCTAGCAGAAGAGACCATGGCTCATAAAGTAATCTAATCACCTGATTCGCTTGACATTCGATGCAAAGATCCATGATATGATTGCGACAGATGGCGCAATTGTCCACCACAATATCCCATGCCCATAAAGCCACTGCATTCCACTTCTTCACCTTTAAAGTGCAACTTCATAGAATTCGACGTAGTCAGGTGTTGATTAAACGAATAAAAAGTACTCAAAGACCATTAATGGCATATATTGAAGCAATCGAATGGTGATCTCTCTGATCACCTATAAATCTGAATGCTTATAAATTATGCGCAGGCGAAAATGATAGTTCTGCCCTTAATTAACAGGTATCATCACCAACTCAGCATCTCAGGGCAATTATTTTAGCCGTTTTTAATTCGCAGATTCTGCTGAAAGACCATTACCCCTCCCCTTAATATCGAGAAGAGTACAGCGCTCGAATAAACTTGAGTTTAGCTAGATAAGATATTATCTTTATGGAACACTTTATTCTTCCACTTCCCTCTCCTTTCAGTCATCCAAATATTCAATGGCTTTTACGCTTGTGTTTCGTTTATCGTTGAGAGATTTCTAAAATTGCAGCTGTCATATGAAACGAGTCCTAAACAGTTTAAGCTCAAATGGCGAGTTTCAAAGATAAAATATTTCGATAGACTTTCGAGGCACAAATGGAAAACGCAAAATTAAAAAATTCTAGAGCAATGAATTCCCTCAAAAATCGATAGAATACTTCCCATATATTAAGCATAGAATAAAAACTTGAAAATGCAATAATATAAAAAACGAACCTCGAAACGTTTTTTCTCTTTTGAGAGTGTAGCTGGTGAGGCAACATGTTGCGTATCATCCACATCCATTTGTTGTTCGTTTTCACCCATTTCCGTTTAATGACCTAAAAATTCATCATATTTTATTACAAAACAATGGTGATCGTTTTATGCATTATTCATTCGATAGCATCCATTTCTTAGCCATCGATGTTGGCCAAGTATCGAAACATCACCTATGCTTGCCAAGAACGATCAGCGTTATCACTCAAAGAGCACAACACGATAAAGAAAATATTTTATAAAAAGTTTCACAACAATGCGCGAATCATCAAAGAAATTCAAAAAAACACATTGATTAAGGAAATGCGAACGGTGATAAATCACTAATACAATATTAGACGTATAAAAGTACAGAAAAGAGAGCAACTTTTCTTGCATTCCTTCCTTTCTAATGAATGCACTCTTCAATCCGTCAAACTCACTCAATTTCTTCATAAGCTTCCTGCACTCAAGCGCCCCATTGCTTCAGTGCCAATATTGCACAAATGTAGATTCACCGGCCTGGGCATGTGAAAATCCGGAAATCGAGGCTCACTAGGACAAATGTAATAAAAAAGTTACCGCAGATATTACGGCAAGAGCTGATGAGAAGGAACATAAAACATTTTTCTCGGCACCGCACTGATAAGAACCTAGTGTCGTGAACGTAATATGTATTCCACAGTTTCTATTTTCTTTTATGTGTTCGCAGGAAGGCTGAATCCTGCGGTTAACCATATCAATTAACATGCGCACAGCCGCCACATGAAATGCAGCGACCGTAAACGCCCGACGGGGGGAGCGGGGAGGGGAGGTGTTTACCCCCGCTGTCTTCCACTGGATAAGATCAACTGGTACGAAGAACAAATGGCCTGCTAAATGCTGAAGTATGTACAAGATGCAGCGTTCCGGTCGATGCTGACCAATATCCTTGAGGACGCAGATGGGGGTGGGTAGGAAGGGAGAGGGGGAGAGAGACGGAGGAAGGAAGACAGTCACACCACCACTCCCATCGGTCGCGGACTACCTCTCTACTTGATAAGTCCACCCCCTCCTCCGGAAGCAAGAGGAGTTCCGACCTGCGCACCGCCCTCGGATCATTGGAAGCGATCTACGTGTCCTTCATCAAGCACAACTAGCTTTCATCACCCCTGAAGTAAGCGGAGTTGTGAAGGGTAAACAAGTCATCATCACTATGCAATTCTATTAGAATGGAACAATACCACTCCTCTAAGCGAAAAAACAGTTCATAGGGTCCACATGATTAACTGCCCTTATCCGTCCGCACCTATCGCTGCAATCTGATAGGTATAAAGCGCCATTGCTCCATCAGTGTGATCGGGAACAATAACCCTGAGTCAACCTCGGGCATCATGTTCGACTCAGCTACACAACAATCATTCAAAAATAACAAAGCAATATTGAATGTATCTATGCAAATAGGTTTCTTATAAAATGTTGATGCGTTCTTCCTTATAGCATACCATCACACTTCAATGATAGACGCAAAATTAAGTGGAAGTGAAATCATAAAGAAATTATTGAGGTGAAAAGCGGAACAACTCTTGAGGCATCACAAGTTACAGTGGTAAACAATTGGTCAAAATATAGCCTTATTCAACGCATATTCGCAGCTCGCAACATTCAATGAGAATCAACTGATTTTCAAATCAAATTTCGAATCGATAGTACGATGAAAAAAAAAGACGATGATTTAACTTTTGACAGCAAATAAAAAAACCAGAGCAAAATATCTTCTAAATGTTGTTTTTTTTTTTCTGCATATTTGTGGCAAAAGAAAAAACTTTTAGTAATTAATAGAATCATATTCTATTCTATAGAATCATAAAATTTTTCAGCACTTTTAATCAATACAACGAAGCGCTCCAAACATAAAATGAAACACTAAACAACAAATAAAAAAGCGCGTCTGGGAAAGTGGCACTCTATCTATTCCCGCATTCCGACGCACCATATTAGCTGTTGGCCAAAATAAAGAAAAACCCCTTCAAAACGCCTGACTATGAGCTATTTCGAACCAAGTTTTGTTTATGAGGCTTTATTCGAACCCATCATAAGAGCGTAAAATTACCGAGCCATTTTTAATGCCATATATGCGAATATATGATGTCACGCGGAACATAACGCTATGACCGGAAGCAGCGCATTTCCAACAATGACGACAACAACAGACAAACAACAGACACGAAACTAACCAACCAACCAACCAATCGACCGACCACTAACGACCACTAACTGTAATATGTTGTTTGAAATTGCTGATTCGCAAATGCACTAATTATATCTGCTTTATTTTGATTGTAAACTACTACTTTCGTTAGAAACGATTATTCTAATTCATCGTATCAACTGCTTTTCCACATATTTGAGATTAGCGATAAAATATGATACTATACATATTTTTACAGCAATGAAATAATAAAAACATTCTTCGTAAAGCAAGCGTGCAAAAGAGTGCAACGACAACGTCTGTGCATATGTCTGTCTGCCTGTCTGATAGATTCAACTCGAGAATGATCGAAGCTGAAGAAATGAAATTTGTTGAGCGTAATTTATACGACAAAATAATCTCCTATTCCATGTTCTACACTAATTCATCAAACACTAATAAAAATATAAATAATTCATAGTGATAAAAAATTTGCATACTCTTTCCACATCATTCAATCTTTCACTTTATATCGTTCCACTTTTCATAATACACTTGAAAATGATCGAGTTATCAGCAGATTTATAGGCGCTTAAGACTATCGCTTTGCATGTTTATTAACTGCTATTAATTTGTGAAACCGGTTGGTAATAATGTGCGACGAAATCAAAAGTGCATATCATATCAGCCACTTTTCGTATACTTATCCACTCGTTTTTGAATTTCTCAAACTTTTTCCTTTAGGTCCTTTTATGCATTTTGCCGATTTGCTTTTATGAAGTGCATTGTGCTAACTTCTTGTCTATGCATATTTGTGTATGTCTGTTTTTCTGTCTGCATGTTCGATAGTTTCAAGTCGGAAACAACTGAAAGCAAACTCACGAAATTTGACTAGCATAACGTATATTCTGGGATGGCCGCTTATATCACCTTTCATGTAGATCCAACAACCTCAAAGAGAATTATACGCGCTAAAATGTGTCCGGAAACTTGCATATGTGATAGCATTTTACGAGTCGACTAGGCCGGAAAAACAATCTTTCACGGAAAAATTGCACTGGCAGTCCGATCAGTTAAACTGTGAATGGAGTATCATGCATATTTTACTATATACGCTCACCAATTAATCAGCGAAAGTGGAGAAGCGCATATCGTACTTGCTCTTCTGGAGCGCTTTCCCACTTGTATCTCTATCAGCTCATTTCACCATTCAGCTATTCAAATGTCAGTAATGAATCTTTCCATTGAACCTACTTGCTGCATTAATAAAGAAAAATAAAAACCAATGAAACCACAAAGTCAAAAAATTAATTACGATAGAGAATGTAGGTATACATATAAGGATATTAGGTTTTAAAGAATAAGAATAGAAAATGCTATAAACCTCGAGAAAAATAATCTACTCCTGACCGGTAAATGACCCGACCGAAAAGCGATATTCATGTGGAAATTTCACGGTGCTTCCAAGAGTGAATAAGGTAATACAACAAGAGATACACCGCTTCACCCAAATGGTTGACGTAATTCAATAAATTGTGTACGGCATGAGAAATCCTACCGATGTTGGAATCTGAAGTTTTCCTGTGTTGCAAATTACACCTATCAAATTTAATCACCGTATAATGAACTAAGATGATGCCGTAACCTATCGGGCATGCACGACATCATCACATGCCGCACCCCTAATTTCATAATCATACCGTCGCGACCTTGGTTTAAACCACTATAGCAAACACAACTTTCATAGACACCTTTATAATCTCACCTCGTTCGTAAACTATAATAACTGCACTCAGATGCATGTACAGACAGATTTCCACAAGTTTCACATCACTACAATCGATGCGAAAAAACTCGACCAAATTCATGACGCCACCTGAAAAGATTTCAAATGCAACGGACTTTGGCAGCTTGCCAGTCTTCTCGAGACCTGATTTGTAAAATGAGATGGTAGGTTAACATAGCAGCGTTGATAGATGAAGCCTCAAAATTAAAAAAAAAAAAAAAAAAAAAAAAAATGTCTCCATTGAATTGAAAATCCCATATTGACTTTGCAAAAGGTTTCGACTCAGTAACACATCTAAGTTGTTGCTGAAGTTGAAGGTTTATGCGGTGGTTGGCGCTAGGTTAGCGTAGTGGAAAATATTTTGTGGACGGAATTTCAGGATAAGAACTGAGAATATTCTATGCGAAATGATATCCCACAGAATAATATTTCGGCATCTCTTCTATTACCTATTTATGTAAATGAGCTTCCAGAGAATTCGCTATACCATTGCAAGTTATTTTTTTTTTTACGTTTATGCGATCAAGATATATAAACCTCTAATTGAAATCCAATTCGATTTCAAAGTTTTCCATCACAACATGAATTTATTTGCAATACTGATCACATCTATGGCAAATTGATGCATCTGCTGAAAAATTTTTTGACTTAAAGGAAAATTTCTTGGTGGAACGCCCTCTGCATTCATATGTTCTCGATCTTCTACTAAAGAATGTAATGAAGAAGTTTTGGATGTCTATATGAGTACCGACCTTGTCCGGCAGGATGTTAAAATTTCTCTAGAAGATGCTCAAGTTGCGAACTATATTCTCCGAGCATTACAATAGAATTGCACAGAAAATTATCGGCAAGCTTGCGTTACCTCATTTTGGAATACTGTGCTCAAGTTTGGTCATCGTCTATGAAAACGGCTATCGAAACAAATGAAACAGTTCAACGGCGTTTCAAGAAGGCGCCTTTTAGAGAAGGTTTTCGTGGACCTATCTAGCACTAATTATGAGCAGCGACTTCTTATTTTTGATTCAAAACCTCTGTGATCTCGTAGAGTTCAGTTCGATTTGCATTTATGCTGGAAGACTGTCAATTGTCCTTTTTTTTGAGGGGGGGAAGGGGGGAGGATTCGTTCAGAGCCTATTTCCTGTTTTACAAAGCTTTCTTTGCCCGAGATTCTTCACCATCTTCAAATTAAAAGCAACTCAACGAATCGAACTGATGTGCTCAATTCATTTGCTTCCCCCATTGTTTCCAGTTGCAAGAGTTCCTTGCCATATCATGTGATTATAGCTGCAATCGTCATGTTTTAACCAGCATTTAGAGCAATGCGATCTATGTGCGATATGTGATGCTCGACGGTTCTGCATAACTCCACCTATCTTGTTTTAAACGCTTACATTTGTATTCCCGTATATCTCTATTCCTCATGATTTCTGCTTTATTTTTTCTCATTTCTTGGATTTTAAACGATGGCCGTATCTCATATTTGTTTTTACAGAAGATATTGTTGTTTCTTTGTGCAATTATTTTGTCGAACGCGTGTTTCATGCTTTCTTTCTAGTGGAACAAAGATTTTTGTTGTTGTTGTTGTTGTTGTTGACTCTTCCCCCTTTAAAAAAACAATGGTAAAGGTTATAATCTTTGCCATTTATGGAAACCTACGAGAAGCTGTGTTTTTGCATTAAAATGTAGAAGTTCGACTATTAATGTAGTGGATGAAATCGACACAATAGTTTATTTGAAGCATTCGTCTCTAATATTGATGACGGTATTTTATATTATTTCATTTTTTTTCGAATGTAGAGTTGTTTGCATTGTTTTTAATAATATTCTCCGTAGCATTATGTGTTTTGCTTGTCAATGACCTCGAAGTTTATCGTCCACTGCAATGATTTCGCCTAGCACTTCTAGACGATTGCAAAAAGATTTTGATGCACTCGTCAACTGGTCAAAATTATGGCTATTAAATGCTTCGTATGAAGAGTGCTTTTTTTTTCAATTTCAGCCAAGATTGCTACCTCAGACTAGGATATGAGGCTCTTTCGTCGACAACGGTTCAGTATTCATGATGTTGGTGTTATAAGTAACTCTGATCTTCATTGAACGTTGCAATTTTCTACCATTAAAGGAAAGTTATCCAGAACTGCAAACTGTATTCTCCACATTCCGCAGTATCGATATACCGATCACTATAAAAATGCCTTCATTACTTACTAGTGATTCATCTTGAAATACTGCACCACCTATATGGTCCTTTCATTTGCCTCTGATATTTCACACGTAGAGAACATGTAAAAATGTTGTGGCCGTATTACTTTTAGTAAAATTTGCCGAGCCCATTTCAGTTAAATTACATTCCTGAAACCAATAGATCAAAGTGGAAAATGCATTAAACTCAAATTAAAAGCCCTCAACTTGAAACCAATAGAATATCGCAGTCTCATATTTGACTCGATTCGCATCATAGAATTGTAAGCGCTGATATTCCACTCAGAAAAATATTTCAATTCTTCCCTCTCCACAATCAACGCCAATGAATGTTTTGCCATAAATGGTGCGATACACATTTCTCCAGTCTTTATGCATTGTATTTTCGAATTATCGCTTTGCTGCTTTTTTTTTTTTCATTTTTCGTTTCTCTCTGCTGCATTTTTCTATCTTTTCGTGTTTTCTTTTTGTGTTTTTTTCCCCATGTTGGAATATTAAGAACAAATAAGAGCATTAAGAAAAACGAACTAACTAAATAACGGCATACGTTGCCAAATGATGTCATTTTACCTACTGATTAGAGGAAATGCAAATGTGTTCTTTAATAGATTCTCGTAGTAATCGCATTATTTGCATAAATAGCTATTAAGCATCGGAACGTATAGAAGGATGTAAGCGAATCGATGAATGGTCATTTGCTAGTTTGTTGTGACGTGGAGTGGTTCGAGGATATGCTTCCGATAAGCTTGATAACGATTCTGATGTATTTTGTTGTCGCGCGATGCTCAGAATATAGGGACGCTTCTGACGCACGTCCCGAGGTATTCATAATTGTGTTTTCATATATCATCGTCATCGTTCAACAATCGGCATACGAATATCATCTCGGAGGGTCCTTGGCTATAGGGAAGATGCAAATTGAGAAAGCTGTCAGCAAGCATCTGGCAATAATCATCTTATGATGCTATAAGGATCCGCATTTTCTCTAATTCGAGGTGATATAATTTCAGTGTCATAACGTCACAAAATTGCATCATGGAAGTGATCAATCATGGGACGCCCCAATTGCACTCATATTTATAGTGGATCATTACTTGCCGAAACAAAAGGTTGATATTTTAGTATCTTCATGCTTTTGGTAATTAAAATTCTTGGCCACATAAGAAATTTGCAGTTTAGATAGGAAATTTGCATATCTGTTGGATTGGCATCGTTATAAAGTAAGTAAATTTTTTTCGTGAATAGACAATTGAATCAGCGATCATTGCATGGGATTGTTTCAAATTGCAGACGCAAGAGCTTTCCTTCTACCCGCCATGAGTCTCTCAGAGAACGTTTAAGGAACCAACCAGCTAGCCGCAATAAGCAGTGAGACTACTTTATAAGCTTTAGCAGTAATTCACAAATATTTGGTACTGTTAGGATAGATATTTGACACTTTTGTTTGGCGTCGCAATTCTGTCTGTTTTCATCATCTGAAACGATGATCATTGCTTTCTGAGGAGTCCATTGTCTACGTCCAGTAATTGGCAACACAGAAAGTTTGATTGTTTATGAGAGAGTTTTAAGTTGCCGTCGAAAGATCCAGATAGGTCGTCTAGAAGAGATCCAGGCGAAAGAGACCTTTTGGTAGAGATGAATCCGGCACAACCTTAGTGCTTTTGTTAGGCGGAAAAGTAAATTGAGGCAGCTGTCACAAGTATTTCATAAGCATAGCAACAGGAGCTTGGAAAATACAGACCCAAACCTCCACATCATGAAAAGAATATGCAAATTCGATGGGTAACGTAGCTAGGAAAAATTCGATGTTCAATGATGATTGCACGAACCTCTTTCTAAAGCGTAAAGGCAATTTGCCTATGAATGTTTATCCAGCTCATCTATTCATTTTCGTGACATAACGAATTGAGTTTTTGCATAATTGCGAGATATTAGAAATTGTTGCATTCATTTATGGAGCGGTCGGTTTGCAGGAATCTCTACTTCCGAGCATCCGGTTTATTTCTGCCGACTTATCGTTATGATTTTTCTCAGAAATAACTAGCTCATTGCATTTAAAATTCACTTTATTTTGCATTTCGTTGTCATTTTGCATGAAAGTTTTAATTTCTATGTTTCCATCCTTGACAATTAAATTTTTCTAGAGTCCTTTGTATCAGCATTACGTTTAGTGCCTCAAGATCCGTATGTTATATTATGTGCCTTCAGCTCAAAGTGACCATCGTCCATTTCCATCGTCCACTTAGTGGCGTCTATTGTTGAGCGTGGCCCTATACTTGATTACTTCAGCGACCTGAGAATTATCGCATGCAGAACGCTCCAACTGGCTGTTTTTTTTTTTCAAGTGAAACACAACGGCGCTTTCGCAGTTTATCTCCAAAACTCCTTAGCTGCCGAAACGAATTTTCAGGGCTAAGAAATTTCCCAGAAAATTTGTGGTAGGCGCTAATATTTTTGTCAAGCTTAGAAGCATTTTTAAAATAAAGCAAGGGGCATCGATGAGCATCTCAAGCCTTTTAAGGTTGGTTCGATAATTAAGCCTTCAAAGACCAAACGTCTATCTGTTATTATGTTATATTCTCGAGGCCCATCGAAATAATGAGTTGTAAGGAAGTGCATCACAACTTATCTGAAGTTGTACGATAATTGTTGGTTTTCAGTTGGAAGTGGTTATACGAGTATATCATAATTTGGCTTGTTTATTGCCCGATGGTTTGGGCCTTACGCATATGATGGTCCTTCACGTCACCGACAATCCAGCACTACTTCATACGAATCCTCACGACGGGAGCACTATCCACGATTTAATCGATAGTATCAAAGATACGCATGAGGGTTTGTTTTTCATCAGTGTATCTCTAGAAGGCAAAATTTCTTTGATCATCTCCAAAAAATTATTCCAGAAGCGAAAGTGTTGCCTGACCTCCTTTCTTGCACCTAAATTTGACCTACTTTTAACAATGGATAAGCTTCTAACGGTTCAAAAAGCTCTTTTTTTGACAACGACGATGCTCATGAATACGAATCATTCGTAAAGGTCTAATATTCGAAAATTGTTTTTGCTTCGTCTATCTGTTTTGCTCCTTTCAAGCAAAGTTTACGTAATCATTGTTAGTGATGAGATGTTGTGGAAATTACGTTTGCACCGGCGGTATAGTGAAAGAATTTAAAATCAAGGTTTTGGCTTAGGAGAATATAGAAATTCCTGAGCCGGAGCTATAGACCCGGTGCAACCCTAGCAAACATAGATCTCAACAAGGAAATTCTGCTCTTTTGGATTGCCCGGATGTGATAGCATCCGGGGAATATCTTTGTCGGTCAAATGGCTTAACTTAGACATGATGAAGAATCAGAAGTGTTAAAAGAAGACATTGTCTAATAGACTATCAAACAACTCACATGTTATATCATATATTATATTTACTGCAATACAAGATGGTCGTCTACAAGTTCAGATTGACACATAAATTACTATTAACGGCTTCTGTTATATCCAACATTTTAGAGTTAGCGAGCTAAGCAAAAGGTTGCGAATTAGCATTCGTTCTTCTTGCAAACGTTCTTTTTTATTCGTCATCACAAATGATCGTTGTCATAAATTATAGTTAATTTATACACCTACTGGCAACTTCAACGACAAGCGTGTCCTTGTTGGTGTCGCATGGAGTCGGTCGTCGATTTTCACATTCCTATTAGCCAATGAGATTTTAGTGCCGCTTCACCCGATATGAAAATATTCTTGTAGAAAGATCGTCATTATTCGTGGCTTCAATTTTTCTCAAAATCAAATTTTCCGCTGATAGCGATCATTTATTTAAGGGCAAAACGGAAGTTCGCTGTGCTCATTGCTATCGCTTTCAACGGAAATGGTATCTCGATGGCGTTCAGATGCGTTCATCAATGAAAAGCTCGTCAAAAATATTATTGTTATCCACGAAACAGACTCGCTCTGCTTAATTAGTGAGTGCTTTAATTCGTCGATTCTTTCAACTGAGAACGCACGCGCAAAACCTATGCTGCCATATTACTTCTATGAAATATATATATATATATATATATATATATATATATATATATATATATATATATATATATATATATATATTTATAAGGAATACTATGGCTTATCATCTGTACTGTATTTCATGTTAATCCTCCAAGGATTTCAATTGATTATTGGAATTTAAAGATATATATAACAAACAAAAAAGTTTATTTTGATTTTGAATTTATCGAATGATGAAAAACGATTTTTTTAATTCGAATATTTATGCGATTAATTTGTTCATTTAATAGAAAATTATTCCATTTATTTTATTATTTCTTATTTGTTAGTGAAATTATATTTATCAATAGAGAATTATATAACGTGTGAATTCATCTAATTTATTTCTACATTGAAGAATTTTGTTCCATTGAGAGTGCAGAAATATTTATTTCTCTTTCGATCACCCCTCTGAGGTGTGTTGGCGTTGATTTTTAATCCTATGCTAATATATTCACTAATGGAAAGGTTTTAGAGAATATCGGTTATCGATGGTATTACAATACAATAGCAATAGGCCGAGTGCTTATGCCAATAATTCAAAGAAGATACGGTCATCTCGATTCGACGTCTTTCAATCGGATTCTGAATCGTGGTGTTCATCTCGAGTTCCCTACGTGGCATGTAATCACACAAGGTTCGTTGCTATGTAAACTTGATTTGTGAAGACACATCGACATCTCACAGACTCAGTAATAATATATGACAGTGAAGTTAATGGATATACTATTGTATGATGACGATTAACCGTGATGAAGTTCACAAGAGGAATTGCAACGGTGGAATTAGTATGCGGGTGATCAATTTCTCATTATTTCCTTATACTTGATCCAACTTTCCTTACTTTTGATCTTTACGTTCGAGTATGTTTCACTACATCCAGTTGTCATCATCCCGTAGTATGCGATTCAGCGGTATTCGGATATGAAAAGCTTTTGAAGCTTAATTCAGAACATGCAGGCACAAAAAATGTTGGTACATAAGATATGCATTCATGGGGAAAACTTAGAATGGAACCAAAATAGACCGACAAGTAATGGGATTATTATTTTACTAGAATGCCCTTCATAGGTTCAATGCCAAGATATGTTTGATTTTTTTAAAGGGGGGGGGGAGGGTGGATGAGCCGTTATACTATGGTGTGGATATCTTTATAAGTTGAGTTATCCTATAAACGTTGATGACTTCATGGCATCTGAACGCGCTGTGCTGAGTATTATTAATTGTATGAATGAATTGCCCATCATTTGCAATTATCATTTGATTTACTTTGGTTGATTATCAATTACCTTCAGTAACTTGACAATAAGTCCGAACTATATATCAGATTCATAAAGCAGTAAAAAAAAAACACTGCAATCTCTGAAATGATATAATACAGTCGCTAATAAAGATCTACAATTGTGTTTTCATCAGACGATTTGAAATTTATTGCCATTAAATGAAACTATGAGGATTCATTGTTGAAAATTTCCATATTTCCACATCGTTCGTTATATTTCATTAAGAATTTTGAATTTCCGGTTGATAGTGGTTCATTAGTCGTAATGAATTTCTTTCTATACGCTTAGAGATTGATCAACGAGAATTCTTTAAAATATATTTGAAGAACGCAAAATAAAATAGCATTATGAATGTTATAATTTTTCAAAACTTTGCATTAATAATTTGTTTGCTTAATTTCATTGATTATTTATATTTAATTCAAATGCTAATTAAAAATGATATCAATCTCATTACTTCGATTTTCTTTTTAATTTAAAGATGAAAAGACATATTTTTAATTCGTTTTTTAGAATGGATCGATGAAAAAATGAGTTTATTGAGAGAATTTATGCGCACATTACTTGTTCATTCAAGTACTGTTGATGCGATCGCGAACACTATGAATAACTCGTTACGATTCTCGAAATGGATTCGATTCGGTGAGAAGGAATTCCGTCGTCCCGACGATAGTATCGATTTCCTAAGACGGTACTGTTGAACGCCAATTCTTTCGAAATAAACCATCCTATAAGCATAAACTGGAAATTTTTATTGTTTATAATATACTATTGTATTTTATTCCTCATCTAAACGATGTTAGGAATTACCCGCCTCATAGTTTACCTTCAAATGCCATCTGCCATCAAGATAGAAGCGATAGTTTCCCTATTCAAAACCTTGCACCACCCTCAGGTGAAATGGACAATTCGAGGTATTTGCATACGTTTTGAAAGGAGATGTTTCGGGATTGCAAAGCAACAAATCGGCATTTGATCACATCTGCTCATTGAAAGTCATTTGTGTGCCTTCTCTCGCTTGCTTATTAATTGCCGTTGTTTTATATCAACCATTATATCAAGGTATAGATATGAATTGTTGTCATATATCAGTGTCAAATCCAAGGAGAAGGCGATAGCGATAACAAGATGATACGACCAATAGAATGGGCTAATTCGATAGGAAACGAATGGTTTCATTAGTTGAGGAATAGAAGCTTGCTTCAAGGTTGCGATATATGAATATTGATTACTGATAGGCTGCAATAATCTGCATATATGAATATTACAGGTGGGGTGCTGTCTTGAATGGTGCTCGTATGACGTTCGTGATATTGGGAGGGCTTGCATTATTCATTATGATATGCACAATGTGTGCATGCACATGCTTATTGTCGGCTGATTTGGAGGATGAATATATTAATCGGAGAGAAATTCGACAACGAATGATCGATCAACGAGCCGCCGAAGAGGAGATACTTTTGCGACAACAGGTTATCGATTGGGATACTTTTGATTCATACGCTTTATTTATTTTTATTTACACAATGAAATTCAAATTTCATATAATTCGAGATGAAATTTATTATATTTCCACATGTTTTACTATGAAATTTGCAAATATTTTTACTTCAATGATATTTAAGAAAATTTAAAATCTCACTCAAAATCAAAGCGATGAAATAATCCGCTGATTAGAATAATCGTTTGTTGAAAAAGCCGAAAGCGAGATGTTTGATTGGCCAAATTGTCAAATGCGTATTGTGGAAGTTGAAAGCAATATTTTAGAAAGACCGTGACAAATTTAGTGAAGTGAATGCATATTCCAACGTCATGAAGCATACATTCACAACAGTTTTGGTTGAGTATATTTTGCACTCGATAGTTCGCTGGAATAAGCCTCATATGTAAAATTGCAGCATCGAAATTGCACACGATTCTAGTTGCATACTCGTTATAATTTTATGCATAAGTTGATTACATTATATTCTCTTGTAAAGTGATCCACATACAATCACATATCGCTGAATCCGTAAATCGATCACCTGGTCGTATAACATATACCTCCTTTGACACCACAAAAACCATGAATCTGCGATCATATGTCCATTAAAATCGTTGAAATTCAAACATCAAAGGCGCCTACTGAAGGACGTGATTGCGCGCTCTTGAATTTCTTTTCACCCATAGTTAAATTGCAACATCACGCAAATGTGTTTGACGTCTTATTCGATGGTGAGTTGTCTACATTAGTGTATAATGGTGATTTGATTTTGGAAATGCAGTCTCTTTTTTCTTCCAGAATGTTAATTTTTTCTAAATCTCTGTGGAAATTTTGGGAAGCGGCCAGTTTTGTGAAACGTTCATTTTCTAGAACTGGTTGCATGGGGAATGTCCACGGAAAGCCGACGAAATGGTAGCTGGGCAGGAGACCTTATATCGTTTTTCGGGCTCTTTAATTTTCCCACAATTGGTGTAGATTCGCGTTTTTGGTACGCTGATGGAGGGCATACTTGAATCGCCTAACCAAGGTTATGAACGGTGAAATCATTTTCTGGAATAGTTTTCCGCATAAAGTCTCGGCTTTCTAGTGCTATGTTCGGTTTCCATGAAATTTTTGCCAACTTTATGAGAAATTCCTAAGCATATAGGTAGAGAAGAATCCAGAAACTACTTTGTGGATCACTCGATTCCATTGAAAATCGGGTGCCTATTCGGCCATCTTCCTATGAATCCGGCAATTGATTTTCTGTTTGAAACTAAAAATTACCTGAATTTTTTACTTTTCGACAATTCTTGTTAAGTTTCGAAGAATTTATTATGAGAATGATCGAGTTCTTCGACCTGTCCGAAGAGCAGTGGCTTAGCCGGAGTCCCCTAAAATCCTTCCTTGACATGCGGTTGTCAACGAAGTTGGACTCTACGTAGAAAGCTGTAACTAGTCCTTTATTAATGTATTGAGAAGTGCATATTTTGAACGCACATTAGCTGGAAAGAATTGGGCCGCAAGTCGACGTTATGCGTGGAAAATTGTTCTATGAAAATGGTAATCCAGAATTGTTTAGGTGATCAGACATGTCTTCATTGGTGTTTTCTTTCATTAAGCAAAAATTTTTCTCGGTTCAGAAAAATCTCGAGAGAAGCAGTCGTTTTTATCGTTTTTCTCGAATTTCTCATGAGAATATCCACCCACACTTGCAGTTTTCAATGAAATTGGGCTATCCTCGCAAATCTTACATCCGTTCATAATGAACGAATTTCAACATTTACTATTAGCCTTCATTACAATTTTTGGAAATTCTGCAGCAAAATTAACGCTGTAAATTGTTCTGAATAATTATTCGTCTATTTCGTTTAGAAAAGAATCGATTTTTTTAAATGTATTTTTATGGTATTTATATTGTGTATTTATGCATATTTTTTGCTTATAGTCATCGATTCGTTCAAACGACCTTGTATAGTGGGAATTTTTCGTTCAAAAGTGCGAATGTCTTTTTTTTTTCCAGGAACTCGAAAATCATGACGACGAGCCTAATGGACAAGAGCCACAAAATGCGGTATATATTTGTTACGAAAGTTGTAATATCGGAGAGCAAATATTGAATTAGTGAAAATACGAAAATAAAAGGAAGCAGCAATTCCTTAATTAGAAGAGTGGAATGCATATGCCACTGATGAATGCTTAAAATGGAAGCCACTTATTGCGTTTGATTAAATTTAGCATTTTCATAATTTCCTCAGTTTTGATGTTCACTTAATTACCAATATAGATTTATTACGAGTGCGATATTATAAGCTCTTAAACGCTGACTTTGAACAGTGTATCAAGAGAAGTCTCGCTTTAACATATATGTGTTAAGCAATTTTTGAAATTACTTCGGCGCCGCATTGGATAATTCTTTGCTTGTTGATTTGTTTATCAAGTATTTTTGAGTAAGAGTTGATAGTATATATTTCAAATATTTTTGATGCATCGATCCAAGAGGTTTACTGGCTCCTAAGCAAAATATATGACATTATTTAAAAGATTATATGTCGGCATCATGAGATTGATAGAATTTTATTTGCGATTAGTTATGCTGCAGGGAAGATCAGTGGCAAATAGTTGCGAAATATAGTCATACCCAAATTGTCCTACAACGCTACGTTAAATTGAAACTTCTTCTTGCCTTGTAGGCACTTTGCAATTTACCTTGTAGGCGCCGTAGGCACTTTGCAACTTCTTCTTGCCTTGCAATTTCATGGTACCACGGAAGTCATTATTCACGGATGTGGAAGGAACCGCGGACGTTTCATCAATTCAGCCACGCTACCACACCGCAAATGAATTTCTTTTTTGTGTTAAAAACACTGAATCGGTTTTACACGAATTGTTATGTTCAGCACCGGCATATTGGAGATGCAAATTTCAGGTTGCTTGAGCTCGGTGAGTATTAGCTGAGGTACATATCGAGAAAACCAACGTCGTTTGTTGCACAGAACACCGGAAGTGTCGTTACTGTCCATTTTTCATAGGACTAGTAAGCGTGGTACGGTCTCCCATGAAGTTGTGACATAAATCAATAGAATGTGGTCACATTCTTCAACATTAGCTAGAGTTGTTGTGATAGGAAATGATATATTTTCAGCGATCTGCGCAATGGCTCGAAAACGTCGACGGCACGGTCACTGCCCGTAGTGGACAGTTGGTAGGACATGTCTTTTCATATGACTAGGCATGCTGAAATTTTTTTCCCTTCGTTATTAAGATAGACTTCAACTTTCAATCGTTGTCAAGTAGACTTCGACTTCCCGTTTCTTTAAGTGGTATTAGTCGTCATGGCGCTGACCATACAAGGATATAATACTGGCCACTGGCCAATCCGCTGACTAGTAGCAAGTACTCCAGCTGTTGAAGGTGCTTACTACAATTTCAAATGAGCACATCTGCCATGCATCCGTGGTCGAATACTTCCTGATGTACAAGTAGTACTTTAGCTAATAAAAATTTTCACTGATATGCGCTATTCGCAACGATTTTGTTTCACAACGTTGATATGCATTAAATATACAATGAATCATAATCGTTCATTATATGCAGATTGCTTTTTTTTGCATAGGCATCAGTTTCAAGTGCAACACAACTCAGCTCTTGCTCGGATATACAAGTAAGTTGATCGTTTTCGAGCTTGTTGGAAATCCCATCGAGAATCACTCTAGATAGCCCAGGCTAATCTCAAATTTGCTCGAACTTTACTTAGATAAAGCTGTAATTCTTTTATTCTCTCCTTTGCATAAATTCATATCATTTTTTCGAGCTGATTAACGATTAAATAAGGCTTACCCAAATAAAATTCCATATTAAGCGGCATAATTGGAAGTTTTGACAACATCGGCCATTGCCTGATGAGCACTTTTTAACGAGGATTTTACATGATGGAGAGGACATCGGATTTGTTCATTAGGAACTAATTAGTCATATTGGAATTTATGCTGCTCGATTCCAGGCATTAAAATGTTTTGCTAATAAAATTTAGAGAATGGAATTGAGCAATGAGCATTGAGCACTGAGCGCGAATTACAGGACTTTATTAGGCGTCAATCCGCGAATTCAATCTGTTTTCTTCGTCCCTCGTCTTCAGAAATTCGAATTCGCAGATGCCTCGCTTCGTTCAATTCCAGATTCCTACTTCGTTTAGCGGGCTGAAGTGCTACGGCCCTGGGTGTATAGATTCGCAAGTCCATGGTAAACTTTTGAGTCCCTTAGAGCAACTTAGTCGGGCGAACTTCTGATATGTCAGAAATCTAGAGGAAAGTACGATGGCCAAACAAGATTCATCAGTTAACCTGTTAGCGCAGAAAGCGATTCCTTTCTTTCCGCTTTCGCGGTCTATAGCCGTGAAAAGAAACTATAGAGGTTTTTTAAAATCCGCTGGCAAAATGCATCCGCGAAATACTCTCATTAAAGGAGGGCGTGCAAGGTGAAACTATATTACTTTGCCCATCGTGAAAAAATAAGTCCTGTTGAGGCTTCAGAAGTCCGTCTGAGAAGACTGAGGTGTTAAGATTTGTTCGTAGATGGTTGCAACGTCGGTCAGGGACAACAGGTCTGGAACTATGCTATCTATGGCATAACGGATGGATAGTATATGGGACAAACGTTGTGTTAGGATGGCGAGTGACTAGTGACCACTTAAAATGAGCGTCACAGATTCTGGCTATTTATAAAGGATTGAGTTGTCGAGGGTTCAAAGCTGAGTGTGAAAAACTGCTATGCTTTCCGCATTCTTTTGCTTTGCGTGACTAGTCCGTCCTCATCACTTCTCATGCCTTCATACATGTCGGCATTATTGGTCACCATCGTGCCACAGTGTAACACTTTGCATCGTTAGGAACACTGGTTGATTTTTGATAGGACGGCTTTGATCTAAATTAAGAGAAGTATCGAAAGAAGGTGGCACAATATGCACTTTTGAATCTCACCCAATTGATTGCTCCGATTAATGAACTACCTACAAATTGTGTTTTCTTGTGTTTTCTTGCCTCGGTAAACCGGAACATTCCTAAAGTCTTTTTCTGTGATTCCAAGCGGTGCAGAATGTGTGCTGAATTTGGTGTGTGTCCATGGCTGCGTCCGACTTTAATGAACCAATGTTCAAAAAAAAAAAATGCACAGGAAGTTGCAATGTGGTAAATATCAAAACATCAAATTTCCATCACAATGAGTTAAATGGCTGATAGACGACAGGGCAGATTCCTCTCATACGACATGCAGACATGACATTAGAGTGCTTCGTGAAGACGCAATAAGAAATCGCTGCATAAGGTCGCTATTTATAGAGGAAGAGGAAACGAGTGGGAAAATGGATGAATGAAAATTCTCTGATTTTAAAAATTCTATGCTAAGATTCATTGTAAATTAATTCGTTTATCTCAGAAACGATGTATTTCACCGCGAGAGATGCAAAATGCTTTTCGAAATATACAAGGTTAAAAAGGGAAAATGAACTAATAAGCGAGTAGTAAATTGATTGCCGTGAAAAATCATCACATAGCTTCTTTTGTGCTTTTTTTTCCGCTCAAATTATGGCCATCTGCATTCACTTTCACTATTATTGCTTGCGTGAGTGATTTCTTCAAAGATACCTCAAATAGAAAGTGTCTTCATATGGAATTAACGCTTTTTAGATGGCATTTTTAAAGCATTTCATTGAACTTGTTTATTTCCTACTCGAAATGACTAGTGCACTTGAAATTATACCCCTTAACCAATTTTTCCTAATGGAACAACAATTGTTAGAGAGCTGCGAAGAGTACAACAAAATTCGTTTTTTTTTTTTTTCGATACTGAGGGAAATTTTACGAAATTGCTAGCGACATATGGATAAGTTGTTGTTATGAAGAAGCAATGTACATGTTAGTGCTTTTATTTTTGCATAAAAAAAGGTAAGCTAATTAAAACGAAAAAAAGGATCGTTACGTTGCAGACTGATGAGACGTTCAACACTGCTATTAGCGTTGAAGACGATCGATCAACATCAGATGATTTGATAACGGCAATTAACGGTAAATTTCAAATTGTAACTTTCTTATAGACGAAATATTTGAGAAAATAGGCTTCGCCATAGCAGTTATTCAATATATCAATTGCTTTGAAGAATTAAAAGTGCGATTATTTTTTTTCAAATTCGACTCAGTTGCTAATTTTAAAGCAATCGTTTTATTCGTATTTTTGCTAACGTTCTTTAATAAATATAACTAAATAATAATTGTTAGATTAACACCCTTAATTTACTCTTTGCAAATATGTTGTGATGTTCTAATATTATTTATGGGTAACATGCCTTAATATTTTGTGATATTTTAGTAGATGGCGATTTGCGAATAACTTACAAATGCAATAAGTGATCATCGAATCGATTTCCACATTATGAATGTTTGCATAAACCGATAAACTGTAAAAAAAAACTATTGCATAATTTTATAATTAAACGATGAATAAATCAAATCGAGCATTATATTAGCGATTGTATGATTGTAAATATATGACTGGTTTTGCAACATCGATATTGTCGAACGACATTGCAATGCTCACGTTCTCTACGCATCATCTAGCTTTTGCAACGGATTTCTATAAGAACTTGTTCCGTATAAAATCATGATTACGTCGACAGTTCCATAGAAGATCGATAGTTCTCATTTAATACAACATATAATTATCTCGTCAGCTATGCAAGAATGTAGAAAAAAGTGATGTGTTGTGCTGCCATTATTCGATCGTTACCGCGAGCTATGAAATACCGGATTGATTTACCGGAAGAGAACTTGATTGCTGCATTTCAAAGTGTTAAATGAAGTATAGACGGAAAGCTATACATTTTCTTTCTCTTTCTTCCTTCGAAGTATCGCTCGATTACAGTGTTCTTGATTAAAGACACTATGAAACTGTCAGCTGATATTAAATAGTTTGACTGATATGTTGCTTAGGTCAGAGTAATCGTCAAGCAAAGATCACTGCATAGTCCATCTGCCGCACTCTAATAACTACAACTCTTCCATTGCCGAGAAGAAGCTTACTATGGATGCAGCTCGAGATGATGCAGGGCATCTGATGTATTGCTAGTTATCCTGCTTTAATACTTCTGGTATAAGCCAAAGATGGAAGGCGTGATGGTCCCATCTATGAAAGAAGCAAAATCCATCGCTGAAATGTTCTAATGACTCCAGACTCGACGCGACATGTCCAGTAGTGAATAAAAGGCCTTGGAAAGCATAAGTGATGCTAGGAAATTCGCATAGTCGGTGTATTTTAAGACCGGAGGACAGTGGATTTTTTGAATAGCTCACGTAATTTGGCGCAAAAGAAGACAAAGGTAAAAATAGAGAAGAAAACAACGAGTGGTTTTTAGGTCTTTCAGGGCAGACTTAAGTACTTTCCACCTGTGTTTGAAAACTCTAACGAAAAGGTTTAGAAATTCCACAGAAAAGTTCGTGCCAATTCTTTGTTGTTGAGAAAGTAAGAAGTATTTGTTGCAAGAGCAATGAATAAAAGCTTAGAATTTCAATGAGAGAGAAAAAAAAGGTGGGAGAAGAAAGATGTGAAGAGAACAGTAAGAATGATAAGAATCGCGAAATATAAATATCAAGAATAGCGATTTCAGCGCGAATTAGAATCAAGCAACCGAGAAAAGACTGTCTTCGCAGTATACAAGAGGTGGTTATACCGGCGATAATATCGATTTTGAATTTCAAGCACCGAATTAGCGAGTGAAACTTGGGAGAAAATATTGCGTAATAGAGTGAATGGTGTTTCCACTTCGATGACATAAATTTAGTACCATAGTTGAATTTAACTAGTTGACGATAGTGTGTTCTCTTTGAAAGATTTTAGCAAATCATAAAAATGCTCAAGAATTCTATTTTCGCTGTCGGTTTCTACAACAAACACAGCACGGTAGCATCAATTTCTTGAATTCTAGGCATTTTTTTTTTCAAAAACAAGAGAGTAGACCTCATTTTCTTCGTTTCACTTTCCGGCTATCAAAATTTCCCACAAACTTGTACGCATATTATTCTTCCCATGCATATTGTGCATCTTCTCATGCTTAGAGTTTACACTAAAATAAACTCAAATGGAATATAGTAGAAGAGAATGGGATGTGCCAAGAGTGAGGAGATAAACTGAAGTCGAGTCGAACAGCATAGATTAACAGGAATAGAATAAAGTGCATTTTTGTAATTTCAGAGATGGCTGTTGGATTGTCCTATCGTTAAAGTCACCGATGTATCGTCGCAATCAACTGAGTCCTGGAAAAATTCTGCGGAAATTGGATTCAACGTTTGAAAATAATTATTAAGAGGAAAATAGATCTCTTCAATAAAATTGCTTGTCGCTTAAATATTTATGAAAATGATTTAGATATTGATGAAATTTTTTTAAGTTCGGAGATTATTTTTGAAAGAGAAGTGATCTCATACAAATGAATTGTGACTTTTGGAAATATCCCACTTATTAAACGATGAATTAATTTTCGGTTGGATATATTCTGACGTGAAAAAAAGAAAATTGAAGCTCATTTGATGAGTCAAAAATTGATGTATGTCAAGCATGAATTCTTTTTCATTTAAATTCAACCAATTCTCATGAAACGATGAAACGCTTCTGAATCACACTTCATTCAGATATGTCGAACATATGCAAAAACTCCGAAAGAATTCGCTCGAGTTATTAATAAGCGTGAAGCATTTATCCACATCGAGTAATAATTGAGACACATATCGCTTATATTTTCGCATCTGAACTAAATGAAGCTAAATGACATCATTTCGTTAACGGGATGTGTGGGTTTTTGCTGTCTTTTTCACTCACCGAAAGCAGACCAATCCACAAATAGCCCTCAATGAAATGTTAATTATGCAAGTATGCATATTCAAATTGGATTGTAGGTTTCCTTTATTTGTTATAGGACCGAAATGAGAATCTGGAGTTAACGCATGTACTAATCTCAACCATGACTCACATATTTCACATTAAAAGTTTCTAGGTTTTATGCATAAGCACTTGAAGGCCCGACTTATACATATGCACAGACATGCATGCAACTATATTCACGATATTGCGTACCCAAAAATGATGCAGTGAGAGTGAGAGTTTTAGTGGAGACAACATGGGCATGGCAAAGGCTATTGCAACATACTGCGTTACCTATGGAATTTTGCAAATCAGGTGACCTTATTACCTGCTTAAAAGATCATTGGAAATGAATGTTCTGATTGCACTGCAGTGTACGAATAAAAGAGGGGAGAGGAGGGCTGAGGAAGGAGAGGTAAACAGAGCTTTGAGACTTTCCGATGGTGTGTAGAGTTCACTTGCTTTGAGGTATTCACTGCATTTGCGATTATTATTGGAAGCTAGAGAGGGAACGAAATTAGTAATGAACGCTCCTGTTGGTCAATGAATATAAAACAAAATCTTACCTAAATTCATGCAATTTTCATGCTCTTCACATCAAATGGCTGCGATCTTTGAGTCCAAAAAAGGTTTAAAGCTAACCTGCTGGGAAAAAACTTTATAAAATCAGTAAATTCAGTAGATATTCAAGGCTGACATTAAGCATGCTTCTATATCAACAACATCGTCAAGCAGCACATGTTGCGGAAGGATTATTACCAGGAAAGCACGATATCAAGAAGGACAAATATCGAAGAAAAATATAAACGCCTGAAATAAGAAATTAACAAGATTCTTTTCTTTTTCAGCAACTCGTAGACTTTCAATGTTCACATTTCTTTCAAACTTGCGAACGCATAGTAACGTTGCATAATAATTTATGCATAATCGGTTATGCAATATATTTTCATCACCCATTCTATTCAGTAGTTCTAAAATTTCGTTACACCCTGTATTATTTAAGGCACCTAGTTTCTCTATGATCAGCAATGATTCAACTATGCAAATTGCGCCCACTGTGTGAACTTCTAGTAAACTCTATAAGACGCGACAATTGCAGCACTAAAGTCAAACCGGATCTTTTAATACTATTGTCGACTATATTCTGCGGAAAATAGATTCCCCTCTCTAAGACCCTCCCCAAGTAGTGAACCAAGGTGATTTCAGACGAACCAACCAGCGGCAAACACCGCCTCTAAGGAACCATTTAAAATCCTTCTTGCCTCATTCGGGTGCCGCTTTTGCAGGCTATTTGCCACTGTTAGTACTCGACGCTTACAGCCGTTGAACTCTCAGCGCTCTTTCCCCTCATAACTTTTTTCAGTCAATAACTAACTTAAAGTGTAGGCATGACGATATGACGATAAGCTCTGAAGCTCTTGCTTTTGAAGCCTTTCAAAATCGATAAATATATTTTGGCCCGAAGAATATGATGTTCATTCATTAAAAGACAGATGCGAAGAATAAGATAAAAGAGTCAGCCAAGTGAACGTTTTTCTCTAAGCTGAATTATTCCATAGTATCAATTAGAAAGTATAATAATCAACGCAAACAAGCCTTATATTATTTTCATAGACGAGAAGAAAGAGCAACGAATATCCACTCATGAAAAAAGTTTTAATCTTCTCATTAAGCGTTAATTAACCTAAATACTATCATCTTTTATTCAACTTAATTTGAAACACATAAATACTATTTATTTGCTATACATTTTAATTAAATCGTTTATAGCTCTATAGTAGCATCATAAATATGCAACTATAGAAAAATTCTTGTTGGCCATTGAATGCAGACAGGTTCTCTATACATATGAAGATTATGCTCGCTCGAATTGCATCGTTTCAATCCAGTTAATAGAATTAATCATGAGTTTTTGTACTAACGAAAATCGGATGCAATTTCGGGGTTTTTTTTTTTCGTCAATCGAAAAATTTCAAACATAACGATATTATATGAGCGAATCATTTGATAGTTGCATTTGCAATTCGGTATACTTATTTCGCTTTATTAATATTTATGGGGAAATTCATTATTCATTTCTTTTGTTTTTTTTTTTCTAAGTTCGATATTTAGAAACGTTATTTAATAAAATTTTTGAATTATATAATTCTAATATTTGCATTTTCTACATAGTTATATTTTTCTACTTCATAATATTTTCGTTGAATTTTTCGATAAGATTCTCAAATTTTCTAAGTGAAATCTCTGATAATACTGAATGAGATTTTATGCAATACTTCATAAATGCCTCTATCAATTATTGAAGGTGAAATGAGTTGTGTCTTTTAATTGTAATGAAATACTCTCAGTGAAAAAAAATTCGACCCATATTTACAACCATAATAAATTCATTATTTGTTTTAATATATATATATCGATGATTTTTTCTAATGTGTTCTTTTAGTTAAAAATATTTTCACGAATACACTATATATTTAATTCAATGTTGGGGATTTTTCAACTTTGAAATAAATCGAATATTATAGCGTTGTGAAGTGAAACCGCTATGCAGTATATTATTCGCATTATATTGAAAATAAATACAAACGAAAGTATGTCAATAGTAGAAGTTATGAAGTAAGTATATAAATGGAAACAAGGAATTCTACACTCAAAAAGAGGTTTAGTATTACCTCATGTATGCTTTCATCGAATTTTTCGATTTTTCTAATTTCACTGCGATTTTTGCTTAGAATTTCTGCATGAAATGTAGCTGGGAATAATCTCATCGCATTAAGCGTTACGATCCCATTGCTTAGACCTTTGCTAAATTTCACCTGTTGCTTCCTAAATTTCATCTCGCGCAGTAACACTGGTAATTTGAATATGACAAATAAAGAGATGGCAATCTAATTCGATTGCGATACATTTAAGGGTTATGCAAAGATTCTATCCTTAAATACGAGTAAAATAACAGCGATGAACGGAACGATGCTATCTAGCTATAGTGTTCTTTATTTGTCTATAGCAAAACGTGCCCCTTCACGTGCTGTCTATAGTTGTAACGTTGCTGTTCTTGCTGATCTCTCTGATCGCCTATTTCTGCTCACCTCAATCCCACTGGTCTCCCAGGATTGTAACGGCCCCAGTTTCATAGTTTCCTGAGGAAAGCATTTTTTACTCACAAACACTGGAGTATAGTTTCGATGGTCGGAATGTTCGTCACATTTACATCTGTAACATGTGAGGTAATATCAGTAATGCGTCACACATTGTGGCCATATATATCCATGAGAATGTCGATCGAAAACTATATCGCAATAGTATTTTATATGAATAAACGAAATTTTCTAAAAGCTTAGCAATCTACTATACCAACGACCTTTCATATTTGTGAGTAATCAGCAAGATCGTATAATTGTAAAAGTGTTAAATGGGTATTGCCATGAAGAATGTGATATGAAGCTAGATAGTAATACTAATTTATCACAACCCTCAGATGAAGTTGTTGATGTTGTTGAGGATATAATATTAGCATTGATGAGCTTAGTATTTCTTTCAAAAAGTGAATAGAACAACGATTCTTCCCATTTTAATGGTTCAAACCATCCAATTCAACCGGTTGTTTCAATGGGTTATAAAAAGTAGCTTATCAGTAACATTTCCCAAAACTACTGGTTGTCCTGATGCGCAAGAAAACGGCCGCTTTAGTACCGATTGATTAGACTATATGGCTTCCATTGAAATATGAGATTATTTGATTTACCTCAAAGACAGTTCAAAGTTTAGAAAAATTGTTCGAGAAGAATTCATAATGTTTTCAGGATTAATCTACTTTAGATAGCATTTGTTTTTCGAGTAATTTTCGCATGGCTATATGGACATTACAATGAGCTTTCACAAAATCACCATCACAGGCTTGTTTCTGCAATAGAACCGGCTTAACATAAGTTGTTAAACCTGTTTGTCGAATAGGCTTTGCAAATGGTTTTAAAGATATATTTTCGACCTTTTCGGCTCCACTCTCTTTCATTGCAACAAGGTCCGAGTGCAATTTTTTCAGCTATTATTCACAAACGTTAAATTTCATTCGTAATTGAATCGGAAATATTTTAATCCGAAAGTGGAATGGAGTATAGAGATTTTTTCTTCCGTGTAGTTCTGTTTTCACTTCAACTGTACGATGAGATTTGACGTATGAAGTCGTAAATTCACGAAATGCTGTTTTCGTTTTTGTTGAACTTAGGCTGTTGACCAGTGCCGATTGACGACGATGATAATCTGCGGGGATATGCAGCAGTACCATTTTGTAGGCAATATCTCTGAAGCGACTGACCTAAATCCATAAATTCGTCACACTCTTCTCTAGTTTGATGAAAAACAACTTTCACTCTTGTATGGCATTAAATACCTCGATACTCGATAATGCTCAGGTTCCAACAACGAGCACGCGACCTGACAGCTTCATTCTGTCTTACTCTTAATGCTTTTTCTTGAAGATTCTTTTAGCTTATCTGTATTGCAGTGCAAATATTGTCTGCTCTTCGGTAGGCTTGTGAGTGCATCTATAGCCATCTTCTTCGTAGCAGCTGTCAGTAAAACTAAAGACATCGAAATCGTGTATAATTCTCACCTCGGGAAAACTCTCTCTATATGAATACAAGTTGAAGCCGTTGTTAGTAGATGGTTGTGACAGTATGAAGCTAGGCGTCACCATATACGGTTTGTCAGAAATGCGCTAATATTCTACTTCACGTCAATAGCCAATCTTAGAGTGCGACCTAAGTGTTAAGGATGGATAATACTGCGAGTATGGCGTACTGAATGTGCTCTAATGCCGTCGGGCTGAATTCGATTCTGTAGTACTTCACATGAATGCTTCTCGTCATCTTCCGGAAATACTCATATGCACAGTTATTGCTCGAAGCTTCATTCGAATTGAAAGCATAATTTCTTTTGAAAGGCTTACCTTGATTGTTTTTCACCTTTAAATAATATTGTTTCAGTATTTATGAATATGACAGCATATCGCCTAAAGCTTCCTGACCTTTCTTGATGCACCTTTCACGCTGCTTCTGAAGAGAATAGTTTTTGAAATAAACTAGGCAGAAGAGCACTTTCCTTCGAAAGATTTATGCGAAGCTTGAATAATTTGCACCGCTAATAGAAAGGCAACGAATACCAGTTAGTGGTTTACTCAACTCAGAAAGATATTTTCCAATGCGGTGAGGATTAGAATATAACGAGAAGTGGCGAATTACTTTGAAAGAACAACCAGACTAATAACCTATGTGTTTCTGCTGTGCTATTTTGTACAATACTAGCATCTATGAAGCACTGGACAATTGCGCCACAAAAATTTTGAATCCCAATTAGCATAGCTAGAAATTTTTTTATTTGAGAGACGAGTCTCTCAATTTTGCGACTTTCACTAGAACTGTGAATTTTCTCTTTTCCATTAAGAAAAGAATTTTACTGCGAAATTGCAAATTTATTTGCATGTTTCAGCATCAACAATGGTTATTCGCTCAACGGTCTTCGTAACGATAATCGTCGCATTGCCAATAGCAGTTCATTCGGTGCATTCTTGAAATTATTCTCACCAATTTTTATCACCAAATAAAAATATTGGGACTTATGATTGTTATTGTTTTATGTTTTAGGCATTAAATCCATGAAAGACTTTCAAAAACTTTGATCCTCTGATAATTATTTATATAGCGGTGCTTTGACTCCATTGTATTATTAGTTTTCGAGCAGAAAAAAATAGCGCACCTGACCTATCACAAAGGTAAGATTATTATTGCAGAGAGATGAGTGCGTGGGAGATGAGCACCTAGATAAACGAAGAAACAGCATATCGTTTCTAGACTTAAAGAATTTGCCAAATGGAAAAATACTTATTCATTAATTATAACCTTAGAGGAACAATTCAAGGGTATTCATCATTAATATCGAATTCTTTAAATTCTATTATAAATGTGAAGTGTACAATTGTTTTCTCCTCAAAAATCTAAAGCAGTTTAAAAAAAATACGATAAACACTATGAAAATTGTTGCTCCAATAACGAATTTGAATATCAATGATAGCGATCACAAAACGCAATAATTTTTTTAATGAAATGTACAGCATAAAAAAAGCGATGAATTTTTAAATACGATAGCAAACGATTATAAATCTTCGGCGAAACTCGTTGATAATTGAAAATTTTCATGAACTTCCATAGAAAATATGAAACGATTTAAACGATACGCGAAATCTTCAATATACAATTGTTTATGCTTCATAGAATCGGAACGCTTTGATTGATTTCAATATGCATTAGAAAGTGAGTCGTAAATATGTTTTAAAAATGTTTATCTAATCGTACTCCTTAATCAATTTTTGCAAATTATGAATTCATGCTTAAAAAATTTTTGCATTTATTAATAAATATGGGGCAAATTTCTTTAAAGGATTCAAATAATGCCAACTTTCTCCAGCTGGAAATTACAAACAATTGCAAGTGGTGGAGTTTTCAAAAGAGTTCATAATCAGTTGAGAATCAATAATTCAGTCGGTTCCAAGAGTAATCGCTCTTAAACAAGTATTTCTAGACATTGATGATGCTCAATAAGGAATATAGATTGCCACTTCTGTCTTTGATCTCTAGAAAACTTTCATCGAATAAAGTCCTCTCGAAAATACTTGCAAAATCTCCATTAAATCTATTAGCCTGAGCAAATGCGATAGCTGAGTAGACATTATTTTAGCATTTCGCCGAACGATCATTGCTAACAAAGTATAAGACGAGATGTCTATCATATAGGTCAATGAAGAACGCAAAATCTATCGTGTGTGGATGAGACACGAGACATTGATGCCAAATTATAAGACGGTGGCGATAAATGACAATTCAGACGACGCTGTTTTGCAAAGATGATTTAGAAATGAATTATGCGTTAAGTAAATTAGTATACTTCACAATGAAATCTGCCTCAAGAGTAGATTGAAGATGCAGATTTCTCAAGTGGAAAGGTGCTCTCTCTCGTTCGCCCCTCACCTTCTCCGTATCGATATTCTTCAACATTTTATGTGAAATGTTCTGGATTGTTGATGAACTGTTTTTGCTGTAAGTTTTGAAAGATATATTTATTGCAGTGCGGTACAAGTGGTATTTGTGGTGCAGCGCCTTACTGTCAGCAACCAATGATGTCCGCACCGATGCATTGCCAATGTGCACCTTCCTACGGTTGTGGCCAATATGGCTGCTATAGACTTCGCGCTAAAGCATCAAGAAATATCGCAGCGGTTGACGGTGATACGTCTCCTTCATTGGCCGCATTGCATCGCCTCAGGTAGCAAAACTGCTCTTTGTAGACCGAACCCTGTTTCGATAAGACTACCGAGATTTGGTGGCTTATAAGCGCTCAAAAAAAGTATGAGGAAGTAAAGCAAACAACATATAATTTCAGTAATTTTCTCCATAAGGATTTCATAAATACCTTGCATCGTCTGGAAAAATCTCACTGACTTATTCTATCTTGTATGGCACTCTTAACGAGCCTTCTGTTAAAAAAAAAGTTCGAAAGAGATTCTGGTAAAAAATAGAGACACTGAAATTTTGCCTCAAATATTTAATGCACGCATTATTCCCATAAAATACTGCAAATTACTGAAGAAATTCCACTTTATGAATGAATGTGCTCGTCCAATAATTTAATTGTTTTCAAACATTCATTTGTGCAATCAACGCCTCCTCTATTTTCGATACAATGCAGCACAGTAACAACAGTTATATTAATAACAGAATTTATACATCACTCTCATATACTATAGTGCATGTAACGATGTAACAGAGTGGAAATTTTATGCGATTATATAAGATCCTATATTATAGATATTAAATATACGATAGAGTCGAATATATGTAGTGATCTAAAATGAGCAAATTTCTTATAATAAAGATGAGCTGCTATTGAATCCGATTAGGCAGATTACAATACATCGTTGGATTTTGATGGCGACGAATAAAACAAATTGCAAGAGATAAGTGTTTTTGATGAATTTGCATAGACTACTTTATGTGGCATGTTTTGCAATATTGCAATATAAGTCATACAATGAGTCACATGAGAATTGGCCCAAGTCGGTTGTTTTCTTTGACCCAACGTTGCGCGTCGAATTGCAAAACCGGTCCCTGTACTCTGTTTGCGAAAATCCGCAGCCGTCTTTAATTGGGCAGTGGATTTTTTTTTTTTTTTTTTTTTGCAACGAGTACTCTCACGCTACGAGCCTTTTTTTTCTGAAAGAGCAAATGGTTCATCGCACGTTTCAAATTTCAAGCGTTTAAGATGAGTATAATGATTTCCTCTAAAAAAAAGTACATGTACAGCAAAGTAGTCTATAAAAGGTGCAGCACAGCAGGCGAGTATTTGGTAGAGTATAGAAAAAAACTGATTGACTCAATTAGAATTTTTCAACTTTGCAACCGATATACCGCTAAATTGAGAAAACGGCAGTAATCTTATTCCAGAGGTGGTCAACAACTTGAATCATCGGAGCGTTCAGCGCCACTAAAAGAACTCGATGAGCGGTCACTACTTGCAGCTGCATCTCCAACTGCTGCCGAATTGCATCATAGCCCGACCGTACCAACTGTAAGCAACCGACCTGCATCATTTCCCTCTTCTTATTCCTTGACAAAATTACACTCGCAAACCGTATTACGTCGTTGTCATGTCCGCGCGTACGCACGTTTGCGTGTGTGCGTGTGTGTGTGTGCCTGCCTCATTGTCTGATATTTTAACTCCGGAACCACTGAAGCAAGGGCAATGTTATTTGATGGTTATGCTGTAAGCCAGATTGATTACCCATTATAGTATGGTGGGAAAAAAGGAAGGAACTGCATATATTTAGGAAGGGTAAAACTTTCATTTTGCACTAGCGGACAGTGGAGCGACCAGCAGTACAATCCGGAACGATATGTGCATTTGTAATATCGTTAAACAAATCAACCATTTCACTGAATTGTCGACAGGAACAACAAACGTCTAATAACTCATTTATATTCTATTTCAGTCGAACGCTTCTGTAAATATCTTCCGCAAAGAGTTTATTTCCCCCCCCCCCCCCCAAAAAAAAAAAACTTGCTATAAACTTCTAATTCGATCGATTTAAGATTGTAGTCGATTGTAAAACATATTCAAATTTTTCGTCAAATTTGGGAGCCTATAACTTTTTCCAAATATGCCGGACCAACTTGATGATGATGTAGGGCATCATTCTATAATGGGTATTAAATCCTTCAATTTTGATCTCGTTACATTGAAAACTCAATATTTGAAATCACTACAAAGAAGCATAGATTGTTAAAAATTAAATTTGCATAGATTACTGCACACGCATACATACATACGCATAGATATATTTGTGCACAGCCAGATATACTTATGCATAGCTACCACTTCTTCTAAGTTACTTCTCAATTGTAAAATTAAGAGCATAAAATTGAACAAATTCTTAGAGATGATCAGCATAAGCGATCGGATCTCTTTAAATATGATGGTAACTTCATCAATCATTTACAATTCGCAAAAATGTTCGCACTAATGCGCAATATTGAAAAAGTTCAAACGTAACATGCTGGCTCTTTTTTTCACGTTTATTCATTTGTTATCGTTTCTTCTCCGAGTTCTTACCAGTATCATTATTGAGTTATTTGTTTATTAGAAGGAGTTTTCTGTGGATATCGTTTATTCACTGCTTGGAATGCTGATTCATCCGAGTATCTCTCTATTTTTTTAAAAAATTTTCTTCACAGTATTAAGCGAAGCTGGTTTTGCTTTCACCATATTAATTTCAAAGCAAAAATGAATTCATATTATCCTTTCAGTTCAATTTTCCCTTCGAAAGAGTTTGGCTGCACTTAACAAAATTTGTGGAGGCCAAACGGTATATGCAAATTTGAAAAGGCGATATCGCACAACTCTTGATGGAAAATGAAGGAGCTTAAGGCCTCGTCTTCAAGTCCAATACTTAAAATCTTTTTAAATTTTTGTGCAGGTTTATAATTATGGACGAAACATATAAAGGTACATAGGATAAATGTGTAGATACATTCTATTAAAACGCGCCTCTATATGAAGGTTGGGTGGAAATGGCGTGATAACTGGGAATGGCTTGTAACGGTACCCAGTGCTAGAGGAGACAAGTGGAACCGGCGTTGTATTGACATGGAAGCTTACGTCCAGGTCTTACGGCATGTAATATATGGCTGAGGTTAGGGCGGTAACGTGTTTTAAAACGAAGTACCATTATTGAAAGACATTATATCGCATACATTGGGCTATGGTTTTTTTTTTGCAATTCTGCACTGAAATTATATATAAACATAGTTTACGCCATTAATAATCGCTTTTCAGATCTAAATTGGGATGGTTCAGTGTATGGATTTAGTTAAATTCCTGGAAATTGCAAATTCATCGGTTTATTAAGCTTATTGGTTGCAAAAGTTTGGTGGTTAGAGACAATTATTCCTCTCAATGAGATTCAGAGTGAGTCAAATATCGAGCTGCGTTGACTTGCAGAATCCGAACGAGGCATTTCTGAGCTGTTGTATGGATCGACAACTGCCAGATGCGTGCCTTCGAAAGTGTAATTTCAACTCTTATAACAAGGAAGTGGTGTGTGTTTTCACCTTGTCCGATGTTTTCGATCTTTATCTTTTCATCTATTCAGTATCTTCACTAATTGCGTGCTTCTGACGAGTGCGCACTCTCCATTGTCATAGATAGAAAACATACAAGTTCATAACATTTATCAGAGAGGAGCCGCATTGCACTTTAAGAGGGAAGGAATCTGCTGTTTTTTTTTTTCGATGAACGCCATTCAGATGATTTCCACAAGTAATACATAAACGTTTTTTGAATCATAAGGAAATTTATTAATGAAATTTTTGTTGCTTTTTGGATATGATGAATTTAAATCACGATGTTAAATATTATAAACTCGTAATAAACTCTTCTCGTATAAATTATAAATCACGATGTTGCAAGAGAATCTATGATGAATTCATCACCGAGTTGATCCTATGCATTTAGGAAGATGAAGCGAATGATTTAATAGCCGGAAGCGAGCTGAACTTACTCGAACAATAGTGTTCTTAAAATAATGCTCACCGATCCCCCTATCGCCTTAGAGCATTACGCAGGAAAACAACTGCTAGAAGATGAAGAGCACTGTTGTCCCTCAGGACCTAACGCTACGGCGGTTCACACCATGTTACGCTTTTGAACGAGCCGGAAATTTGAATATAATTAAATTGCGGTGCTCTAGGAATCATTCAATGCTTCAAGAAACATGGCAGATTTAACACCGCAAATTCCACGGCTCTCATATCTTTATTGGCTGCCTAAAGGAGGATTAACCTAAAGCAGTTGCCTGGTAAAACGACCTAAATTCGAAATGACAGTTGGGAATGGGGATTTGTTGCAGTTGATAGCGATGTACTTCAAGCAGGATGCTTGTCCATTGGATGCGATGAAGGAGATGCAATTCTGTGCAGCACAAGGACGTGACCATCGTCAGTGTTGTATTCGTAATGGCGTGACCACAACACTTGCTGGCGCAAAATGCCTCGTATTCTGCGACCAACGACCTGGTCAGCAAGTTCATATTTCACTTATCGATCAGTGCGGAAATTTTCCGAATAGCATAAGAGTACAGTTATGTGATCAGCGGTACTAAAAGATTCCTCTTACGTTATGCTGCTTACCTGAGCTAATCGAGTGGTCAAGTCCCTTAAAATAGACACTAACAAGGCTTGTTGATCGGTTGATATTCTTTGATTATAGGAATGAAACCACTAAAAATTGCATGCATAGGAAAGGAAATTGTTTTAATTAATCGGCTGAACAGATGAGATTATAAAGTCATTTTAATAGGCAATGTTTGCACTCTGACTCCTAGACAATATAAAAGGCGAGCATGAAACAACGAGTGCTCATATATTAGTATTTTTGGCACTGACTTCATTGATGTGCTAGATTCCTCTCACCGAGTTCTAGCTCACATTGTCGCGGAAAGGAAATATGCATTAAGTCTGGAACTTATATATTCAGTGCCACATAGTAGAGGACATTCAGCTAATTCATCAGAGAACAATTTTTCTCTTTGCTTTCTACGAGTTACTGAAGCATTACCTCACCTTTGAAAGTATCTCTCCACAGTTGTTATGTCCGAGGAGAATTTTATGCCAAGCAAAAAAAAAAAAAAAAACAAAATGAAACAAAGACTCAATCGCAAAAAATTCCTGAAGTATGGTGAGAGAGAGAGGAAATAAGGATGTATGCTGCAGGAATGGTGACACAACTCGACCTATCCTACTTGTCGTGTTTCGAACGATTCGAAAATATGAAGAGTTGCTTCTGGCACGACATCAATCGCCTCTCTTGGAGAGCGTAATCTTCTATAAAACAACAAATTTTCTCACTGCCCTATATGAACGTAACTCATATTTTGCATTTGTATGCATTCATCATGCAAATATTTGATGTCTTTTCTTATGCAAATGTTGGAACAGTGCTTATCTAAGTGAATCATTGAAATGCATTCTACTATATGATCATTTAAAATTTACTGAGAACGCATAGTTTAAGCTTCGATTTCTATGATACGTTGATTACTATTGAGGCATACTAATTGCGCTTTATTTGAAAAGTTCCTCATTACGGAAGATGGAGATGAAATACAATATCTATAAAACACAGTTTCCAATCGTTAAACAAATCGAGTAAATGAGATAAGGTTTGCGCTCAGAGTAATTCGTGAAATCATTTTAAAGCAGCATCTCAAAAATCAAAAATTTTCTAAGCATTATTGAATGTTTTTGAGGAAAACATTCACCGAGAACTTCGATTGTTTATGGGTAATATTTTCGATTTAGTTGCGAAAATTTCGTATAGTAATTTTGCAGTCATTCTCTAAGATTGAAATCTATGAAGAATTTTCAGTATTTTCATTTAATCGTTGACTGAAAATTAGTGATTATTTTTTCGTCAGAGAAGATTGTAATTAGGTCGCCATTATGAAAAAAAAAACTTTCGAGAGGATTTTTCAACTTATTTTTCCCGAGGGATTTTTTTTTTTTGCTTTGGATTTCATAGTGAGTTTGTTTTTAAAGAAACTTTATGTGAAAGTGAATATCGTTTGTGTCATTGAGCCTTATGTCTTATTTCGTTTCAGCCTTATGCTATCTTGCATTATCGTTGCACCTCTTTGCGATTCGTCTCTTCATCATACTTTCACTGATTTCCTCACTGAAAATTGTTTACTCCGTTCAATTCTATAAATTCATAGACGTTAATGTTTTTTCCTCAATTTATTCTAGACGCTTTCAGCAATTTTTTTATTCAGTCGTTTTGAAAGTACTTCACTATTTTCCTCATCATAAATGAAGTGCCTTTTACCGGTTCCACTCGTGAAAGTCGCTCGTTTTCTGCTATTAGACACGGACATGAAAAAAAAACCTGCTCTTAGTCTCAAATGCTAAGTATGAAACCAAAGAAACGATTGATGTGTGCATGGAATTTTTCACTAAATCGATGCTAAAACAATACAAATAAAGAAGGATTCATGCACTCTTTCGTAGTGAGTGAGCGATGTCGCTTCTTTGAATAGACATTAAAAAATGAGTAAATTTTTATCAAAGGATGCATATTAAAATATCTGCTATTATAACGATGATGGAAATTCGAAAATCGTCCCCTCATTTATTGCATCTTTCAAAGAGGGCATCCAATGTAACAATAAAGTAATGTTGGGATGCTGATTAATACACAAATATTAAACAAAATTAAGAGAAAGATAATTAAGAGGAAGATAATCGCAAGACTTCCGTCTTAAATATAGAATTCCGTCTTAAAATTTAAAATTCGATTTTCTATTAGAGTCGATTTTTTTAAAGGATTGCGACAACACTGAAATTGTTGCAATATTGCTTTTTTTCCAAAGTGATGAGTAAAATGAAAATGATAATATGATATAATATTTGCAAGTGATCATAACTGACACTTCAGATATTCAATGCTGACAGATGAGAATCGTTGAATTACCTCTGAAATGGCTTTTCTGAATTAAAACATATTTTCATAGCGGAAATTAAAAGAGGTGAGTATTTGATATTTTCGAAAAGAATAAACACTTCATTGAAGTATTATTAGCTGTCATTAGAAGTGAGCGCAGCAAACATCTTTAGATGGAATGAATAGGAGCGAAGAAAACTCGCTAGCCTCTCAATTGACATACTTTGCGCTTAGCTTTATGATAGGTGAGGCAAAGAGACGGAAATAAAAAAATCTTTGCACCTCAATAATAACATGTGAAATTAGGCGTTGACACAATAGGCTCAATAAAAAATAATCCAACTATTCAAGCCTTAAATTTCCTCCCCCTCCCAATCCCAAAAAATAAAATTCAAGGTATTGGGGAAATACTCCCTACTTGCAAAAGAAAACATCTCATCATTTTGCGTAGGTCAGCGGAAAGTCAGCTGCTTTCTTGTTCACTTCAAGTAAACAGTAGCGATGCTTGCATCGTAAGGAGAAATTGAGAGGGATAAAGAGTCTTTATTTGTCTGATCTTTTTCGATTTGAGGCAAGCGGTGCGCAGTTGGAAGGATTTTCTTAAGTTGGATCGTCTTGCAAACTGACTTTTCTCCTTTCGTTCTCATACGCTCCAGCACAAAAAGCCATCCCACATCATCTACATGCCCTTAGGAGTACCCCTCCCCCTTCAGTTTCAAAAAATACCTCTAAATTTTACTTCCGACAAACATTCCGACAAACATTCCGACTAGGGACCGTACAGCTAGCGCAACGTCAAAGAATGGACCGTAACCGAGGTTACTTGGCAATCGAGAATGACTCGAATGTTTTCACTAAATAAGCATGCATCTGGAATGCATCCATTTTGGTAGTGTTCAATTTGGAGCAGATGTCATTAAAGTCAAATGCACTATGCTGTAATGAACCTGAACCCGTCACTTCGTAATTTTATGAAAATAAATTCCCTATTTTGTAAAAATTTCAAAATCGCTGATGAAATCTATTTCGACCCGCGATAATTATGGAAGAAAATTTCTATAAACGTCGAAATTTCTGTGTGGAAAGAATGAGTGGCGAAATCGCAAATAGAAAACACTGCAAAGTTTGTGGTGAATTCGATTGTTGCAATTCCATCATTCACTCCTACAGTGATATTCTTTCATGATAGATTCCTTGGAAATTTCTAAAGCAGAATGGGAAACGCATGGATCTGAAATAATTTGGATCGGCTGAGCAATGATCAAATGCCAGCTGTCAATAACTGCTGACTGGTCTTACAATAGAAATTATCGGCTAGCGTGATTTAGCACATACAGTCAGCGTTATTAAAACGTACTCTTGCACAATTACTTTTGAAATTAGAACGCTTGAGGTGATTGAACAGGTATCACACCATACATGCAACATAATGCCTTCAATTTATGCATGCTCATTAATACCAAAGTTATCTGCTATTAGCCAGCTTCTGCTTTCAACTGACACGGCGTTTAGAAGATACCATCTATTCATCCCCATTCTCCTTTGTTGATTAGTGATTTTGGATCAATGAAACCGTCGCTTCGTCAATTCTATATCATCCAGCTTCTTTTTACCTCTATTATTTCTTCCAGTGGACTTCCAAATTTGATATAAACCATCGACGGATATCAGAATGCAGCCCCCCCCCCCTCCTTATATTGAGAAGGATGGAAAAGCAAAACAACGACATGGTCGAATACTTCCGCGTTGACGTTTCCAACAAGCAGAAACCAGTTCTGTAATTTAAAAATTTGTTTGCATTGTGTGGCTGCAATTTCACAACCTTTATATGTGTGTGATTAAATCAATACATTATACGAGTGTGACGATTGAAAAAGCATAAAAATGAAATTGTAAACATCTATCAAATGGCAATAAACGACACTTTGTAAGCAAACGGCGTTATTTTGGAGCTTTGCTCGGAGCAGGAGTGAAAATAATCAAATTGCTTCCGATTCTAAATTCTTCACATATGAGAATATTGAGACATCAAAACGCTTCAGAAGAATTTCTGATGCTTGTAATAATTCTACTTAAGGATTCCTGTTATTTAAGAAACGCCTCACTGAAAGAGTCTTCGACGATTTGGTTGCTTCCACTTAGCAGTACTACAGGGAACAACAATGATCTATGGAAACGAGATGAATTTTTAAGTGGATTTTTCGAAACACTATAAGGGATTGTTGTTCCAACAAAATATTCCAAAAGGCGAACAAGGAATAGTCCTAAAATATTTGCATAATATAATGCCTTAATTAATGCGATGTTGCTAAGAGCATAGAACAAAAGCGTTCCGACTGAAAAATAAACTCTAAATGATGCTGCAGTGGAATAGACCTTGAACGTGGTCTGTAATTCGCAGACATCATACTCAAGTAGCTCTGTGATGAAAAATTGTCTCAAAATGCACGTTAGAAATTCGTGGATACGATTATCCGTCGCGTATACCAAATCACACATCGATCTGTACGCATTCGCGGTGCAACAATTTAATAGGCAAGCATCAAATATGGCACAACATAGGTGTATCATCAATATTAGCTGCTAATTGCATCGTTTCTAGAAGACCAACTGAGTGCAAATAGGGCGTTACTTCCTTCTAAGCCAGTGCATAGATAGTCAACCTATTTTGTTGCTAATTTTATTATCCCTTCAAAGCAGTCAACTCTTTTCGTGAAAATTATGACTTTTGCTTGAAGTTTTTACGAGAACAAACGAATCACTCATATCAACAGATATTTTTGGTACCAATTCAGGCATCTTTTGAAGTTTTTACTTCTTCTTCAGGTTTTGTTCCTTCAGGATTGCTTTTCTTCCGGTTTCTTCCTCAGAATCTTCAGGTCTCCTCAGGTTCTTCAGATTCTTTAGGGTTTCCAGGAAAAAGCTTCAGGAATGGATTGAAAAAATATGTAAATAAAGTAATTCTATTTCGTCTACAAATCATTATAAGTAGTATGATAAGCATCAACCAATTAAAAGATTGAGAGCTCTTCCTTATCGATAGAAGTCTTACAGCTACCTTTTCTTTTGGCTGTCTCTCTTCGTTATCGGAATGCATAGTACGAGAGCGATTGTTCCCTAATGTAAGACAACTGCAAAGGCTATGCTTTCTCATTTTTGATTTCTTCTGCACCATTAGCGTATCCTCAACTGAATACTTCGTTTTCCGTTTTATCTCACTTATTCAGATTCACTCTTATGAGAGTAGAATATAAGAGGTACATTTTTGAATAAGTTATCGATAGTGCTAGTGATATCAATTTTTAAAACAATTGCTTGCTGCATCGTAACAACTTTTTTTACCTCTAATATCAATAAATTTAATAGCTAGTGATTACCTCATTGCAATATATCACTATATATTTGATCACTATATAGTCCATTACTAACACTGATGGTGTTTGCATAAAAACCACTTTAAAAACGCTCTTATTGATTTATGGTAGAGAGCCGGCATGATCTTTATTCATCACTCAAATTGAGGAAATTCATTAGTGAATTTCTTCAATATTGGCAATATCAAAACTATCATGATTCCTATAGAAAATCATTCATAGTTGTGATTTATGGCGCAATCTATAATTCAGTGTTTTTTGTTCACAAAAAAACAACAATGGATCGCGAATTTCTGAAGTGAGAATTTCAAATTCATTAGTGAGTATGGAACCTTTCTTGTGAGGAACTCACACAGCATCGAGTAGATGAATCTTATGACTTCATCGTTTGAAATTTATTCTTCGTTTGATTTATATATTTGTTTGAACGCTCGTAGTGACCGCTGCTAATAGATGGTCAGCTGCTGTGGTCACTGAATGAGGGACCAATCGGATGAATTCTAAACGCTCAAAAATGTGAAATCAATGTTATTAAGGAAAACTAGCGGCGAGCTATTAGCAGTCCATCGATGAGTTGAACTCCTGCGCATGCGATGATTTCATAGCATATGCATATCGTCACCAGGACGTTAATAAAATATTCTCATATAAGCTGCTGAAAAGCTGGACTACTGAGGCAAAGACAACGGCTAAATATGCGGACTAATTTGCGTGATTTGCAAATTGAGTGGAAGCAAAAATAGGTGGAAAAATGGCGAAGGATTATTGCACCTTATCCCAATCTCTGATTAATTTCGTGATATATTCGTGATAACGTTTTCTATGAGGAAATTTCTAAGCTTAAACCTCTCTCCCTAATCGCACAAGTTTCGATTAACAAAACGTCATGTGGATTTTAGTTTCATGCTCCACGACACATGCAACATATTTGTGGTAAAATATGAGGTTATATTGGATCGTTTTATAGCTATTCACTACAAACAGATGATCCTGACGTGAGGTCAAGAACTTCTACTAAGATCACAATTTTTTTTTGTTGTTGTTAAGCTAATTGATGTCTTTATTTTTAAGTTGTATTTTCCATTGTAATGAATTTTTTGAAGCTCAAGAATCATCAGCTTATTCATTTTGTTCTCTTTCATCAAATGATTCCAAAAATATAATACTGATGCAATGAAATGAACGACAATTGCATTTTGAAGTGATTTCTGAGATAAACACATCGATTTTGCACTTTGCGCAAATATTTGCTTAGCACATCTTGCAATAACATTTACAACATATTGCATACTAATGAGTTGTCATGCAACAATAATATCGCCATATTGAATACAATTTTTCAACGAGTTGGTGATACTATTTAGAAATTTATATGAAGTAATCCATCATCTAGTTTCTTTTGACAGTTCTCGTCATTACAGGTCCGCTTTCATTGTTGCGATTAACGACTACCAGAGGGATAGGTCAGAGCAATGGCACGGATGCAATGAAATTGGACTAATTATTCGTTTCTCTCATCCACATTTGCTATTTTCCGATGACATTCGAACACTTTGCGATAGCAAATATTTAAAAACAATTCCTGCGTATAACCAACCTTAAATGTGCATTTTCAGTCATGATTTTCGAGCGCTATAGAGAGACTATTCGCTCATTCGGGAAACTCCTAAGACGGAAAGAAAAATCAGGATACTGGGCTTCTGTATAGATGTACAACATGGAAGCAATGGATATCAGATCCTGGAATGGCAAAAGAACAATGTTGTCCCTTAGAATCTCAATTAAAAATGGCAGCATTTTAGCAGTGAGCAAAGCCAAATATTGCTTTCCAAGTAACGAAAAGAAGCGAAGACGCATGCCAAACGACTGGCACAACGGTATTGCATTGTGCTGGATTTGGCCGACTTATTTCATATGAGGTAATAGAAAACAAAACATCCTAAGCAATATGTCGACCTTTCGACTGATTTGACCTTTCGTAACAGCCTTCGCAAAATTTGTTCTGATGCGACCGCAATGATCGCAAAGTGGGCCCGAAATTTCAGATTAGTGTTTCTTCTAGAAGTTGTCGAAGCAACCTAATAGATGCTAATGTCTTGCCTTCTGCAGGTTACAGACAGTTACATGTACAGTGACTTATATATATATATATATATATATATATATATATATATATATATATATATATATATATATATATATATATATATATATATATATATATATATATATATATATATATATATATATATATATATATATATATATATATATATATATATATATATATATATATATATATATGCCCGTTAGTATGCAAATCCCAAGTTTTAGTAATGAGACTACTCAAAACCTTGAGATTCTATCGTCATTAGAGACTTTTTCTACTAATGCCCCTAATTCCGTTCCTTTCGGAGTACAGAACTCTGCAGAAAAGTAAGGACAAACTCCGCTCCTCCCCTCAGCGACTCCTACGCCCATGCATCCGTCAAGAATACGATGAAGATGTGGCAAATCATTACAAAGAAAATGACATCTGATTGCCTATTTCACCTCATAACATCGGCCAGTCTCTTACTGCTTACACCTTATCAAACATGCGCAACAATGCGCTCATATTTTGTGGCCGATCGGCGTAAGGTGCATTCCAACCAATCATAAAACGTTTCAGTCGTCCTATCATATCCCAGCACCTTCAGCTGCTTCTAGAGTTGAAATATCAATGTCACAACGTATATGGCGCAATGCAATCAGTTTCCGCAAGTCTAGTTCCGGTGTATTTCAGTGAAAACTACCAAACGATCAGCGTACAGGTACATACACACATACAACACATAGGGTATAAACTTCCCGGAGTAAACTCACCATGATGTGCTTTCCTCGCACGAATTTTCTTGGAAACGTTCCAAATTTCAAACATCGACAGCGTTCAGTATTTAGTCGCAAGTGCTGAGTGAGTCAGCAGTGGTTATTCCAGTTCTCTTAAATGCATTAACTGTGCAATAATACTTTTTACTCGTAACCTAGTGTTTGAAGCTGAAAAGTAAGTTACCATAATCTTGTTGTATCTGTAATGTTTAGTCTGTTACCTTTAAATTTCAAATCATTATCTCAATTAATTCCTGTAGCGACAAAAATTTTGTCATATTGCACCTTCTTCATTGGTTAGTGTATAAGGCTGAAGGGAAGAGGTTGTTATGTCGCGAAAATTTTCAAATAGGAAGTATTTCTGCATGTCTTTTTGCTTTTTATTTAAGTATCATCAAATCAACCAACTTTGTAATGACAACTTTATTCATTTCCTGGTCATCACACCAACTATTGCGGAAATTGTTTAGTAAATATGTGATCATAGATCGTCACTATTTTGCCAACACCTGTCTTAACCATCTATCGAATACGAGTGTTCAGGCAATGCGACCACAATATTTGCATATTTCTGCATTATTGAATACAATTCGTGATGTTAGTGTGATTCGCATTGCCATCTTCTCCATTCCATTCATTAATCGCTTCATTTTTATTTGTCCTTCTGAATACCTGAAATTATTTTCGTAAATTTAAATGCTCTCATCATATCTCAGACCAATTTCAACTCTACGACTAAATGCGTTACGATGATATTCTTTATTATTGAAAAAAATAGTAGAACATAAATTCTACACTTTATCGTATTTTATCGCCTGAATTGTTGTGCTACTTCTTCCTAATAGCTTATTTTTCCTTTCGATCACTTTTGTTTTTTAATTTCACAGAAAACATTTCTTGTTGATAACATTTCAGTGCACCTGTTGTATTCGGTGGTTTCAAGATAAGTCATAGCTGAACAGGCTAGATGAAAGAGAATCCTCGAGTCTGAGGCAAGCAATGTCTATATCGCTTGATGGAGTTCATCGCTTATTGCTTGTTTTATCTCGTATGCCTTAGCAGATCTCGCTTAATGTTCGCCCCTTATGTCGATGTGTTAATTCTTTTTTTTTTCTTGCATCAGATTCACTCATATCGTAGTAAGTAGGCATTTGCCTTCATCTCACAATTTGCGATGTTTTCTACTGCACTAATAAATCCCCTAATTTATTTACTTTCCTCTGTTGCTGACGCTTCGGTTCTGTACGAATATTTTTGTCATGAAGGATTAGAAAGGAAGAGGAGTATTACTTTGAGGAATAGATGATATTTTTATTCAGGAATGTAAATATAATTTAATATTTTCGAATTGCCTAATTAAAATGACGGATCCTTACTCGTATTCACTATCTCAAAAATAGGTTACTCGATAAACTTAAGCAACGAACGAGAAATGAAAAGTATCAATTGTAATTTTTTGTATGAAATATGAGATTTTTATGAAAGACCCAACTATTTTTCTGCAAAATATCATTGAACATTTTTTCTTTCATAACTTAATCTACCGCGAATTTGTTTCCTCTTTTTCTGAAAGTTTCGCTATTGCATCTCAATTTTACCTGGGAGCAAAAATTTTTTCGATTTGCTATGGAACTCACAAACGTTGCGGTTCTTGTTTGATTGCCTATTCATGAGCGTTGACCTCTCAAAATTTTCTCTCCTTGTCGGTTTCAGTAAACACTTTTCCTCTCACTGCTGTTAGCCACTCGTTCCTTTCCTCTGCTCTTCCTCTCTCTTCTTCAGTTCATTTTCACAGCGCATACTGTATATGAATGAATTTGATTTCCTCATTGCTCGTTTTACTTGCTAAGCGCATTATGCCGACATCGCTTCCATGCATATGCGCACTTGTATGCATCTCTCCATCCATCATTTTCAATTGTGATGTTTTAACGTTCAACCATGAAATGTTTAAGACATATTATTCACTCTAAGATAAATATTGAGAATCTTCTGATTTAGTTTACCTGCTTCCTGACAACTTTCAAATATAAACTATGCAAATTTTATCATACAATTCATCAACTACAAGCAAAAACGACCTTTTTACCTGAAAATTCCTCCAGTCGATTGATCATTTTTAAGGGACACATTACCATCTGCTCTTTCATTGATCCTCGAGAATTGATGAGGACAATTTACCCAGCTATCTGAATTATAATTAAATCATCTCTAGCGCTTGTTCCCGACCTATAATCGTTTAATCTCGATATGCAAAATCATGGTTTTAGTTGATCGTTTTCGGTTGGGTTTTCTATAATGTTGAGCTTTTTTAAGTAGATCTCAGTTTTGTGTTTCATACTTTCAGTGACTATTCAAAATGATTTCAACTTATAAAGATTGCTTCTGATTTGATATTCACAAATATGAGCGGGATCACTATGGAAGCAGTAAAGAAATGACGTCATTTAATGTATGCTGTCGTTTGCAGTTGATTAGAGCGTCACCATGAGCGAAACTGATTTTGGTGATTATGAGGGGAAAAAAGTTAAGCTGATTACACTAACGAATAGTAACGGTATGCGAGCTGAACTCATCTCCTATGGGGCAACACTTAAGAGCCTTATCGTAAAGGACAAATATGGCATCGACCGCGATGTTGTACTCGGATACAATCAAATGAACGGTTCGTTTTCATTCCACAATGAAACAAATGAAAAGATATACCATTGGAGCAGCCATGGCATTAAATTTTGCGATTTCGCTTATGATAGTAATGAACAAAATCTTTATTTATACAATAAAGGAAGTATGGAATCGCACGTCGGTTACAGTATATATATATATATATATATATATATATATATATATATATATATATATATATATATATATATATATATATATATATATATATATATATATATATATATATATATATATATATATATATATATATATATATATATATATATATATATATATATATATATATATATATATATATATATATATATATATATATATATATATATATATATATATATATATGCGAGCTTAATAAATTAGCAACTGATAATAAAACATGCTGTCGCTAAACATTCAAGCATTTATATATCACTAAACGTTTATTCATGCAAATCATAAAGGAATAATTCGTTTTGTATGGTCGGAACGATGTAACATGCACCGGGGCCGACTTGCAAATAAATGCACACTTTTAGACACATTGAAAGTTTCTTCAAAAGCACATAATCAATTTGAATATTGGTACAAGCATCCACGTAAGATAGATTTTAACCACAAGATAATTTTTGCTATCGCTTTAATTATTCCGGAATTAAAACTACATATCAGGCAAACGAAGGAAGATAATTGCAAAGGGGAAGTAGAAAAATCCAGAAAAAAATGTTTGCTGTACGAAAATTTTGAATTCTAATCCACAAAATTTTCAAAATATATTACTTTCAAAGAAATTTTCTAAAGCATCGTTTTTTTTTACTTTTAGTGCTGAATTCGATTATTAAACATAGTGGTTTTTTTTGTGGCGTCAAGATGTTATTTAGAACCGACGCTAACGATTATTTTTGTTGAAGGTTTCATTAACGATGATGTATTTATGGGAGCAACTGTAGGACGTGTTTGCAATAGGATTGCATATGCGAGTTTCGAATTGGATGATAAGAAGTACCATTTGCCAGCGAACAATGGCAAGCATCACTTGCACGGCGGAGGATGTCTATCGAAGGTTTGCCAAATTACGTTTAAGTGATGAACTGTGCTGTTTTGCAGTAGAGAGGGGCAATAGGAGGGGGGGGGGGTAGGAGGGGAGATCCCCGAGAATTTAGTAGTAACCTGTTGGAGACTTCGTACAAGTAAAACTTATGAAATTTCTAGCAATATTTGCCCGCACAAGCCTCATGAATGGATAAAAAAAGGGTCTTCAGAAGATTGTCTCAGGAGAGAAAACGGTCTTCAGCTATCCCATATCATTCTAATTTATTCTCGTTGCACTGAAAGGGGATTCTGGCATGTTTTCAAAAAAAAAAAAAGAAGCGAAGTCATCTTTGAATTGTTGCACTTATATTTTTGCATTGAAACAGTGCTTATATATCAATATTTTACTAATGTATCGATTGGGTAACCATGCTGCATTGAAGAGAGGAAACAATAAAGCTGCCACTTCAGGGCATATCATTGAAATTCGTGTTAGCGATCCCAAGATTTAGCGTTAAAGCGCTATGTTGTTTAGTATGAACAACAACTCATAGATTGGCATTTGCTTTAAACGACTATCTTCTCGATTTGTCTCTTGTTATATCAAGCCCTTTTGAATATTGCTCTCTTATATGCAAATGCTACACTTATTTTCATTAAATATTCGTTGAGATTCGAAGTGGATTATTTTCAAGTAAAAGTTGGTTGATGTTTGCTCTTCTTTTACGACCTTCAGTTGCGTATATGTGTTCTTTTTCCTCATAATACACAAACTTTTGCCTTATATATTTTTTGAGAATGGTTGCAGTTTTGTATCATTTTGAAATGACTCATCCTTTCGCATTCAAACATCAAATGCTCGTCTAACAAAAATATCTTTCCCATTTTCTTCTCTAATTTAGAAATTAAAAAAAAAGACTTTTCAAAAGATAAAATATAAAACCTTTTGTGATTAAAAAAAAGAAAATTAAACGGAATATGATTGTTTTTCTTCAACAATAGCAGCGTTGTGGATACTCCTATTATTGAACATTAAACTTCAACATTCATATGTGGACGATTCTCTTTGTATAGAAACTATGTCAGTGTATTTTTAAAAAGCATTCTTTGATTTTTTTTTTCTTAGCGTAAAATTTAGTTTTCGACATTTTGGTACAAAACTCTAAGATCTATGTAGAATTATTTCAAATAATTGCAGAGAGTTTGGGAAGTTTACGAGATACGTCAATGTGTTGGGATGCAATCGGTAAAATTCACAACGGTGAGTCGAGATGGTGAATTCGGCTATCCAAGCGATGTTCGTTTTGAGGTGACTTTCGAGATGAACGATTACAACAAACTCAATGTTCTACTCGAAGCATTCTCGTTGAGTGACACCAACACCATCGTTAATCTCACTATTCATCCATATTTCAATTTAGATCCTCAGGTAATAAATATTTATTTGTGTAAAGTCAACACTTTTACAAATGAACAATTTAAAGTACGTTAATGAGAGGGGGTTTACAAGATTTTCTCACTCGGAAAAGACTCCTCAAAGAAAGCATTGAATGATCTTAAAATATGAATTTTCCTGATGATGCGCTCGTCACCGAAGTTTTTGATCACCATTTTAATGCGAGTCGTTTTGACGCAGTTGCATTTCCCTTTTGATACAGAGAACTTTCGATCTATAGGCAATTCCAAGCAGTCAGACTGAGTACATTGAGCATCTTACGTTGGTGATTTCTCCGACAGTCTTTATTTATTGATATTATATCTTCCATATTCTTAATTGCAAAATAAGCATAAGCTGAAAACAATCCATATAGGAACTGCAGTATTTAAATAATTACACATCAACTCCAACGATTATAACAGATTGTCGAGTTTCGTTGCTCGGAAACCTCTTGGATCAAATTCGATTCCAAGCAAGGTGGCATCAGAAGTTCATTTCGTAATCTCCATGTTGAACCTTGTTTTTCCTCGAACAAATAGCGCTAAGGGCATGAAGATCCACATTTTTTGAAGGTTTTATCAGAAATTTCTGCCGAATTCTGGAACATTGAATGAGCCCAACGTTTTACTTGGACGATTTTGATTCAAATAAAAGATTGAAAGATTCAAAGCAAAGATTCAAATAAAAGCATAGGCTAGTAGTGCTAAACGTTGTCATTTAATTATGAGAAGTAGGCGTAAAATATAATTGCAAGCAATGCTCATCTTCTCTCGAGAATATTCCACTTCTCTCCATAAGTATGAGGTGCAGAGCGACTCAAATCCGCAGTTCTATTCGCAAGCCGTGTTTGTAATTCTGACATTACTGGGAACGTTACCTTATCCACAGTTAGCACTCTAGCATATGCTTTTATTTGAATCTGTGCTGTTATTCCCTTCTTCGGTACTAGCGATTGTTAGAGAGCTTTGTACTTGGTTATTGTATAAGTTTTAATGTGCAAAACAAGGGAGGGAAATATCGCATCGGTGATATTTTTCATTTCAATAAAGCAAAAATATGTAATTTGTTTCAATCATTGAATGATGTTGCCAAGAATAATAAACAGATGTGGGACGACAAGATAATACTGGCTTATTTGAAGGCGAGTGCAGATGTGCTAGATCACGAACTGTCGATCAAAGCAAACACATACCTTCCGGTTGATGAAACGGCGCTTGTGACAGGTATGGCATTGTATAACCTATTGAACAATTTCAGAAGGATCCCATTTAAAGGGTACTGTTTCGAGGGCACTTTTTGCCGGTAGTTTGAAGGCATTTGCTTCCCTTAGTCGATTCAATGACATTAAAGGATGTTTTCTGTAGGAAACTTCACTGACACGTATTGGCTTTCCTTAATAGGTAAAATGCATGAACATATAACAGAATCGGGTAATAATTTAACATTTGTGATGATGGAACGAAACAAAGCTTTGGAAGCATTCGGATGGGTCGCACCAAATAGGGAGTTCTGCATGTGTAGAGACGCATTGAAGCGATTCAGCATACAATAGTGTATGGCCATCCTGGCCGCCATACTTGGCTGTCCTGGGTGTTCACTGTATGTATACCGTAGGTGGATTTATAGGAGTTAATGCTGCTAGTATATAGGTGGCAGAAGTTCGGTCGTTCTTGTTTTGGATAGCCAACTAAATAAATGAACGTTTCATGTTGTGGACAAAAGTCATACCTCACATCCACCTTCCAAGGAAACTGCGTTGGTAGAGTAGATATACATTTCATTTCCATATTTATACGCCTCGACATTAATAGCACTCGCAGCTTGAAAAAACTGACAAATATAATTCGAGAGGAAACGCTTAGGAAGATGGAAAAGGGGCATAAACAAGCTTATAGCATGACAATCTGAAATAGGAGTGCTATACGCCTGTTTATGTTCATACTAGTCATTAAGTGACGCTTCAAAACAACGTTTAGAAGTTAGACTTTCTAACTTTATCCTGAATTCATAATTTGTAGCTCTAAGAGTTGTTGTGAGTGTTTTGACGATCGTTCTACTTCTTCTTTGAAATACTCTAGAGTGAGCATGTGAAAAGTTTTCATATGTTTCCGTTTTTGGGACGAATCCTCAATTCTTGAGCCCAACCATGACGAATTTTATTTTAGATTCTATTCGAGAACGCTTCCTTTTCAGGTGAGATATGCTCGCTGAATGGTGACCTAAAGAAACTGCGTGAAGGCGTCTGCTTAAATGAACTCAAAACTACCGCAGCCATTGATATCGATAATGACTTCATTCTTGACTGCAAACCTGGGGACGAAGCGCTGAGGTTTTGTCTATAATTTTTTTCAACTTATAGATAAGCGTTCAAAACGATGGTTTCAGGAACCAATAAGAACCCATTCCAGGTCTAGGTCTTGAATGTCATCGCTTATGAATCGAGTAAATTTCGAGCTAGACCGGTTCCAATTTCCCTAAGTGTGAATGGGAGTGACGATTTTCGAAATGCACTGACAAGAAAAGTTATCTTCATTCTATAGTATGGGATATATCTTTCCAATGAGAAGCTTGCCACAGAACTCAAATGTTTGCGCGATCTGTATAAGAACGACAACTTTCTTTTTATATCTTTTCAATTCGATAACGAATTTTATACATAAACGATTGGTTCCTGAGTAATTCTGCTCGCAATCCTGAATTAATTGTCGCTATGGCGGGTATATCTTCTTCATTATTTACAAGTTTGACCGTATTTTCGACTCCTCATATCCGACCTATATTATGTTTTCAGCTAAAATTCTTGCTCATTATGAAATAAAATATTTTGGCAGCTGTGAGTGGTAGCCTGTTAGCTTAGGTAATATCGTCGTGAATGCACTTCAGGTTACGAAGTGAGCGATCAGGTATTATATTGGCCGTATCAACCAGCTATCCGATTATTCACCTTTATCTCGCCCAGCATTTCAATAATGTCAACGGCAAAATCGCGCAACCATACGGCAAATATGCCGGTATCGCTATTGAGGCTCAAAAGCATAGTAACGCTATCAACATTGTAAGTGATTTATTACTTTGTAGTGAATACTATGGAAAGTGGCTTTTATATGAGAATCAAGCATGGAAATAGTATCAAACATCAACGATAGAGTCCCTCAATACCTTGTTGGGCTGAGCACTGTGCCACCTTGCAGATTGGTACTTTTTTTGCAATATCGAATAGAATATACGGTAAGAACTCAAAATCGGTGCGAGAAAGAGAGGCATACGAGGCACACAGGGATTTTTTTAAATCGTCAGTGTATCTCCTTGTGTCACTTTCTTCCACTTTTTCATTTCATTTTTCTTTGGGGCCAGATTCGGACGGCAGCACGGATAGAGTTTTGCATTTCTCTGCCCAACAAGAAATTTTGAGTTTTCGAAATTCTCAAGTCGATTTTAAAAGTTAGATTCGATCGTTTCGTCGACCATTTATGAAGAAATAAAATTTTTGAAGAGAAATTTTTGCCAACACTGCTTCCTATCTCTCCATGGCCAAAGGAAAGCTTCTGCTGCAGTGCCTTTGGAAGTAAAAATCGTCGTAACATAATAGAATCACGCTGTTCTTATCATAATAAAAGTGCAAACTTCGAATTCTATGAGTGAATCAGTTCCTGGATAGCATAACAAGGGGCCACCGAGATGTTTTTCGTCTAGAAGAGGCGCTCAGAAAATTGCTGAAATGAAATCCGCTGTCTTAGTGAATCTGTGAGAAATCTCGAGACTCTCGCTGATAGATTTTCTTTAACAAGGCTAAAATAGCATGAAATCCTGCATTCACGACCATATGGAGCTAATGTTTGGGATAAGAAGATAGGATGAACAACTAACGCTTAATAATTGCTTATTTTAGCCTCATTTCCCGTCAATCGTTTTGAGTGGTCATTCGAAGTACTCGGAATGGATCTCTTTCAGCTTCACCTCTACATCCACTAGGAACTGATGAGCGTTCGATATGTTGACGTTTATTATGTGATAGGTGCTAAGTATATGTGTTTAAATTTAAAAAATGAAGAGAATATTTGACTCGTAATAAGGAACCTACTTAAAATGAGATAGCTATTCAAGTAAAGTGGTTACTTTATAGGCCATTTCATCATAACGAAATGACCCGTTTCACTTTCAAATTCCACACGGTACTCGTTGAAGATCGCTTATTCATCACTGATAAACTAACATTTCGAGCATCTTCGAAAGCAATTGCTATCACTTATTTTTTCGTTCAGCAGATTTTTATGTGAAAGGTTTTTTTACGGCTATTGTTAAGTGCAACAATTATGTTTAAAAATTTCGTTCAGCAGATGCACTGTAAAGAGTCATGTTCAAAGAATCGAATCAACTTTTATAACTCATCAACTATGAATATCGTCAGATATTTGAAATATTATCGAAGAATAACGATTTTTTGTTCACTATTTGTTTGTAGTACTGTATAACTTAAACGTTTGCAATTTAATAGTGATTTTTTTGAAGATATTGAAATTCGTGATGGATTGACTTGGAAATTTATCCATAAACGGTGGTACTAGGAAGTTTTTTTTTTATATGTTTAGCGTTAATGACTTAAATTCAAGTATGACCTAATGAAGTTGTTTAAAATCTTCAACAAAAAGATCGAACGCTTTTAGATTCTTATAACTTGAAGATAAGTGGGAAGCATCCCAGAGGAGATGCCATGATATTGGGTTCTAGCGGATCGCCTATATGACTAACCGTTCCTATTCCACTGTTAAAAACAATTTTTTAAATAGAATTCATTTTCGTGCACTTCTACAAATTTACCTCAAAAAAAGCGCATTACGATGATATCTTCTCCGGCCTGTATCCGTAGGTATATGTGTGTACGCTTAAGTATGCAAATACGTATGCATCTTTGTTTGTCTCATAATTTCACTCAAGAAACATTGAATGTAGAGCTGTGTAATCCGCCTTGTCCACTTTAAAATGAGTCCTTTTATCGATAATTGAAGTTATTTTATGGATTTTTATGAAGTTATAGGCGTGAAAAAAATTACATGTATTTCACATCAGTGGATTTTTTTTTTGTTTTACAACAATCAAATTATGGAAAATTATGCAAAAAACTAACTTTTAAATGAAGGATTTGTAGATACGATAGGATTAATTAAACTTTGAACATGCTATTTGGCATATTTGTTATTTATTAGTGACCTGTGGAACTCGTTGGTGTGTAGACGGATGCAAGACCACTCTTTTTCATGTTAGTTTCTCTGGTATGCTTCTCTATGTGTTTTATGATCCTTTGGCTATAAGGTGGGAATCCAACAGGTGTGAAACGCATCCAAACTATCATATAACTTCAGTTTCCTTCGAAGGTAATGGATCAGTTTGAGAAATGCTATGTGAGGTCAACCTATGATGGACATTACACCTGCAAAATTTCCCAACTCTGCTTTCACGGGCTGCTAAGCTGCAACCATTACAGATAGGTGGACGTATGTGCCCACATACATAAGCGCAGATACGGTATCGGGGCTTTGCGAAGCATCCTTTCACAAGTGTACGTGGTTGAATGAAACCTTATTATGATGACCAAGAGCGAAGATAAACATCTGCGTGGGCTCACATTCGAGGATGAAAAGGGACTGGTTCAGGCCCACTATATTTTAGTGCCCATGGTGAGGGATTTCGCATGAGCTGTTATCGCGTTGTCTTTTTTTCATCGTTCCTGCTTTCACTTTCAATCAAACTTTTCTTGTAATGCGATAAATTGTTTCTCCAACTTACTTTTGTGTCGATGGACTGTTTCGTTTCGTTTTGCAATTAGTTTGCTCTAAAAAGGAAATATCTTCGGAAGTTTTCAATAATGATTTGGTATGCCTCCCAATGTCAGAAAGTGGGAAGTGCTGATTTTGCTGCTGTTTAGAGATTGCTGCCAATAAGTACAGTGATATTTCAGGATATCACTCTTCCATTCACGGGAAGTCCTATCTTCAACCAACTCAAATCATCAAAACTATCAATAGAAGATACTTTAACTTCTTATGTAATGCAGGAACATATCTGTAGTTAAGAAGTAAGCAAACAAATTTTCATAGCATTTTGCTCCGCAATTGGCTACACTGCCTTAAAATGACTAGTCATCATTCTACAATCTTCATGAATATGTACGTTCACATTTTATAATACTTCAAACTTGAAGGAAGCGAAATTTTAACGGAGCACATTATAAGGGGGTGGATGCAATGCATAAGATCAATGAAAGGATAGTTGTCGGTGAAGACATTTGCCGCAAATGACTCTTTGATAATCGCGTTATTCTGAGCCGAGCTACAAGTTGGCTTTAACATAAGGATATCAACCATGCAAAAATCGTTACCCATGCAAAAATATGCCTGACATTTCTGAGAAAATCACAACAAGCTAGATTAGCATAGCTTTGCTTCAGGTCTTTTTTCCTTAACTGAGTGCAGGTATGGCGATTCGTTCTGTAGATACCTGCATTGTGACGCACTTATGGATTCCTGCATATTCTTTTCGCCTATGCTTCACCTTGAATTTGGATAACTGTGATCTATAAGTATGCAGTAAACGTCTGCCCTTGGTTGAGATCCAATCTCACTTTAAGTACACCTCCGTGCAGTTTGCATATGCGAACAAAAAACATATATAAGCACCGTATGAGATGAGCAGTCCATTGTTTCGATAGTGCTGCTACCGAGTGGTCGCTTCCTTTTTCCATTGGCGCCAAAGTAATCAATTGCGCGATCGCTCGCCTGGACTCGGTTTGTCCCATCTTATTTGTACTCAGCCAGTGAAATAAATATAGAAACGGCATGAACTTTAAAGCTATTTATTGATGCATCAAGAAATCATCTCATCGTTGCACTGCACAGTGTATCAGATCGTCTTCTTCTTTATGGAGCCCATGTTAAATATTGCACCATATAAGACCCCTAATATCTTTCACTGTTTGCTTCGGCGAATGATTCCTCAAGTTATTTGAGGAGGAGCCGATAACGTCCATTTGATAAGCTCTGATAAATGAAGAGAAGACAACTCACAGCTTTATATGTACACATTGGTTAAAAGAACAACGATAATGCAAATACATATAAAATTATGATGGAGTGACTTGAAATCGTTCTTCAAGCTATAACTCTTTCAAACTGCGTGTTCGGATAAATTTGGTAAGATTTGTCGCCGAATTTAGAATGTGCGGTTGCGAAAAGGTGCAAACAAAACAACAGTCTTCACTTTTAATCGTTCAATTATTCACATATAGCAGTTGAACGTTAGGAAACGACCGCATTTTAGTTTTTTGAGTTTCCTTGGGGGAATTTGAACTGACCAGTCAGTCTCTGTCTATATCCAGGAGATCAAGATCGGAGTGATCAATTTGGCAGATCATTTATGATGCTTTAGCCAGCCCCTTGGATGATGACCACCACTGCGGTCCGTCGGGCCTAGCGATCGGGTGCAAGAAAACGTCCTAATTAACGAGCAAAACATGCACTTTTGAATATTATGATGAAGGTTTAAAGAAGCGAAATCTCACAAGATAAGAAATCATTGACCGAAAGGTCAAACGACAAAAGTTGTCGACGAATGGGCTCTATTCTGCATTGTGTGAATCGCAAAATGAATCAGTTTTTCACAGTAAACATATTAAAACTGCTTTCATAAAAGAAACTTTTGCATGGATTTCAATTTGCAAAAACACAAGCCATTATCTCTGAACCGTGATAAAATCAAATGCTCATTTATGTAATACGATAGAAACATTATGCACTCAATGTTAGACTTGATGTGCATAAATGTTTCATGTTCCTTTGTAATGCTTGATTTGTTACTTGCTTTATGGGCAGCATTTTTCAGCACGTGATTGCTTATAAATCATTTTGTTCGTTTGTGTCGCAAAATTTCAACAAGAAAATCGCTAGAATTAGATTTGCTAAACTTGTACGTAACAATAGCTTAGAATAGCGACAAGAGCATTCCACACCTTGAACAATGAACTTCAAAAGCATTCAACGCTGACCTTATCTTCATCCCATATCAGTCGAGAAAAACAAATTTTTTATCGGATTTGCACGAACGGTCGGATTAGGCAAAAAAAAAAACGAATGAAGAGATTTTCTTTATAATTTACTACTTATTAACAGCTCATCAAATTGACAACTTAAGCGAACGAACTATAGTAGCGCATATCTCGTCGACTTCATCGGCATTCTTCTGCTCTTGTTTCTTATCTTATATATTAGCACAAACCATTCGCAATTGTGCTATCAGTCAGACTTCAGGAGAGTTATTTTCGAATCATAAAGAAATCCCCCTTATTGCATCATATTATTTCAACGTTCCATATTCTACCGAGAAAATTTTCAAAAATTAGAACTGCTTATAGATCTCCGTGGAGTCATCATAAGAAAAAAAATATTCTGAAATAATTTCCTTTAAAAAATGGTCTCGAAGCTATTATCAGTTATCGCCGAGCGTTGGCAAGGCTCGATTAGGGAACGGCTCACCGATCATTTGCTGCGTCCTATCTTCATTAACGGCGTTGAAGTCGGATTCGCGTAAGTTACGCATAAATGTCCAAATGATTTCTACATTCACGGATATGCAATATATAATCGTGCTTTCTAATGTTATGCAATATGGCTGATTGTACTGTCTACAAAAACTTTCACCTTTTGTCTGTGAGAGAAGGACTACAAATATTGCAATGCGTTGCATTAAAGGTGATATGATAATTATAAGTGTTGGATGACTTCACGGTTGCTAACATAATGTCTTTGATACGGTTGATCCGTCGTCTCCAGGAACCAGTGATTCGGCGACAGAGTGTTTCGTAGAGAGCCACAACGATAAAAACTCCATTGCCAGCACGTCGTCTGCTCGCTCGAAACGAACCACTTACCGCTTTGCGTTTAGTGTTTCTTTAAGATTCATCCTCGACATTTGACCACTATTGAAGTGAAGAGAAGTGCAAGCAGGCGCCCACAATTGTAGGGATGTTACAAGAGAACACACATTAGTGCACTTTACAGATGCCACTGTCGGAATGAAGTCAAGCTTCTGAGTGAACCCCTGCAAGCTTCGTCCTGCGCAGTATCGCTAAAATGACATTTGAGCCGTACAGTGCAGCATGTCATCAAGCAGATTCGCTAAATGGTGGCTCATCAGTGCCAGCTATCGGTTGGCTAATGAATGGGACAACCAAAATATGAGCCATCATCCTCTTTCGTCCCCTTTTGTGATATGTCCTACACGTGTTGGATAGCGCCATTTTTCAGCATCTCTTTTGTGTTTTGAATGCCACATTAATGTCATTATTGACTGTGAAGATTGGATCTCTGTGCTTTTGAGCTATTTAAACTTTTTGATTTGCATATAAGGCAAAGCTTTCGTGAAATCATTGAAGGATTTGTTTAATCAGCCAACTCAACTACTTTGCCTCACCAATACACAACGGCTTATGGTCGCATTTTTCGCTTTCATAGGGTAACTGTGAGTTGTCCACTCGGGGCAATCTTTTTGTTCGATTATAACCGATAATGAATCCGGATCACGCAGTGCATCCTTCAAACTCTTTTTCTGTCGCCTTATTTTGGATATTTTGAGTGGAGTGGATATTTTGAGCGTTCTTTTCCAGCTACCTTGAGCGCGCTGAGAACATTCTGCGTTTCGTTTCTCTTTAGTGGACTCTTGACAGTGATCGTAATTCTCAGCCTTCTGTCATAATAGCCGATATCGCGATCGCGTCGTCAGTGAGAAAAATAAATTATAAGCGGATATGGCTTTATTTATTCTCTCCTTTCTCTATGTTCATATTTTAATGTACCAAATAATTTTAAACATCTTATGCTTGACTCCTTAAATGAAAGGATAACCGCTACAGAAAGCGATTACTTATTGCTTGATACGGCAGTATATGAAAGCACAATGGTGAGTTTGCGAGTAGAATCTCTGAGCGCATTGTTTTCTTTATATTGAAATGAAGACGTTTAACATAAAAGTCGAATAATGATATTGTTTTACCTGTAATAATTATGAAGGTGTTTGGAACTTTTTAGACATGTGCGACCAGATGAGGAAAATAAGAAGTTGAGTGTGCGGGGCGTGACAATCGCATTATGGTATTTCATTTCGCGAGGGCATCAAGCTCAAGCGTTAATGCCGTTCTGCTTCAAAACCTATCCTAATAAATCGGATAACTGGAATGAACTCATGGCTCTATTCCGTATGAATCTTATCGAGTTCACACCAGGTAGGCGCATAAGGAAGAACTCTATTTGTTATGCTTTTCCACTAAGCACTTTCGTAGCAGCAGATTATAGCCGGTATATGAGAGATTTTGAGTTGAATTGTGCGAGGTGTGATAAATACCTATTTTAATAATTGTTTAACGTAAAGATTACATTTCCTCCCTGCCGTTGGTGTACTCCACCGAATTCTATGCGCTGTTGACTAAAATATAAAGGCTTGTCATTATGCATAAGTGTTGGCTTTCTGTGCGTAGATCAGTAAGTCTCTTTCCGTAGTGAATGCCCACAAGCCCTATGATGCCATTAAATATAGTCTAGTTGGGCGTCATATATTGGGCTGCTGTAAGAACGTCGAATTGGTGAAGGTTTGGCGAGGGAGGGAGGAGATTGCATCATAGCTGCCTTCGTAACTAATATTCAAATTCCAAAATTCCGAGAGAGAAACCAGTTCACATCGTATTTCACTCATGAAATAAATCGAAAACTGAAATATAGGCTATGGAAGCGATAAATACGTAGAAGTGAATCGAATAATAGCAATGCGAGCGAGGGAATACGGCGGATGTATGGTGGCTCGTTCGCAGATGCAATCTGTCGTTGAGGAGCAGCCGCTACTCGAAGCAATCGTCGAAAAGAGGTGCCTCTTTTGGAATATACTTACCACTAGTTTGTTTATGCGCAAAATCTCGGTTCAATTTTTGTGGAAATGCACACCATTGCAATCTACTTGATCAAAATCGATCTTACAGTTCGGTTCAATTTTCTTCGTGGAAGCATTTTTTTAGCAAGTTGGGAACAGTCATATCAGTTAGTCAATCTAAAGCATATCAACAAGCATATCATTGAAAATCACCACGAAATGTCAACACTGGTAGCAGTCATTGTTACTAAGAATTTCGAGAAAGCATACATATCCGAGATCGTTTCGAGATGAAGAAAGCAAGTCGTAACAGTTTTTACAGATAAGATTCTCTTTTCAATATTCCTGTTGTTGGCCAATATTGTATCGGCTAACAATTTGCTAAAGACGTGGCGTGCTTTTTCTTGCGGTTTGCTACGGTTATGTTGGTTGCGAATAAATGTTGACCATTTTATTGCTCACAACGATAAGTTCAATCGTAAATTACAGGCTGTTGATCCCATCTTTTAATGGAAACGATTTGATTTTCCCCGTAGATGGGCCTCTTGGTCGAAATGGGCCAAATCTCAGTGTAAGTTCAGTTTATTATCCTTATTAGGCTTTTGAAAAATTGTTTGGTGGGGCGAATAAGAACCAAATGATTTATCTCACACCATCACAAACAACGGATCGAGTTCTTTGTTTACTTTAGTTTTTACGTTCAAACTTTAACCCATGAAGAATTAACTTTACATGGCTCTACTCGTTGTTTAGTAATCTTTGGTCTCGATAGGGACGTCATCAAAAACGGCTCAATCATTTAACTGATATTCAGTCGCATTTCCGTCGTACGCATCGTTCTGGTTCTCTCCCGAACCATTCGAACATGTCATAAAAATTCATGGTGACAATAGTATTTCATTTTCCGCTTATGACGCTTCATCTTAGCTACCCTTAAAGTAACTAAGAGTTCAAAAATTTATGATGGAAATCACCTGAACTGCTCTCATATCGATCCGATTATATGCAGGTTGTGGGAGATAATTTCGCAGGCTGGGGATATTTCATCAAGTAAATAGGTTCGCAGATTTGTATGCTGATGTGAGTGACTCTTCAGTTCAATTCTCAGTTTTATTAATGCTTTTTCATAACTCAGCACTACCATTTACCACACTTAAAGCCACATTAAGAGTAAGCAATTCCTTAATTAGTCTCCTATGAACCTCTATTTCAACTATCTCTTCATTACTATGCTTCAGTACCCAAAGCTAATTGTCTCGAAGCAGTTCTTATGCACCTTAGCAAAATCTCGTGCGTTATATGAAACCTTTAACTATTCTTACCTTTATACCTCTCACATCAATAGAGCGCATTTAACACCTTTGCGATATCTTTGATTGTGTGTGACATTTGCCTAAGATAATTTATTCATTGATAATTTTCATAATTGTTCTGAGTCTGAATGGTTTAATATTTGGTGCATTTTCCTCTTCATACAATACAAGTTGAAATCTCCTCATTGAAAATTTTTAAAGGTATATCAGTTAAGCGATCTCTTATCATCGACAAAGTTAACAATTGAAGCACCTCATAATGCAACCAGGCATTATGAGGTGCTTCAATTGTTGAGTTGACTACTGTAATTCACAATGCGTTAAAAATCGACCTTCACTAAACACTTGGTAATTGGCAGCCTATTGTGAAGAACTACACGGTGTCACATGGATTCTGTTAGCTTCTGCAAAGCAATATTTTTGCAGGAAACATTAGAATGCACGGTGAAAGATCCAGAATTTGCAAGGTGCGCTTTGCAGCAGATGACTCTTCAAGATCAACGATTTTGGCTCAGTTCCTTATCGGCGATTGCGTCAAACATGGGTTAGCTGGAATAGACGATGTTGTCACTTTTCTCATCTTAGAACGGTCTTTGTGCTTTCAGGACTTTTGGAAATTCAGCAGCTCATCTATTACACTCCCTTTTCCGGTCTAGCTGTTCATTCTTCGCGAGAAGTGCAATAATTTAAGGTCGAATTCGTCGCTATCACGAGACAGTTGAACTTTCCTATGTGCATTGTTCTCTGATTTGCCACATTATACATTCGCAATTTCAGCTGGTTGGACTTTGCTAGCTGAGCAAATTCGTGGATATCAGCCCAAGAACGTCGTCATTCAATCGAGGAAACCTGCTCAGCAGACTTTTACATCATTTCACTTGCATCCTCCGGAAACAAATCCACCGGAAAATCGTGGCTTCTCTGTTCCGAGAATGCGACGATGGGGTCAGAGACATTTGAACTAGTAAGTTTTCGTCAAAGACATTTAATTTAGTAAGTTTATTTATATTGTTGCCTATTTGACGCGTACATAGATCTATCTCGAGAGTCTTCATTATTTTCACAGATTTATGAGTGAGTGAATTTTTAAATACTTGAATCTCTGAATTCATTGCATGGATTCACTAGTGATTTGTATAGCACCAAATCGGATAGAACCCCTTTAAACTTGAATGGAATTTTCATTTCCCATGAACTGAGAAGGATTTGGCTATTAGCCTAGAGGAAGTTGATTTTTGTTTCTTCGGTTGCTTGCATAGCATTCTAGAATGCTCTCAATTCCTCGTTTATTCTTCTTTCTTTGTGGACACCTTACTATTGACATTTTCATCAATGTAAAGCAAATGCGATTTTAGCGGCAAATCCGGACAGACAGATCAATCATATCATAGTTATAATTACCGACGAGGCGGTAATTCGAGAGAGCGTAGCCTACGATATATAAACACAAATTTGATGTTGCAAAGCGATGAGAGAAGCAGAAAAAGTATAGAAAGCAAAAATAATGTTTGTTTTCGTTCATTAAAGATTTTTTTTGTTGAAACGATGTGCAACATTGATGACGCAATTTACTAGTTATTTTGCAGTAAAGTATTCATCAATCTATAACAGCCATAGAATTATTTAACTGTTCATTATTTTTGCCCAGATATAGAGAATATAATTTATGAGAATTTGGATTTTTTTTAATCGATAAGAGATGCTGAGGGAGTGAACTAAATTCACGAGAAAAATTATTACCGCACTAGAAAAATTTGAATTTTGGGAATTTTATAAGATTGCAAGGTTGCAAAAAAAAAAATTTGTTTGAGCATTTTCACAAATCACTGCTTATGAAATAAGAATGAGCCCATAACGATTAGCAGATGTCGAATACAGATCTCATTTCACCCCACATTATCACTATTGAAATGTATAAAGTATATTGGAAAGAAAAAATTGCCACATACTTCAATTATTTTCTAGTGTACAAAAAAGTACGGATCACTAAGAAAGGAAGTGTGGAGTTGTTTGTTCTATTCATTTCTGTTCTGAATAATCTGCTCCCATCTTGGAGTTTGCTAGGTTAGCTCTGTGAAACTTATCGCCGTCCTAATTTTCTAATATGAAGTTGCGATCCAAGATTTATGAAGTATATGGAAGTACAGAAACATTTATGAGCAATGTAATCTTTATGCTGTGAGCGAATGAACGAATTTATGACCGAAACGTATTCGTAAGCTAATTTCACTTAACTATAGCTGATAATCAATTTGAATCGGAACCAGAATTTATGAGGAACTAGGGATACTTTCAGATGCAGACTGATCATATCAGTGAGATCCGAGTGAACGGTTATCAAAATAGACAATCGGAAGGTTCATTTCGATGGTATTTGGCTCCACACAATAGTGCTGCAACAAATTCGAGTCGCACCTCGATCTCGAGACAGCAACCACAAAGTACAAACGAAGCAACCGGAAACACACGCTATTTTACGACATTAGCTGCAGTTTTTGGGTGGAATAAGGTATTCAGTAGTGCTTCACTGTATCCGAAGAATTTCTAGTTGGAATGCCGCGTTTCAGTTACCCTACGTGGAAATGCTATCTGCGAGGTTTTCAATATTGCCGCGAGGTGTATCATAGTTCCTGAAATGGTTTAAAAAATTAAGAAGTAATATCGCTGTATTGTGTCTCCGAATTAAAAAAAAAAACATTTTCTAAAGTGGGAGGAAATTTCATGAATGAAACAAACCATTTTATATATATCTCATTGGAGAATAAAAGGAAGAAATTTGCGATGAGCAAAAAATACTCCAGTCTTTGTGCAATGAGTGCAAACAGTATTCCGTGATGCGGCTTCGATCAAATAGCAAATTGCATCGTATAGTTTGTGCAGCTATAAATCTTCCTAGTACATAATTTAGCGGTTGTGGAGCAAGTTTAGGGGCAGTTTTTAACCATTCTTTGTTAATAATAAGAAAGTTTGATTATTCTTGGGGGTGGAGGAGGGGGGGGGGGGAGTCGATCAAAGATCTCTGAACGATAGCCACATAGAAAATCAGACGAAAGGACAATGACGGTATGAGGACGTTATCTTAATGGGAGTTCTCTTCAACTGCAAGAGTGCCAATGAGACTAGGCTATCCTCAAACACGACGAATGATTAGAGATGAAATTTTCTTCGCGGAAATAGTTCTTAGAGATTCTTTTCGTTGAGAAGACATTCCTCGACCCTCCTATAGAATAAATGAGATCCACATCTTCGTCTTCGTCAGCACTACTTCCTTTCCTCTGTAATAAGAAACTGTAAAATTGCACTTCCATTTTGCAAATGCAGTCGATAACAAACTTAAATATGTGTGAATGTTCTTCTTCAGGCGAAAGCCATTTGTGAAAAGCATCCAAACGTCAAGAATGCTTGTGTATTGGCACAGTTGTTGCTAGAAGAAGAAGAGCAAAGGACAGCTGAACGACAAAGAAGAGGGTCACGGGGAGATGGTCATCGTATTGGTATACTAAGGAGCGATACATCACCAGTTACCGGTGTTGGCAATGTCGACACAGACATTGTCAGTGATCAACATGAAGCTAACATGATGATCAATTCGAGTAGTAATATTCAAGTGGAGAGGTGCCCTCAAGCGCCTCTTACACACTCAGAAAGCAATATTTCGCTCGATTTGATCTCATTTGCAGTACCTGCATCATATAAGCCACCTGAAGTGTTGCACGGCTATGTTAATGACACTCATTTAGGTGACAGCTGCCCGGATTTAATTGAATTATGAATCTGTTTGAATGAGTGATCATGAAAATTAATTTAATTGAGTAAGTTTGAATTTCACTAATTTTCAGTTCCATCCACTATGTCATTTTCATTTTCAGTATCAATTTGTGGGTTATGAAACGTTTTGCAGCAGGAATCGCTCAATATGGGCATATGAAGTACGCCATCGCTAAAGCGTCAAAATTCCACCTAATCTTTAATCCCCCTTTAACTCCCATGTCCACAACCATTATTTTATGAGCAGTCGACTTGGCGAATGGATCATTGGCCTGTATTGAGTGGTCTCCACATCATATGATTACTAAAATTTTTCCCATGGTATGTCTTGCAATTTCTATCCAAACGGCTAATTTCCACCGTGAACAAAATAAATGAAGCATGTTTAGGCTCTTTATTTCCGTAAAATCTACATCTTCAATAAATCTTTACTTGGCGATTTTCCTATTCTTTGTATCTCGTTCTTTTTCTATTCCAATGACAGCTAATGAAAGAAAGAATTGCCACTGGAATAGAACAATAAAATGAATAATTTTTGTTGGCGTAGAAAAATTAACGAAAGAATATGTGCTTAGATGCTTAGATGGAACATTTTATTCAAAAAAAGAAAAGTAAATTGCTTTGAAATTATTTATATAGGTTAGCTGAACGCTATTAGTAAACCAAAGTAGTGAAAAAAAAGTTTGTTGAAAAGTCGATATTTGCAATTCATTTAGTGGATTTGTATTAAAATGACCTTTCAGAGGATACTTTCAGAGCTGATTTATGTAACTTTTTAAAGAATTGATGCAAACAAAAATTATCGCTAATGATCATATTGTCTTGACGCGCAGTGATGGTTCTTCTCAATTTTCTTTTTCATTGAGGGTTTTTTCCCCAAGTTTACTTTGCAAAATCCGCCTCGGCATAGCAATTACGATAAGGTTCTTTTTAAAAGATAATTTCATCGCCCAAATTCCATGGCTATTCACATTCTATTTCCAATGCCTTGACTGCTTATCCCACCTAGAGTTTGCAAAATGCGTCTATTGTATATTGGTGCATTACCACAATAAAAACATTGCATTTCGTATTTCGTATAGTTTTATAACAAACACAACAGCAAATGGAATTCGGCGTGGATGCAATAAAAATAAAGAAGACAACAACACCCCTAATGGAATGCTATCAGGATCGATAGCCGAATGGGAAGATGAAAACCCTTTGCGGAGAAGCGTATTTTAAAAAAAAGCCTGAAAACAAAGGTTAGGAAAGGACGGAAGGGGTGGGGGAGGGGAAAGGAGGAGGTCGGAGAAATCACTGGATGTTTAGCGCAACGTTATGCATACAAAGGAAAGTATCACGTAATTTCTTGCAAACGGATCGAATATGAGCGAGGAAATGGACCGAGATAACAACCAAATAACAGGCCATCTCGGATAGGTGAAATTGTAATTAAGCAGCTTGGAAGTAATGGTAGATAGATACGGGATAAGCATATAGCCCTAGGAAAAGCCCATGGTGAAAGGCATTTGGAATACAAGGCGGAAGAGCCGCTGCAAGGACAAGAACGTGAAACGGTTCGTTCATAATGGACGCATATTCAAGCTCTCAGCCACATTTGAGCACCATGCTAATATCATGTTGCGCCACTCTACGCCATATCTTAGCAAATACGCACCTCACCAGAAAGGAAGGAGGAGCACGACTGCTAACTAACAATCTCGTCATTCGTCGCATAAGAACATACGCGCTCATAAAGATGACTGCTATTCTCGCTTTTATGAAACCTCTGAAGTAATTTGGAAATTATACCCTTTAATCGAGATAAGATAGTTGCTTGCAATTTCTAGCTTTGCACTAGTATAGATTAGAAATGTTCCAACCTTTTTGTCATTCAGCAAATCTCGTTGCTTGATCACGTCACGACCACCTAAATTTACTTGTGTCAGTTTCTTCACATCGTGTATTTTTTGAATACTCAATATGTTCATCCGCTTTGAAAGCGATTTCACAGCAAAGATTGACAGCAGATGGCATCGGGAGTTTATTCGATCACCATTGTCCACTAGGCATGTGCTTCAAACGTCCGCTTCGAACGGTGAAAACTGCAGTTACATTTGAAAATGCGATCATACCGAATAGAAAGAAGCACCAAGAGAAGAAATGAGGCGATTAAGTCTGGTACGAAAAGAACAAAAAAGTCAGCCAGCAGACGCCTTGGTGGGAGAGGATGGAGCTGTTTCAAATTCAGAACCAAACGAAAAAATACAGGAAGCGGTGATTAATAGCTATTAGAAAGGTGGCCAAACTTACCCGACTTCAACGCAAAAAACACCATTAACGAGATCTGCTGTAAAGCGCGGACTGCTCAGACTCGACGTACCTTGGCTGAAAATGCGAAAACTTTGTCTTAGGCTATCTGCGGCCGTGCTTTTATGCTAACGAGAGGACAAAACGAAATGAAACTACTATGCTTAACGTTCCCGATTCTCATCGTAAGTTGCATGAAGTCGCATCAACACATTCCCTCCCCTCCCTCCTCCACATGGACTACAACTAGGATTCAACGATATGCAGTAGTAAAAAAAGTTCCGCCTATCTTGAACGAATTCTCAACTATTCTAGTTGGTAGACTACATATATATATATATATATATATATATATATATATATATATATATATATATATATATATATATATATATATATATATATATATATATATATATATATATATATATATATATATATATATATATATATATATATATATATATATATATTGTTGATCAAAAGAATATCTGAAGGAATTTTAGGTGAATGATTTCTAATGTGTCATCTCAATATGGAAATAAATGCTAAATAAACACCGTATGTTTTAAACTCGGGTGACAAGTGCGCTTTCCCAATGCACCGTTCCTGCTCTCCTGACCACTGATTTCTGCCTGAATTTCTTCTACAAGAGATTCTTTTGCACTTTGAAAAATTACGTTAATTTGAATCATTGTGACGACTACTTTCACTCGAATTTTAATTCAGAAGATGCAACACTGTGTTCGTCTCGCCGATCATAGCACTGCTGCAGAGTGAAGATATGCTAGACATGCAGCTATTCTTTGCATTTATAACGCTTCGCCGAAAAAACCGCTCAAATACCGGTCAGCAGCATACCGAAAACATTCAGCTGCAGGTTGAATTCGGTTGAAACCGAATGGGTTTTGGAAATATAAGTCGGTTACCTGTCAAAGGTATTCACTGATAATTGTATTCGTTAATAACTGAGTTTTGATAGCAATCGAGAAGGCTGAAAAAAAGACAAACTGAACTTTGATCAATAAAAAACGAACAGAAGTTTATTTTCTGATCGATTTCCCGTCGGTGATTTTCCATCACTGCCATGATTAACTTGGCGATTGATGGTTTCGTCCATTAGAGGTTTGTTGGTAGCGATCTATTTTATACGTTGATGAATTGAGTTGTTCTAGACATCACTTCATAATATGCGTTATCCCAGCAAATCCATTATGTTTGGCTTAAATAGTCGCTAAGCTGAAATCACTAAGTACACATACGTATAGATGCGCATCTAGCACAATGCACCTCGCAGATGTAAATTTGTGGAAGCATCTAAAAAAACAACAAGAACGAGTCGATCTCTCTCTTTATTTAAGAATATTTCAACTCGAAGAAGTGAAATCCATTTATTGAGAGTGAGTGTTAGCCAAATGAAATGGGAAGCTTCGAGTAAAAATGTAGCCTGCCAACAAGTGTCGTCGTTATGTGCTTGCTCGCAAACCCTCAGAGGTATAATTTATAGCTTAGCGGCCGATCTCCGCCGTATACATTCCCTTAGCGCATCATTTCGGCACTCGTCACCATCAATACCCTTTTTTCGTATCTCACCAACATCTGTAATCATTTCTTCTCATCTGAAACACATTTTTGAAAAAATTTTTATCGTTTTGCGCCTATGTATGTCTGTGCACGTATATGTCACTAGTACTTTCAATTCCTAATTGCAGTAAAGTATTCGATAGTAATGCATTTATAAAGAAATAGACGTATGAAAGAGAGGAGAAATAAATAAGTCAAATATTTGCAGTAGTCTGTATGCGAAGAAAGCTTCTCATTTATAATTGTGAAATACGCATGTCTTTTTGGAGAAATTTCTTATTTATAATAATTTTTCATCCTTTTTACTTTCATTATGAGAAATTTTCTCGCCTAGATTAAAATAGCACAATCCAAATTAAATAATTCCACATAGTATAATCAATAAATAGTAGTAGCCAATTTTGCTTCAAAGACAAATATCTCATCGTCGACGCGGAAATCGTTTGCGAGCATCATTTTCAATCAGTGATTGTTACGTTGGCAGCATTCGTTGGGAGCGATTATCGCTTTGTTGTGGTGGAAAAATGACGTCATGCTAGTGTGTGTAAGAGTTTCACAATTGAATTGCCTCATTCGTTCCAAATATTGCTGCCTCATTTTATGTGGCATTCGTTATGAAAAAGAAAAGTATGTGCACATATACAATACATTCTTTACACCCTATTCGAAAGATGAAGTGGTCGTGGTGAGGGAATTGTGGATCGAAATAAATATAAATTAAGATTATTTCATAAGATTTAATCTAAGTGCTCCGTGGTTGGAAAGTATTTGCCGGTCACTAAAACACCCAAACACTGCCAAAAGTAAGCAGTCTTCCTGTTTTGAGCAATCGATTGAAGATATTTAAAAGCATAACAGCAGTATGCTTTCAACTACAGGAGAACCAGTGGCTAATTAGGGTCAAATGTGATTGGGTATATGGACTGTAATCCTAGCAGTCTGATCGGAAATCCACATAAAAGTGACTTCGAGGTGGTGGCTTAAAATTCATTAGGAAATGCCCACCATTCGACATTCAACCATGTGCTTGCAGATTTGCTTTCCAAGCGCGTATAATGACAATAATATGTCTGTACGAGTGTTCCTCTCTGTCTGTCTTATACATCCACCTCGGCAACCTCTGAGGCTAGAGTCCCGAAATTTGATGGATTCAATATGCCCCACTGAGTAAATTCCGCATCATAACTCACACGAAGATTTGGAGGCGAGAAAAAATAAAGCATATTTCGGTATCGGCCGGTTTTTCATTCAACAGTGGCCGAAGCACAACGAATCTTTTGAGGCAATGGATCAAGTGAGCGGCTTGCAAAGCGGATGTCATTGCAACTCTTCTGGCATGCGTCGATTTCGGCTTGATATGCCTGCAATTGAAGGCAGTTGCTTGAACTTGCTCTCTAAATAAAAGCTCACGCTTAATAAGTGGGCAGAAAACTGATTTGAAATCTACAGAATTTGAGTTCAAAAAAGTGCTAGTCAAGTGAATATCTTTTTTTCCTTGCCCCTTTCCCTCCTCCTGCCACCCTCCCACTCCCACCTTCTCTGCGCACCCATTCCCTCTCCCCTCTCCTTCTTCCCCTCTCTCGAACTCTCCTCCATCCAGAAGAGAGGGTTCGTTCAAGCATTAGCGGCGCCGCAAGAACTGATGCATGCCACAAACCTTTTTTAACGACTTAACTGCAATTTTCATGCACGAACAAGCACTTCTGAGCAATTTTTTATCTTTGTAACTATTAGTGATAACGATAGTTTTTGTGCATAAAATTAATTTCATTTGATAAGGTGAAACTTAAACTTCGATTCCATTAAAGATCTTGAGCATGAAACACATTGTGTCTAAAGTTTTTATTGCCGGGATGGAAATACGTGAAAAATTTGAGAGTAAAATGCATAAGTTTTTGAACAGAAATATGTAATTGAAGGTCCTATGGGCGAGCGTAAAGCAACACTTTGCCGAGCATTTCTTTCAACTTGTTGTAATTTCTCAAAATGTCGCATTCAAATGAAGAATCGTTCTTTTATACGATGCAAAAATGCATTTTCTATAATTTGTAATAGGTCTAATAATTGTAGATTAGTAAGAACAGCGAGCCACTCTCAATTATTTCATCCCCTTTCACATATATTTAATTCCGATTGAAATGAGAAAATATTATTATTTAACACTATCGAGGAAAATTTGAATATAATCAACAACACTTACATATGAAAAATGAATTGTCCATCGAGAAATTATTTTGAAGATTCTTCAAATGTACTTGAAAATAATTGTTTTTTATAGCTCATTTATTAGAGTGTATTTCTATTGCACGCAGGATAAAGCATAAAGATGAATATACCATTGGTCGGATTTATCGGCAAAGAGGTGTGGTAAAGAAAAAAGCGACAAAAATGTAGAGATAAAAACAAATGGCATAGACAGTAATATGCAGTAATGTAGAAGCATCGAAAATTTTGGATGAAATAATATATGTTTATAAAAAAGACGATAGAGGAGAAAGAAACCTCGATACGATAGATATAAGAACTACAAGAATTGATGTTGAAAGAGCATTTCAAAAGACAGCCAGCATAACAAAATAAGAGAATTTGTTAATATAGTGGAAAAGTGAAGTGATTCAGAAACATGAATAAGAGGGGAGGGGAGCCGAGAGGGGAAGCAACCGTTATCGTCTGAATTCAAGAACGAATTCGAGTTCTAATAATGGGGAATCTATTCTCTTCTTAAAGATCTGCAACGAGTATGTCTTTGCGATTTTATCCGGTATTGCATTCCATTCATTTAGTTTATGATCTTGCCTGATAGAAATATTTGAATTTGTTCAGCAGTAATTCGGAGAGAGACTGAGAGTAGAAAAAAAAAGAATATATACGAATATTGTGCAAGAGATCATAGGCGGTTTCCGAATGAGGAAGTGAAATGAAATAAAAAAGAAAGGCTAAGCTATGCAGCAATTCAAACTCCACTAAAAAGTTTCCATAGCAGAAAAAAAAAACTTCAAAAACATTATGTTTTTGTGTGAAACATTTGTATAAAATCTTTAGTAATTATGTTTTGTCCCTCTGTGATTTTAAATATTCCAAATGTTGGATTTTACCCTTCCTCAGTTTCAATACTTAGACATTCATTGCTACCTGCCTCATAATATCGGATAGGCGCAAATGAAACCAAATTTATCGATATTGCCCAAATGATATCATCTGCACAGCTGAGATTACCATTTATTAAGAATTAATAGAATACGCAAATGAAATTGGACAGTTATAACTTTCTGTGATTTTATGATCTCCGTAATTATAGACACTTCCACAGAAGAACTTTAAGTTTCTTCGTAGCAACGGTTGAAATAGGTGATTACTCTCAACGGAGGATGAATGAATGCAAATGAGTGTCATCGCAGATGACATAGCATAATCTTTTTGCAGCTTGCTGTAGTGATGCAATTCTTCAGTGGTCAAATCGATATTTAGAAGAGAAATAAACAATGATGCATCATCTAGCTTTCTTTGCACGAACGTCTGTCTGTGAAAAACCTCAGCTGGAAAATAGCTTTTAAATTATGCCGGATCCTTTTGTAAACAAAAGCGATTTGTAAAGAGAAACTAACGTACACGAGAATTACTGTGGGAAATACCACACTATGCTTTCTTTGAAAACTGTTCCACTTTCCTCGCATTATATGCGCTTTGCTGAACACCGAGTCAGATCAGCCGCTCTCGTAAATCACGTGATTTTCGGTACAGAAAACCTAACCAGGGTGTTTTAGAATGCGATACATGTTAGAACAAGCCGAAGTTCGATTTCAAAGCCCACTTTGTATTGATCGTAAGAGGGTGGGGGGAATTTCATGGCTGTAAGCTTCTGAATTTCTCGTTTGAATCCCTATGAAAACTTGACTTGTGCGTGATGTTGCAGATATCACATAACGCTTCACTATAAGATATTGGTTTGGAGGAATTAAATGGAGAAATTTCTTTGCAAACTACAAGTATAGCGAAGATGCAAATGATAATGCCGAGAATAGGGGATTGATTGTTATTAATGTGCAAAAAAAAAAAAAAAAAACAGAAGCCCTATCGTCTAAAAATGAAAACTGAATCTAATAAGTCAGAATACGTTTAAGAAAATGTTTTGAGGGGGAAAACATTTTCTTAGTGCCTGCTCCCGCGTATTGTTACCATTGCTGTCTTGTCGGATGGCTGGTTGAAAGAGTGGATAGACATGTGCACATGAAAAAAATACAGTTGCACATTTGCACACAATTGCCATGCTCGCCTAATCCAATTTGCATTTTGTGATGGAATGGGATCGATGGCACCTTTTTTCTGCTCTCTTATATTTTTTTTCTTTCTTTTCTTTTTTTTTCTGCAAAGCGCATCGTTGCGGCATCATATTTACGTGCACATATATGCATGAGTGTGAATGAAATGATGCTTATGTAGATGCATGTGCGTATGCTTCTGTGCATGTGACCGCTCAGTGATTCGGTTGCACTCGGAGAATCGAAGCGGATTTCTAGATCGACGGATTTGCGATCGGTTGGTTTCATAGAGGAATGGACATTCTGCTTGTTTCTTTTTTTTTTAGTATTTGCGGAAGCTGTCAACTCGGGAGGGCAGTACAGCGCGCATATTCAACCATATCCACCATACTCTTCCGGATATTTTTTATAGATATACATTGCCGAGTGAAGTCAAATCTCTAGAGCAATGAAGAACGAACTTAAATCGAACGACCTACAGGAATATATAGCATTGGGTGATTTCGGTTGCATGCAGCTTCACAAATACGAACGGCGGCGAATCCATGATAGAAAACAATCTGTACGGTTGGTGTTATTTTGCACTAATGCGTTTATGTGACCGGTTTTCTTTTGTTGCTCCGGATGATGCAAGCAAAAATACCGGCTCCGGATAAATGATAACCGAATTGCGCTTGGACTTTGCTTCTTAAACGTCGAAACCTTAGTGCAGGTAGTCGAGCAAGAGCGAGCATGATAAACGGTTCATGAATAAATCTCGATCGGCATTGGACAACTTCCTGAAAAGCAATGATGAAACCATTATTTTTTATCTAATCGAAATTGTTTCGAGCTGAAACATTTATTTTGTCATCTGGAAAGTTTGGCGGTTTCTTACTATATACCTTTAGATGCCACATCTCAACGCGATGTCAACCGAAAAAAATAAAGCTCGTTCCATTCACTGTGTTGTGGTAATAAAAATATAGCTAAAGGCGCAATTCGAAGACCATACGAGCTCGTCGAATGACCAATAAATAAAGGATTTTATGCTTTTAGACCAAAATGAGATGCGAATCTGGTATCACAAGGTGCAATTTTTAAATAAGCTGATTGTTTGTGGATTCGAATATTATAAATATAAGCACTCATTTTTCTCAGTTTGAATTTCCAACTAATCAGCTATTAAACTAATAAAGTGGCACATATATCTGCAGCGCTTATTTCTTATTAACGACTATAGACATCAAAATTTACATCCTCTACACTTTTTGACGTAAATAGCATCATGCATATTTGCACAGACGGAGAGAAGCTTAGACAGCTGGACAAGATCATAACGCGCTTTGCAACGTGACGCAAAAACGCATAGTAACACGATTACATTTTAACAAGAATTTGAGAAAACGAAAGTTTTCGATTATTGCAGCACTCAGTTTTTCTTTCCGAACTTAAAAAGTTGCTCTTTTCTTGTTTTCTTGCCTAATAATATCGCGCACTTGTTGCACTCCTTCGATATTTGAGATGCAGTATGTTGGGCGTTTTTGATTCATTGAATTTAGTTGTGTTGTATTCATCTTGATTGGTCGCTACTGTATTATCCCTTAGGAACTGCAAAATGATGCATTCAATTTCGTTTTTAAGCCGGCAAAATGAACAACACACCCGAATTATGATTTCTATTTAACTGAAACCGGAAGAAATTTTCTCAAACGAGAATAAACACCTTAGAGAATTTTATTGAAGGCCAACCTATAAAGTTCGAAAAATATTTGATTAAATTTTTCCCATATGATTAAAAATTCGTTTAAGCGCTGTGCAAGAGCTTAGCTGCATCGGAAAAAAAGAACAATGAAGAAGACCAACTTTTGAATTTTATAGACTGTGTAATGCGATAGCGAGCTAAAAGTCGATATTGTCATTGCCAATTTGAGATCCTTTTCTAGATGATGTCATCCGGCGTGAGGCAAATTGGTTGTTCCATTATGTCATTAAATAAAATGAAATTATGAAGTTCAACCTTGTTCATCATACTGCCTTAAAACTTACACTGATTTTAAGAAGATTTCTAAGTAACCTCAAGCAAACAAAACTTGAGGTCGGTCCTCAACTTGCCATCCTCACTTATGGAGCTCATAGCAATAGCATTGGGCATTTTGTCAACTTCAGCTGACCTCATTTATTAGCCAGTTTCCGTGATGGAGGCATCTAAACCGGTTTTTGCGCTTATACATATCATTATACATATTTTTGAAGTATATACATTTAAATACAATTTAGCCAGATGAATTTATCTAGCTGAAATTTTAAAAACCGCTCAATCGCATCGATGATTAGGCGAAGTAATAATGCAGCGGTCTTGTAATATTCGATTTCGATGATCCTATAATGTTATATGCAAACCAAATTCTCAAATATGATCAACATTTTAATATACGAATGTTACAATTCTACCCCGTGAGATTAACAAACGCCAAATAAACAGACAGTAAAACGAGGAAGGCGTTGATCAGTGGTTACGCAAGTTATCAATGAAAATCAGAAAAATCCTCGTAGTAATATCACAGCGATGTTGTCGATATTGCGTCATATTGACAATAGCATGTAAATAGGAACTGCCCATCGTAAGCTTGTCTATATCATGACTGCCGGCAAGTTGTGCCGGATATGTTTTTTGCATATTGCGGGAAAATGCTAGTATCCTATCGTATATAAACACCGAAGTCTCGTTGTATCTGAATATCGATATGTTACAACATTGAAGCATTCATATGCTACAACATGTAAGCACCATTATACTACAATATAGCAAGTGACATCGCATAAGCACGGAAATCCTGCATCAATTAAGCATTGATATATGATAGCATACGAAGGATTGTTAAACGTGGTGTATTGTTATGGGAACGAGATGCTAAATGCTTTGTTATGAAAACGCAATGCCGCAATTGGCAACACTTGGGCATCGTCGTCTTTCGCCGAAAACGGCGAGGTTTAATTGGACGAAAGTGAGAATAAAGGAAAACTTGGTGGGGCTGTGAGGATCAATGCGCTAGCAGTGAGCAACAAGGCATGCTCCTTGTGGGGCTGCTTCTTCTCGCGCTTATCATAACATCTTTTGTCAAAGCCTCTAACCCTCATTCTTATTCACTGAATCCACTTGTTCTACTTGTCGTTTCGGGTACCACGAGGATTCTTGCTAGCAGTTATTTCAATTCGCCACATCAGAAACAAGCCTTCGGCCGCAATGAATATTTTTTACCAGAGAATTTCAAAACATTGCGTCGGAAAGATATTCCCGTCACATACCGACTACATGATGATCTATTGCGGTATTACCGTAAGGGTACACGTCCTGTTACGCATCCCAACAAGATCGTCAACGTGACGATGAGTGTCTTTCTTTACCAAATTATTAAATTGGTGAGTTGAATATGCCTTCTTCTTTTGCATAACGACAAACAAACCGTTCACGCTAAATCATCTGATTTGCATAACTTTCCTATCTGATGAATAACAAGTTTGTTGAATATTTATGAAGGGCTTTTCTATTGACTCAATTCAGAGACTGACTGAAATATCTAATGGATGATACTCGCCCATGAAGTGTGGATTTCAGATGTGAGTACGTATCGTTGTGAAAAAATCGGTAACTTGACAAAAGTCTACAAATAAACTTTTATTTATTTATTTATTTATTTTTTGCTTTGTACTGTTTATGTGAACGTTGAAACAAATGTCCCAACTCGATAAATTATCTTTTCATGTCGGTGAAGAAGAGCACAATCGTTCAATAGTCTCTCAATGCTCAAAAGCTTTTGTTGCGGAAAATGAATGTTCTTACGCCTCTATGTTTGTAGCTCTTCGAGAGGACAACGATGTTTGATGTTTTAGTTCATGAACTCAATTAAAATCACCCAAGGAAGAAGTCTTAAACCCCAAGGAGTTCTATGTGTGATTTACGGTAACAACATTCTTCTTATACTTTAGGCAATTGATATAATGCAATATACTGGTAGTCTATTAGCAAAGACGTCACGAATAATTGGCTTGCAGGATGCAGTGAAGAATACGATTAGTTTATCTGGCAGTTTCGAATTGGTGAGTTCATTTCTCATAGTAAAAAGTTGTTGATAAATGAAACTAAAACATTGATAGATAATCGATAGTTTTCACGTATCGTTTGCTCCATTTGTTGACGCGTCCCCGTATATCCTGAACGATTGCCCTCTCAATCAGGCTATTCGCATCTAACAGCCGGAAACTTCTTTTCGCCTTAATATTCGAATTAATTATACTTTATTAGATATGTGATCATATGAATACTGTACGTGACGACTTACAATATTAGTGAGAGATTAGCTGATGAATGGTCAAATAGAGGTTCTCAGATGAAGCAAAAAAAAAAACGAAGCAGAAAATAGTTTCAGAGAAACGCGAAGTACGATTGCCTTCATACGGAAGCCGCATAAGATTGATGATATATTAAAATCCTTACACGAATGAAAAATGATGCTATATTTTATCCGAATTTGCGCCCATTGTTGACGTTATTCACCTAAATATTCGTTGCTCTACTTTAGTCTCCGAATGGAATTCTATCGTATGAAAATATGATGAATTCCTTAATTATTTAGCGTATTTGAAGTTAAATAAAACTCTGTACGTTTCACATTACAACTATTGAATCATTTCTAAAATTTATTCAATTTGTTGCCTCATTTGAATCACTATTCAATTTTATTCCCTACAACGTTGGATATCCACAAAAGAAAGCATTTAATGAAAACGATCACCACTATCTAAAGGAAGCAATATTGCAATGCTTTTTGCGCATCTCTTGCATTTATTTATGTCTTTTTGCATACTTTTCGAAAAACTACAACCTCATAGATTTTCTCATTGATGATAATTATTTCATACGAATTTTTTCTTGAATATTAACTAAATTTTTGAGGATTAAAAAAAATTTAAATAAGGTAAAATTTATTTTTTTTTTCGTAGCGACATTAGTTTCATCCAGCTGCACGCTTCTTTAAATGGATTTTTTTTGGTGGGGGGGGGGGGGGTTTCTCTTCGAGCAAATGTGCTCAGATATTTATGTGAAATCAAATATTGCTTACTGCTTTGATGTTTGTTGGATGCAATGCGCCAAAAATCGATTTGCTATACTTCAGTACGAGACGAATTTCATTGCCTTGTAAGATACCTTCCTCTATCGTTATCAATCCTGCAAGAATCTATAATATCGACTGTTTTATTATAATATCGACTAGCAGTTAGCGTTGGACACTGTTGCAGTTGGAGATTTCATTGAACATGCGACAATTTCTAAATGCCGTTAAATTCCTGGCGCACATCATTTGTACGAGGTTGTTTTCATAATGATAGGCATGATGAGACTGCTGAACAATACCATTCCCCTATCTCCCCGCAAAGCCCTCGGTAAGCAGTTGAAATTGTGACAGTTACAGTGAAAAGCCAGAGAGTCTTTTCATATATATTCATGTGACATTTGCCTCATCTCTACGAATATTCTGCTGTACAAAGAAGTATGCGATTAAACAAAATAAAGCAAAAAAATTTAAAAAAAAAAAAAACAAAACTAAAAATGTCAACGCTTGACCTGTATTGCTGACCATTTCGATTCCCACTTTATCAGAGCCATTTTTTGGTCTGTTAAATTCTGCGAAACCCGTATCTTCAAGGAATGGTTTTCCGGTCATAAAACCCACTTCACGATTCGCATCACCGTTTTTAGCAATCGCCGTCACACTGAAAACTCGATTTTAACCTATTTGCTAAAAACAAACCATTGCACTTTGTATTTTTTTTTTACTTCTTTTACGCATAATTTTAAATCTCAACGGAAGCAAATGACTTCACTGTGCCATGAACATTTATATCGAAGTGCAATATCTTGTAGCGCCTACCTCAGATGCGGATTTTATTGAGAGTCATTTAATTTGTGATAAGTACGTTAATGGGCATCTTTCATTAATTAACTGATATATGCAAATTAGCTGATGAGACTAATATATAGTGGCATCGATGAAAGGCTATACACCTTTCATCGATGCCACTATATATTCGTCCATTAACTAATTTACATTTACCAGTTAAGTAATGCAACTACTGATTCAATAAATAGAATAATGCAAGATTAAAGCTACGAAAAACTATATGTTCAATTAAAGAATAGGCACCGCTTTCAAAAAAAAAAAAGATATTCATATTGTTTCTTCAAAAATGTACAGTCTCATTTCTAATGGAATTCATGGTGAACCGAATACGACACTTTGACTTCTAAAGCGTTCATTCACATAAAACTAAAATAATCATTTGCGGTAAGAACTGAGTGAGAGTTTTTTGTTTGCTGAGATTTATAATGAATATTTTCTTATATTTGTGATTATTTTCCAGATTAGATGTCTTCAGTGTATATCGCATATTTATATGCAAATGCCTCAGCTGACTGCCTCAGATGACTTTAAAAGCCGGAGAGTGTGGTAACATCCTCAGATGCCGAAATTACTGAGACTCAACTTATATAAACCAATCAACAAACACTGAAACGTTCATAAAAACAGTACGAACAAGCAATCTCATCAAGTATCAAACTTAATTATTAACGAATAAAGGCCAATTAGATTTGCATAGTATATTTATTCGCATTCTCTCTATTATTCTCGCTTATTTTTTTGCGTTTCAATGCGTCAATTGGCTTCTATTTTATTATATTCGAATTTTTTCATCATTAGATTAATGTTTCGGTTGGAATACGCATCTTTTTGCATGAAGAGTTTTCCGTTTTTGAGATGGACTAGAGTTGAGCATTGATTAAGCGCAAATTTTTTTACTTGCAGAATGTTGGCGATGTGCATCTATTTCATTGGAACTCATTGATATGCTAATTATAATAATTATCACTGAATATAATATTCACTAATATTCATAAAGACACTCTATGAGGAAGGGAGTGGGAGATATTGGTTATATAATAGTCTATATTTGAGAGTATGCATAATAAGAGGATGAGAATTATACAGGAGCGAAAGCATTGAATATAAGCCATGAAAAATTTCGGTTAAAAGACATTTCTCTTTGCCTGAAAAGAAGCAACAAAAAGAATAATATGCATAGAAAAAGCAATAAAAATTTATTAGAAGGCGATGCTTAGGTAGCACTTGCTCAATTATCGCATTATTATAAAGCTATTATATTCGACTCGAATATAAATGGATTCAAAAAATCTTGAAATTTGCATCAATAAGTGCTTTTTTTTTCAAAAGAAGCAAAATATATGTGAAATCTATTCAGTTAAACTAGTATTCCCATTCAACTTTATAAACGATATCTTAGAATTATCTCGAAGAGACGATTAATAAAAGACATTCGCTTGAGGAAATCAAATAGGAAATTAAAGATCGTAAAAGAATAGGACTTAACTCTATACGTAAATTATTCATAGCGTATATATTCATAATTTCAACGCTAAATTGAAAAACTTAATGAGTAAGGCAATGAGTTGATATGTTTACTTGCTCAAATAATGCAAAAAATAATCGAAATTTTTATCGCATTGCAGCAATTTAATGGAATTGAAACATTCGATCATCTCGTAATGTTTGAGCACTAAAGATCGATAATGATCGAACGATCGAACAATAAAAGGTGTGAATTGAAAGTGATGAGCGTTCATCAATATGAGGAAAATATTTTTGAAGTAATGAACTATTGCAAAGATTTTATTGGAGTTTTTATAGATTTCACATTCATTTTCACTCAAATATTTTTTTTTCAATACTGTTAGAATTTTTTAAAATATCGTCCAACATTTATAAAATATTTTGGCATTTAATTTCGTTGAAAAATTTTCTCTTATATGCTAAAAATTTCTCCGATACAATTTTTTCAACAAGAATTTTTCAAAAAAAAAAACAAACGTTTTATTTGAGGATAAAAAGTTCTCTAAAGAAAAAAAAAGTTTTTTTTTGTGATGAATGAACGGTGAATGGATAGATCTAATCATTTGTTCTTTAGTGCTCATATTACTGCCATAAATATTTAATCAATACAAATATATATGACGTCATTTATAGAGCACTTTGATGAGATGTGTTTGATGGGGAAAAAATATTGCTGCTGCAAACATTGCAGCAATAATATTATTGTTAGAGAAAACGTCATGCAAGTATAAATTCAGTCGATAGTGAAGATAGCGACAAACCGAAGACTCTTAACAAAATGCGAGAAAAATCTCTGAAAATTTCACATCCCTTCTAGCTCTGACTGGTTGGCTCGATGTTTTTTCCCCTCCCATAATTATTTATTAGTATTGCTCTCGATTGCAAAAATATGAAAATGACAAATTCTCGTCGATAATATTTCATTAAAGAAAATTTTAAAGCAAAATTTTTTTAAAATCATGAAGTAAATAATATTTACAATAAACTAAGTTTTCATCGTTACTTCATTACTTCATTACATTGCATCCACATTCATTATGAAGCATGAGAACTCTCCCATTGCCCATCAAGGCGGGCTTAAAAACTCAAAAAAAAACAAATGAATTATACGGGAAAAATACGAATAATGAAATAAAGAAAAGAAAAGAAATTTGTCTTAAATGAGGGTGAAAATTGTTTACTACGTTGATATTCGTGCATAAAAAGATTCGATTCTCTATTTGCAATATTGCCATCTCAATGAAATCTCGTGTTAGTTTTGTAATTCATTGATCATGTCCATATGTAAGACGATTGCGCAAGACGTGATCAACTCAAAAACCTGTTCTCGAGAAACTTATTTCCGCTCTTCTCAGCAGCATAATATGCTGAGAGGATTTTCATCAGCACGCTTCAAAATTGAAGAATAGCTTGCATGAGAATTTATGTATGGACTGCGAGGTTAGCCAATCCAAGAAAAAAAGTTGGAAAACGCCCGTCAATAGGCGTTTCGATTGGTATAAGCGATTGCGGGGATTTTTTTACAGTGTAATTAGTCCATAAATGAAGTTGAATTTCTGCAAATAAATAACAAAAATTTTTCTTCACCGAAGTTCGATTTCTTTTTTCATTTTGCATCTCTCGTTGCATTAGTGCTACATCATAACAATTAATCTGGTGAAGAGATGAGTACTCAATGATAAAAATATTAAAGAATCCATTTGGAATGCAAAAATCTGAGAGTTAAAATAAATGAGAAAAGAACAATACACAAGCAGCATAAAGAAAAGAACGATGCGAAATAACAAGTGGAACAAGTATTCATAGGCAATGATATATGCTTTTCACCAATTTCTCATTTTGGAATGATAGTGGAATGCATGAAATTCCATTCTTGTAGATTATTTGAGTCATACATATATCGTGCAGCCTTAATAAAGACATAAACAGCATAAAATCGTTGGCTTATTTATTTCTAAATTTTACAATTTGCATAAAAGTTTTTCCTCTTTATCATTTCACTATTCAATCATCATGAGAAAATATATTGCTTTTTTTTGGAAAATCCACTTTTTAGTTACATCAGGAAAATTCCAACGTATCTGAATTTGAATTATTCACAGTCTAGATTCGTTAAAATCTTAATTCACTAACGCATAATGACTTTTTTTTGTTTTGCACTCTTTTCTTCTCGGAAATATATGCCTTCATCAAACTTGATTGAAGTTAATGTTGCGATCGATATATGGTCCACCTGTCTATTTGTCGCAATTTACGAATATACACATCCAAAAATTGCCATCTATCATAAAAATTCTAAGCATGCAAAATTTCATGGAAATTTTGCTCAGACACAACGGACAAAACACTGCGCTCAACCCGCTTAGAAAATTAAGAGACATAGGTAAGAAGTAATTTTCGTTGAGAGAAAATGTTTTAGCAAATTTATTTTGCCACAAGAATCCGAGGCGAAAAATGAGATGACCGAACCGTTGCTCTGCTTGAAAACGTTCGCTTTTTTTTTTAAACTAACAGCTTCACCTCAAATTATGTGATATTCTCAGTCATCGTTTGCTTCGCCCAACGAAGGTTTTGTGCTGTAATAGAAGTTGCAGCAGCGTGAAAATGGCACTAGAAAGTGCACTTTCGGTTCGAAAATGCGTTTTAGACTCCACAAGTGGCATAGCTTGTCCACTTTCAAGAATCCTAGGACATCTTTATATATGTATGAACTTTTACCAGTGCCAGGTGGGACGTTCTGAGAAGTGCAATCGACAGAATCTCATTGTTTTTCCCCTTTCTAGACACTATTTAGCTACCGTTGAAACTTCGATTAGCACTACACTAGAGCACCAACGTAATTTTACACTTTATTATTCATGAGTCTTCGGATGAGCCGGCGATACAGAATGGAGTAATTGCAGCGTTTATAGGACACGGCTAGTTGCATTTAATGAGAAGCATAGCCGATAAGAGCTCCACCCTTTCTCACCGATTCCAGTAAATGAGATTAAATGTTACACGCGTTTAGCAGGAAAGAATATTTCAGAAAGAACTTTTTCTACGTTCTCTGCAAAATGAACTTTTATATAACAGAGATTTTCAGCTTTATTGTTACCTTCAAGATGTTTAACTCGATCTTTATACTCTCCTGACAGTTAAATAATTAAAAAGCGTCACTAAAGCAAAACTAATCGGTTCCCAAATATGTGCGCTATTTGTAGACATGACGAATAAGCTTCAAAAAAGCATTTTATATGGCACCGGAAAATGAGACGATTCATGCAAAAAATGCCCCGTTTTGAAAGAACACTTGAAGTGTACGATCAGTCTAAAATACATTCGAGCAGTAGTACTAACGAAATGTTGACTGGTGGTCGATCGAACATCGGCACCTCCGAGATAGAGATGTCGAGAACTTCGCGATATGGAGCTGATAATGGCACCGGGAAATGCTCTTGTGATGTCGTTTCTGTCTCCCATCTTCCAATCATCCAAGATAGTGGTTCAAGAATCGGCGGAAGTGCCAATATCAACCCTTCAATAATTTTTGTTGTTGAGACAGTTTTATCAAAACGATTCAAAAAAATATATATGTGTTTATTTTCACAACTTCAGGCTAATGGACTAATTATGTCACAGATGAACATTAGCTCCCTTATTTTCATCCCTATGCCACAGTTTGAATGCATTGCTCTCTTATATCGAATTACGAGCTCAGTGAAGTATTGAAAGGCGCTAATATACTTACATATACCTGCGCAAGCAAGCCAACCAAATAGCCAGAGTGGCAACTTGCCTGATGACGTCTCTCTCTTCCTCTCCTCTCTTCCATTTACTAAATCCATGAGAAGAAACAATGAAATGAAAACTTTTTGCAAGATTTTCTGCAGCATATGCCTTTTATGCGCTTTTGCGCATTTGCTTACTTACAAGAGGAGACATTATAGTGATAACGTATTTGTGCGTATATATGTGTCTGTCTATGTCCTTGTCTAACTGTTTATTACCGCTACCTCTGGAACCACTGAGGATAGAGCTACGAAATTTGATGCTTTTAGTGTAACCTTAGAGGGAAGTTAGGCATATTTAAGCGTACTAGACATTAGGCAAGCGTTTTACACCGCTTCAATCGCAAAATAAGATGAAGCAAAGCGCTACAGAAAATGATAGGATACTTCTAGTTCTCGCTCATCTCACGAATCAGTTACCAAGGTAACAAAAATACACCAATTAATGCCTTTTTTTGAAACAACCCAGCTATTCGTACAAATTTCCCACAGAGAATTCATTTTTACGCTGAGCTGACTGATTTCGAATGAAAACTGATCGACGCAAAATATATGAAAACTTTCCGGCACGTTTTAATTAGTTTCCTCATTAAAAATTAATATGTCGATGTGAAATATGGTGCATGCATTATAGCCACCAAAGCATCAAACCTAGCTTCAGTTGTTGTTGAGGAGAAATTGCAGGACGGACAGGCAGACACCTTAACATACGTGCACATTAATACGCATAGACACGATACCACCATAATGCGCTTTTGCAAAGCAAATTTCCTGAATCGCCTCAGTGTGAATGTTGTGTAGATTTGTGCAGGCGATTTTATAGTGCACACTGGCACTGCATCTCAAGCCAAAATTTTATATATATATATATATATATATATATATATATATATATATATATATATATATATATATATATATATATATATATATATATATATATATATATATATATATATATATATATATATATATATATATATATATATATATATATATATATATATATATATATATATATATATATATATATATATATATATATATATATATATATATATGTCGCTATGCGATGATTTATATAATGACTTGCTTCGCCCGATACTGCGGCATCGTCCACACGTTAGAGCGCAGTTGTCCTCGAAAAATGGCAGTATTGGTCTTGCCCAGCTGCATCGACCCTCTTCCTTCCATCTTTCGCATGACAAGTAAACATCCTGACATGGTCCTATAAATATTATGCTATATTAAACGCCCGATAGAATGTGATAAGGTGGAAATTCGTAAGCTTAACCTTTGCACACCAACAAAATAGGCGATGAACAGGCTGTCATTAACAAATCTATAGCATTTTCAATCAGGATAGAGAGCTTGTGCTCGAAAGTGATGAAATTATAAAGTTGTTGTGTTCATTTCTTGCCTAATTCTAAACCCATTGATGTTTATTGCAGGATTTTAGTGTAAACTCCCAGCGGCGTTAGTTTTTCATAGTTGGCTCCAACTTAAGCGAGAGCGGAATTTATCCTTGGTTGCAAATTTATACCTCTCTAATTGCTTGATGCATCCATAATTCAAGATGTCTGAAGTCTTACGAAAGGAGTTTCGAAGTTCAGCATGATTACGTTAATGACAAGAAGCACTTGCTTTTGCATTGGACTCCCATATATCCACGAGGGCATTTGCAACGGTTGCCAGTTTTTCTCTTCATACACACTCCCTCAGGTCCGCATGAGCCAGGTCGACTTGGATCACAGAAGTGCACTACTGAAACAAAACATCTCATGCGTATACTTTATCAGCTCCGCTCTTCGCCTATAGCAGGTGGGTGGCAACACCAAAGGAGCTGGCACGATCTACGCGTTTACCGTCGTTTCTCGTCAATGAGTATGTGATAAATTACTAACACTAATAGAACTTGATATAGTGCATTTAAGCTTCAATTTATATCTTAGTTAGCTCAACTACCTCCACGAACCTTTTACAGGTATAATTAACAAATCAACTTTTATAAAATGTGAGCAAGTATTTCCACATTTAAATAGAACATCATAAAGATTTCTATTTCCCGTTTGCTTAGTAAAATTCGCTTTATCATTTGTTTTCGTCTTTCTACTTTCGAATAACAAATCTATGAGCTCGCCGATTTCTCATCTCAAATATCGCTTAAGCTATTTTTAAAGACTCAAAATCGAGATTAGTTACAACCTCACCGGAACACCTAATTTACCAACAATTAAACACTGAAATAATTCTTCATTGCTATTCATTTGTGGAATTTTTGTCCGATAGGTATTTATAGACTCTTTGAATCATGTAATACCGTTCGCTCGCTTTCTTAGTGATTATTCCACTTGCCTACTACCGAGGTCGCAATATTTTCATAGCTGAAATAAGCGTTAAATTGAACATTTCAGAAGATTCTTAATTCATGGTCGATTATGCTTTGAAAATCTTTGAGAAATCCGACAAAATTTACTTCCCTCACGACTATTAATCTTTTTGATGCAGCAACTGTCAGAATTGATTCATTCTGAGTTCAGTGTTTGAAAGGGCCCTCTAGAGTTATTGAAATGGTAGACTTCAGATGGAATTGCTTGCTTGACCGATGTCTATAGATAGGGATAATCGGTCAGCTTTATTGAAGCAACTAAATTTTGTTTCTATATGCGTGTATTCAGCAAAATATGATAAGTCACAAAGGACACGTTTATTTCCGTCCATACACATTTCATTTTGGGCTCATAAAGCAATGCTTATAGAATTTACTACTAACGATTAGAGATGTTTCAAAATGTGATATGCTTTTACAAGTTTTTTTTTGCTGAAGAGGCTCACAGTGATCTAAAAATGCTATGATCTAACAATACAATGATCAGTAAACTCAAACTTACTTCGACGATTTTTTTTCATGAGCTATAATCGCTTTAGGTGACAGGAGAACAGGAGAAAGTTTCTCTCTCTCTATATATATATATATATATATATATATATATATATATATATATATATATATATATATATATATATATATATATATATATATATATATATATATATATATATATATATATATATATATATATATATATATATATATATATATATATATATATATATATATATATATATATATATTGTTTTCGTTCGTTTCTGTATTCTGTATGGGATGTTTCTGTGTTCGATCGCTCGTTTAATTTTTCCGCAAACGTTCGTTTCACCAGCGGAGCTGTTTGTTGAACTCATCCGAAGTCTGTGTGACTTTTGTGCAATTTCTGACTCATTCAGTTCGCTACAGGTTTGGCTAGTTCAATCTAGAAACGTGTAGACTGCATGCACAACTCTAGCTTCAGTGATTTTAAAACTATCGGACAAATAAACACATAGATACATGTATGCGCACATAAAAACATGTGTATGCGTGCATACATATGTGACTAAATGATGTATGCATACATGCACACACACATAAATACATACACAACATACACACATACATACTCACATATGTGCATATGCCCAGGAGCGACAGCTTTGTAATGAGCTTTAGAAATGCAAATTTGCGGAAGCACAGAAAAGCAGGCATTATGCTACCCAATCTGTTACACCATTGTACTAATGGTTCTAATTATTCGCTTCCATACAAGCGCATGCATGAGGATCCCATTATATTTGTGTGTGGAAGCCTTTCTTAAACGACCTGCGAGCTGCCGGTCAGAAATAAGTTCTTATATGTTTGCGAAAAGTTGGTTGACAGTACAGGGCGAAATATATGGCTTAGGAAACACATTGTTGGACATTATTTCACCGATCTGATTTTGATAGTGCCTGAAGCTGTGTTTTAAGGTGTGAGAAGGCGCTACTCGTGACAGATTCACAGTCTAGCTTCTTCATATCACTTTTTTTCCGGCGTTTTGAAAAAGTTTCAAAAATGTGCTGTTATTTTTATAAATTTTCGTAAGAGCTCTACTCTTAAATCTCACTCATTTTTTGGAGGATCGTTAAAGTACTACATTTGTGCCTCCGAGAATAAGAAGGAGTGGTGGCCTTTAATTTGCGGACTATTTCCTGTGAAGGAATTTTATCTACAAGTCACGATAGGCATTTGCCAATGTTTTGGTATGGGTTGAGATGTGTGGATTGATCAAGTAATTGAAAAGATTGCATGTATACGAAGGGCAGCCTATTTCCCAAGGGGATATCAGCAAATATCGACGGTCAAACTCCCACATCCAAAAATTCTTTCCCACCCAACAATGCGCATTTCGCGATGCGTTGATAAATGGGCAAAGAAAAAAAACTGCTTTTTTTCCGCTCTTAAAGGGATCGAGTGAGGAAATCAACGAAACGAACGCCTTCCATTCTATTCATGCATATAAATTTTCATTGATATACTGGAATAACATTTTTTTTTGCATTATGAAAATTGAACAAATTTTCGAGGGCAATTTATTGTCGCTTTTTTTTCTTCCGTTATTAGGATACTTTCGTTTGCGATTGACATAGATTAATTTATGATTTAATCTGTGCATATATATTTATATGAATTTTTTTTTTCAATTTCATTGCAATCACTAAATTTACGATTTAAATTTACTCATTGCCAACGCTTCTTAAAATATAAACTTTTAATGATAACTTAAAAAAGATCGCATCAAAAATAATGTGATTGTCTATCTCGTCAACTATGGAGAGAATAAATAACGATTCTGTTTATATTGCTAGTGGCACCGAAGGAGGCTGCTGAATTATGTTATGTATTTGTTGCAATCATCTTCCACCTCGCGCTTAGGTGCAATAAAATTGCTGCGAAATGGAAATGAAATTAATAAAGAGCAAAATTTAAGTAAATTCAATTAATTCAGATGTTCCTTTAGCAAAAATTGCATCGCTTATTATCATCGATGATTGTTGATGTGAGATATTTTGCTGTCTTACTGTTCATAGACAATTGAAATCCTATTTCAAAGTTGGAAAAATTTAGCAGCACTATTGCAAAGTTTTTGCAAGAAACATTCAATTCAATGACACTATGCAAGATTTATATCCCTCCAGCACTTTTAAGGTGAAACTATTTCTATTTAGTTGTTTATTCAATTATGAAATGGCATACAAATTACTCAATAGAATATTATTGAAGCCACTTAATGATCTGTAAAAAAAAGCGATCCGCTAAAGTGGAGCACATCTTTAATATGCAAATAACTCACTGCTTTTTGTTGCCACCTGTGCCATTGAGGTTGCAAAGGCGAACATCAATACCGTTAATATGCATAGTGTTGATCCCATGACACCTAAAAAAGAAAACCTTTCTCATCCAATGATTTCAATTAATTCTAAGACAGCCAAATTTTCATAAGCCGATTAAATATTAGCAATCTCTATATATTTTAAACTTTTTTTTTATTTTTCGTCATCGCAAATTTTCCAATCATTTGTCAATTTTTTTTTTCACTTCGTAAAAGCGATTGCCAAAATAATGCAGTAAGCATGAAGCTATTATTATCGCTTTGAAAAAAATTTAATTATAGAGGATAGTTGAATTTGATGGCCTTTCAACGACGACGTATGAAATAAGTGAAGAAATGTTTACGTGCGACATTGCTCCAAACAATTTCGCATTTATTTGAAAGCAAACCATATAGATAAGATAGAAAAGGAAGATATCCAATTTTTCCGATTTAAAGTGGGATTACACATATTACTGCTTAGCCAATTCTACTCCATAATATCAAATCCAAGCCGCACATTTATTCTTAACTAGAATTAATGGTTCAAGGATCCATACTAACTACATCCATGCTACGATCAAGGATCCATACTAACACAAAATTCAAACCAATACTAACTAGAATGGAACATATGGAATTATTTACGATATCGATAATGAACTGATATATTTATAAATGGAAGGCGAAAATTTATGAAATATATATTATTGAAAAAAGTATTTATGTTCACATATATGATTCATTTAAGCGTCATAATGCAATCTTTAAAAAAAACGTGCAATTTTTGACAATTGCAAAAAAAAAAACGTTTTACTCATATTAAAATTTCAATTTCCGATTGAATTTTTTTTCCTCTTAGAAACAATTGAAATTTTATTGAAGAATATTTCAAAAAAGTAATTGAATGAAAAATTGCAATTTATGATTGACTCGTTACTTCTTTTTATTAATGCATCTCTCTCTATTCATTGATCGATAATTGCAATTAATAATAATAATGAGACACGTCGAATTTCCTCTACGAAAAATTATTTTCGTTTTTTATGTCTCTGCAATAAATTTTATAATTTGAAAATATTCTAGACGGGTTATAATGTTGAGAATTGAAAACTCCATTTAAAGAAAAAAAATTCACTTATGTACAAAAAATATTAGCGATCAATATTGGTGCATTGATTGCTTCATTTTGAGCAGTGAACACTTCAATGATTAAGTGGAAAATACAACACTACGAATATCCATCGATTGCTTTCTTCAACGCAATTTCATTGTCTACTCTATGGGGTCTTTGATGGATGATTATTTGCAGATTGATTGGATTGGTGGAATTTTTTTCTTAATTTTTGAAAGTTTGTTTTCGAAATTCATCAGGAAAACGAAAGAATCAATCGTTATTTGATGATGAGTGAAAAATTTATTCGTAGAAATGTCCCGGTTCTTATATTGCATTATGTGCACACTAAACTATTGCAAACCTAAGTAAAGAAGTGATGACGACTATTTGTGTCGCTGATGGCTCAATGGTTGAATATTTGCGCAGAAAGTGAAATATCGATGGATTGAAACTTGCATGCTGCAGACGTTTTCACTCCGCTTTAAATAGTGCTTACCATTTCGATGTTAACTTAACTGAAGCTAATTTTCTTTTGTACAAGACGTTAACGAAAAAAGTGTTGGAATATTTCGGCTTTATATAGAGCCAATAAAATGTGAAAGTCCAAAGCATTCAATCGCAAGCGGTTATTTACCTATTATAAAAGAATCAACGGAGATTAAATTATGAGTAATGGAAGTTAAATGAACGATCATTGACTGATACCTTACAAATCACTTAAACAAGCTTATTTGCCGGCACAGCGATTCGAGTAATTTAGCGAATGCTGGATTATGTCCCATAAAATATGCAAATTTGATTGGAATGATAGTCTCGAACAACTGAATCGGCTGAGCTCTGCTACATCAGTCCACAAATAAGCGAACCAGCGAATAAGAACGCATAAACGACCACAAGCAATTAGCTCTTTAGTTGCAAGCACTACATAAAATTCCGTTTATGAATGCATAGAAGCGAAATAATTTTATTTCGATATGCAAATATATGCAAATATAAACTCCATCACTCTATGCGGCCTAAAACAATCAGTTGCTGGCATAAGAGAATGCGCCAGTGTAAAAACTTGATCAAGTTTGTAGACTTTATGGGATCACCTAAATCAATTTCAACAATAAAGTCATCTTACAAATTTAAGTCTGATCGATTCAATAAAGACGAATTCAATTTTATAAATATATACGAGAGAAAGATTTCGAATTTTATGTGGTTTCATTCACATACACTCACCGACATTACTAAAATACTCTGAAGCGACTGTAATCCTCGACAGTCATAAAAATAATGCAAATATCTGCTGTTAGTTTTTAAAATTGTGTTGCTTTTCCCATTCTTTTTGCATTATTGCATTAATCTCGTGCAATGCAATCGTCTTAACGCATCAAATTAGCACAATTATGCTTAATTTTGCTCTCGTGAAATTCTTCGCAGCATCAAGAAAATTCATGCAAACCTATTGCTTATGAAATTGCAATTTATTATCGTAAAACTTTTGCAATATAGTTAATTGAGCGAATGTTTTTTAGTTTTTTGAAAAATAGCATATGCTCTTTCAGTTTTCTTAACCTTGTTGGGGAATTTTCTAAACAAGAAAATTACATTTTATTGAAAAAAGATTTCATATCTTTCACAATCTTTTGAACTAAATAAGAGAGGGGGGGGGGGGTAGGGGGGTAATTCTATTCTGGAGTGGTTTTTTTTGTTTTCGAGACCGTTTTCCAATTTCTTTGAGAAAAAAATGATGGAATAATTTTTTTTTTTTGTTTCTGCAAGAATCACGGAAAATTCTCTATTCATCAAAGATCTTTTCGTGGGATCACTAAAGCTAGAGCTATAAAATTTTGCCAGTATAATATACAGGAGAGGATGGCCTCTTATAAAACGGCCGACATTTAAGCTCATGAATCGGCTTCTAAAGAAATCATTGACATCTTTTATGTTGAGGTTAATTTTGCATAAATTTTATTATCACTCGTCCTTTTATTTTACATCGGTTATTCACAGAGCATTCGTAGAAAAATGCCAAAAGAATTGACACCATATCAGCTCTTGTGTTGACTAAACCTGATTGGCCATTTTCATATGCTGCCAGCGAATAATAATAGCCTAGTAATAGTGCATTCGAATTTAAGGTTTTATGATCATTCGTAAAGAATCACCTAAAACGATCAGCTTCTTTCTGACCTAATCATCGTAGGTTAACATCCTGACCGGAAGTAGAACGCACACAACTTTTTCAACATTTTTGAATATTTAATGAATTTCATGAACGAATAAGGTTGTATTTAGTAGATATGTTTCAATGCTAGTATGACACCTTATAACGCATAATGCATTCTTATGGGAATTTATAACGCATAATAGGATTTACGCCCATTAAAACTTCTAAATCTAATTTCAGTGGTCACCTAGTTGAAAATACCGAATATGCAAAGATACACGTGCGCGCAAAATGAGGGATCTCGCCACGCAGCACGATATGAACATCAATTTTTTTTTCGTATTTGAAAAAGGAGGATTTAGAGGGTATATTAATTGAAATTTGAATCGATTAATGCATATGATTGATCTCTTGTTCCAAAAAACATTTAACTGAGTAGTGTGGACAGGCGCATATATTACGACAACTACTCCATGTCATGAGTTTTTATTTGCTCTAATTCGAAACACATCATTGCGCTTTATTAATTTTTTAAGGAAAAGGATTTTATTGATGAGTGGTACTCTATTTTTCTTCCTAGAGAGAGAAGGAGAGAGAGATCGGGTTTCTATGCGAGAAATGCGATACTGGAGACCATAAATGTTTACACTTTTAATACACTATAGTTTAGATAGACTTTTATTAGGAATGCATGATGCAAACGCTTAGTTTCGTTTGTTATTGCTATAATCGATCCTATTCTAATGACTCAATTTGCTGACATATTCAACGTCGTCGATAATATCATGAAATCTAATTACACTAACATTACACCTATCGCTCTTTCAGATTTTCGGTAGCGCTGGTTTTTTTTTGAGAGAGAGAGAAAGAGAAAGAGAAAGAGAAAGAGAAAGAGAAAGAGAAGAGAAAGAGAGAAAGAGAAAGAGAAAGAGAAAGAGAAAGAGAAAGAGAAAGAGAAAGAGAAAGAGAAAGAGAAAGAGAAAGAGAAAGAGAAAGAGAAAGAGAAAGAGAAAGAGAAAGAGAAAGAGAAAGAGAAAGAGAAAGAGAAAGAGAAAGAGAAAGAGAAAGAGAAAGAGAAAGAGAGAAAGAGAAAGAGAAAGAGAAAGAGAAAGAGAAAGAGAAAGAGAAAGAGAAAGTGCATCGTTTCAATTAAAACCTCACCGAGTATAGGTGAATTGGCATTATTTAAGGGAATTTAAAATTGCTCACATTGCAACATCAGTGCAAAAAATTACATTTACTTAAAAATGAGCATTAAATTTATTCAAGAACGATGAAACAATCACTTAGAATTTATATATAGACAAATAATAGAAAGATCGATTGACACATCAAAGATCGATGCATTTCGATATTCTAAAAAAATAACAGAGATTTTTTTGTTACTATTTGTGTTGATTCTTCGAGAGCGGAAATATTTCCAAAAATGCAGTGCACAAAAATCTTTTCGTATAATAATTCCCATTAGAAAAAGAAACATCTTCAATCACGAAAAGAATCGTTTTTTTTTTTTTGCAATTTAGCATAAGCGATAAAATTAATTTCTATTGTAACAAAATTTTTATGCGAAAATAAAGTTCGGCTCGATGTGCGCCTTGAAAATTATTGACGAATACTATCTATTAAGGCTGTTTTTATCGGGTGGATTTATTTGCGAAGTGTTGCAACACGAAACGTGCTTTTTGCATTTTAATGCAGTCACTACCTCTCAAAATGCGTTTGGATAAGTAGCTCTTACTGTAGCGATGAGCTAATGCGTAATTGACGACGGATGGTTACTTCTAAACGCTGTCAACGCAGCCGGTTGTGTCGATGACGATTTGAAACTATCGAGTGGACAGGAATCTAGAAATATACAAACGCGCACACGCTCAACTATATATACGCGCATGTCACGTCGCTATAATGTGCTCTCGCAAAAAAAGAAAACAACAACAACAACAACAACATGGGAGAAAAAAATAATCCTCAGTGTACGTATCACAAGACCAGGTTATTGCTCCTCTCCCCGTTTGGTCATAAGCCCCGTCCAGTTACGATGGTGGGATTTATGACCAATTTGTTCATTTGGCCACCCACTACAATTAAGCAGCTCTTATCCTTTCGACCTTATGTTCTAGCAATCGTCTGCACAATGCACTCACATTCTTCGCCTGTACCTCTCTTTAAAATGAGGGGATGGATTAGAAAATTTTTGCTATGTACAAAACTATAAGCCGTCATCGATTATTGATCAGTCTCAAAAATTAGAGAAATCTACAAATCTCGGGGCTAGAAAACAGTGTTTTAGCTATATCGTTGCAATCACTTTGGGTGACTATTATGTTATCAACGAACAACATTTCAATATCACATATATCATCAGCATTTGATCTCATCATAAGTGATTCGAATTTGATTTTTTTTTCAGCCTGAGGAGCAATAAGCTCAAATCTTTCTATTCTGCTTAGCTACTCTTTTTCTATGTGGATTCACTTGCTAGACATGAAAATTAACCACTTTTTGAATCTGCATATTTGCATTATTCGCATGCCGTTTAGCGTTAATGATTTGCGAGTTTCTTTTTTTTTTTTTGAATTCTAGTAAGATAATTCGCATTCGCAATTTGGAATTAAAATTATTTTTGCATATCAATATTGCTTATGAATCGTTGCTGTTAAATGCATAAACGTTATGATGGTCTGTCTAATTTCTATAGTGTAATTCACACTGAAAACGCTAAAAAGTATTTTTAGTCAACTATGCTAAATTTGCGTGTCAAAAGTTTTCCACCAACTGTGACGAAGAGGGGAACGACGAGAAGAAGGGGTGGGGTGGGGGGGGGGGGGGGGGTGTGCGAGTACGTTTTCTTTAGTGCGAAAATGAGCAAATAATAATGTCGCTAAACTTATACATAGGAATATATTTATAAATAGTCGCATGCAAACCGAGGACAAGTTTTTCTGTTGAGGCTTTTAGAGTCATTTAGCTGATCGCTAGAAGGAAGCAATTAGATGTTAAGTTGCATTCTTTTGCAAATATATGCAATCGATGCAATCGTTTAGTTTTGCTGATTGAATTGCAAGAAATGGCTTTTAATATATTTCTCGTTATTAATCTATGCTTTGAAAAACTTTTATTTGCAAAGAGAATTGTAGAATCATCTTGTATTTGGATATGTAAGCATATATTTGTTTGTTTATCACGCATTTTTACTTTGAGAATCATTGAAGCTGAAGCCGCAAATTTGTATAAAGATTTCACAACAATAAAATGTACAAGATAGGGCGATCTTCTACAATATCATTCAAATTTATCAACTTGGAAAGAAGCTCCCGGATGTGAGAAAATTCTTATGCATTTTCAAGTGGTGAAATTTCATTTTAAGGTTCTTCGGCTGTAAAAGAATCCAGGAGAATTGTACAAGTTGTCAGATCAATTTAAAAATGCATGCATTATTGCTAATATTTCATTATTTCTCAGCAAATCAAGCAGTTGCCCCGCACTGATGAGCACCACCCTAACAGTAAGTATGCTGTTAACTCTTTCGGCACCCTCAACTTGTTTACTTTCATGAAAAATGTCTACATTTAAAAGCGCTTCTATAGGTAAACAATGCTAAATTTATGAGTTGAATGCGTATGTCTTCGCAGTTGAATTCGATCTATTCGCATGCGAAAGCATATTTCGCATGCGTACTTATCTTGAGATTGTGTAAACATCGGTCATATTTATATGCTAGGTGAATACAGTTCACTTATTCTTGCAGAAAAGATGTATTCATCAGATAAAATAATTGGTAAATTATTTGAATATATTGAAGCATATAATTTACTTTTAACAGTAAGCTATATTAGAGTAATTCTTTTGCGCATCAATTGAATCAACTCTATTCAAATATCATAAATATCAAAGAGTATTTATTATAATATAAAACATTTGGAAACACGAAAAAGCTTAGTCGTTTATTATAAGCAAAAGAAAACAAATGTATTGTTGAGAGCAGAAGAGAATCACGTAAAGAAACACCAGGTTAAGACGATCGGCATGCCAACTGACACGTTAACAAACCTGATTTGGCGTCTTTTCGCGTGCAGATCATTGTTCGCAACTGAATCTATTTTCGACTGGTCAACCTGCTTGAAGCACTTCTTCAGAGAAAAAGTCGGCGAATTTCCCTAAAGATGATCACTAAAGGATTGTGCTAAATATTTTCATTGCAAATATATGCTTAAATATGACGGAAATCACACGAAATATATTTTTGTGAAATTGCGCGATTATCGTTGACTCGCGGAAATCGTTTATAGCGGATTCTATAGCGAACATGTATTGCATTCGATGTAGCTATGGGCACCTTCCCACCCCACACAGCCTTTTCTGCTTAGAGCGAAGGCGATCAATTCAGGGAACGACAAGAGTAAGACTGGATTATAAAGTGAATATGCATGAGGAAGGACTGAAAATTTTGACAATTTTAATGAAAATCATTTCAAAAGGGTCTCAGCTTTCCTGACGTTTTTTTTTCCGGTCAGCCCGGAAATCAGCATTTACGGTGATCACATAAACGAGACATAGCAGTTTTACCATTGAAATTCCAACTTAATTGCACAAAAAGTGGACATCGTCAATTTACAAATACTGATCCAGAAAGTATACGCTAAAATAAAGAACAACAAATTTTTTGAAAATTTAAAGACAGAGAGAGTAGTATGCTCAATGCGCTTTATGGATCCTTAAAAGAATTTCAAAGCAGCTTTATTTTCGGTCTCATTTCGTTGAATCTCAGCAGCAGTTTACAGTTGGGAGTTTCCTCTTGGATGGTGTTACTCGGCCCACAATTTTGCAATTTTATGAGTGCAGAATTATTTGCGCTTTAGCCATTTGCGCCACCCTTTTGTAGCAACGTCATTTCTACCGCTCATCTGCCGTCAACTTCTTGAATAGTTTCATCAAGAGAATGTTGAGTTCAACAGAGACTTTCGCAGCTAACAAAAATCCTCGTTCCTGACAATTAGAAATTTCACTGAGCAATTTCGTTGTAAGAAAAATCAGGATTTTTTGACCATAAAAATTCCGATTTTTATTTTCCTAGTTGACATTATTGATAGTAAAATCACTCTTTGATCTTGAGATAGTTTATTTTACAAGAAGATCCAAGATAGTATCTTTTTTTGTTGTCTAATAGCTCATCACTCACAATAATTTTCACTAAGTACAAAAAAAACAAGCAAAAATCGCACGAAAATTTATCGATAAGTTGCATGAATATTATGAAATCAGTTGGATCTTTAGATATTCGAAATGAGAATGAAAACATTTCTCTTCAATTTCACTCACATTTCAAATCAATGCCACAATCATCCTAATTGTTTCTATGCATATAGGTGAAATTCATTAAATAAAGCGTTTGCATGTAAGTGATCAATGTGCAGATGCCTTAAGCATAAAGAATTTAGCAGCATTTCACGTAGACATTCATTTCACCTAAACATTGGCATATCGGAGCATTTATCAATGATGTAATTGTGATCTATTCCATCTTCAAGTTCAACTGGCAATAAAACCTTTCCATATTTTTGTGGGAATTTTAGCGTTACTTTTTTTTTCACCTAAAATTCTTGTTTCCTTTTTTCATTAAAAAAAAAGCAGGAAAAACTTATAGAGAAACTCAATAAACCTTCAAGTTTTTATCGTCGGTTAGATATTAAGGGAAAAAGTCTTACTCTTATACCAGCAATCATTTCCTTCCAAACGTTAATTGATATCATTTGTATTAATTAGGCGTCTCTTATATAATTTTACTTGCTGCTTGTATTGTTTTTTAAAATCAATAATGGATTTGTTCAATTCTTTTTTTTTAAATAGGTCTCATCGCATAGACTTAAATGTCATTTTCATGCTAAGTATACCCGATCCTCCTTTTGAAAGGTTATTGATAGAAAACACAACTATTATTTCCTCTAATTCTCGACTAACGCACAACTATAACTTCACTGATTTTTTTTTTGCATCATAAAATCGACTCTTAGCGGGAATCTTTCTGATTGAAAGATATAATAAATCATCATGTATATTACGCTATTTTTTTCTTCTAGAGATAAAGAATGTGGAACGGTGAGTAGTGCAATTATGAGTGCATTTAGACAGTTTGAACGAAAAAAAACAAGAGAATCGCCGAAGGATTATTTCATTAAAAACTTGTGAATTCTTCAATGAACTCCATTCTTTATAGTATCATTTCATTTTTTTTTAATTCTATAAAAATAGACACTATGCAAGACTTATGACTGTAGTATTTTGACTGAAACGCATTGAAAACTGCGAACGCATTGGAACACACTAAAAAGAGCAAAAATTCGTTGAAGAGCGCTTTTTGCAATGCGGTAGATAAATTAGTTGGCCCATACAAATAGGCATGAAAACAATGGCAAAATAAGCGATTTTCTGCAGAACTAGAGCTTTGTCTACTAGATGCGTGCAGAAAAAGATTCATTTTTTAGCTTGTACTACTTTCTAGTCTCATTGAAATTTACATATGCAAATTTATTATCATTTTAAATTGTCCACAGTTGATAAAGAATGCAAAGAATTGAAATGAAATCATGTTTTGAAAAATGTCGATTATTAATTGTATCGTCGTTATGTGGATGAAGTTTCAGCGTCGAAGCTTTCTTGCTTTATGACGAGAAACTGACGTATTAAAAAAAAATACAAATATATAAAGGCACAGATATGAAACAACAATAATGCAAATATTTGCAAGATATATTTAGAAGTAGAGCACTCATTTAGAATAATTAACTCGATGCTGATAAATGCTTTCTTATGAATTTCTATTTTCAATTTCTTCATTTGAAACAACTCGATTTATTTCGGAAGGAAATTGTCACCAAATTATAAAAAATTTTTCGCTAACTTTTTAATTTCTTTTCAAAAATATAATGCAAATATTTTTGAATAGTTTTTCTCAGTTTATTGTTTCCATTGTAAAATTAATTCTCTCAAAGAACGATAGGAATATATTGTTGTTTTGCATAGATAAAACGATTTCTATGAAGATTATCGTTTCCGAAAGGCAAAAAAAAAAACAATTTGTCAAAAATACTTTCGATAAATGAAAGAAAGAAATAAGAATTTAACAAAAGTAACGTTTGATATCCATTGCACACTTCTTTTTTTTTTGAGTTGATTTTATCGCTTTGTTGAATTCAATTCGCGTCAATAATTAGTGCCATATATTAGAAGACAATCTGAATGATCTAATCAATGATGCTCAACTCTATCATATTTCAAAGTGATTGATTAATTTCGAAATGAATGATAGATATTTAATGACGAAATAAAAAAAAAAATTCTATACACATTTTACAACTAGTTGAATTTTTCAATTTTACGATAATTGAGTGGAAAAAAAAATTTACGCGGAGCGAATCGAATGAATTCAATTTTGAAATTATTATTCCGGCATATTTCATTTTTTTTTTCTTCTATCTCTAACTGATGGAAACTAGTCGTTGAAGTGGACGAAATGTAAAAACTTCTATCGCATTCTCGCTCATTTGACATGCTTCTCCAATTGTCTCTTGCTACCGAATTTTACTAAAACATTCCTCTATTATGAAAGTGTCATTTAAACAAACTTATATGAGTGCATAAAATTCGTCGATTTATAAATTTTGATTATATTTTAATTGTTTTCCTTTGCATCTTTACTTTAATGTTCATAGATAATACTAGCTTCTTGATTCTTCATTAATAAAAAGCCTCTGATAGAACGGTACATTCAATGACAAAATGTATCTAATCATATAATCAAGCAAGGTGTTTTTCATGAAACAGAGCGATATATAACCTAATCATTTCAATTTCATTAGTAAATTTTATTCAATGAAACACCACACCATTCGAAAGGTGAACGAATTGTAAGGAAATGATAGAAAAGGTGAAATAAACACGACACTGGAACCATTTCAAGGAGGGTGAATGTGTGTGCAACGATATACGACAACGACGTGTTTGTTTTGTTTTCTTTTTTTTTGTGATAATGCTGTGAACAACGTCGTCTTACGACTTAGATTGTCGCATTTCACCATTTATAAAAAATTAAGCAAAGAATTTTATTTTATTTTTCAATATTTGATATTTTTAGCGCAAATTTTTTTTTTAAAATTATGAATCGTTTTTCTCGGAGATTATTAAATTTTCAGTACTGGAAAGATGAATTTCTTCAGTGGAATCCGAATAATTACGAAGGCGCAACCGAGATTTTCCTCTCATCAAATGATGTATGGATACCTGAATTCTCTCTTTATTACAGGTGAAAAATTTGAAACGATTTTCTGCTATCATGCTTAGTTTTTTTTTTCTCTCTCTCTCTCTCACAAATAATTTCAAATCAATTATGGAAATACAAAAATTTAGCCACAATGGTTATTTTCGACTTAATGATATTAATTGCGACAAAGAACTAAGAAGAAATGCAATTATTTTCTTATTAAAGAGATGAGGAAAAAAACAATTGCTATAAGATATTCATAGGCAATTAGCAAAAATAATTACATATGAATTAATTAAAGAAATTTGAAGGAATCAAAATCCATATTGCGAATACATCAATTATTCATAATTGCAAACAATTCAAGGAAAATCCATAATCATAATCCATGAATACACCGATAATTTTAAAAAAATCACCTCAATAAAACGATAAATTCATGGAAATATCCTTAAATCGTTGTTCTTTATCAATAAATATGTCTTATTTCAGCCATCATTACAATCAAGCAGTAAGGCTTATCAGTAATAATGATGTTCGTGTAAATTATACCGGCCATCTACGTTACTATATTCCATTCTCGACAGAATCTCTTTGTAAACTTGACGTTAAATTCTTTCCTTTTGATATGTAAGTTTTTTTGATACATTATTACCTTCACTAGATCCTATAATAATAAAATCTATGGTATTGTATTTATGGTTTCCTTTTTGTCGTTCATTGTTATGCGCTAATTATAATGTGGCAAATTTGTCGATATTGAATTCCTATCAAAAAACCTCAAGAATACCTCTATATGTTTCAAAGAAATTCTATTCCCGCATCGAAAGCACCAAATTCGATGAATGTTTTCTCTGCCAATATGACTTCTCATAGAAATTTTGCTGCAACGGAAATCAGAATGCAAAAATTCCACGACAAAGACTCCATTTTGCATATATGAACGCAACAACAAATATTTGCAGCGCTACTCGCCCAATAATATTATTAATTTTATTTGCTTTCACTCGCCTTTTTTTTCAGCCACAGATGTTTTCTCTCTTTCAGTTCTTTTATTAGATCTTATCCAGAATGACATCCAATTGGAGGCTGTTCAAAGACAGAAATGCACACATTAGCTCTTTTGCAAAGCAATTCACAATTTAAGTGTTAGTGATACGCGTGTGATGCGTTAGCAAGTTAATGCAAAATGCATCATAATGAGCAGTAATGGTTTTTTTGTATGATTTGGCCGATAACTTGGTGTGGAGGCCCACCCTATTTCTTTTGATCTGCTCCACATCCCCTTCCTTCTTCCAGCTTCCCTCCCTTTCTTTCTTCAGCACTGTTGCTGGACTCAGAAATATCTCTCTTTAGGTCTTTTTTTTTGTTATCGTATCAGTTAACATATGTTTGTCGTGAATGTTTTATTATTTATTGGCAATTTCTGAGATTGATTTTTGCGATGAGCGAAATTTCAAAAACGCAAACCGTGTGAACGTCTCTAATGCGCTTTTCCGCTCGTTGCGATTTGCATTCGTAAGGCGTATTATGGTGATATCGGCTATATGCAGCGGAGTATTAAGGATGTGGCAAGCTATATTTTCTGTTAACCAAAATTGTAAATTAAATGAGATATGCATTATGCAAAAATGATCTAAATAATCGTTATTAGAAGTTTGTATAGTGAATTGAATTTCAATGCTTGCCACATAGCCTATTTTTTTAGATTCGCGCCTGGACATACAAGTACCTGTATGTCTGTATTTGTGTCTGCACATCGAGTGTTTGCAAGACGGTTGTAAAATACCTAATCTTGCGTTTATAACCGACGCTCTAGGATAACCACCTATATCAGCTTTTATGTTGAAATATCAGCTTCTAAAGAAGTATTGAGCACTCAAATGTGCGGAAATAAATTTTATGCATTTTACAACCGATTCGATCATATTTTGCAGTGATCGGTTTTGCATTTTATATTTCGAGTGGAAAGACGAATTTTTTTTAATGAAGGACTAGAATAAATAGTCGATCGATTTGATTAAGACTTGAAAGCGCTACTGCAAATGCTTTATTGTTATCGAGCAATCTATGAAAACGACCGTTCTAATATCTCATATATTTTTCTAGCATCTTTTCTTCCAAAGTTTACTTTAATATAGAAGCGATGAAATAACGTTTTAAATAAGAATTAAATCATTTGCAGACAACAATGTACTCTTCTATTTGGCTCATGGGCACATTCGAATGATTCAATTAAATATTCTCTCTATTCGAGGAATTTAAGCCTAATCGATTTCTATGATAATCAAGAATGGCAACTTGATATGGTTATTTATGCATCACTTATCATTCATTTTTATTATCGTAGCCTCATGCTACCTCTTCTATTACCATATTATTACTCGAAACTTTCACGATCGGATTGTAGGATTCAGCCACCAAAAAGTGATATTAGCATAAGATCCATTCTATTACCCCCCAAATGACTTTCATTACGAGCGTATTCGGTATGTTTCTCAAAATAAAATTCACTGAACGGAACACTTTTATGGAGCGAGGAGGAAGTGCTTGATTATCACCATACTTACCTCTAGTGTTTCTCATGATTCTTTCATTCATTTTTTTTGAATGGTATGGGTTATAACGCTTATCGTTGTTCGATAAAAGCGGGTATCACCTGACTTGGACAGTACTTAATACAACTGTCATCGATTTACTGTAATATTTACCTGAACAGGGGTGAAGGTTTACTTTAGGCTGCCAATAATCTTCGGCCATTCAAATAGTTGCAATAATTTTCGGTCATTTTTAGCTTTTAATTAAAGATTGAGGTTAAAATGGAAATGATAAGTTATTTGAAAGCTGAATAATAACTCGATTCCGCCCCATTTTTAGCGATGATCCTTTCATATGCTATGAGTCTGCAGCATATGATAAGTCTAGCAAAGAAATACGTTATTAAACACACTTCTTTGTTATTTGCCTTATGGTACTTGTGGAGATGAAAACGCACTACGAGGATATAACACATTTGTTTGTTAGATCAAACATCTATTATGAGTTTTAATGATTGATCTATGTAGGTAATGCATAAAACAACCGTATTTCAATGTAGTAATAGAAGTCAGACGGCATTATACACCGCATACGGACATATTCTCATTTCAGATACACAGCCATATAATATCCGATGGCTTTCTTTACGATTATTTGGATCCTCCACTTTTTTGGGATATGGTAATAATGGATTTGGTTGTTGTGAGACAAAGTTTCTATTACGGTAAGGATGCTTTATTCGATGCACTAAAAATATTACGCATATCATATAAAAGTGAAATAATGACTGAAACTTAACTGAGGGGTGAATTAATTTCTGGTTGAACAAATACCTTTTTCTTGGTTTTAGACGTTAAACGAGATATTACAACAGCAAGCAGCGTGATATGAGAAAACGAATGGGTATGGATTCAAATAAGATATTCTTTATGCATTCAATCTTCAATTCTCTTTATGCATTATTCTTTATCTTTATTCAATCATCAATTCTAACAAGAAGTTTTACTCTAGATATTATGCAGATCATCTTACAAGTTATAGAATGAGAAAGTACTGAAAATATATGAGAAGAAATTATATAACTTGAAAGTCATATAAACAGTAGATCAATTAAGGAACACGTCCACTCATCGTCGTGACTGGGGAAATTTTAGTATCGCTTCATGATTACTAATCAAAAAAAATTTTTTTTCAGTCTTGAAGTAAATATTATTGATGTCATTTATTCTCATAATAATTTGAATAAGTTTTAAAATTGTGTTGTGCTTTAATCATTATCAATGAAAATATCGAATATTTTTTAGTGTTTAATCTTGTTATACCGAGTACTATTATAACACTTGTCGCCGTTATCGGATTTCATACTCCTAGTACAAGTGGACGAGTGAGGTTCGTGTTACTTTAAACAAGACAAAAAAAAACGAATTTGCATTTCGCATAGAAATAAAATTTCAAAGAACGAAATTATTGTTGGTATTTTATCAACTACTGATAAAAGTTTTGTTCAGCAAGTTGTATTTGCTCACAAAGAAATTCTTATACTTTTAAAATATTCGTTAATTAGAAGCCCCTAGTGATAAACAGCGATAAGAAAATGATTCATCAAGCATTGGAGTAACACCTTACAAAATATGAGAAAAATTTATTTATTAGTCCGTTGATTAGAGCAGTAGTCGGTGCAAGAAGCCACTTTAATGTGCATGATCGATAGGAAATGCATTTGCTGAAAATTCGAAATATTCAATGCTATTTCAATATGCAAATAACTTAACGCATAAACACATGAATCCACACTCCAATTGATTACATATATATATATATATATATATATATATATATATATATATATATATATATATATATATATATATATATATATATATATATATATATATATATATATATATATATATATATATATATATAACTGCAGAATGATTCGTCAATAAGGCTTAAAGGGCGTGCTCTTTTTTTGTTCAAATTTTTCTACAGGTATTCTTGTAAATTTATTTTTCTGCAAATTGAAGAAAAATACGGTTAATTATACGTAAATGCTAACATCATTCTATTGTTTCGTGCCTTCTTCCTAAAGTTTTCAAATTATATTTGCATTTTTCGATATGCTTGCGTGTATGTTTATTTAATAATTTCAATGCAAAAACCACTGAAGGTGAATTTGGGAAGCTAGATAGGTATGATCCTCATTGAAGGGATCACATTTTGAAATTTATGCGCATTTGAGGACGCCATAAAAACATGTTGCATAAAAAACGTTTTGCAATCACTCCAATGAAGTAAAAGGTGAATCCGTGGCGGGGGGAATAATGCAAGCTTTCGATGATCTGGGGAAACGTACAGTTGGACAGCGTCTCACTGTTTGCAAACGTTTATACACCCCATTCACCAGACACAACATGCGGTTTTTTAAAGTTTAAACCTTCCAAATGAGCCAGCTGGTGAGTTTTGAAAAATGGATGGAGGGTAGTGCCGGATGAGTTGGCAGTATTGAACCAGTTGCGTGAACTGGGAAAAGATAATCAAATATGTAAAGCAATGATGTGCTAGCAACGTATCTGTTTTTGTCTGATCCCATTGCTCGTATTAATCTTCAATAGGTTATTTCTTTCAGACTCGGTGGAATTGCATGCAAAACTTTAGCTGCTTTTAAGCTTCAATAATTCCTCTCGAAATTCATTAGTTAATCTGAATGTTTGCATAAGAGGCCATCCTGTACTGTTAACTATATCCAGCAAATCTAATAGCTCTATCTTTAGCAATTCCCGAATTGAAGCTACCGTTCAGATAGACAAATACATATGCACAATGCGTTACGAAAATATACATTTTAAAGAACACTCAAATACTACGGAATAATTTCTATATAGGCCTTACTATATGACGATAGAATGTATAAATTGCAAAATATAGAGAGCTTTTTTTGGTTATCGCTGAATTTTTCGTCTCATAAGCTTGCAATGTAAATTGCATAGCATAAGTGCTTATAACGCATGTTTTTATTTGAAGAAAAATTCGAATAAGTGAAATTTTCAATAATACATTACATTGCAATAATTTAGACGTTTACGAAATAGATGCACACACCCATATGTGAAAATTCAACGCTATAATTATGCAATTGTAGAAAAATTTCCAAAATTCTTTACTTAAATAACAACTTCATTGAAATTACCTGTTGATTGCTTCAACGTAATTGCATCATTTGCAATTTGCATTGCAATTGCAAAGTGAGACTTTCAGGGACGCGAAATTTCGACTCGGAATTATGACCTTAATGAGCATGAGCGTTATTCTATTGGCAATCGTCGAAGATATGCCCAAATTCAGTATGTCAAGTAGTAGACGAGGACGAGGCTCATTTTCGGGCATTCCACTCATCGGTAATAATATTGTTTCATTGAACGTTACACTAATCGCGCATTTTTCTATTAGTTTATGAATACTTTAAATTGCTTAATCGTATTTATTAGGCGTCAAAGAACAATAGCTCATCATGAGCACCAATACATAACAATTCTCTCACATAAGAAAAATTACTACGGTTCAATTTCGATTTGAATATTATATTTGCTAATCTCAACAATAGTAATTTGTATGTTTAATTTATAATGTTGAGTGGAGAGTTCTAATCTCTCCTCATTGAAGATATAAAAGTGCGAATGAACTCAATATAGATTCGATTTTGATTTTCAAACGTAGATTTAATTTTACTGGATAAATTGACGCTTATATAAATTATCAAAATTCATGTCTACCTATTAATTGAATTAAAAAATGGTATAGTAAACTGTGCCGGTCGATTTGTTAGCGGAGGAACAATTAGCTCTGAGCACTAACTAAAGGGACCGACAATGGCATTAAGGGGGGGAGGGCCGCAAACTTGCTTGTGGATTTTTCGAATTTCAAAAATTTATCAAATGGAGGAATTCAAAACAGAAAACCATTTTAAATGCTTACAAAGCTTTATTTTTATCAGCAAATGCTTACAGTGTTGATTTCTTATTGCTGCAAATTAAAGAGGACAAGAGCGTAGACATTTTCGTTGAATATTGCACCTAGCAGTAAAATTATATTATTCACAGGGCTATTTTATTTCATTTTGTTGGCAATAATTGGTCTCTCAACGGTGACGACGTCAATGTTCGTGTTTCTCGAGAGGGACGTCAGAGTGAAGCATCAGATTCCTTGGTATCTTCGATGGCTATCCTTTGATATCGCCAACAATAAGATCACAAGGTGTGTTTATTACTAGAATCGATTGAGGAAAAAACGCAACATATAGTTGAAATCCCATCAGCCCGGACTGATTCCGAGAGGCATACTTGTGAAACCTCTCGGATCTCTACTCCATTTGCAGTCACTCCATTTGCCCCGATAAGATTTCGAGATGAGGATGCTGGCAGTCGAAGACGAAGTGGAAGTGAAAAAATTACGCTATGACATCGTTCATTGTACTTCGCATTTGCCTAAAAGGGAGAGGGGGGGGGGGGGTACTCAACTTGGATGAAGCATCAGTCCAGCAATAATCTCGCTTAAGATGGTGTTGCGTTAAGAATCCTTGTTTAATTTGCCGTCAGCAGTTTTGATAGTGAATCTTTTATTACGGAGATAAAAATTTCCGGCAAATTAGGTTACTAAGGTAACACTCCGATCCCAAAATTAACTGTTGCGACAATAAATGTGAGTTTATTTGCATCGTAATGTAATGTGCATTTGTAAAATGTGAAGTACAGCGAATGATGTCGTACCAGTCACTGACATTGAGCCATCAAACGAACAGATTAATTGTATAGGACATATGGCACTTCTTGTCGCAACCTCAAAATTCCACCACTTCAAGTTCATCTACGAATTCTGCGTATATATGAAGGGACTATGAAGATTGTCGAGTTATCTGGAGCTGTAGCTCGAGATGCAGCTGATCACAACAGGGATAATCAAGAAAAGTTGATGAGCTATACTTGAAGGAAGTGCGGGTCAAAGTCGATTTTAACGCATTCATTTGTTGACACTTTCGTATGCGGCATTGGACAGTAGTAGTAAGTGCTTCGGCAAAGTTGTGCAGAGTTCTCCGCTCAAATGAACAGAAATCTATCGGCAGAAGACTAAAAGGAGCTATTAAATCTGTTACAATATAGGTAAACCTTTTCGTAAGAACTTAAGGTGAAGGTGACGAGTAGATTAAATCTAGAATGGAACTAGGCGTCAATTGAAACTTTATGCTGCGCAGAATCTAGAAATTAGTAACCACATTAACGCACAGATTGCTCATTCTCTACTCTACTATGCTCAAATTTCAAAACAGCAATATGCTTTCCATAATAAACGATATAACTTTCCACCTAAATCGTTGCGTATCTATATCACTTCAAATCCATAAAAAGCTAAAACATATTTCAGGACATTCTCGTTAAAGCGAGGCTCACGACGAGAACCCTTAGCAACAGTGAGCTCATTGAATTTTCTAAATAATTGCATACGATTGCATTGCTTATTGGCCGTTCTTCATCGTGTAATTCGCTTCTTTCGGCTTGTTGTGGCTTTGTTAAATGCTTTTGCGCACTTTTAGCACCTAAATTTGCATGCATTTAACAAATGCTCATATTGCAAAATGAGCTTCTGAAGTTTTTATTATTGCTCAATTCCGCTTTAAAAAAAAATATGAGCGCATTGGCGCGCATGTTTTATCATTTATTGTCAGTATGCAATATTGGTTGGCTTAATAAGAAGGATTGCGAAGCGCATTTCGCGCTCTCTACTTTAGCGCACTCTTCCATTTGCTATACTTTTTTACGAACTTTTACCAGTGGAATTATCACCTATATTATATATGGAAGAGATAAATGCTATAGTTTCGACATCCTAATATCAAATCATTACTAAAATAAAAAATATCATTTTCTTGCGGCAAAAGGGTTTGTTTAATATACTATTTGAGGAATGAAATCTATCCCAGATTTGGCTATTATGAAGTAATACTCTTTGAAGTGTAAAATCTGTTCTTATCCCCTCCCTCCACCCTCCCCCTCTCTTCAAAAAAAAACGCACTTAAACAATTTCAGCAATAAATTATGATGATAGAAATTTGCTGTGTATAATCGTTTAATTGGATAACCTTCCATCCCAAGTTTTTCAACGACTGATTACCTTTTACAAGTTGATCGATTAATCTATGGGTCAGTTTTATTATAAAATTAGCTAGGCAAGCCCAGAAATTAATTCATAGTTGATTTGCATTGATCGATATTTTAGAAGCCCTATTAAATTTTTTGCATATTTGAACATCTGTTGATAAAGCGGATGCAAATGCAACAACGCATATTGCATTAGCTCCTCTCTTATGCTTTCATGCTTTGTTGCGTTGCAAATATTGTTTCTTATATTAGTTATATATAGAAGCGGTTCAAATTATCAAAAAGTCTCGATATTTCGCTTAAAGAAGCAATTCATCATACGCATCTAAATCTGATATAAAAAGAGACCGCTTTTTTTTTCTAAAGGAAGAACACATCAACGAATATGAACAAATACGTCGTTTTTTCAAGCGTTTTTGCAACTTTCGAAAATATTTCTTGCAATATACTAAGGAAAAATTTTTGCAAATGAGAGCGAGAAGCAAAATTTTCGCACACTCTTATGCAAATTTTCTGCACCCTTTTTATGTCTGCTTATCAACTGATTTCAATATAGTAGTCGGTTTGAGTTATTCGATAGTGCAATTTGCATCTGAAAATTATCTGCTGAATTTTCCTCTTTACAATAGCCTCATTGCTAGGAGAATTATGGGCAATTAAAACTGTCGTTAAATATAGAGGGTTTATAAATGATCGGGCAAAACAGCGACGAGTGGAAAAGTATGCTAGAAGAACTAGCATGATGGTGCAATTTTTTAGTTCTTCTTCTTCTTCTTCTTCAAAAAAAAACCAATTTTTTGTCACTTTTTTTTCATTTAATACATTTGTGGGAATAAAAATCTCTGAATAAAATTTTCAACAAAAAAAAAGATAAAATTCCGAATGAATTTCTAAATGATTCGACTATTAGTGAATATTTTTTTAAGGAAAATTTTGTTGATTGCAAAATTCGATCATTGCAAAAATAAAAATATGCCCATTTTTAAAATACGCATAAATCTTCAAGTTTCAAGTTTTAAATTTTTTTTTCAAGGAGTCTTAAGTTAAATAATTCCACTTTGAAGATTTTAAACATCGTAAAAATTATACAATTTCAAAAATGATACCCTATTAAGATGCATTTGACGCGTAGCAAATTGTATAGCTATAGTTTTAGTGGTTCTTGAAATGAAATCGTTCAGCATAGAGATATATGCATAGACATGAGATACAAATATAAGTAGACAAACATATTCAAAAATTTACGCATAAATATTTCCCATCATCATAATATACATTACATATGCAAATTTGCAGCGATATACAAAAAAAGAAACGCATTCTGATTTTCCTATACTAATGCAGTTTATGCCATATGAAGATGCGCAATTAGGCATTGGACGATTTCCTATCGCCTTTTAATTATTTTTGCCACCTTCTATCGCGAATTCTACCGATTCAGTGAAAAAAAAAATTGCACATTTCATTCCTTTTTCTCGCGTTTTTCCCTCATTTTTATTAAATGTCTATTAAGTTATTAATGTGTATTGTTGATAACACCTGCAAGGTAATCTCTAGGTCTTACTCCTGAAAGAAAAAAGAAAAGATGAAAGGATGAAGCGAATGCTAACTTTATGAATTATATCATTACAATAATTGTTCTGATTACCATAGTACTACATTCATTTAACTGAAATTTGTCTTACTTAATACCGCAAAAAACCCACTCTAGATTTTCATTGCCTACTCTCTATGAAAAAGCGTTATTGATTATAGAATCACATTACAAAACTCTTTATTCTTGAGCATACTTTTATTACGAAGTAATTAATTCTAGTTCTTTTAAATTCCATTCCATGTAATTTTCAGTTGCTTTTTCAAAACAATATAATTCTTGTCTTATTAAATTTACGATTTATCGTAAACTTGACAAATTTAAGCGAAGCTTAATGAAAATAGGATGAACTCTGAAGAGGATAAACTCAGAAAATATATAAGTAGTAAAAATGAATAGTGAAAATAGGAACGAATAGGATGAACTCAGAAAAAAAAATTATCTGAATAGAATAAACTCAGAAAATATTCCTTAGAAATCGAAAGAATTTTGCTGTATACTTTGAGTTGAAAAGTAAACAATCCTAGAGAATATCATAATAATATATTTATTAAAGCAGAATCCTCTCTAACATGGTAAGCAATAATATTTGTTGCTATAATATCCGGATCAATTACAGAAATGAGATCAAAAATGGTAATTTCCGCCACTATGCGCTTTATTTGAGTTTTTTGCATTTTTACATTTTGAACGCTCAAGTTGTGCATCGTATTGTTGAACACGAAAAATTATTGGAAATGAATCACGTGTGGAGACAAAGAAAAGTAATGAGTTTTTGAGGGAAAGTATTCGAAAGTTTTTATGATTATGTGACACTACACAAAGCCAAAATGAAGTTCCACTTATCTATCAGGTGATTAAAAGATATTACAGGTGTGAAAAGGTGGAGAAGTAAAATGGAGCAGAAAGCTTATTGAAAATAGGATGAACTCTGACAGAAACTGCTTAAAATATGAAAACTCGTGTGGATTGAATATACAACGATGTGTAGAACGTAGCTGAAAGCTTGTTAAAGAGTAAAGTACTTTATCTCTCAAGAGTAGATCAGTCAAATCGCTTCGACCAGTTGTTGGTTGCCATTCGCCGACTAATGCATTCAATGGGTTTGCAAGTTCAATGGTCAGAAATTCTACTATTTGATGACTTGCCCACTAAGCAGTCAGCCATCTACAAGCGAAAGCCAAAAATAGAAGTTTATGCCGATGCATCATGCCACGTAAATTATGTCACATCACAATTCGTCTGAATATTTACTCTCTACGGGCCTTATGGCTCAATTTATGAAATATGTTGCCCAAATTCACGCTGTTTCCACGGTCGTTTTCGCTCTCTTCTGCTCCCATCCATTGCGTTTAGGTCTGCACCTTTTTTCCTTTCGCCATATTTCAACTCGTTTGTGACTGCAAAATAATAAGATCCTTAAAAGTTTTGCTCATCAAAAATCACCTAAGGATGCTCTATTGGCATACGACAATGCGAATGGTTACGTTGCTGGCGAACAGGGTCGTTCAACACGAGAGAATCGTGCTAAAGCTTATACACGCTCAGTGGCGATGTCATTGCTGCAACTAATTCCCGACGGCGAATTCAACAACCCATCGGCTTCTGATTCTTCTCGAGTCAGCAGTCTTCAGCACGAAGTAAATATATTTTCGGCCCTTCAAATAGCTTTCCTATGTGCTTATTCACGCGTGCTTCATCATTTGCTTTCACAAACAACCTGCTATCTGTTTTTTGTACATCCGCACTGATACTTATGTGGCACTTTCTAGGCGTCTGTTGCGTTCGTGTTGCAGGTGGCATTTTTGCATTTCACCTTCCTCGCACGGCTTATTTAAAAACAAAATAATATATTATCATCATATTGTCGGCACGAAACTCTCATATTTTTCTTCGACATTTTCGCTGAAGTTGAGAAAATCGTCTTTTCAATGCTTTTCGAATAGGTTGAAGCACGATATTTAGGATACCATTTTTGTTTATTTTTACTTTCACCTCGAATGATCTAAGATAAAGCGACTCTAGATAATTATACGCATCGTTGCTTACCTACTCTTAAGAAATCACCTCATCACGTAGAGTATTCCTCATTCAATCTATGCGTTAACATCTATTGGTATCGAATAGAATTCTCACTCGTTGTACACTTGCATTCATTCTTTTGTATTGCTTTGAGTTTTAGTGACGTCTACTTTATAGAGTAACAAAGAATTTTCCTCTTCCAAGCCAACGGGTATCTCTAATGAATCGCATCAACTTTGAAGCAAATAGGAACTCGTCGCAAAACTGACAATTAGATATTTCTAGTGAGAAACGCGATGTGTTGCATATAAATTTTACGCATAAATTTCCTCTCTAACTGCTTAACAATTTTTTTGCCATCCAAATATGTTATTCGTGATCGTTGTGTTGGTGCTGCTTATATGGAAGAGGATCGAAATCGGCATGCGCAATCTACATGTTCCATAAAGACAACCCTAAGTATTAGTGGCTCTACTTTCCGCCTCTCATCTCCAAATTGATGGGAATTGGATAAGATCGCCTACTCAACTTTTTTTACCTCCCTTACTGTCCTTGTAGAGAATCTCATCTTTTAGGCACATAGAGATCCTTATGGAGACACATAGAAATTCATATTCATCTCTTTCCTCCCACCTTTCTTCACTTTTCTCACCTCTTACCCACCTGTCTTTTGCTCCACTACGTACTCGTCTTATAATGATTCTAGTGATCATAAATTGTCCATTTCCATCAAACCGACTCATTCAACCACCACAAAATTCTATCCACCCATATGTCGAATAGAAGAGCCGCTTCATCCCACACTCCTCTTCCTCTTATCTCTAATCGCTAAAAATTCATTAATCATCACGAATAAAGAGTAATATATTCATATTTCTTCCCATTCAGAACAGCCAGTTTCTGCTATTCTGAAATGTAACATCTGAAGTGTCTAAAATTTCTTCCTTCCGGCAACTCCGTAGATGACAGCTTAATATTTCAAAGGTATTAGCCCCTTTAAAACCCAATAAAATCTCCTATGTTAATGTATGTTTTAAAATTCGTTGCTCAGCTTCTTTATCTCGACAAAGCGAGGCGGTCACGGAAACTTATCTCGCAAAATGAATGCAAAAATTTTGATTCGGATTTGCTCACTAACATATAGATTTATTGGCGAATAAAGAGAGGTAAAATTATATGCACTTTTACAGCGTTGAAACAATTAGTCAATTTGTTGTTAAATCCAAGAGAAATTTGTGTTTTTTTTTTGAATACAGAAAAAATTTCGTTGAATGGAATCGAACTCTTCTAATTTAGAGCGTAAATTTGCATTTATCAGATGAATCCCATTCATTGAGAATTAATTATTTATAAATTATCGAAGTCTTATTAAATCAGAGGTGATTAGGTTGCGTTGACATTTCCTTATGTAACTATCCAATTAGACAGATCCTCGGCTAAGAAATTCTTTTTTTTTTGTTTTGTTTTGGATAAATAGTCGAAAGAGAATGTCTATAGAGGCAACTATAGATTATATCTGTCAAATCTCACAACCGTAACGTTTTTTGAAATTTGCTTGAAATTATATCACAAAGACGAATGCATATTCCTATACAACGATTTTGCTTAAAGAGAACGTTGCAAGCTGATGATTTGCACAAATTTTAAGCATATGCTAATAAGGAAAATTAATTGGAAAATGCATTAGAATAGCTTAAATGGGCTTGCACTTTTATTTCACAGAATTTTCATCAAACAATTGTATGAATTTCTTTTAAGAAAATTATAATTAACTATGCAAATATAAAAGTTTAATATTTTATTAATTTGAGCGAATCGAATAAAATTTTGAAGAAAAAAAAAATTCATTTTCATGACTCATTTAAAATAAAATAAAAATTGCATATATGTTGAATATATGCAAATTTTTTTTTCTTTTTTTTGGCATCATTAAATTTATATCGTTTCTTATGAAAATGTTGGATCATTGCGATCAACTTACGCTGTTAATTACACACACATCAAATCGCATAACTTTTACTGCAATTGTTGATCAGTTGAAATTATCCGACAAACAGATAGATATACATAAATAAATACGCATAGATAAGACATCTCTATAATGTAATCTTGTAAAGCAAATTTGCAAACAACATATAAGTGCATTACGTAAACGAATGGAATGAAAATAATCCCTTTGTCCGACTAGCTTGGCTTGATTTATCAATAACAAAAATTATGGACGCATAAATAAGGATTACTCATCTATAAAGCCGGCCGCTAATTACATATAAAGTGAATTTTTTTGTTATGGTATTTAAACAGTAATGTGGTTCGATAGAACAACGTATCGTTAGGCTCTTTAGCAATGCTTTTCAATAGTCATGCTTCACGTTGGTCTAACTAACGGTACTGAAAAAGAGAGAAAGATGTCATGTCATATCAGTGTCACTCAAGCCTACAAATAAACTAGAAGGCGAGGACTTTTTCGCATAGCAATAATATGCAAAAAACTTTTGCAAAGACACTTTTGCAGAGCGAAATTTAAAGTATGCTTAAGCATTTTAGTTTAATATCAGTTGAATGTTTCTAAGCATTTGCGAAACTTCCATGCATTTCACCTACAATAAACCTGAGGCAATCCATTCCACCAAGAATAAACCTGAGGCAATCCATTCCACCTAGAATAAACCTAAGACAACAAATACCCTCTTGCGTTCCTGTAATTGTTATTGCTTTTTTACCTCATGAAGTGAGAGGAAATACCAATTCCTCCTTTTTTGTTGGTCATCAATGAAAATTATCCCTCCTTTCCTCCTCCTCTTTTCTATATAGCGGTCTTTGTTTATTTCCTTATTTCTTTGTCGCGGTTTATCATAAACTGCTCTCGAAGGGAATTTGAAGAGGGAATATTTATGCTCATTATAAGAATATAATAAATGAAATATATGAGGCAATTGTTCTAAGCAATTATCATATGCAAATATTTTTTTGAAGAATTCTCTTGCATGTGGCGATCATCCCTCCCAATTTGTTTACCCAGCGAGCATGCTAAGAAGCTGTCATTTTCCTGCTCGTGCATATTTTATACAATTTTTATATCATCTAAGCACTCATGTTTTATGCACTTGTATATGCATCCATCATTGAAATAATTTCAAATATTCATAGATGTGGTCCATATAAGCAGAATGCTTCATCACTTACGGTCCTTTCCATTCCATGAGGTGATAGCGTTTGTATGACCATATACATAGAAACCGTCGTTTTATTAACCTATTGCTATATGCGAGAATGAAACCATGCATAAAGCAATCTTCCGCCTATTATTATTATTGTAGTATCCTTGCGAATGGGTTTGTCGGTCTTCATTAAAACGACGTTTTTTCTTTGGAAAAGCTCTCACCCTCCAATTAAAGATCCTATAGCATTGAATTTGTTTAGTGAGAGTGCTAATTTCAGATCAGCTCACCATCACCAAGGCAAAACTTGAGAAAACGACTAAGTATGGCACAATACGATAATATGTTACTTTATCAGTATTTCAATCAACTTCTTGAGGACCTCATGACATCGATTTCGAAAATTGAGAAGGCCGTTCATGGAATACGGTATGTCTGTTGTTTTATAAGGATTCAGATCAATTTAGCAATATATTTAATGCTTTCAGTTGGGATTTTCAATTACAGGTATGTACTCTTCAAACTGCATCGTTAAATCGGGAATTGTGAGCATGAACATTTTCGGTGGTGTTGTGAACATTTTGCTTTGCATCGTTAAATCTATTGAAATAGAATATATATTGAAACAGGCTAATATATTTGATAGATCATATCATCTTTTGTCCGATCTAATGTTTTCAGTTTCTGGACAAGGAAGTGATGGATGAGAGAATTGTTGAGTGTGCAGAGCCTGTTCAGCGTAGCGTTCTAATTTCCGGCGCATTTGAAGTTACGATATATTGTTTAATTACGGTTCCGGTTTTTTTCACTCAGAATAGCCGGAAAGAGATATAAGTCGAGAATTTCGGAAAGGTTTTTTCAAAGTGAGTTAATAATCGCAAAAGCCTACAATAAAGGATAATGAAGTGGATTGCCATTCATATTGAGGCAATAAATAAGTGATATTTTCAGGGAAGAGATCGTATCGTTATTGCCACAAGACGATTTATACAGCAAATGGCAAACGGTAATTCGCAGACTAGAGATTATTTCATTGGTGTTCTACATATCGCTCGTCTGCATAACGGTGTTTCTATTCTTCTATCATGATTGGTATTGTGCAATTGGGCATAATCCTTGTGGGCAACTCAACTTGAAATGTCCATGGATGCAAGTTGAACCCACTCATCCACATTGCCTTTGAAACTGTTTTCTTTTTTCTTTTTTTGCATGTGTTTTGATTTCGAAATATCGCTGCTATAATAATCGTCGATATTCATCTCAGTTATTATCATATTATTTGAGCATTCAGTGGAATTTGTCTATTATTGTGGGCGATTGCTCACATCGAAGAGTAAATCTAAACAAATCAAATATAAGTAAAAACAACGTTAACTTCCGCTAGTAGCAATTTTGCACTTAAAAAATTCCCCACTTTCTTCGATAGAATGTTTTGCATAACGGAAACAAAATTATTTGCAGTGATGAATCATAGATTTGCAACGTTGCATAACATAGCGGAGGTCGACGTAATTTAATCACCACTATTATTCATTTGGAGATGATTCAATGCTCAGATTGTTGTTATTCGATTGTATGCCTCAAATAATGCCGATAGCAATGCAATCGTTACGCCCTTTCCGATGTACATCATCGTATAGCAGTAACTATGGCGCACTTGAATGAAGTCGTAGATCGACGTTACGACGCAGATTCTGACGTTAGATTCAAATAGACTTATGAACTGAAGATATACAATCGATAGGAAATTTCTGCATTACCACGCCATTTTCAACGCCGAAAACGAACAATAGAATCGCGCAGTGATTTTACTAGTTTTGACAAGCCATGGGAAACGAAGTAGTCCTGAGATGCTCAGCCAGAAACAATCCGGTTGTGAATCGTTGAGCTCAAGCACCACCTCAGCACACTTTTCGTTTATTCAATCACCTCAAGCAAACGCCTTGCTATCGTTTCATTTCCCTGAACTAAAACATTAATAAACAATTTCGAGACGTATCTCTTGCACATTGACCTATTTTCATCATTGCCTTCTGAATACCGCCCTCGAGACGCATAATTGAGCCCAACGTTGACGTCACCCTTTAGTAAAGAACACTAACAATTCCCACGTCGCTTAGAGCAATTAAATCCTTGAGCAAACAATGGTCATTAATCTCTTAACCTCGTTTACTTGAAACAACCCATTTGGAAGCGAAATATCCACATCCGTTATCACTCAGCTGTTTCGTTATGCACAACTTCCACTTCATTCAACTGTTTGTGTGAAAATTTAAATAACGCTTCCGTCTTTCCCTTTACAATCCAAAATCGCTGAAAAAAAAATCATAGAAATGCGACCACTCCCAACCAACATATATTTTACTTCAATATCCTCTTCTTACATCCCCTTTCCCAAAAAACGTACAAAAAGACAACGACGATGTTGGTGTTTACTCCTGTTGTGCCTTTCAATCAACCATTTCCATATGTCATCATTCACAACATATCAAATAATACCTTCCAGTTTAACTCACGATAGATTAATCGTGTTCTATGTCCATTCGCTGACCCATTATTTGCATAATGAATTTAGCATCCAATTGCAAGTGCAATATACAATCACTCCGACAAGAAGCGAATTTGCATACTTGACAACACTTTCTCCGACAACAATTGACTGGATCACCCAAATAGCAAACATATCCGCCTAGTTAATACAACGCTAGCCAAGCCACTCCTCATTTGCGTCTTGATGCCCATCATCTCCGATGAATACACATCGATGCATCAACGACATCACATGATTCAACTATTTGTACGAATCTCCTATAGAAGATTCACTTTCAGACTCATATAAAATCCAACCTCATGTCCATTCTTTTTCCGAAATTTTCCAAAATGCAAAACTTCCCTGTAGAAGAAAATAAAATCCATCTCATGTTTAACTCTCTCAAAATTCATTTTCTCAACTTTTCCCAACAAATATATTCAAATTTCCCAACTTTTTCAAATCGGATTTTCCCAACTATAAAATTCCAACCATTCTAACATCTTTATGTATTTACAAGATATTTCGAATTCGATGGAAAGACTTGGAAGTTTAGTGTTTGAAGCCTCTCCTATGAAGTGTTCTTCAAATACAAATTTCTTGACTTCAAGTTCACCAGTTCCCGACTTGTACAACATGCTCAAAATGCAGGTATCCTTAATTGTATGAGAAGATGTCACTTTTCATTTACCTTATGTCTACAAAAATGCAATTTAAACAGCTATTGCTGGTTGAAATGTCAAGCACGAATGTACGCCTGCATCATCTTTATGCCCATCAACGTCAACAATAACAAGTAGTAGAATTCGGTGTTGTATGCTTATTTCAACTCCTTCACTTGAAGACCTGGAGGCAGCGACTGCTTCAACTTCTCAGCCTTTTCCTTGTCCTGCAAACGAACTATCTGATATGAACACGAGCAACTTCTGGTGGCTCACTCTAAACTTATTAACTTCCAGTGGCTCACTCTTAGCCCAACCTGCCATACTTCTCAAAATGACCATCCAACTATAAGTGACATCCCCCATCACCCGCCTCCCTCTCATTTCCACCTAACAATCTATAAAATATGGCTTTTTCAGTGCAATAATGAGCACAAAGGCTACGAATGGTCTACGATGTGTTTATTATGTTTCACATCAATGAAGGTATGAACTGCTTTACAGTGCGAAATTTACTCTCCAGCAATTTTGCTTCCTTTTCCCTTCAGACTTCTTTTGTAGGTCTGTTTCAGTATCCCGGCCCGCTGTATCTTCAGTGTTTGACTCTTTTCGAAGTGTTTAATATTTGTTCACATACATTGAAGTATGCAATCAGTAATTCGGAAATAGCAGAAATTAAAAACATGGGACAAACGTCGTACATGTGTGGTTCGAGAAAAATCAACGGCATTTCTGCTATGAGATTACCGCATTTGTGACATATAACACACTGGATCATACCTATAAGACTTTACTTTACCCCGGTATACGCTTATTTTCCCTTAGTTTATTGAGGAAGGAGGTCACACGAAGCATATTCGATTTTCTCTCCGGATATCTCCAAAGCATTCTTCATTTTATCAACCCTCGCAATAAACCCGTTACATGTGAGTCTCGTAAAAAAACCCGATGACGTCAACGTAACAGGATGATAAACAAATAATTGGTTTAATTCAGTTTGAATTATTCAGTCAAGCTAGGGTGAGCAGCTGAGCATTGAGGCATACAAGTTAAATAAGGGACCACAAATCCCATGGCTAACAACCTGGAAGGACAGCTTCGGTTAATATGTCGGGGTTTCTTTAACGAATTCAAGTTTGTTCTGCGATGACCACGACGAATCCTCAAGAATTTACAACCAGACGCAATGTTCACAATCAAATGGCAACTGCTGTTTTAGTTATTTCGACTAAGTCATTACTTCCTTTCAAGTTGAGGAAATAACTTCCTGCACCTCCAGTTTTGTTTGAAAGAGGGAACCCCACGACTTGTCACTAAAATTCACTCCATAGGGATAACAATCTCCTTCTTATAGCAGATTCCAGAAAAAGTCGTCGAAGGCTTCCCACTATGACAACCGTTAAACAGGGGGCGATATATTTTTTGCCCAACAGAAAAATAAATAATATCGGAATTTCTATGGAATTATTCGCTCAAATTTAGACGATATCAGCGCGAATAATCAACGATGTTAGAATGAATCTCTTGAGACTTGATAATCCACACTTCCCAAGCATTCAAGATGGTCTCAACATCGTCATTGAGTCTAAAACAAATCTTGCGCTCGCCCTCATCCAAACGTATAACTTCATTAGCGTGCAACAGGCTTCCTGTCCATCGAGCTTCACGAGAATATTTCTTTGCCAAGAAGGCTCACTTGAGAGCGAATTAAATTAATACAGGTAACACAGTTCGTTGTGGCTAATCCTTTCGTCTCGAACCAATAAAACCAATCCTCGATAGGTGATGAAAAAGGAACATATGACACAAAGTGGAACACTAAATTGAACATGAGCTTACCTGAATGACGAGCGTATAAAGGTATTTGCTGCATCGCACTTTGAATTTCACGTTCTCTGAATTCTTCTTTATCTTAACCGATTTTGCGTCCTTCCGTCGTGCGGTCAACAAGAACTCTTTAATTTCAGTGATTTGTTTTGGCATCTCTGTTCTCCCTATAATTGTAGAGGAAATGAACGATTTTAAATATTTCGTCTTTCTAACTAGATTTCAGACATGAAAGCCTAGTGGGGCTTTAATCAAGCAATACGGTAGATGCTGAGCACAAAATGCAACGCTAATTAAAAGATATCATATTGAACTTGAAAGATGACGACTATAGAGAAAAAAGGCAGAGTTATTGAAGGATATTTTCAAAAATGCGAAAGAAAAAAGCGTTGCAATATCCGCGTCATTGGCTGCATCATAGATGAATCGTCGCATTGCATTAGTGTCTCCCTCATGAGGTAACGACAACACATTACAAAACTTCTATCTTCAACAACTCCACGTTTCTTCATGCAAAAACTCGTTACCTATCACATTTTTGTGCATAGATAGAAGGTGGGAAAGAGAGGAGGGGGGAGGGGGGGGGGGGGAGACAGCAAAAGAGTGGTGTGGATGATGCGGGAAAGATCAAGACTATATGGCCGAGGGGACGCAGAAAAAGAAGTACGACGACCAACTCATAAACCGAAGCTTACACCTTCACGTTGCATTATTCATCGAATTTAAATGTCCCCAGTTTATACACATGCAAACATAATGGAATGATCACGATGGCGATACCCTGACCAATCAGCAAGACCTTATGTTCACTATCGTTGGCAGTCTTATGGCATATAATCTAAATTGGCTCTAGTTCTGACCGCGATCTGGATAAAACGAACTTATAGGCAAATAAAACATAAGCCTAGGATTTATATTACAGAAAGAAAACCAGGCCTGGCCAGAAAAACCACTGGAGATTTCCTATTGCAACCTATTGCAATCCCACACTTCAAAACCTTCAACAGTTTTGCAAAAATTTGCATACACGCTTTGCAAACGGGATCTCGAGAGAAAAATGTATGCACAAAACTCACAACACTATCATTTAAAGAACTACATATCACTATCTAACAACCTGGACTATACCTCATCCCACAAATGAAACCTATCATGCCCACACACCACTTTTGGGCTAATCAATTCATTTTGCATCGTCCTCGGCTGCTTAACGTTCTTCGTTCTTATGCGGTTCGCAGTATCGTAAAGCAGCGGGATGAACGACGAGAATGTTTCACATTTGAATAGCTCGAACGTCCCACTAACCCCTGAGCACATCGACTCAGTCGGGGTATGAAGGATAGAATCAGGATGCGGGGAACTTGCGAGACTATCAACTCTCGTTTATTCAGATATCAGGATACTAGTGCCATCGACAACAATGTCCTGTGAGGATCTTTTGAGGTGCTCTTCTGTGACGAACGATCTCATTCAAGAACGGAAGCGAATTCGTTGCTTCCAGCTAAATAACGCTTTAAGACTATTGCATCCTTTTGCAACTTAACACCTATCCTCACACAAATGGTCCACAAGCAAATGCGCGTCATTCGAAGCCTAAGCCTGAGCCTAACGGGCCTCCCTTCCTTCCACCTCATGAGTGATATGAAGTTCTGGGAGCTTTTTTGAATAAAACCGAAGAAGCTGCATTCATTCGGTAGTTCCAATCCTCAATAAGGTAATGCTCAATATGTGGCAACTATAGGCTATGGCTTCAGGTGCAGTTCTTGAAATGGTTGTCGTCGTTCGTAGTTTCGGAGCGAGAGGTGTGGTGGGCTAAGGCTGCCTGAGAGACTTTCAACTTCCATAAAATTTGCATAGGCGAAGTTTGTTGTATTTGTATGTAAAGCCTGCACATAAATAATATGATCGAAAAGTTTATCGTTGAGGAGCAATCAGCCCAAGCTAAGGCGAAATTTTAATTCACAATGCAAGGGCCCGTTCTCCGAATTGGCCCTCCTACATAAGCAGTTATTAAATTCAGGTTAAACCTCATTGATTCTCCGGACTTAAGCCATTGGGAAATGGTTAACATCGAAATTAATATTTTCATCCAAACTGAGGATTTCTTCCGGCGAATCCTGGTTTTATTAATTGCGGTATACTGGCCGGTAAATTATGGCACATTTTAGCCGTTAATTGCGATCCATCTCGCACAAGGTGGATTAATGAACCGCTGCGAATAGGACGGATGGTTATTTGACGCATGAAATGGGATTCTCTCATTCAAGTACTGAATCCATGAACCTATGGAAAACCGTTGCTTTATTAAGCTATGATGTTTCAAATAACCCATTGTTGTCAGTTCCGATTTAAGTACCTTACCTTGGTCACTTCGGGTTTAAATACCTCACCTTGGTCACTCCGGATTTGAACACCTTACCTTGGTCACTCCCAAAAAAATGCAGTGACGCCACTGGTAGTCGACAAAACTGTGATTGTAAATTAGACTGCTGATAGTTAAAAAATTTTGACTATCACAGAACGTCACCTGACTATACTTGAATTCAAGAAATAGAAGCTGTAGCAGGTGCGATTGCAAGGAACCATGAGCGGCTTGGTTCGCAACTAGCGGCTACCGTATATGAGGTGATGGCTTTCGAAAAGGTGGATTATACCAACGTTTGACGGAAAGTGGAGGGGGGGGGGAGAGGGGGGTGAGGGTTTCCATGGTTCGTTCTTGTCATGCTTGTAATAAAGACATTTAAGGATAGGAGTCTATCACCGTATGAGAGTGCTGCGCTTTTTTCCCACAGCATTTTTCGTTGGCTTCTTTGAATGTGTTTTGTGAGGGATAGTCCATTAGATCAGAACTAATCCGTTGTTTGCACAACATACGGATGCTTGCAAGGAGAGGGACTGTATAAGGGAACGAGGAATGAAAGCAAGTAAAGAGTTGGTATGATTTTGACGAGGTTGTAACTCGCGAAATGAAACAAAAGTAAGTGGAGCTGATATAAAGGGGAGGAGAAGGGCGATAGGGGTTATTCACGACGACAATAGTTCCCTCCTCCCTCATTGCATTGGGCTGCACTTCCCTCGCAATATTCGGAGGTGAAATGATAACCACTATCTTGCACATCGAGTCTTACTTATTTATGCGCGTTTTCAGAAGTAAAGGCATTTTGAGCCCCCAAAAGAGTAGAATTAATATAGAATGTACAAATGAATGTATTGTTTTGTTTAACCTTAGTTGTCATTGTGTATGCCATTGCTTCTGTCAAAAGCTAAAATGATGGGCGGAGAAAAGCAACGAAGAAAAAGCTTTTTTGGGGGAGGGAGAGGGAGATCATTTTAGCAGCAGCGAAGAGGGGGGTCAAGCCTGGTCCATCCACTCGGCCTTAATTTCACCGTGTGCGCGGACAGGTCATGTCCGTCTTCGGATTGGGGCAGGCTCATTGCCTCCTTCAAGCTTACTCGGCAACGTTTTCCGATGTACAGCTGAGTCCTACCAGGGCTAAAAAATGTTTTCTGCATCCGATCTCATCAATCCTGAAAGAACTTCTGGATAGCAGAGGAAAGTACCAAAATTTTTTTGAATCCTCTAACCACCCATCGAGTGGAAAACATTTTTCGCAAGGTGCTGATATAGCCGGAAAATACCATTATTAGAGAAGAATCCGATTTTGCTCGCCGTTGGAATCCTTTTTTACCCCGAAACATTATGAAACGCTGATTTTGTTTACCTGTTGAATGGATTGCATCCCATGGCCTTATCCATTAAACGACATCCTCCATGGTACTTTTCTTCCCCTTCCTTATATGACTTTACTAAGTACTATCCCACCAATTTTTTCGGAAGTGTTTGTAAAACACCCGTTATAGCATCCCAATATCTTATTTTTGTATGTTTGCCTTTGTCATTGCGTTCGTATCGTGTGCTTTCAAATTCGTGAACCGCTGAAGCTATGTTGATGGTATTTTTTTAACCGGTTGTTCTTCCAGGATTGATCACTGGGAAGTAGAAGTTTTGCCAATAGCACTAATTGCATAGCGCTATCGTACTTTTCCTTGCTAGACCAACCGGTTGCATAAATTGCCAGAAAATAATTGAGCATATACAATAATACATTCATATTTTGACATAATTCAACCGCTCATACAATCTTCTGCGAAAAGTTTTCCAATTTAATCAATTATAAAATGCAATTCGAGCGGTGGTAAAATCCATGCAATTTGCTCGAGAAATTCAGATACTCATCAACTCGAATTTGTTATGATGCCTTGCATATGGTGTTTTTATGATTTTAGATTCTACAGTTGAAGTAAATAAATAAATCGGAATTGTTTGCGCCATCACTTTAATATACTTTGCAAACGCTTTAATAAATGCAATTTTTTAAAGAGCACGAAATGAATTTCCGCTCACAACGGGTTCGTTGAATTGGTCGATTCGATTTTTTTACTGTTATTGATCAATTCATAAATTAATTGTAGACGCACTTCTATCGGTCGAACGAGTGCTGAGACGATGGGTCGTGATCGTGAAGCATCATCACGTCATAAAAGAAAACGAAAGGCAGAAAGAGATTATTCGTCGGATGAGTTGAAGGAACGGAAGCGTCGTTCTAACTCGGACTCTCCAGATACAAAGTTCGTTCCCCGATTTTATATTTCTCTAGCAACCATATCGTTTAAAAAGAGTTTGAGTTGAAGGTGAAATTCGTGTCTATTTGTCAGGCATTCTGTTCTATACCAGAATTGAACACCACCTCCCTCATCCATCGTGATCATTTTCCAATTTCAGGATTATTTTCACACGAATTTCTAGGCCATTAAAATTCTCTATGGATATAAGACTTCAAAAATTTTTACGCATCATTATTTCTGGGGATTTCTACTCATGTATGTTGCATGTTTTGCACCTGTAAAAACGTTCTCTGTATATTTTTATCGATTGTTGTTGTTCGTATGCGTTTTCCACGAAGCTTTATACTAATGCCGAATATATAGGCGTAAATCTCAGAAGGTCCTGTGCGTTTCGGTTCTTTACCTCGTTTACGAGTTAAAAATATTTAGAAGCTTTTTTGCCATGTGTTGTAACGAAAAATTTTGCTGCATATCATAATTCGATCAGTTCATCTCCTTCACTTCCTCCCCTACCCCCCCCCCCCCCCTCCTCCACTGTTCTGTGTCGATGCCAAATCTGTTGAGATTTTCGACAATTCTTCTTTTTTTTTTCTCACGCATTCGTATTTATAAGATTCGTGCTGGGATTGCCCAGCTGAAGATTCCAAGATGTATTTGTGCATCTCTTCTTTTACTTTCAAGTTCGGAGTTTAGAATTTGCTGCTATGTACTTCGAGCCAAATAATAAAGATTAGAGTGGATATGAAGGAAAGAAGTTTTTTTTTTTTAATTAAGTTTGTTTTTATTGAGGCTGAAATCTTTTCTTGTGTTCATTATTTCGTCTTTGTAAAGTTCTAGTTAAATTGCACCGATCAGAACTTGCTTCTCCAACATCTTTTTCTCATGAAACTCTATCATTCATCTTACTTGCAAATTATTGCTGTAAATAAATACAAAAGGTGTTGATTCTTCCCAGAACTTTGTTTTTTTTTTTTTCATTTGTTATCGATTTTGTTATTAGTGTATCATAAATATTGGTCCTTGCAATCGATCATAATTCAGGTCTCACCGCAAACAAGAGAAATCTCGTCGAGTCGAACGTGAATCAACTGAGTCACCATTGCCAGCTGCCAATAAGTAGGCTTATTTTTGAAAGTATTTTATTTGTTCACGTATGCGCCCGCACTTCACATATAGACATATTTAATCAGCCTATTTAAGTTTTAATTTTATATGGTGGTTCCAGCATTAAGAGAATTTATGCCTTTTTCTTTGCAAAAAATTTACGCTACCAGTCGGTTAAACACGTTTGTAGGTGTTTATAGCTGTTATTGAAATTTTGAGGAATCGACTGTTTAAGTGCACTGGAATGAAAAAGAACAAAAAACTGTCTTCATAGCATACTGTTTTTCAATTTGTTTTAAAATATTGTTCAGCTGGATAACAGAGAAGGGAAAGACTAGTGGAGAAGAAGAGAAACACAACCGAGCAGAAAGTATAGCCAATTCTAGAGGGGCGAGGTGGTCTGCAAGTCGCAATCAAATATGGGGAGGGCAATAAGATAGCACCATGTCTGTAAGGTATTTCAGTATGTTTTGAAATTTTGCATTGCTCGATGTGGATAAGAATTCGCTTTGGTCGTTTAGGGTACAGGGAGCTGAGCAATTATATTTAGTCGAATATCATAATAAATATTTTTTTTTAGTGAGGAGAGTATTTCAATAGAGGAGACAAATAAGCTGCGTGCTTCGTTAGGATTAGCACCTCTCGAAGTCGATGATGCTCCTAAAGTGAAGGAAAGTGATAACGGTGAGCCAGGTGAGAAGGTGATCGTCGAGGATGGCATGGAATTCGTTCATAAAGCACCTCAGCATATTGGTGATAAGAAACGCGCTGAGGAAGTGAAGGAGAAGCTTCAGGTACACAAGTTTTTGTGCTATTGATGTGAAATAGAACTGCAGTGTATCAGTTCTCTGCAATACGAATAATCTGAATTGGTGATTGCGGTGCTGTAGGAGTCCATCACATTTCGGGAAATCAGAGGAGCCTTCTTGTAACAGACCGTAGTTGGTGCTGAAGTGGGAAGGAGGGAGGGACGAGAGGGTGATGGGACAGTGGGCGGGAAAGAGACTACAAGGTGACGAATTCGGGCTTGCATCTGTTTCGTTTTTAGTGAATTCTATTCATGTTATGCGTTTTATGGCATATTTCTTTTACAGGGTTGCCTCTGATTCCTTCATTGAATGAAGTTAGAATCCTCTATGATTATGGGTGGCATCTTACTGCGCTGTTCTTTTTTTAAATTTATTGGCCACACCGATTCTTCAATGATCGTTATTTTTTTATTTTATTTGTTTGATTTAATCAGCAAAGCCTTCACACGAACAAATATATCTTCATATTACTTCCACTTCCGCTTTTGTGAAGCTGTAAGCTCGCGTGAATATTAGAGCTTAGGCTCGTCTCCTGCCCATCGAACGATGACGATTCGATTGATGGTTGTTCCCCTTAAGAGGAGGGTCGGTACTTCTTCCACAACCCTCCTCCCGATCAGGATGGTAGGTGAAATGGCTCGAGAGGACGAAGACAAGCAGTCAAATCCAGACTCATTCTTTTGAGATCGTCGAGCTCGAATTCATCGCTTCAATAGCATCAATAGAAACATATGCTGAATTAATTCTAGCGCAACAACTGAGTTATAGATATAATGGCATGATGGGAACGCTTATAATATCCATATTCCCATCTCCTATTAATCCCCTCGCTGATCTTAGCTAGTGCAACTAGTCCTGGTCAATAAAACGACCACTACCCAATTGCTGCGAGTCTTTACGACGCCTTATGGGGCTGTTATCAGCAGTTTCTTTTCGAACGGCTGCTTTCTATGTGGGTTAGCGGGACGTAAAAGTGATATAAAATTTGCATATCAATTTTACACTCCATCTGGTTATGTGCAGCCAAAAAATGAATTCGTTTGTCTTGAAACACTCATTTAGGATAAGCAACAAGGCATCATATTATTTTTGAATAGTTATGTGGGTTGCTGGTTTACCATAAGAAATAGCCAAAAAAAAAAATGCGCGATCCAACGTCTTTCGCGCACATTCCCCGTTTGGTGTTGTTTAGAGATATGCCACGGATGATCTGATCATCCTATGACTTGAACCATCAAGTAGCTCACTCAGATATTTTAAGAACTAATCGGTAACAAAATGAAGTTCTCATTTTATTTTGATTTGAGTTGAAGCGTTCGAGTCATTATAGCAGTTTAAGCTTATTTTATATCCGTTGACTGCCAGCGATTTGTTTAGTAAGTCATCAAATATGGGGGAAGCATTTGGCATATGGATTTGAAAATTTTCTTCACCACTAATGTTTAATTCGAGCGATTTGTTTGCTTCAAAAGAAGTTTTTTTTTATAGACGATGCGCGAGAAACGAAGAATTTATGAAAAGGTGTTAAGAGCAAAAGGTCTCGCCGAATCAGATTCTGATGAAGACACAGCTGAATGGGTGAGAAAGAATAGAGAATTGGAAGAGGAGAGGAAGCGAGCGGAAGAGCGGGTAAGTGGCTTATTTCTGCCCATAAACTTACTTGCACACCTGGGAATATAATTGGCAAGGAATAAAATTTGACAATGCCAATATTATGCGCTTATCACTTGTCGTTGTGATTTCGCTCAGCGATCAATCGTTTTTACGACTTTTTAGCAACGAATTTCTTGTTTAAAGCTTAACTGTAACTCGTTTGATGATCTCATCTCTCTTTTTATTTCATTTTCCAGCGGGCATTTGTAAAACTCTTTATTACGATACTATCTTTATATGTTTTTATGAGTATATGCGTGTTTTCCCCGTTTATCGAGTGGTATGGTCTTAAAGACCATTGAAATTAGAGCTATGATGTTTGGTGGATACGATACGCACCTCTTACGTTATCGGTAAACTGATCGGTCAACATCGAAGCAACTAATTTTAAAGGAGGCCATCGAAAGGTGTATCCCTTTTAGGTTTGTCTAGGTAATAGGTGAATTACATAACTGTTCCACTTTACTTCCTACCGGTTCTCGTGAAATTGTTTGGTCCGGCAGAAGGAATTGCACGGTCACGCCATCTCCTTTGTTCTTCTGTTTACCCATAAAAGGTTTATGAAATATTGGCACTGTCATATATCTATACCATCGATTTAAGTGACTTGTCTGACAGGGCTTGTCTACGTGTCTGTTGTTATTGATGAGAAAAGAGAGGTGCGATGAAGGCAGTGGTGCTATTGAGAGAGATTAACGGCCATTCGTTAACACAGATGTGAGGTGGAAAACCTCTGCAGCGTAACGATAATTCGCAGATTTAAATTTTGCAGTTTGGAAAATTATTGCTTATTGGAACTTTGTACACATTTGTTATTTAAGACATAGTGAAGTATGAGGTCGGAAGTTATATGTAAATGAGTTCAATTTGATTGTTTCAGGCGAAACTTCTCGACGATATGGATGCTGAATTTGGAATTGACTCAATTATCGAAGATGATAGGAAGCGGAAGGTGGAGAATCAAAAAAGACGCGAAGGAAAGGTTAGAGTTTTTTGAATGAGTTTTTGATAGTTGACATTGCGAGGCACTTTTACCTTTATGTCGGTTGTTTTGATTAAGAAGGTATAAATCTTTTCTTTGAATAAAGGGAGATATGCATTTGGGTATCCTTGACCAAGCGATAGGGCAGTTGCAGTAAAAAATTAAGGTACGAGTGTAGTTAGTTGTTGAATTACATCAGAAAAAAAGAATGTAATTACAGGATTAATTTTCAGCAAAAGTCAGGTCTGGGAGGTGTGATAGTGGGTCATGCAAAGGAAGATTTCTTGGAGGGAGGTGAAACGGTGCTCGTCCTAGAAGATCGAGGTATGTTTTACGATATTTCTTCATTTTTCTTATTATAAAGAAGTAATAGACTTGTAAGATGACATTAAAGATGTTTGATTTGACAATAGAGATCATATTTGAGTAATGGTCGAAATGGATCCGCATTCTAATCTCGGGGTTAATTTCTGTTTTACCGGAAACTATAGGCTTGGATTATCCGAGATCATTTTCATATTGTTATTCATACCCTTTCTGCACTAGAAAATATCTTTGCTCTATTTTAAAGGAGTAATAAAGTATTACCGTGCAGAGTAAAATTTTGGTGCTTTCAAAAGCTGCATAAGAATATGCTCCATATGGAGTTCTCGAAACGTGTAATTTGCGGCTTTCACGACGATGGACATAGTTTTGATTACGGCAGATTTTCTATTTCATGAGATGAAAATAGATGCGCTTTCTTAACGGCGAATTAAAATTTACATAGGAAGGAGTTGAGTTGCAAAGAATGGCCGATTGCATTAGTGAGATCTTGATAGACATATGAAGGCGCTTGATATATTATTGATGTTTTCTAAGAAGAGTTTCCTGCTCGAATGGAACGGTTATAGGAAGCTGATGGGAGGGACAAATTTGAACCGATCATCCAGTAATATCAGTATTATCTTTATACAGTGACAGTATATACAATAAAGAAAAGCATCAGGACAGGCCATCGAAAGCGTGATCACGAAAGTGATTGCTTGGAAGATTTTAATCCACAAGGAACGAACTGTCACGGAATCCGTACTCCAAATATGAATAAATGGACATTCCTGTTTGCGAAACAAATTATTCATAACCCTGAGATCGGAATAAAAACTCCTAGGAAATGCTCTTCGAAACGTTCTGATTTCATCTGTTTGGAATCTGCATCAGCAGTTTTCTTTTCACATTTACTTATATAAACCTTAATTTCATCTCCTTCCTTCCTTTTTTTTTTGATAACGCAGCAGTTTAACGAATTTAAGCGCCTCAAAACGCAGTATTTTTTGTTGGCGTCATAAGCAAATTGTGCCTTGTTTGGGTTTGCTGACTAGAGGGTAATCGAAAAGTGGCAAAGACTATGTCACATGTCACGTGTATTTTAATTTTGGTGTTATGTCGGAAACTAAACAGACGGTATTCGAAAATTGTACACATGATATATTGCAAGTCCATCAGTCTATGACACTCGTTACAAGGCTGTTGATCTGTGTTTAGCTTTTTGGTTATAAAATGAAAGCAATTTAGCACTCGAACAGCCCAAAGCAAGTACTTATAGGCCCATCGGAGCATATTATAGCAACTCCCGGTTCCAAAGCCCCATAGATCCATACTGATGATTTCTGTATCGCTTCTCTTAAAGCATTGTTGGAATATAAAAATTGCATAATTGGTTACTCAGGTGTTCTTGATGAGGGCGATGAGGTATTGGTGAATCCGAATTTAATTGAGAATAAAAAATATCAAAAGAACGCCGAATTGAGGAGAAAGAAGGATCCATATCAACCATATGCCGATGAGGTCGACGAAATAGGATTGGTATGCGTTATTCCGGTTTTTTTCTCTTTTTTTTGTAAGGATTTGGTCAGTTGCATTCTTCATTTGATTTTTATTTTCATGTTATAGATTTATTTTGTGTCTTATAAATATTTAGCACTTCACTATGAAGAAAAATAAACATAACGTCTGGTAGAGATATACGTCATTCGCACTTATATCAATCCTAAAGAAATTATTAAGGACGCAGTTGTTTATTTCAGAATTGGATTATTCTTCATTGAATGGTATTTATTCATTTGCATATGAAAGCAATGATCGGAAAGTCTCCTCTTAAATTGCGAGAACTAGAATGAGTCATTGTCGATGCGTTGGATATTAAGAAGAGCTTGATTCGAAGCAGAAAATCCCACTGAAATGATTACAGTAAAGAAATACTTAATCGTTGAGAGTCTACTCGATGCTGTAATGGATAGACTTCTTGTATATTTCGCTGTATGTGCGAAATATGCGATCTCTTGGGAGGTAGATGCTTTTCACGAAGCATTAAAGAAGAGAGATGTAAAGTTTGTGAAAGAGGAGTGAATAACTTTGGCTGTATTTTATTGTTGGAAATTTAGTGTTAATGTTTCATACGTTCAACGTCCTTTTGTTTTACAGCCAAAGGCGAAAGGATTGTTGTCGAAATATGATGAAGAGGTCAATGGCGAGGAAAGGCAAACGTTCCGTCTGGGTATGTATTTTTTAGTTATTCTTTAAATTGGCTAATATGCTGTAAGCGTGATGCGGCATATTGTTTGAATTTAAGGCTTCTTTTTTGTTCTTTCCAGTTGCTATATGCTACTGTTATCGATGCGCTCTAGATCTTTTGTGTTGCCATTATTAGTACTCTCTAAAACACGTAATGTGCTGCGAGGGATGAATTTCCATATTTTTGTTGAAAGCGATCCTTCAGATGAGAGTGGAGAGGTGGATGTGGAGAAGGAGCGGCAAGAAATGGAAGTACGCAGGAATCTGTTTATGGCTAATAAGAGGCTTGAGTCTCTCGAAACTCAAAAATATAAAGTGGCCAGCGAATTCTTCACAGAGGTGCGTTGCTCGATTTCACGTTTCTTCCTTTGTGATTTCTATAACTTTCTATAAACGTTTATTGCGTCAGTGTTATGTGTTCGTACACCTGTAGGTGTGAAAGTTTATATAGTTTGAGCATAAGAAGGTATTTATAATCTATCTTCCGTCCGGCCAATCATTTTCTGAATGAGCCATTAATCTTGGAGATATCAGTTGGGCTCGAAAAACTCGTGGCTGAGAACTTCAATAGTCAATTTACCGGTCATCCAACGAAACGCCTATTAGGCATCATTTAATCACCGTTTTGACCTCCAAGATGTTTTTGACACTGGGATCAGCTGACCTCATGAACTTTCTTGCCAGAGAGTTGGCAGCTGCACAAGCGGGCGCACGCGATGGCTCTTGATCATGATCATGTACCCATTTTCTGGTATTTTCAATAAGATCTATTCCACTGTTTATTGTTAGAGAGGTGCTTTGGTGACTTTATTTGTATATAAATACGTCTAATATCGCTCGGAGATTGAGACTCACCTCGATTTTTTTTGATGTATGAAGTAAACGACAATCCGATGATCACGTCTTTGAAGTCGTTATCCTTTTTCCTGAGGAAAGCAATTTCTGTATGTTCCTATCACAGCGTGACTTTATGTATCCGTGCTCTTACTTAGTGATTTCGATGGTTATTTGGCTTTCTCTCTTTTGATGATCGTTTTGGTTTGTGATCCGAACTGAATAACTCTTAATTTTTTTCTCTCCTATGTGCATCATTGTTTTTAGAGGCTGTTCACTCCGGCTTTAGTGCATATTGACCTAGACAGAAAACTGTAAAAAAAGAAAGCAAAACAGTGCCGTATTTCGAGGCAGTTTGATTTGAAAGGGATGGAACAGTTGAATCAGAGGTCTTGGATTCCGATTTCGGCATGAGTCAGATGACTGCATCTGTCGTTGTGGTCATCTTTTTTTAAGACCAGTCTTAGTTGTACTGCGATCCAGGTTAGTTAGCTGCAGGTGTCTTCGAAAATTTTGTTACTTAACTACAGGAAGAGATGATATCATTCCGTCGGCCGAAGTCGAAGAAGGATGGCAAGAAATTGCGTAAACGAAAGGAGAAGGTACTCAAAGCTGATGATCTCATTCCTGAAGAGTCGAATGGTGACATCGCAAAGGAAAGGTCAGTTGGATAAGCTTTATTTAAAACTGAAAAGAGAGCAGATGTACTAAAATTTCCTTGTTATCGCAGAAGATTTAGGAAGGTGCCTAAAGAACTGTGTTGATAACACTGCTTGAAATGAGAGGGGGTTGCTTTTTGATTCATTCTGTTGTGTTTTTCTACATACGTGAAAAGGTAAGGGAAGCAGCATGGAAGAGCGGTTCATGCAGGAGTGGGACTGATCCGGTAGAGCAGGATGCGTAGTTGTGGAGGTGACCCGCTTTTTACAGGTAACCTCATCGCCGACGGAAACAAATGAGATTTTTTTCATTGTGGATTAGATTTTGTAAAGGTTAAGGAAACTTAGTACACTTTTTCAGAAGGTAGTTTATATCTTGAAGGAAGGCGCTTCTGTCTGATACTCAAGTCAAGTGAAAGCTTTTGCCAGCTTTTAACGTTTATATTACACTCTTCATTTTTACTTAATTAGTTGATTATTTATTTATTTATTTATTTATATTATTTATTTATTTATTTATTTATTTATTTATTTATTTGTTCATTTATTTATTCACTTATTACTGCAATGCCTGTTATGCTTTAAGAAACTAGAAAAATCTTCAAAAAAAGTGAGCAAAAAGAGTAAATGAAATGAAACGATGCAATCCAACATTTCAAGTTCATCGCGGGCACATTTCATGAGAGGTTTCTTCAGGTACAATTCAACAGACATACAGCTTTCAGCTCATGTGATCAGTGATAGAAAGATGGACAAAAAACGGCTAGCATAAAAGTGCGAGGATGATTTTGTTCTGATGGGCGGGCAGGAAGTAGACTTTAAACTTCAGTGTAGCGAGCTTCATGTGGAAGAATATGTGCCATTTAGAGTACCTCGAGAAATTTTCTTACGTTAAGGTGGTATAAATAATGTTATGTGTGTGCACTGTGCTTTTTTGAGATCGGCAAAATTAGCAACACGTCAACCGCAGCAGTTTAAGTCGGCTCTGAAGAAAACGACGAGCTCGGAACCACAGGCAGATGGAGATCGATTGAAGAGTGCATTGAAAGTAAAACTTGAAGAAGGAGAATTGGAGGAAGCCGATACGAAAAAGGTTTGGAGCATTTATTTTTGGTTGATATAGAACGAGGGAAAATTAGCTGTTCTTAAGCAGCCGACCAAAGAAGCGGAGATACTGAGAATCTGTATTGCTTTTGGAGTGGGATTACAAGAGGTGTTCATCGAGCGGTGAGGTTATCGTCAGCTGAGTCTCTGGATGTTGCGAAATTGTTGCGTGGAATCGATAGTCGCCGAATTCCAATTTCATGGAACGTTGCATGGGAAGCTGGCGTTAACATTTTTGATGAAGTTAGTGTCCACTTCTCGTGCAACAGCTTTCTCCGTCGACATCCTTGACCTTGTTTTGCAAATCGTACTTATCGAATAGGAGTTGCGAATTTGCGTTGAACTATAGTGGTAGAATGCTGCCATTCTGTCGAAATCCTCATTCTGTGAAGAACTGTTGTTCCTTTATTTAAGTATTTACCTTATAGTGAATTAAACCTGAGCAGGTAATATGGCATGATGTCGAAAATTATGTCGAGAATTTCTCTTTGATAAGGTGGATTTTCATTGATTTTACGGCATAAAGATTAAATGGGAACTAGTTGGTTTCTTTTTTTAAGGTTAGGTGGCAGGTGGCGGACACAAGTGGTGTGGTTGACCTGCAATTGCTGAACAAACTGGTCGAAAAAGAAGATGAGGATGAATCTGATGACGGTTTGTCTTTATTTTTCTTCGATAGGGCTTCATTTTCGCATTGGAGATGGTTTTTTATTTCTCTGAAATTCTTCTTTGCAAAGGATGCTTTGTTAGGTACGGTTTTGTCTACAGTAAGGGAATGTGACGAGGGCAGAATTTCTCTTCTTATGGTCTTATAGGTTCTTTCTCGTTTCTGTTCTCGAAATGTCAGTATCTTTTAATGCTTCGGTCAATTACGTTGTGTTTTAGGAAAAATTCATCTGCTGCTATGTGAATATTTGCTCTTCTTGGTTAAAGAGAGTGCCTGATTAAGGAGAGGTAATAAAGTGTATTTTATTTTCAGAGGACTTAGTGGGAGGTGTTGATTTAACAGGCGTTGTAATCGAAGACGATGCAGAAGAAGAACTATCATTGCAGTTGGAGAAGGCTCGTAAGATTCGACAGGCGGAAGTGAAGAAAGAGGAGCCTGAAGTTGATGCTGCTGCTAAGGTGGGCTAGCTTCTCACAGCGCACCTTCAATGCTCACCGAAAGTGACTGCTCACTGAGAGCTGAAAGTGGCGTTATCTTCGGATGTTTATCGGGCGGATCACATTTTGTCCCATAAGTATGAGAGACTAGGATTAAATATGGCCACAATAAGCAGACATAAAAGCTGGACTTGGCGCAATAGTTTTTTTAACTGAGAAGACTGTATCAAATCGCTTATTATTCCATATCCCTAAAGTCGTTCATCAGATATCAGGATCGTGGATTATTGGTCCATCTCCTTTTAATAGAAGACCCATATCGATATATCTGACCTTCGGCCTGAAAATCTTTAGTTCTTTCTTTGAGTATAACTCCTCTCCGGCAATATTAGCAAAAATATGAGTGCTTCTTGGATAACCTTCTGATAAAAACCGACCACCAAACATGTCTGCTAGATTAGTCGACGAAAAAAGGCTGGCGAAGAGGGAGGGGGGGGGGGGGGATAATTTTCCAAGTCATATGCGTTGCGCAGTTTAGATTTTGCTTGAGCCGGAATTAATATTTTTAAGTTTTTAGTCGACATTATCAATATCAACGCTCTTATCGGCCCCGTCAAAAATTCACTTTGTAAAAGACCGTCGTAACCCGTCCAACATTATCATAAAATCTAGGCATTAGCAATTTTGCAATTTTGCGTCAATTCCGGTGAATGATGGGGACGGGAACTTTGAAATGGCGTCAAACGTATTCTATTGTATTCTGAAAATCCAAAATTTTCGTTTCCAAGAAGTTCCCAGAACTTATCCGTTCCACTCAAAATGAAATACATTTTTTTTTCGGTACAGTGCGCAATATTCCCACAGAATTTCCTCATAGTTAAGATTCATTTTTATTAAATGTGATTATATAGATGTACTATATTTCGATCTTCGTTACCTTCCCAGTTATCTCGGCAGATTCTTTTTTGCGAATAAATGTCGCTAAACTTATCCGAAGTTCTCAGTTTACCCGAAGAATTGCGTAGGGTATCGATAAGTCTAAATTGTTTCGTTCGGCATATGCTGCAAGTGGCACGAAGTTTTAGAACCGTTGATTCGATTTCGCTTTCATTGCAGTGGCAGTTATTTATTTCTCTCTAAATTTAATTGACGTTAGGTCAATGAAAAGATCTGATGCGATAACGAGAGAAGCATCAGAAGCTTTCTGATACACTCACCCATTTCGTTGATTCTGCGACACTAAAGTCAATGGTAAAACTGAACTTTCGAGTATTTCTCAATGAGGTGTTTTTTGATGTCCTCTGCGGAAGTATGAATTCAACATTTTTACCTGTTCAGCGCATTAGTTTGAGAGACAAGGGTGGTCATATATACGGTGAGTTGGCTATCTCTCTTGCACCGCGTGACCGGTGACTCGATGATCGTCATTTAGATATCCTAAGCACTCTATTCTCTATGAAGAGTTTGTTGTTTATTCAGGTACATGAAATGTTGGCGGAGCATGCAATAAAAGAGGAGCCGATGGATGAAGCTAAAACAAATGAGCATGGTGTCGTCATTGATTCAACAATGGAATATTGCCGTAATTTAGGTGGGTTTGTTGCTAAAATCTTCTTCCTCTTCTTAAGCTCCCTTGGTTGGAAATATGGAGTGACACGATTTCTTGTCTATGGAGGTGTGCTTTTCTGGTTTAAAGCACCTCCTTTAAGTCTATAAGAAATGTTTGGAGCTGAACACCCGTAACTCGCAAGAAAGATGCACGACAACAAGCACTTCACATCGAAACTCATATCCCTCACGAATTTTATCATACCTTAAACGATGCGATCGATATCCTTTCAGCGTACTTTCATTGAGTTTCCTCCCTCATGCTAGTTAATGTTCTTCCTTAATAGGATTATTAGGAAGATTATTTATAATTGTTCACTTCCTTTTTCTCTAATTGATATTTCGTCGTTATTAACATAAGTTTTGCGCCAATTTTTTTTTCTATTTTTTGCTTTAACGCAAATATTTTGTTCGTTTTTGAAAGATAGAAAGCGATCGTCAGAGGGAGTTAAATGTGGTGATAGCATCAAGGTCTTATGGGCTTCTTCAGGAGGATTGTTTCGATTTTCGTTTTTTTAAGTTTTTGTTATTTGATGCTTAGTGCTGTAATATTCGTTTACCGCCGATAGTTAAAGTGATTGGTTGATTTGGGACATAGTAAGTTTGTGGGTAAATAATGAACAATTATTAGATTCGGATCTGCTTTATTACTTAATCTTTTACTGCTGCTCTTCTCCCGCTCATCAATTTTTTTTCATGTTCAGTCCGTTATCTTTTACTGGGCAGTACTTAGTCGATGTTATCTGCAATTGTTGCTCGACGTTGCCTAACATCGGATTCTGAAGGATGATCGATTTGTGAATCTAAATTAGACAATCAGTGTTCTAGGAAATAGAGAGGGCAAAGTTCAATCTGGAAAAGATGAATAACATGTGGGAGGACTGCGACGATGACGGAGAATATGAAAGAATAAATTGGTGATGTATGTTGGAAGAGTCAGGAAAACTCCAGAGTGCGCCTAATCAGTGAAGGAGTTATCAGAGGAAATTTTTTTTTAAATAGCACTATTTTTATAGGTGAAATTCCTACGTATGGTCTGGCAGGAAATCGTAAAGACGCGGTCGATGTAAGTGAACTGAGAGAAGTGAGAAGGGTAGAAGTGAGCGATGAGGAGGATCTCGATGTTGATGATGTGATTCGCAAATGGTAAGCATTCCTTCCGTTTTCGAGATGGGTGGCCTTATCCATCCTCTTTAATATATTTACATGTCGGCTTTATTGCGGTCTTAGCTCTTAAGCATACCGTAAAGCACCGAACGAAAATTCCATCGACTTCTTTTCCTTATTTCTTAATGTTCTTGTTGATTACGATAATCTCAGCATGAAGCCAATCAGCGCTTGCTACTACTGAAATGAAGAAGAGGTTAGGACAGGAAAGGAATGGCGTAAGCTCACCTGTGGTGACGCACCGTTGCTTGTTTTTAACCATTTGTTTACGCCCAGGTAATAGCGAAGCTCTAGTCAATAGGTTCACGATTTGCTTTACAATATTCTTCGAAGCTTTTGAATAGTAAATGGGTACTTTTATGGGAGGTGCTGCTATAAGTGTTGTAATATACATGATCTGATTGTTTATCGGTTTTGTTGAAACGCATAATAAACGATGAAATTTATGTCTTGTGGAAAAGATCTTCAAAGGTGTTTTTGATTGGTCAGTATGCTTTTGACTCACTGCTAGAATATATCTCTCGTCACTGCCTTTTTCTTTAAACAATCGAGCCGCTAACCTGATATATCTACCTGAGGCCATGGAACTTATTTTATTGGCCTATTCAGTCTCCGCAGTGGGAGAAATTCAGGATGCTATTTATAGTGTAAATCGCCCATTGATTCGTCTAGATGTGGGATAGACGTTTAATGAACCATGATGAAACTTGTGTAGTTTCATTTACGTTTGGAATGTTTGCAGGCGCCAAAAGGGACGTAAACGACAACAAAAAGGTACTTGGATGCAAGCGACCACTTCCGCTAGCGCTGACTTCGGATCCACTTCAAGAAACCGGAGCGCATCGGAAGGCGATGTGGTATGACATTTGTATCGTTACATTGATAGTGCAGATGTGGTTGCTTCTAGTAACAAAAAGATTGAACTCTGAGAGAATGAATGAATCTTGAAAGGGATATATAATGGTCTAAATTCTAGGAGATTCGAGGTTGAAAGAGGGAATATGAACTTGGTTTAGCGGTTGTTTAGCAGTTTTGGCGTTATATGCACAATTGAAATAACTGGAAGTGTATTTCCACATCATTTCAGGATCTCATAACTTCGATGTGCTTTCAGCGCTTTTTAGTGAGGATCATAATTTATATAGTTTTTATTAATTCAACGACATTTGACAAGTAGTATTTACTGTGTTGTTTAAGCATAGTTGATGTTTCTGAATCTTAATCTAAATCTTTACTAAAAAGCCTTGTTGTACTTGAATGGATTGCATTTGAGCTTTGATTCACTTGAAGCTTTAATGGAGAAGCCGTTCTCAGTAATCTGCTGATCTGTTGCTGATTTGATTTCTCAATAGAACAACTTTGACTACTTTTGATAGAATATATTGAAATGTAGTGGGATGTTATTTTATAAATTAACTTCATGCGCCATTTTATTAGCTGCCTTTCCTTGCCCTAAGGATCTTCTCAGGATCAGGTTCGAGCAGTCGTTCAAGTTGTGCTGAAGCGCCTGCTTGGGAACGTTTCGTTGAAAAGAGTAATTGGAATTGAAATTTGCTGCAATTATGCTCAGTAATAATTACGATCGATACGGCGACGTATTATGAAGCCTACTCTTAATCAGGCTTGAGCGTTAGACGATAACTACTGTTTCATGGCGAGTGAAAACACTGTCTGCAGACAAGTAAAAACCAAATCTGGGAAGGATCTAATAATGGGAATAGATGGAAAGGTTAGAGAGAAAGAGGAATTTTTAGTGTTTATTCTTATAAGAACAAATAATTGGAAGAGAATCTCAAAGAAAATAAAAGGTAACGTATATAAGAATACACACTAATAGCTGAAGGATAAAACAAGTAAGAGATAGGGGAAACGAAAATGGAGAAACGATGTGTGCATGTAATAGTCACCTGGGAACATAGGAGAAACAGTGGCATGAAAATAGCTGAACATGAAAGGAAAAAAATAATATGAAAGGATTGAAGCTGAATATAGCCGTTAATCGAAAGACAACGAGAATAGACAGTGGAAATCTCGTTGCTTTTTTTATTAAAGCATGTCTCGATCTCAGCCTTCAATATGCAAGGCAATATTAGCAGGTTGCTGATAATAAGATCCGATAGGGCGCTTCATAACGAAGGTAAAGAAGGAAGTCTCAGTGACAAGTGTGCTGCTGAACATGGTTATATAGAGGTCGCCCATATTGCATTTAAGGTATTTAGCGAAATATACAGCACGTTTAAGGTTTCAGCTACCCCTTTTGTTATGAGGGCATATAACACACTTAGGACAGTTGCGATCAGAGAGTCGATATTGAACAAGAGAATTAGCGACGATTGGTTGCAGTTCCATCATTAATTTAATGGGCAACAACGGAGATTTGCCCATCCAAGTAGTGGGTATATTTCCTGAGTCGTTGCCAGTTAACAAAAATATTTGTAGTAGAAAGCGAATTTTTGTTACCCAAAATAACATATCGGTAATAACAAAGACAGTTGCATTGCTTTCATTGAGATTCTCATAAGCGATAGAAGGTGGGCATTTAACACGAAGAGAGGGCTAATCGCTTGCTGAAAAATTCGTATTAAATTGCGTTTAATATGGGAGAGATGTTGATTGAAAGAAGATATGGGAGTTGCAGAGTTTGATGTGCTGATGAGTGCAGGAATGATTACTCATAAACAAGTGGAGGTATTGAGAAAGAATAGTGGTCCACTATATATAGGCATTTGCGATTGATAGGTGCTCCTTTTTCCGGTGACTTTTGTATAAGCATTTGTTATCTCATCTCTAAACCTGATTCTTTTCTTTTTAATTCCTGTTTCTTATCACAGATTTAGTTTTTTGAGATGCTCATCTCACTTTATAAATGGCACTGTGAGCTGAAATGTCGGTAATAAGGGCTCTCAAAAGGCCTATAAGTCCGGGTCACATTGTTGGTTTTACTGTAGTTTATTTGCATTTCAGAAAAAGATTCTCAGGTATGATAAAATTTAAGGCAAGTGACGATGAGCCATATAATGTGTTAGGAGAGGAGCGTGATGTGACGAAAGGTATGGCAGCGATGTTGAAATTGGCCGCCGAGAAAGGATATTTAGATTCGGGTAAGACGCGTAAGGTGAATGGACCTTCGTTGAAACATCTCGAAAATAAACGATTCTCGCAAATCGAAGTTGGAAAATAGTGAGTTATAATTTCTGTCCTGATTTTCATTTTTGGTCTATCTTTTTATAATAGAGAGAAGTGAGATGGGGAGATGGAACGATCATCATTCGGACTGTGTTGAGTTGAAAAAAAGCGAGTTGAATAGAACTCAAAAAATTATGCGAGCATAGTATAGATGACGAAATAGCTAACGTAACAAATTGTAAAATTTTTTCTAACGTAATAAATTATAAAAATTCGAAGCCGAATGAGGTTTTTGATTAATTTGGCATTATATTATTAAATGCTGTTCAAAACTAGTTCCACAGAACTGAAAAATATGACTTTTTTCTCATTTATCCAGAAACTTTAATAGCGATGAAAAAATTCATTCTTGATTACTTAGATATCATGACCGATCGGCACTATTGCTTCTCTATCGGCTATATACCGTAGACGCCATAACAAAGTTTCTTTTTTGGCCGTACTTTGCAAGACCCATTACGAGGCGCCCGATAGGATAGGATATTACCGTAAATGGGTTGTATACTTCATATGCTACAGCGTTAGGCGCACGTTTTTTGTTTTATAGTTCTCGTTTTTTTATTGAGTTTTAGTTTATGTTCAATGAGGTAGCTGGCAGTTTTGCGGCAGATTGCTATCATATTGCGGTCGTATGCACTTTTTAATATTTATGCGTTTTTTTTTTCATTTGTATTCTGGTTTTTACTAAGCTCTGATAATATTATGCTCTCCCACATATACTCTTCGTCATGGCATATAGAAAATTTTGTTCACCTTTAGTTTTTCGAAGTTTTACGGTTTATCGGCTCTGTGCCGTCGCAGCTCAGGCTTTCTTATAATTGTATATCCGCCCTGTTGTTTTAATTATGCCAAGCACTAATTGAATCTGTTTTCATGGTCATCTTGCTAATAATTGAAGCAGCTCGTAATTAGTGAATTTACGTGTTTCTAGAAAATGCCATCTCGGCCGCTTTTTTTGCAGTCTTGACCTTCGTAGTTAGTGTTGAGCTTTGCCTTCATTATTTAAACCACTTTGCAACCCTTATAGTAGATATGTTTTATGGATGTTAATACTACTTAGAGCATCATTTATCCACAACAAATTTTCATACGCGCAGTTTCATGCTTGATGTGTTTAGTGATATCGAGGAGAAGTACACGAAAAAGTTGGAACGAATGGGCACAACCGGTACTGGACCGGTAAGGCCGTTCCCTGAGAAAAACGATTACAAGCCTGATATACGCATCACCTACATTGATGAGCGCGGGCGTGAAATGGAATCAAAAGATGCATTCCGAGTTCTTAGCTGGAAGTTAGTGCCTTCGCTTATTGCACGTTGTACTGATGAGGAATTTGTGGATTTCGAAAGGGGACGCTTTGGATGGATGTCCTGCTTGGATGGCTGTGATGATCCTAGAACGTGCGAGTTGGCAGGTAACCAGGCTTCGTAATGGGCACATGCGTAGATGGGTATTGATCAAAATATGTCATGAACGAAATGAATATTCGACATTTGTGTTCGTTCGATTGGTGAGGATGTACGCTGAGTTATTCCACTGATTGAGTGAGGCGGCATTCGATTGTCATCGTTATTATTTTATGCTTTAAATTAGTTCTTTATGTAGTTTGAAGATGGAGGAAAATTCTTGTATATGTAGAGGTAGAGGAATTTTTTAAAGAGCCGATAAAACAGTAGCGCTCATAGTTTATTAGTTAATTGGCATTTACATGAAAGTCATAGGTAAGATTTATAGTAGAATTTGTGTGCAACAACAGGTTGACTCATTCAAAATAACTTTCAGGTTCCATGGGAAAGGACCTGGCAAAAAGCAGATAGAAAAGCGGCAGGCTAAGCAAGAGAAGAAAGAATTGATGAAGAAAATGAATTCGATGGATACTCCGTTGGGTACACTTCAAAAGCAGCTCAAGAAACAGGAAGCACTCCAAGCACCGTATATCATCTTGAGTGGATCGGGAAGAGATACTGGGTACGTTGTTTTAATCTTAACGTACTAAGTAGACATGGCGCTTTTGATATCTTTTCGTCATAGTTTATAGAAGTATATTTTGATTAAGAGGGCATTTTGGATTACTTTGTTTGCGAAAATAGATACTTTTTGTACAAGTGCTGCGTCAGAATCCCGAGTTATAATTGAGAAATTCAGTTGCTTTATGAAGTTTTCATTCTTTGCTATTTCAGCTATTGGCAGAAACAAGAGCTAGAAATAGCAAAAAGTTAGAAGTATAGGAGAAACGTTATGATTCTATTAAAAGGCGGCTTATTCTTTCAAGCATTTTTGGTGTAATTTTGTACCCCACTAATGTTTTGTTTTCTAAAATTGTGTTCCCATTTTCTAAGGTAGTTTTCAACCGTAGCTATAGAATTGCAAAGCTTGTGGATGCTGCATTTTGAAAGCATTCTGGTTGCTTTCTATTTTTTTTTTTGTTGATTTTGTATGAGGCAGATCATGACGATGACATCATTTCGTCGTGTATAATTGCCCGACTATCCAAAGGTTTCATTGTGGGTACTGAAAAGGTTTTAATGTGAAATCGAATACGATGAATGTGATTAGCGCCTTCTTGATTTTATTTGATTGTTGATGTGGCCTAGTAATCTAGTGCTGGGTTGCAAGGAGTGCATATTGTGCCAACTTGTCGTATTTTCCTACCCGTTGTTTATCTTGGGCTGTTTACCACGTACTGCAATCTTCTCGTTTTTTTTAGTCCCTCTCCACCCGTAGAAAACTCCCAAAGGAAGCGACAGCTTGCATAGGTGTTGACTTTGTGTTGCACAAGCGGTGCTGATGGAGGGCTTATACTTGTACTAGTGGTAAAAGTGGGACGTCGCAAATTGCAAATTTTTTTTCTTTTTGCAAATAGAGTGACAAGAAAGAAAAAATGTCTCGGTGCATTTTTGAATTGTGCAATGCGTAAAGGTTTTGTCGATTGCAAACTGTGTTCTAATTCGAATATTCGATTACTTTACTGTTTTATTTCATTCTTATCTTATCGATATCATTTCAGAGCGCCACTGAAGAAAGACTAATCGATTTGTTGCCGATCAGTATATCGTCCTCTTGTTGATGGAATAAATTAACCTCGCATTTTATTGACGTATTTCTATGATATGAGGCATAGATCCTCATTTCCTATTTTGAGGGCATTTCTAAATGATAGCAGTAGTGATGCGCGAGTAGGATGGATGAAGGGGATATTTATATAATTTGGTATCGTCTGTTGAAGGGTTATCTGGTTTCAAATACGATAACAAACATGTTAATGAGAATCAGCACTATATAGATTGGGATGTAACATATGGCAGGTAGATGCAAATTATGATTTATGTTATTCAAAGTATCGATGGGTGAATATGGAAGTGTTCAGTAAGTTTAGTAGAAGTATAAGCACTATTGCCGGAAAAGTTGTGACGTTGTTTGTTTGTATTTAAATGTTCTTTTTTCATTTCGGTATTTTTTTAGCAGTTTTATCAATGAAAGTTTTTTTTTTGATGTTGTTGTTGTCGGACATCTTTCTATTCAGAGGCATAGAATTCATCTTTATTTATATTAGGTTTAACATAACGGTTTCAATAGTTGAATAATTTCCATTGTGGAAATATACCTCATTTCATTTGAACATGTTGGTTGCATTCCAGCAATGATAACATAAAATGTAAGGCATATAAGACAGTATTGCATTTAAGGAAAAGCTCTGTGATGAACAAATTAATTTAGTACGTTGTGCTAACGTTATCATTAGGTGGAAATTTGAATTTCTCAAAGCACCTCAAGGAACGTGCACCACAAAATCGAGTTGGGCATATTTTTTATTATTATCAGTAGCGCACTATAATGTAATCCAAATTAAGTACCACTGTATTGTGCTTCCCGGGTGGTACTTCGCTTTGATATAGGACATCCAGAAATATGTTGATTAGATCATGTGGACCTCAAGCTTAGAGGTGCTATCCACCTTTAAATGGCTATTTTTGTTGTGCTTATACATAAATAAATTCGCATATGAATTTGCACTATATTGAAAAAGAAATGGAATTTTTCGATTTTCTATATACAGAGAACGAATATATTTCTATGAAGACATACAAAAAAAAAGTATTATTGAACAATTCTAAGCCTAGCATATGACATTTTTATGTTATCTAAAATGCGTTTATTAAAACATTGATTTTTGTTTTTACGGTTGAGGAAAATTCGTCGAGAAAAAATTTCCTATTCATTGCAGCATATACAACAATGATCTTTTTGTGAAAAACATTATAGCTGAGCAATATTCGTATATACAATGCATAATTAGAATACATTCCTAAAACTTCAATTAAAGCATTAAAATATGGCGCTATTCTCTAATCAAAAACAACAAAATTGAATATCTCCTCAATCGAGAATATTTATTTCCCTCCCCCCCCCCCCCCCTTGCCTCTAGCACATTCATCGAAAAATAACTTTTCATGAAATCTGCAAAAAAATTTTGGTTTCTTACAAAAAAAAATTGCGCGTTTTCGATGTGGAGCTGCCTGAAATTCATCGGGAAAGGAATTTCTAATTTCCTTCCCAATCATATTTTTCTTTTAAGCTAGCAGAAATATAGTGCTTTTATTCGATCCTCATTTCCTATCGATTTCATCTCGCCTGAATGTCTCGAGTGTCTACTGTGCTCTGACGCGATTCTATACTTAAAAACATTCTCAAATCACTTCACCAACACTAGGCGGATTATTGGAGTACTCGTGCGGAAGTTCAACTTCGTCTACTTCATCAGCTCCTTCTTCTTGAAGAATGAACAATTCCGCCTGAAGGATGATAGGCCAGGATTCCCTGTTTTATTTCATAGACCTGTCTGTTCGTTCACATTGTCTGCTGCCGGTTTGTCGACGTTGGAAGCCGGCAAAGACAACAGCGTATATTGTGATACCGATCGGCTGCACACGCATTGTACCTGAGAGAAAAAAATTCCTATAATTCTCTAAATTTGTCGATTATGATCTATGGTATGGTTTATGGGCGTGAGGAAAGCTTTAAATGGTAGATTAAATGAGCTGATGCATTGTTATAGATCGTTATAAATTATACTCTGTTTCCTTTGTCACATATTATGCTTTAGATGTTGTCATCATTGTTTGTATTCATAATCGACAGTTAATTTATTCTCTATTGAGCAAGGGATGAATTATTTGCTCTCATGGAAACTTTTCACAGTCTTAGCAGCATCTTTTCTACTTCTGGAAACACTTCAAAAATTCCTACAGGAACAGCGCTAATTTTCATTTATTATGTAGCACACATATGTCTCAAAAAAGTTTTAGCAGTCGTATGCTTGTTGTGATCATGTGGGCTAACAATTTTACCTACTATACCATGAATGTCTATCAATATTATATCCTTAAAATCGTTTCTCTAATTTCTATTGCAAGCAACTCGATGGGTTTTTTCTTTCCTTTTTTTTTGAAACGAGAAGCGTCGCTGAATTTCTATTCGGTGAAAGAATACAACCATTGGAAGTTCTACAATCGACTGCAACAATTTCATGGTCAAGGCATTTTCTCTGAACATCAAGAACACTTTTGAATAGCAAAGTATCGGTGTCGTAGAAAATTGATTCAAAATGATTCCCGTCCAGAGGGGCCTACTCCATCGTGAAACATTTGCTCATGTGGAATAAATGGTGGGTTGCAAGTGGTAAGTTTCTTATCGGGAGCTGCAAGATGAAACAGTGCTATCAGAGGGTTTCATCCGTACCATCCTTCACAGCCATCTTAACCTCGCTAATGTGCACTAAGTTGGTGCTGAGAAACGTTTCGTCACTCCAGAAGTAAAATCAGCAATTCGCTGTCAAGAGGTATTGCCGATGTTTAAAAAGGTCACGAAGGGGGCCTAGCCGAAGATGAGGCATCTGTTCATCAGCGAGATCTAGAATCAAAGGAAGCCAATAGGAAGTGCAGATATGTTGGTTCTGCGAAGACGAGTTGCATCTCGCTGGGGGGCTCTCATCTGAGAGGGTTTTGACATCACTTGAGGTTAAGATAGAATCCAGTTGATCGACTGTTTACAAAGAAAGGAGATAACCACCGTTGAATATTACGTCAATTTCCTTCGAAAAGTGCTTGAGAACATCAAAGAAAAAAGAGAGGGCAAAATAGCCCAAAGAATCTTGATTTTGTACAACCTCTCAACTTCGATAACACCAGCTCAAAACTGTGGGTTGACCCTGCCTCACCACTCACCATATAGCCTTACTTTTCTGTACAATGTTTCACCCATCACCATATGGCCTAGGGGCTGAACGTTAGCGAATGAGCAGATTTATTAGGAAAATCAAAACATTATCTTCCGATTAACAGGTACAGAAACGATGAAGAACTCAAATCGCTTGTGGAGGTTTATTTTAACTCAAATGTCGAGTCGTTGTTCTTCACTGATTGAAGGTCAGAAATGTGCTGATTTTTGAAGGTGCATGTGCACCTGTGACCCAAAAATTGCTTTTCTGTGATTTTTGAGCTTGTGCAATTATGGAGACTTTTTGGGATACTGGTGTAGCTATATAGACGTTGACGTGATTGAGTGTGCATTTCCTCTGTGGTAAGCATCGGACGGCCCTAACTATGAGCATCCTGAATCGCAGGTCTAGGGATATTTCAAAGTCTTTGGGAAAACTCCAGGCCATGGGGATATCAATAGTCTTGCTCGGTACTTAGAGAATTTCGAATCTAGAGGCGCTTCGAGTCGAATTTTTAGCTCTGCTCAGCCGTAATGCGCACATTAAATTAGCGATGTTGTTGTTTTTGTTGTTATTAGCGTTGTTATTTTTATAGGTTAATGTGATGTATTTGATTCTATCGAAGACGAAAATATCATTTTTTGTATGAGGGAAAAATCCTGTAATTCTTCGTCAATTCTCCTTTGCAAAAAAACCTCTTAAAGATTAGTGACTTATTGTTGGACGGAAGGGAAGACTATGCACTTCACAAGTGGTATAAGTGGACGGGTGTGTAAGTAAATAGTATTTTTGGAGCAAAAGGAAAATAAGAATTGAAAAGGAATATGAGAGGAAACATACCTGTACGGTGATATATTTGATGCCATGCCGAATCCTTAGACGCTCGTTGGCTTCATGAACGACATGATTCGAGTCGCAATCCTTTTCGGTATCCAAATGCACCGATATGGCAGTTTTATCCATCGTTAATGACCAAACACGCAACGAATGCACATCACGAACACCTATGGTACGAATGTCGCTTTTCAATTTTATTTTATTAGTAACCCAGGTGAGTCGAAAAATATCACTAATTCAACAATCTCAGGCTGAAGGCTCTTTAAGCACGGATTCAGTTTTCTTTGACAACTTTCAGTTAAATTAATTAACTGTCTCGCCAGAAGAGCCTCAACAACGCATCTGACCTGTGGTTTATCTCAGCGCACATATTCAAATTTATATGAACTGATCTTATGCGTTCTCGTTTCAGACGTAAATAAAGAGGGCGCTACGAAACAGTTCCCACTCAATTATGTCTTGCACTCGAATCGAACGCCTTGCTATCCCAACATATATAGATGAGTGCATCTAAGTTTTACGTTTAGATGTGAACTTCGGCTAGTTGGTGGTATGCGCAACGTAGAGTACGGAAAGGGCTACTTTTGGAGAGCCACGGAGAAGGCGAAGAAGTTTTTCATTCCTGTGGGCGGTTTGTGTTCTCAAAATCCTCCACGTTCGCGGAGAATATCCAGGAATGAGAGGTCGACGTCATGGATTGAACAACGCTTCGTTTTATGACAACATCGTTTTTATATAGTCTATGGTAGAGCGTTTTATCCTGTTCGCATAGTAGGAGAGTGGGAATTTGCGGCAAGTAGCACTCTTGGTGTACCATACTGTTGAAATGCAACTTGCCCGATAGAGCAGATAGGTTGGAGTCCAGAAGGTATTTCTACGGCAGGTAAGTTTGCACGCATGGTTTCCTATGATTGCTATATTATTTTGAAAAATCGATTGCTAATTTTTGCATCTTCTTTCTTTCAAATCATCTTTCGAGAAAGCATCAAAATGTAATGGAATAGAATCGAATAGAGCAAAATAGAAGGAAGCGATAAAGTAGTCACCTTCAATGGAACATAAATCCGCATGAAGAGTATCAATATCAACATGTCGTGGGGCAGCTTCCATAAGTACGAGAACGGCATCACGTAAGACAGTTGCTGTCGTTATCTGATTTATTATCTTGTTAGACGAGTTAAAGTTTTATTTATTTATTTTCTACCTTCTTATCTGATACTTCTACGTAAGATGATTGATTTTTGTTTGATACATTAGATGAGAGACAGTTATTTATTTATTTATTAATATTCTCAGGATGAAAGTTTTGATCAATTTCTTGACCTTCTGAATTTCTTTCATTTGTTTTCTTTTCAAGAATCTCAATGATAGAATTTGTCCAGCGTACGAGGAATTTGATTGGCTTGGTTTGGAAGAACTCATTTGAGCATCGAAGCACCAAAATTTGCATATGAAAGAAATCAACAAAAATACCTGACTGGAATACCGCATCCACTAAAATGCTGTACTATGTAGGAGTGATAACTGATCTTCGACTTGAGCCTAGGCTTAAGAATATGCGATATCATTGAAAAAAAAGTAATGCTTACAAGAACAAGCACTGAGAAGAAGAATGTACATATTGGATCGGCGAGTCGCCAATGTGTTGATTTGACAATCACGGCGGCCATAAGAACGCCAATCGATTGGACTAGATCGCCAAGCACATGCACAAATGCCGCACGAACATTGATATTTGCCTAAAGATGCTCGCAGAATTTGATAATGATCGTACGAATATTCATTGTGTAATGCCAATTTATTAGTAAGTAATCATTTTAATTGCGATCATGAAAGTCAAATAAAATTGCAATTCTCGATTGGGGTATTTTCGATGTGTTAATGAAGGATTTAATGCTATTCTTCTAAAATATCTTATGAAAGTATTCTCATTCGGAAATATGATCTTGGCTTATTGCAACGTTTATTCCTGCACCTTCCTCATTGCTTGCTTTCTCAGCACGTGTAGATGTTCTGTCACAAATGGCAAGCAATACGTGAACATCGTTCCCATAGACTTGCATTATAGAGTGACGGACGTTCGCATTGCTCGCGCTATGGGCTGGACGGAAATTGAGTGAATGTTTTCATTTATGCAGTATTAAACATATATATATATATATATATATATATATATATATATATATATATATATATATATATATATATATATATATATATATATATATAATGTTTTCGTTCACTTATATAGTCTGTGAGAGGTGTTGTGCATCTGTGATAAAAGGAAGTTGTGGAATAGTTTGATGAGAAAAAGATTCGTTTCACTTAACCTGCATTTAATGACACGAGGATCTATCCTGTTAAAGTTCTTTTATACGAATCTAACAAAAAGAGGTAAAAAAATTGAGCCAAGTGGGAATACAATTTTATCACTTTTTTTTGACCGCATAAAACACGTTATTAGAACACAATACCTTGTGCTTATGAACGGATTGATTGTTGTTTCCGTCATGGATTGGAGGCAACGATGTTGTTGAATCCTTAACGCCCTATAAAAACATTCATTTAAATGCCGAATGAAATATTTCTAGAGAAGAACTGGAAAATTGCTGAAAATTCGGATCAATATTTGTAAAAATCACAATAATTTATATTTCTATTTTTAATTTAGGAAATTATATAATTTAAAATAATCGCTTCAAAAAAAATCGCTTTCATAATTTACAATTACCTGAAAAAAAAAGAATTGCAAAAGAATTCAATATTACCTGGCTGAAAAAAAGAAAAAAATTTGTTCTTCAACAATCAGTCTTACCTGTTCCACATCATTCGTAAACGATTGTTGAAAATGCGAATGTTCCGTTTTGCCTAAATGTAATACAGCACCCATAATAATGTTGAATATTACACCAGTACCAGCCGTTATTAGCATTAAATCGGCATCCACTTCGAAATCATTGTGCACGATTCGTACAATTGCTAAATAAACGAGCACACCCGTAAGTATCCAAATAAGGAGGACACTGCAAAATTTTTTTTTTCAATTATTAATTTTTTAAATTGTTTTTTTTCTTCGAAAGAAAAAGAAACTATTACCTGAGAGATTTCCCGAGCAACAATCTTTAGACAACAAATGCAAAACGCAAAAGTTGTAGAGAATTGAAATTATTGAAAAGTATAGTGAAGAAGAGAAGAAAATGAGTAGGAATATCTTTGTTTGACTATTATTGATATGCGATATTTCTATCGACTTCTAGTTAAATATTCTCTGATCCCCATTCTAGAACGATATCTATTTGAGTACCTCTCAGCATAGACGATAGATAGCCTTTAATAATTTTGAGATCCGTTCTCTCAATCTTTGAACTTTTATCAATAATGTTTCTATCAATATTGATATATCTTAAGCATTGAGCATTATATTTGAATATCGTCCATCGAGTTATACATTCTCGATATTTTCTATGAGAAGCGTTACACTTGTGGCAAACAAATAAAACGAGCTGCTTCTCAATATTCTGGAACTATATTATGGCTGCGTTATATTCATGTGTAAATATGCAAATGAGTGTATTTGCCTCAGTTTATATACATGTGCCTATCTATATATGTTGTAATTTCATCTTGGTAACCAACGGAAATGGAGTTGAAAAGTTTTTTTTTAATATCATTTAAACCACAAGATGATGCGTACACTAATTCCCAAACATATCTATTATTTTCGAAAAGAGTAATATATAGCTTAAATTGCTTAAAAATATGCACTTTTTTTGCAGAGAGATTGTGCGAGGGATTACTCTTATTAAAATGCATACGTTATTGCGCATACTTTATTATTCTTTGTTAACTTGAAAAAAACGCAATATGTTGAGGAAGATTGCAATTACAGAAGCGTGCAAATCGCCGATCCTATCTCCTCTATGTGCTCCCCTCAAGCCAGAATTATTTCTCCGCCCTCTTCGACATCATTTCTGCTGGAATAATCGGAACGACATGAAATAATATTAAATTATACCTTGTGAGTGCACCAAGCACTTCAGCTCGATGAAAACCATACGAAAGTCGTTTAGTGGGTTTCATATGCGAAATTTTGATAGCGATAATTGAGATGACAAAACTCGCCAAATCGGATAGCATATGTCCAGCATCGGTCATAATTGCAAGACTATTGGCCAAATAACCACCAAGCACTTCTGCTATTATGAAGAATATCGTTAACACTGTTGCTAGATACAATGAACGTTCAGCTCGACTGCAAACATTTTGAATAAATGAAATAATGAGAGCATGATTTATCTCATGTTTGAAAAATCTTGCGGCTCGGAGTTTTTTCGTTAATTTGGTGTCCCCTTATTGGCATCTTGCTTAAAACCAATTTTACTCCATGAAAGTGAACTTTTAGCGGAGAAATTTCTGAGCATAACCCATTTTAATGAGCAGCAAATAGGACTGAGAGAGTTAATCTGTTCAACTGAGAGAAATACTAAAATTTTTATTCGTTCATTCAAATTTTCTCTTTCAAATTTTTCATTTTTTGCAATTTTTATTTCTTGAATTTCCCAAATTTTGGGACTAATCCCTTCCCTCCCCCACCCGCAGAAACACTAATCTGCGGAAACTATCAAATCTCTATAGCAATCAATAAACAGTAGAATAACTGAGGAAATTTCGTCTTCATTTTTTCATTTTAATATTTTTTTTAATAAGGGAAATAAAAGACTGGAACTACTTTCATTTGATGAATGAAAAATGCTTCGTTCATTTTTTTTTGTTGACTGTTTCGTCATTTGCGTCTGTTAAAAGATATATGAGAGTGTGCACATTTGAGAGATACGCAAATGTTATTCGAAGAGCGTTTTTCTTTCACTGACAAATCGTCTCCATGGTGGCACTCTCTACGTAATTCGGGTATTATTTACCCACTAAAGAAGAGCACTTTAGTTTTAAAGAGCACACTTGAACGAGAATCACATTGAATCTCATCCACTAGAATATTTTCGAACGTTTCTCGTAATTTGGCTCTTTCGTACTATTTGATTAATCTGAATGGCTTATAAATAAAATATTCATGTGCAATAATATTTATTGAGAGCATTTAAATATATCTTATCACTTATGTCGTTTTCAATGTTTCTTATTGAAATTTTCGTTTATATTTTCTCAAAAATTACAATCCTAAATGAATTTTTACACAAGAGAATAACATAATTAAACTATAACATATTTGACAATAAAAGATTATTTCGAAAAAAAATTTAGACATTTATTTGATTCAAAAAAAAAATCTTCTCAACATATTTTATCATTCTTAATAAATTTGAATATTATAGAAAGAAAACATTACGCATTACTCTAAAAATTAAAATCTTTCTTTGAGAAGAAATCATCGTTCCTCTAAGATAATTAAAAGAAATTAAAAACTATTTTTAAGAATTTTTCATAGCGAAAGATTCAATTAGCAACAACAATGTTGTTGAACATTTACAAAAAAAAAAATTGAAATGAATACATAACGAAACAAAAATAGAAAAGAGAAAACGTCAATAAAAATGTCGAACTTTATTGGCTAAAACTTGTTTCGCAATAAGAGAAGCAATACAATAAAGAAAATAATTTCGACAAACGTTTTATGGCAAAAAAAAAACATATAAAAGAATTTCAAATGTTAGTAGGTATCGAATGCTATACTGTTAAGAAATGATTTTCACAACAAACAATGAGGCAATTCGTTAAACACTAAAAATCAACGAATATTTTGATTATTGTTGACTTCCGATGAAATGTACACTAAAGAAAAAGTGGGAACTCAATATTACACTAAACATATTCGACTAACCTTGTCGTATTAGGCGCTCTATTGAAGAGATCTTTATCACAATAGTATAAAGGTAAATCATCTTTTAATGATTGAATCGAATTCAAACTCGTCATAACACTTTGCATCGATTCGGAACGATCACGTGGCAATATCCTGAAATTTAGGCACTTTTACGTATGCCACAATATTTAGCAACAATAATAGGCAGATATTGACATCGAAAATTAGCCTCCCTGAAAAAAATAAAGATAAATAAGGGTTTTGAGAATAAAATCAAGCAGTACTTTATGCAAATACCGCTAGTAACAAATTATCGACGAGCAATAGAAGGAATTTCACGAATAAACTTCATAATACCTTTTAAGTGAATTCTAAACTTCCGTTTGTAAATGTGACGTAATTAGAAGAGATGAAAGAATGCAAAGAACACATATAAGGAATAACCCCAAAAACTGTTTTCGTTGTTGTGCTTAAACATCAAAAAACAAGAAGATATAACTCGTTTTTTTTTTTTTGTGGCGGAACGAGTGTTAGCACATTAACGAAAGGGACGATTTAATTGGCTGGCATCATTTCATAGAGGTAAGTCTAAACGGAGTCAATTTCAGTGAAAAATTCACCATCTAGCTTGCGCTTTCCCAGCTAAATAACACATGAAGATTTATGAGTAAAAGGTTAGCACGATATGCGCTTTAAAATTCGCTCATCTGATTGACCAACAATTTGACGATTTGCAAAGAAAAAAAATGCATATGAAATAATAACCTCCCATCCCATATTGTTTGAGCCGATAAAATCGCCTATGGAAATCTATAAAAATTTCATTTTCCTATGGCCCGATCAAATGAGTGAATGTATATTGATTTTCTTGATCATCTCTAAATATTTCTTTAGTTATTGATGGATCAACATGAAAATCATCCTAAGCTACGCATTATAGCCATCGAAATTCAGGAATCAATGAGCTAAGACTATCAGACACGTAGATGGATAGACACATGCGTACGCATACATACGATGTCGTAAAAACTAAATGAACACAACACCAACTTGTTGAAGTTTTATCGCTAAATATGTACTTTCACAAGTATGCATTTGCAGAATATGACAGCATTTTTTCTCTGCATGTATACATATATCTGTGTCTGTTTGCTTCGTTATTTCTGATTTGTGAACCACTGAAATTAGAATTACGATATTCGAAGGGTACAATTTGGTGGGTACCATTTGCAATGACCTCTTAATATCGCCTAGTGTTATGAACGATTAGAAGTGCCGAAAAATTTCCACTTCCTCTAATGGTTGCGTTTTCATCGTTACAGAATTTTTGCCTAAAAAGTGAGTTTCTACCGGTGATGGGGGATCAGTAAAAGTAAGAAGGCTCTATTTCAATTTTTTTTAAAAAATTATTTACTGACACCTTAGGAATTTGGGCAATCGGATGAGCGCAACGCATAAGCACCTGTTGTATTAGCTTCTCTGATTTGCATTCATAAAATTCAATTGCGAATTTCGTCTTGCTAGTTGTTTTTCATTGACTAAAGATATCTATCTATCGATTCGGCATACATGGAGTGGGGGAAGAAATTGATGGAGGTGAGGAAGTTGTATGCGGTAAGGGGGAAGGGGGGACGAGAAGAAAAGGCAAACTAGGACAGGAATATTTTAAAATTTCAATCATTTTTTTTTCAAAAATATTTTCATTAAAGAAACTATTTCAACGATTGCTTTTATGCGTATTTCATCGAGCATAACGAAAAAAAAAAAAGAAAAAAGAAAAAAATTGCCAAAAGTTGACGACATTAAAAGTGGTAAAGAGAAATTCGAATGTGCACTCTTCATAATAAACACCTTTGTTACACATTGATTGCTCATTTTTGCTCTCAGATTTGAAAGAAAATCAATGAGAAAGAAAAAAAAATTGTCGCGTAATTTCGACGAAATTCAACATTATTAGTGAAATTGCATGAGATTGTACTTTAAAAAAAAAGAATATGATAGTGAAAGTATTGACAATTTGAATTTTTTTTTTTCAAATTCGATTTTATAATTAATAAATATTATTATTGTTGATAAATTTTTGATGAGAATATTTTCTTTTCAAAGAATTATTAACAATAATATAAAAAAGTAAATCTTTTTAATGAATGAATTATATTTAGAAAATGAAAGTATCATTTAAATTTGTATTGATGAGAAGCTATCGGCTAAAAAATGCAAGCGATTAAAAAAAAAAGTATTTTAATAGTAAGATATTGAATTCCACATGAAATATGAATCGATAAAAGTTCATACGTCGACGAAAATGAAGCATTGAGACGCGATCGATGAAACGAAGTTGACAACAAACTGAAGTGGATTTTTTTTTAGGGGACAATAAATTCCGAGTAAGCGACAATGAAAAATAATAGAGTAGTTGTTACTTTTGCGGTTTATCGTTGGTGGTGATTGTCGGCGGATTGAAGTTGCCAAGTGCTTTCGGAACGGTCATCGTATTTGCGATGCTCAGAGAATTTGCGTATTGACGTAAGGGGGTGGATGTTGTTGCATTGGGGTGCAAATGTCAGAAACGACGCCTTTTGTAGCAAAAACGCTACTGCGACACTCGTTTGCAGCGCGGTAACTCCACCCACTTGTACTACACAGATAAGCAGCGCATCATATGACTACTCCATCTTCACCCCATATTTGCATTCGCTTTAACGCTAATCTGATTTAATCTATAAGGACCACTTAAGATCAATAAAGAGGCATTCTAAGCGGAATTGCATTGAGTTCTTGCAATCCCTATTTGATCGTTGCAAAAGTCGCATTATACTGGCAATGCAAAGTTCGCAAGAGAGAATTGCAAAGTGCTCAATTATGCCGTAGATACATTCTCAACCTAAACACCGTTTTCGATATTTCCTCTTATGTTCCCCCTTTGTCTGCTCATTACGCTTCAATATCTTTCCGATTACTTGCGGCTTTCTTTTTTTGCAATGAACTATGGCGATACTGCGTCTACTCACATGTGTGTCTGTTTGCCTGTCTGTTTGTTGTCCGATTGTTTCAAATCATAAACTGCAGCTGCTGTAGCGATCACATTCAACAGCTCCATCGAAACAGCTCTATAAGTTATGAACACTTGAAGGTAGCGCAGAATTTACACGTGCACTTTTAAAACTGCAGCTGTGCAATTTACATATGCAGTTTACAGTAGACTGAATTGGGGGGGGGGGGGGGGAGGCGGGGTGTGGGTTTGGCATGAAATTTACGAAATGACATGATCACTCAGCATTGCGCATATATGGCCTTCGTTTACCTTTTTTTTTTCTCTAATATTTACATAAAAGGCTAACATAGTAAATTGTATCAGTAAAAGCGCTTATCATATCAATATTTCAACATTTTATTCATGTTCACTTCGTATCAAAAATACGACCATAATTCAGAAGGCATACGAAAGCCTCCAATATTTATTAATCTTATTGAAAAAGCTCTCTTTGTGGCGAATTACAACAATGTTCGTACGTATGGTTTTTCAAGTGAAATTCGAATTTGTTGTTTCGTTGCTGAAATTCTCAGCATAAAACACGAAATTATTTCGATAGCGTCCTTTTTTTCCCTCCGCATTGATAAATCGCTTCATTAAGATGGAATGTTTTCGTGTATGAATGTATTTTTTTTTTCGTGTATAAATATATTTCTATTTGCTTATCTTTCCGATAGTTTCAGCTCCAAAACCCCGTGAAGCTAACCGTGCGGAAACTTAGCGCATATAGTGTACATCATAAATAACTTCCTACTGCCACTTTTCATGCTGATCCAATGATTTCGGAAAGAATAATAAATGCCAGAGATAATGCCAAAAATATGCTCTAATTCTACGCCAGCGGAACGAGCTGAAAAAGTCTTCTGTAGAAGTGTAACGCGGACGATTATTACCTTTATTATGCATATTTTATTAGTTGTAGATCATTGATATTGATCATGTGGGTCAAAAAGTTGATTACCAAAATCAGTTAGCAATAACCTTTACACAAGCTTACGAAAATGATTGATCGGATGAGTGGAATATACGGGTGGACATTGTTGTGCCGGATTATTTCACGCGTTTTTCTGTTTAATAAATATATATCCGACTCATAAATCAAAGTGTTTCATTATCGTAGAGAAGGGGCGCCACAAAGACACGGACAGATGAAGGTCATAGTTGTCAGCATAGGCACAAGGACACTTTAAAGATTAATCTTACGCCTCAAAGATTAGATTATTCGGATAATGCAGGACAGGTTAGATGACCACTGATGACCAGTGAGGGAATTAATTACAGAGCGGGGCACCTGTATGAAAATATGCTTAAATAAGAATAAAAAACGCCAACAAATATTTGCATTTTTAATTTCACAATCGCATATTTCTTAATTCTGAATGCTTGAAGATTTCTACGTTCATAGAGTCGCTCACGCGTTCATTTAAAAGCACTATTTCACCATCTGATGTGAAGTTTTTCGACAATTAGAACATCCATTTGCTTCTTTTATGGTATATGAGCAATTTGAACATTCATGGTAACAAGTTGATGTTGATGGAAAAGTGCTTATGAATGCGTCTAATTCTATATTTATTCCCCGATATCATTATTATGGAAGAGGGAGACTGTGAAAGTGCATGAGATGGCCTCAACCCAAATGCTTTAATGTGCTGATGATGGCATTTATCCATTATGCTATTGGCCGATATTTCCGATCATTTTGGATGCATCCGAGGCTATATATCGCGAGATTGTAGCCTAAATCCCATGTTGCTGATAGACGAAATTTCCGTCTCTCTCTCTCTCTCTTCGTTTCTCGTTCTCTTTCTCTTTCTTCACGGTAAAGTTTACTAGCCTCTATTATATTTAAATTTCAGCAATTTCAAAACCATAATACTCTGTTTAATGTATAAATTTGCTCAGAAAAAAATTTCTTTCTTACTTAATAAATGATACGGAATATTTTCTCATTAGAATTCGCTTCATTTCTTCTCTTTGAGTTGATTTGATGTGAATTAAATTAATGCATAATAATTTAATGCGATAATTTGGTGATCTCTTTAATCACTCTATCACATTCTTATATATTAAAATAAGCTCTTTGCATCAACGATATTATTTTAAAAGCGGAAATTTATGCAAAATATATTATGAACATAATTGTATATGTTTTGCAATTAAAACGATATAAAAAACGCTTCTTAAGTAATAAATGAACTCAAAAACGAACTCGATATCTCTATAAACACAATATTATAAGGTGAAAAGGGATTTGCGAATCTCATTTTGAAGAAAAACGAAGGAATGAAAGAAAGGGAAAAACACTAACGAAGGGCCAGACATGAAAGGTGTCTCAAGAGAAGAAGGTGGAATAAGGCCAACCACTATACGAATCACTAACAACTGGCAAGTTCAGCGCCATCCGAGGTGGTTTTTTTTTTTCAATGCTGTATTTTGTTTGAGAATTGCACATTTATTCCATACTTCGTGTATATTGCAGAAGACATAGAAGGAAATGAATAGCAAAGGACTGAAAGAAATGAATTGCAATAGACGGAAGGAAATAAATTGCAATAGAGACTTGGAAGGAAATGAATTACAAAAATAATTGGAAGGAAATGAATTGCAATAGACGATTTATTATGCCTATACTGCACACTATCGAATGTAAAAAGTATAAGAAAATGCTCAAATTGCAATTCTCTAATTCGTAATTGCTTAAGGATGAATTAACGTTTTCTTTTCCTTTCCCACGCATTTGGCAATATTGTTTTGGCGTTTAATGACGCTAATATGGGCCTACCAATTGTGACGTATCACGTTGATCGAATTTCTTCACGTTTGCCGAGTGAAATTGTCCTTTTGTTGTCATCTTGAAGATATGCTTTTCTGTTCGTTGTTTAGTGTGTAAGAAAAGAGGATTAGTTCAGTTGAATTTCGGCGTCAATTATTTGAAGCAAAAAATTTCATGACGAAATACGAAAGTTCCATCGACATATGCATGAATTAGCGAAATTCATTTGAGAATTTAATAAAGGTGAAGAGAACATAAATAATTAAGGAATTAAGAACTTAAAAGAATTCAATAAAAAATAATTTAAGAAATGCTTAAATAAAGGAAAAAAATTATGCTATTCATACAATTGAATGAGATGAATTCCCATGCATTTTGCTAAATCCCTTCTACCATTTAAAGCGCTTTTGTTATCAGAGAAAAAAAAACATTTATATGAGACGGTTTAGATGAAATTTATAGATTCTTCTATTATCAAAGAAAATTAATTAATTAAATTTTTATCTATCTTTTGCAATATTTTCATCACAATTAAATCAAGTAATATTAGCGCAAAATTACTAAATAAAAAAAAACTTTTCAAGACAATTTGAAAAATATTTCATAGTTAATTGGAAAAAAAATAACTCAGAGATTTTTGGCAAAGAAATATATTCTTTTATGTCTCAATGAAATGAACGGAAACTCTGAATGCGAATCACAATAAAAATGAAAGAAAAAGAAAACGTTTAAAAAAAAATTCTTTGAATAATAGAATGAATATTGCGAATTAAAAAATTTCAAAGTCATTCTATCCGAAAATTTCCTCAATGATACTATTAAAAATGGCATTTGATGTTCGAAAATCTCTATTTGTTTGAATTTTTTATATCCTATTTTCTATAGTATGGAAATTTTCCAACTTGAAAATAAAAATTCCCATTAGTTGATAAAAGTTGATATCACGCTTATCGTTTAATAAAAATTTCAGCAAGAAAATTCTATCGTTTAAATTTTCCTAAATGATGGAAATATTTTTGCAAAGAAAATATCCGTACTGGTTCGAAAAAAAAATAATATTGATCATTTTAATGTTTGATCGCTTAATGCTGTTTAATTTTCATCACTCAACATTACAATAAATAGTCATTTATCACTACTTGCACTATGAAATTTCTACAACTACAGTTTGTGATGATATCACATAGTTACACACATATTTACAAATATAATGACTATTCAATAACTTCGTTTCGTCAGCCACAGAAACATTTGCAATGCAATTAATTATCGATCAGTTTCATTGCGATTTCTGTCTTTTCTAAACGAATATTTAAGCATTAAAAATTTCTAAATTAGATCTCTTTTATTGTCGATTGAATATAATATTAAAAAACGATCTTTTTCGCTATGAATTCATTTTATTCTTGCTGTATTTCGTAGACTGAGAAAATACCCTATGACAATATGCTTACTGCCTTTGCATATATATATATATATATATATATATATATATATATATATATATATATATATATATATATATATATATATATATATATATATATATATATATATATATATATATATATATATATATATATATATATATATATATATATATATATATATATATATATATATATATAAGCGATTTTGCTTTCCCTCACTCGTCCTAACTGCAATTCCAAGGTACTCGCTATGCACCTTTCTGCAAAGCGTATCTTTGAACATGGAATTTACAAATCGTCTTATCAAAAAAAGCGCGCAATGTGTTTTTCATGCTGTTGAATATACCAAAGCGGCGATGATAGCAAAAATCATAGAGCAAATCATTTCCGGCACCTGAAGTTCATTGAACCGTAACAACTTACGAGCGGTGTACAATTTTTATTATTATCATTTTATTGCTTGCTTATGCAATGCAATGCTCAAATCGCCTATGGGAAAAAAAATTTGCAGCCGTTAAACACTAGGCTGTTGCAAATATAGAGCATAGTTTACAATAGAGTACGTTTCATTGTTGAAGCCCTCCGATGAAATTATGAATATCTAATAAAATCTCTTATCCATAAAATTTTGATCGCATATTTTGAAATAAACACTTTTTTCCCACAAAAAAAGAGTACATCAGCACAAAAGCCTCTGGAGTACACATCTATTCAAAATCCCTCCGAAATTGAACGCTTTCTTGATGATGTAACGATAACACAGTTGAATTACTTCATTAATGAATGATTTACGCTTGAGTGTAATTAATTTTTTAGCAAAAGTAAATTAAAAGTAGAGCAATATAGAAAAACAAATTCATAGTTATATGCGAGGATAGAAAATTGCGACACCTTGATAGAGGAAGAAATTTTTAGCCGCTCTACAACTAATTTCTTTATGAGTTTTCTTTCAAATTGATATGCAATTTTTCAACTATAAGCAACAACGAAGAAAATGTTTAAAGATGAAATCAAATAGGAAAAAAGAATTTCAGATCACCTTTGAAAGCATTAAAATTTAAATGCATATTTCCGTCACTAACTCAATCATTTCTTTACGCTTAAATAAGACGACGTTTGCGATATTAAAAGACAGTAAAAACAATAAACGAAAAAAGTGCTCTTTCTCGGTGTTGATGCTTCAAACATTATATTACACCGATCCAGTTTCAAAAGAGACTCGCTCATCCTGACACACCTTGAGGCGTTGACTCGCTTCTGACCTCAAATCACAAAGCATTTTCACTATATGCTTCAGATGCTACATATGCTACATATGGCTGCTGAAAGTTTCATTTTCCACTCACAAGTTACTTGTATCAGCCGTGGCATCATTTTCGGTGTGCTGTATCGATTTAAGCTTAATGTCTCACTGTAAGGTTAATATTCAAGCTTAACATCCATAACATATTGTATTATGGCATGCATGTGGTAACTGTTTCAACGATTTATCGATTTATAGGTGACAACGAAGTGCGCAACGAAGTGACATGATGGTTGATGATCGCGTGTGCAAAATTGTTCTTGTGCTGAGTTTGGCGCATTTTGTTGTCGAAATTCTTTTCATTCGAATTCAATCAGCTGATCAGACATCATAGATTAAAAAGTAAATGAGGGTAGAAAGGAAATCACCACGTGTTTGCTTTTGCATTTTGCTCGACTGACCAAATCATTCATATATTGTCAACAAATGAGAAAATTATGCGAAATGTTGCTTCCATACTTCAGTCATTCCGATTTCTTACGCAAATCCTATTGAAAAAAAATTCCGCTTCGCATATTATTCCAGATCTGGTTGCAAAGACGCATTATGGAGATATTGCTACTATATAATATATCAATATATATATATATATATATATATATATATATATATATATATATATATATATATATATATATATATATATATATATATATATATATATATATATATATATATATATATATATATATATATATATATATATATATATATATATATATATATATATATATATATATGCGTCAATCAAACTGATCGAGGCAGAGATGAATACACAAGCGAGATCTCCTCCACTCAGTTTTGTGTTGAAACTTTAACCTACCTTGCAAGGTGTTATTGAATTTAAAGGTGGAAAAGTTTGCACTCATTTTTCACTCGAGCAGAGTTCCAAAGGAAACAAATCTTTTGTAGAAAGTTGGTGAGCGAAGTCCGATTAATCGTAAAAGAAGAAGATAATTTTTTGCATATTCATTATTTATCATTGATTCATTAATGTGACCGGTCGAGTAGAAAAAACGCAAAAATTTTCATCGTTCCAGCTTTTCAGGCATTTTTTCGACTACTTCTTGCAATCATTTCCGGATGTTCAATAGCGATATGAAACATAAGACTGATATAAAGTTTTTAATGTAAGCAACTCTTATAAAATACATACAATTTTTTTATAACGTTTAAATGTAAGCAACTCTTTTTAAAGTTCATAGATCAATGTGATCAATCTGAATGACGTCATCGCTTTTTTTATACCCACAAAGGCATATAGACTGGCTATGAAGCATTTTCCAATTAAAAGAGTAGACAGATTATAGTATAGTCACGTGACAAAACAAGTATACTACTGAAAGAGATCTAAAAGTTGCTTTAATAGAGTAGCATCCGGTTTTTTTTTAACGCAATATTTGAAGGAAATTTTATTGATTGATTTGTGACACATTTCGATTTGTGTTTATCATCGGTGCTCATAGTGTAATGCGTATAGTAGTACTTTAAATAGCAGAATCGTTAGCGGAATATATTGTACTTAAAAATTAGCGTCCAGTTTTTCTTTCATCGCAATATTCTAATCGTACATAGTTCACTTTTTGGTCATTGGTTTATATGTTCACTAGAGATATTTTTAAGTGCAACGAAATTATAGCTGCCACTAAGATCATCGAATAAATAAATATGAAGGCAATTTACCGGCTTTAAAGAACGTTTTGTTTATTAAGAAAATGTTAGTGAATATAGTAACTTAGCATTGTGCTATAGATGATAGAAATCTTCAATGAGAATAGAGAAATTAGTACCTTCGAAATTAAGAGTAATATTTTACAAATATCTTTCAGTGAATATTTCTTTGGAGCAAAAAACGGTTGGAATATATAAGTTAATAAGAAAATTTCTAAGTGCAAAGCGATGAATTTTGAGGTGAACGACGAAACCGAAATAATTGTTATGCAAACGGATTTTATTCGTTTTTCGAATTTTAAGAAATTGGAAATTTTTTCAAAGGCAATTATCACTCATAAGTTGATAGTATATCTATGCAATATTTGTGGAATGATTTTTATTGATGAAAAAATAGAATTAGAAAAGAAATTTGAATCTTTTGTGGGAGAGCGATGATTTCTCTTACGAGCGATTAAATTAGCAAGGAACTTTGGATGCTAAAGCGTTTAACAAGGAAACGAAGTAGCGCTAAACTTTGCCAATTATAGCCGCTTACTGAGGTTCCATTTGCATGTGACATCTCGTCTGTTAGCGTAGGCGTAGAAGGTCCAATTCGAAACAGCCTTGTACAGCTATGGAAGCTCATAAAAGCCTGAGAACATGCATCTACATGCTGCAGCATCTTCGCCCAACACGTCATGTCCCAAACATGTATCACCACAATCATGCTTTCCTCTTAGATGAATCGTACAAGTGAAAGCACTCGTCTTCTCGTGGATTTATCGGTAAGCTCTCGGCTCATTTCCGAGACAATTCTGGATGTGATTAGAGAATTGAGGACTCGGATTGATAAAATGTACACAACACGCACACACGTTTCTATCGTAGTCCACATAGAGAAACCAGAATGACCATCCTCCCTTTGATATAGGCGGACTCTATTGCGGCTATCATTTCAAACGGCTGGCATATACCTCTTGCAAACTCCACAACGAGGTTCTATTCGAGATGAAATGAGTGGTGAAGGGTACCAGAAGAGCTGATGTGATATTCGCTTTCGCCTTGCATTCAAATGCAACCAGCCAGCTTCTCAACTAATTTGCAGGCAATAACTACGCAGAATTATACCTTCACGCATTACTTTGTGCAGTCATTTGCGTATCACTCTTGCAAGCGAACCACCATGTACGAAGAGCCGACTGGTGCAAAATTTATGCAATTTTGTTCCCACCTTTACCGTACCTATTATTCTTCTCAGATTTCATCACTCAACATTAAAAAAAAATATAACGGAGGTCTATCATGTAATGCGAACTGAACTCACCAGACTTCATCAGTTTAGTTTGTTTAGTTTCCAAGTTGAGGCTATCGGATAGAGAGAGAAACACGTGCGCGTAAGCAGGCGTACATGCGCACAGATATGATGTCGCCACGATGGTTTTCCCTGGCAAGTTGGCAAAGCGCATAAAATCAGGTGGTGCATATTCAAAAAAATTGCTGGAAGGCTGAGACATTCGAAGAAATCTCCATTGCTCGCTCTCATATCTCAAGTTTGCGTATAATTTACAGGCACTGCGCGCCAATAAGCCAGATAACGGATTCAGCATGTGCTATTTGTCCAGAGAGGGAGTTTTTATTGGATCAACGAGATGGAGTGAGGAGAATTTACATTCGATGCGCGAGAGGAATTAATTGGGAGAGGGTGGAGGGGGGACATAATCATATAGATAAATGGATACCACAAGGCGTTTGAATAATGAAGGCCTGAACATGAACCAGCGTTTGAACATCGTTTGCTGCAAATTATTCAAGACATCGATACTGGGAAGTCCACAGAAAACTTGCTGGGAAGTTGTTCAAAAAAGCTTTAGGATGGCCACTGGAGGGTAAATATCTGATAGATGCTATGCACTATAGATGATCAAGGCATGCTTATCACAAAAAAATTGTACACCCTACGAGACCTTTATCGCTCTTTTTGCTTTCTACCATCTTTTCTCCAAACCAGTAGAGTAATACTGATAGTTGCCGACGACATGCAACTCTTACATAGTTTTTTTTTCAGCAAATGAGGATTTAGCGTAAGCAAAATAAACGGAAGAATTTTAAAGCAATTGCCGGCAACTTCGAATTGGCAGTAATCAAAATAATAGGATCCATAACGAGAAATCTTGGCTTTTATTTCGATTCAGCTTTTTCCTTTCCTCATGATTTTTGGAGGAACCATCTAGCAATGTTTCACCATCATATGCCACATAAGAGCTACATGAAATGCGGTCATTCAAGTAGTCGCATTTTATCAATGATAACACTCGTTTTGGCATTAACGACGATGAAAAGCAAGAAAAGTTGGCGGTCTTTCAAAAAAAGCATTCAGTTGTATCTTTTGGGCAATTTATGGCAGAAAGAATCTGGAAGATAAAGCTAATGACAAGCAGTATAAGGTGAATAAGATTGAATTGACAATTTCTATTTAAGAAATTAGAGAAAGTGCTTAAAGCTTTTTTTTTGCGAAATCTAATTCGCCTCATCATGAGCTCCTACTGCTTATGGAGAATATGTCTGCATAAGTTACAAGACTGATGTGGATTAAGGAGCATCCCGATACCTTAGTTAATCTGCAATCTTACTCGATCGGCAATTTTATTTCAGCCACAACCTTAGTTGACCGGCAAAATCCGATAGACGTCGAGTGGATTGCATTGTCAAAATCCAGCCACTATGTTGTTAGCTGTCCTCGTTTCGCTTATCATGGTTATCGCTAACATTATTGCCGAATTACATATCAGTGGGAACAGTTATATAGTTGTATTTACTAGCACCTATCTGTTTCACAGAATTTTAAAAAGCTTTGCTTTTAGTTCATAGAAATGCGCTTTTGTGCATGAGCATCTACGCTTATTGAAACATACAAAATCATTCATCAAATCGTTGAAGGAATACCAACGAATGGCCATAGTAGATTCGATAGTCCTCTTCTGGGATATAGTATCCATGAAATTTACATATTCTATCAGTGAAACGAATTTCATCATATATTTTGCTCGAATACGCTCTCTTACAACGATTAAACGATAAAGAATTAATCGCAAATATTCGGTATATGTTGATTGCGTGAAATTGAATAAGATGAAAATTGAGTTGAGAAAAAAAACGCTGAATAAAATTCAATTGAAACGAAAAACTAACAACAACATTTTACTAAATAAACGCAATTTGAATAAGCGTAAAGTCGAAAAAAAAACGACAAAGAAATGAACGATATTCTCATAGATAATAGAGTGTTGAAAATTCATTGAAACTATTCGACGAAAGAAACGAATAAATTAGAAATGCAAAAATCTCATCTATTTGAAGTTGACTTAAGGAATTCAAATTCAAACTATGTCATTAAAAATATTTTCATTCAGAGAAAACAAAATATCAATTAGCCAATCGTATAAGATAAATAATCAATTAATGTGTTTTATTCTATAAATGGAAATTGCGTTAAGACAAAAAAGACTCCAGTGAATTCGAATGAAATAGACCTATTCGCATGCAGATAAATGCATCATTGAGAGATGAATTACAAGTGCAACACATTGCAAGATACCCTTTAAATTAGAGGTATAAATGTTGATTGTAGTGTACATTCGCCTTATCTTTCATCGTTATTTGCAATGTTATCTATTGTGTGTTGGAAGTCAACTTCTTGCTTATTTCGTTGACAGATGCGTTAAAAAAAAAAGCAAATGCTTAGCATTGATAGTCGTTGGTGATAAGAGGTTTTTGTTATGCAACGTATTTAATTGATGCAAATTTCAGCAAACTCCCAATGTTTTTTTTTAAAATAATCAAATATGAGACGAACAGACAAATGTAATCGTTGCAAATGAATGCGTATGCAAATATGCCGACATAAATGAAATATAACCAAGTGAAGAATGTGTGCAATTTTCTAGCTATTATTTTTTAACATGGACTGTGCTCATTGAACTTTATAACTCTAACTTTACTAGCAAACAAGTTAAGAGTAGTTAATTAACTAAGAGACAAGCAAACTAATATACTTGTAGATACAAGAGCTCGTCCTAGTAGAATTTGACGACGCATTTTTGCAGAAACCTAAAATTTTGAGTATCAACGCTGGTCCACTTCTTCCAACGGAAAAAAAAGAGAAATATAAGCACTGATGGCAGGGCTTTCTTGATCTCCTTTCACAATATGCGACGATTTCCATGAAAAGCGCAATAAATATATTTCATGACTTAGCTATCAAATATTCTCCCTCGAAAATGTTTTGTTTCCTTTTTCCACCATCTTTCCCCTCCCACTCACCACTCCGTCCCTCCCGCCGTCCCATCATTTCTTTACCAATTTGCTTTGACTTAAGCGTGATCTTATCAGTCAATTGCACCTTGCACCCATTTTTCCACGTGAATAGCGGCGCCACTATGATATTATTTTTATCAATCACTCTTATTTTTCATAGATCTTTCTTTTCGATAAAGTCATAGTACATCTAAATGAGAAAAAAAGCATAATCGATGATCGGATAGAAATGCAAAACTTTTGCAATTTGCAACTATTTTGCAAATACAAAAATTTTTGACGAATATACATATAAATAGGGAAGGATCTATTTTATAATAATGAAGATCATATGTTTGCAAGAAATTTGTGCTTGCATTAGAAAAAGTCGACTAACTCGAAATACAATAAATATACAGGTAAAAAAAATCAGCTAAAAAAAAGAAATGTTTGATAATAGTTCATTAAAAGAATAAAAGATGGGTAAGTGAAATGAGAGAAGATTGCAGCTGCACAATAATTGGAGAACTACAGCCAGAAACTAATCTAAAGATATCTACATTCATCACTCACCACAGTGAAGTTTAAAAAAAACTTTAAATTTCGTTGCTTTAAAATTTCGAGAAAGATAAATGCATAAAAAATAAGTATTAAATTATAAAATTGTCTTCTTAGAGCATTTCAATACCTGGTATACTTAACGGTACTGCGGAATTTTTTCATCGATGGAATAGCGGTGACAGAAGAAATCCTGAAATGAGATTATCATGGCATAATGTAAAAAGCAGAAATTTTTGCTATAACATCGATAAATTTATGCGGAAAATGCGCTAAAATATAATGCCATCTAAGCATAACTCTAAGAGTTATAAGTATCGCAAAGACAAATTTCTAAGCGTTCATGTAGAGACTGAAAGTCTGAAGGTAATTTAAAGCATTTACATCTGTTATCAACGAGTTATCAATCTATCAAATGAGAAAGTTATCAAGGATTATTTAAATAAGAGTTATCAAAGAATATTTTACGCAAAGCTAAAATAGCGTGAATATTTTGAAATTCAGCCTACGGAATTGGACATACTATTATGGTGCGTAGTCTTTCATCAAAGAATGTCCTTTGCAATCCTATTCGATTAGATAACACTCTTTCAAGTTTATTATTATTCATAATACACCTAAAAATGAGCGAATGGTGATGGGAAATATTCGGCGCGTAGAACGCATCTCATTTCGACAAATTCGGTCACAATTTTTTGAAATGAGTTAATCGCGGCAACAAAAAGCAAAAGAAAAATGAAGAGAAAGAAAGAGAAATAGAATGTGGAATATTGGAATTGACGAAGATGAAATATGCGAAAAAAAAGAATCAAATTTTGAGCAATCGGAATGAGCGCTTCAAGTGCCGTGATAATCACTCATCAATTCCGAAAAGTACTTACTGAATTTTTCAGCAAGAAGCTAAAAGAGAAATTTTTGAAGAAGCAGCAATGAAGAAAACTTGATAAATAAAGTTTTGCTAAATCAACGCCTCTATACTTCTCTTTCTCTTCTCCTAACGGCCTTCCTCTCGTACCCGATATGTGGCATGAATGAAATATTCGATGATTATCAAAAGTGCACTTTTTTCTCATCAAGTCCATTAATATACGTGAAGATAATTTTGCACAAATAGGCAGAGATTGAATTTGATAGTCATCTCGATTGACTCATCTTGAGACATTGAAATCGGCTTCGACGATTCGAAAAATTGACTATCTCATTAAAAAACGGAAATAAAATTTATACGAATTTGTATTTAATAACTTACAAAACCATTTAAAAGTTTAAAGCTTCGAGGAAGAATATCAATATTATAAACTGTTCTTTGTAAAATCACTAAGCTAGTTCGTTGTTTTGAAAAGATTGCATCATAAATGCACTCTCCATAGCTAATAAATCGACCATTTTGATGCCCTCTTAAGTCGTTATATTATGATAAACCATGATAATATTGATAAAGTATAACATAGTAAATTGAGCTCACTCTTTTGCTGCTCTCATTTTGAACCGGTAAACAAATTCGTTGTTGAATTCGAAGAATCTTCAGGTGATGCAAATATCGTCATATTATTTGATGAAATGCAAATTTAACTTTGTAAACGATAAAGGTTTATTTCCTGTTGATTTTCTCGGAATTTATTTTTTCACTTGCTTCACACAACTCTCAAAACTAAGCAAATAAGCGAAGTCGTTAAAGCGCATTATGCTGGTATCTTGTCTGCATGTTTGCGTGCGCATGTGCTTGTATGCGCGAATGTCTACGTGTGTCTGTGCATGCCGGTCTGAGTATATTTTACGTATGTGTTTAGGCATATGTGTTTGTGCGTACGTCTGTAGGCTAAATACTTTCAACCGGAAGGCACTGACGCGAAGGTTTAAAATTTGCTGTCATTATCTGCAATAAAGGATTGACCCTTATGCGAGCTCTCAGTTCATCCTATAAATAGTTACAAAGCGGCTATAGACGTCTAATTGTGGATAAGAAATTTGCATTATCTTTAATCGATCGCACTTCGTTCCACACCGGTCATATTTTCGTTTCTTTTTGGTGTAAAATTAGCGGAAATGCGCATGAGAGAGATCACGAAACACAAGCTATCGCAATTCCACTTACTAGTTTAGTCATCACATTGTAATGAGAAGAAATAGTGAAAAATGAGCTCAAATTTGGTCGACGAACTCGCATTGAATAGTTTAAAATGAAACGTAATGTTGAAGTCTCTGCAGTTTTGAAAGCGCGTTCAAAACTTCCTCTTGAATAACGGATGATATATCCGTGTCAATTTGTCCACTCCTCCGAGAAATGTTTGAAAATGTTGAAAAATTGAGATGCAAGAAAAAATAGCGGCTAAGCGGCATACGCCACTCGACAGGAAACCTTGCACGCTTTCAGGCATCGGAAGACACTCATATTCGTTCACCGTATTGCTCATTATAAAAAGGGAATCGTTTAGCGGCGAATTATGACGGTGATGAGGGAGCCAAGGAGATTTCTTTCACCTCTTTATGCTACCTATGAATTTTAGTTTTTCGTGCTAAACTTTTGCGCATGCAGCAGCTTCAGAGAAAAGCGCTGAGATGGTTTAAAAAATCGTTTGCTATGTCTGCGTATATCAACGTTATATCTGTACGTATATTTATAGATATATCTATTAGAAACTTTCAGTTCAGAAACTACTCAAGCAAAAATTGCGAAATTTGATGTGCATAACAAATTCACATCATAACTTAAATCTTCTGTTTCCAAAGAAGTTATAGATTTTGAGGAACCGAAAACTGCACGAATTTAGCCACCAGCTAGTGATAGCAAAAAATATCAATAAAGTTTTTTATGTGCTTTTTGCAAATATGACATACAACAACGTGACAATATTACGTCTATAGATATTGGCGTATGTATTCATGACTGTAAGTACATATATTTCTGTATGCGTTGCACTATCGAATCGAAAGCCAATGAAACTGAAAATATGAATTGCTACTTTTTTTGCGACAATTCACGTTGATTAGCGAAATTCGAAAGAATTTAGACACACTTTACCCACACATTACAATCAGAGACCTCCGTGTCAATTTGTCCATTTTGAAGCAAATTTAAAGCACAAAAAGGCAACTTTTTAAATCCGCTATATTATTGTCAACAATTCTCTTTATCTCATTTGCATAATAGGGGTACTAAATTACATTTAAAATGTTCATTCTATAGCATTTGCTCCGAATAAAATCAATGAAAGCGAAAAAATTGTTTATAGGAGTTATATGTGGAAAAATTTTTGGATGCTTTCAATATCACATACAAAAAAAAGTATAGATTAATCCAGTAAAGAAAATCTGGAAATTATGGTCCCCTAACTAGTTATTTCGAAAATCCTCAAAAAAACCTAAAAATCATAACATATTTCCATCGTGGACATCATTTATGGATGAATATCACGGCACAAAAACCACTCTAAAAGACAGCGATATGAGGCAATGAGATTCTTCAACTGAACGTCGCTATAGACAACACGAGTTCATACATTTCAGTGATCAAAAATAAAGAGTTCGATAGCTATAAATAAAAAGTGATCGTCGCTTTTGCCCTATCAACCAAGACTACATGCAATATCGGTAGCATTGCAAGCTCAAAAAGGATCAATCATATCGATTAATGAATCGGCAGATCCTATGAAATTATCTGAAAACGATTCACTCAGAGAGAAAATATCCTTTTCGATAAATCTCAGAAATAAATACAAAGTGAATGCGATTTGGCATCGAATTTACGTTATGATGCCTTAAACGATGAAAAAATTAGCCTTATCACATTTGGTTTAGCTTACACATATGATATGTTTATTTAATGCTTTATGCATATATGATCTCCATTCTAATATTACTCGACTCTTAATTTTATTACTGGCAAAGAGATATATTTATTAAGAATGTGGAAATTAAATGCGATTTTAACTAAATTAAAATTACAACAATATTCCACAAAGGTAATCATCAAATGATTAACATATGATAAGCTCTCGTCATGCAATTTGACGGCCATGAGCACCTTCTTTTCCTCTTTGTTTAATTTCAGGCTATAATTTGTTCATATCTTATCGAGAATGCTTCTTAGTTTTTTGATTATATTGAAAGAAATATCATAGAGTGGTTCATCATAACTTCAAAGCACAATGAACACAATGATTATAGTCGTATTTTTTTGCATCTTTTGATTGCCTTAGATGAATCCAATTTCAACGATGAAAATAAAATGTTTAGGAAAGCGAACGCGATCATTTTCAAGCATTTCTAGCCGATCAAAGATCGCGATCGCTAATACCACTGATTTGGCGATCTCTAAGTCACTGTATGCCGCCATGAAATTCGAGTGCGCAATCATTATGCTATAATCGAAAAAAAAAAGGCGTTAAGTGAAAAGAAACGTAGAAAATATTTTTGGTTGTGTTGTTAGTGAGCTGCAAAAGTTGTAGATGATTATAGCTGACTATTATCTTCAAGAAATGATTTTTAGTCAATTAGGAGAAATGCATTCTGAAGTTATAGAATTAAAAATTTTTGTTCTTATCGCACTATTTTTATGAATTCATAGAATTTTTATACCAGCAGAAATTTTTTTTTTTTAAATCCTGCAATTAGAAAATTTTTTCGCCATTTTACCCTTTGAATTTATGAAATTTTTTCGTATAAGACAACACATAAAAGTGCTAATATTTAAAATATGCTTTGGGCAAATTCCCTACATAGCATTTCATCAAATTCGATGCATTTATACGTTAAGTGCATCATGCGTGTCGGTGGATGTCGATTCTTTCTGGATATTTTCGATATCTTGTCAACTCACTATGGCAGCATTATTACCTGCACTTATATATTTATAAGATTTCATTCGACGATAGCTGGCATATATCCTCGGCTAACAGGTCGACTGTAAAGTTAATCAAGTGGTTATTCTATTATTTCAAGTGCACTCAAACCAATAGGAATATGTCATTATTTAGCAAATACTATTATTCATCAGTACAACGTAAAAGCATCACGAAAGTTTTTGTTGTGATCCAGGAGCAAACTAACTGCTAAAGAGTCTTCGTTTTTCCTCTTGAACACTTATAGGCCGAATGTTTTTCACACTGCAATGTAACAGATGCATAACTAAGAGCAATAGAAAAGAGCGAAAACGATAGCGAATGAGGGAATAAAAGTATCGATAATGTTCGGCCAAACTCTTTATCAGCTAACTCTATTCGCCACTTTTTACTCGACTTCTCCTCTTATCAGTAAAACAATCTGCTTTCCTTCACGTCTAGGTAGCCGCATGTTGCACCACAAAAGCTATCTGTGGCTGAACTATAGTACAAGCTACACGATAGGAGCCCATTTAAAATCGAACAGGTGCATGAAAATGGCGCACCAAAATCAATTAAATTTCATGGCGTTTCTGAGATTGTAAACACGTAGAAAGTTATTTCATTTTTTTTTTGCCTACACTTATGTCTAAAGAATAAAGACAAAAAAATGTGGAAATTTGTAGAGACATAAACAAAGTTAGCTTAGGTTAATGGTGTAAAAGTTGCGCATTTCATCGTACCATTATACAGCGTGATTGAAATCGAATATTATAGGCCGCTAAATTGGTCGATGCGTTCGTGCATTGATCATTTACCTGCCATATACCGCGTAATATTGAATTATTCAGTCAAGCTGGCTAATTCGGGGATGTTGTTTTGTATTAATTCAATCGTAGTGTTTCGTATGATTATGACTATTCAGTGTTGGATGAAATTCTATGAACAGATGCAACGAAATTCATATCCTTATATTGCAATATGATGATATGTAATATTGTTTACTAAGTGATATGTGATCACAGTTCATCTATAATGAAGTTCTTTCAAATGATAAATCGCAACGATTATTTATTCATTAAAAAAAAATAATTTTGTGCACAATATGACTTTGATTTAATCTAAATGCATAAAAGAGGAGAGCAAATTGGTATTGAATATTTATTTATATTAGGAAACATATATTTCAAATTTACTATTTAGGAATAGATTGTGAAAGTTTTTTGAGAGCGATTATTGGGGAATTTGAAATTTCTTGAGGAATTAAAAGGAACTTATTCTAAGGATGCATTGTGAATTGGAGATAAAATATGAGGTTGCAGAGTGGAAATTCACCTCTTAGACGCCAAATAATTATGATTGCACATTATATACTCTGAATTAAATCCCTGAATTTGTACATTTCTCTTTGCCAAAAATATTGCTAAGTTTAAGGATAGAATAGGGAAGAATCAAGAGAAGAAGCCACACAACGAGGTGTCCTCAAAAGAGGAAGGTCAACATGGCGATTCTGAGTGAAGGAAAGCTATTACTCAGGCAGGCTCCTTCAGTAGTGCCGACAGGAAACGTAGATAAAAGGATAGCTCCACCAAGAAGGCAACTTTCATTGGTTTTTGGTCTCCACCCACCCTCCCCCCCCCCCTCCCCTCCAACTCCCCATTTGGTCCGGTAGCAGTGCGCGAGAGCTTGTTCTCAAAAAAGAAGAGCTTTATATGGCAAGAGTGCGAAACTGCAAACGCTGGGCCATTTCATCAAGGCACTGACCTCATCGACCTATTGAAAGCTCAACTGCATGAGGATGCAAAAAGGCGTCTCCAAGAGGAAAGAGAGAATTAAGCAGGAACAATAAACTTGAAGAGAAAATGCCTTAATAAAATTACCATCCCAGTAGGGAGGGTGGGATTCACCTTCGTCGCCTATCATCAGCATACTTCCGGAAAGAAGAATTTACGTAGAAAGGCGATTAATTCATTGCGATACAAACAATGCAAATGAGGACATATAGTGCTATCGTAACCGTTTATACTGCCTATAATTATGAAACAATTCTTTGAGATTCTAAACATCAACATCATCGTCAGTGGAATTTCTCCGTCTTTTATTCGCATCGATATCATAATTCATAATGAAATCCTCAATTGCAGCAATTGTTGGGATTATCATAGCGACGTATATATTGTGGATTGCATTTGTTTGCGGTAGCATGAGATATAATAAAAAAGATGCCTAAATTAATTAACTTTATATGCTATCAAGAAACAAACACATTTTTTTTTTGCTCTTAAAAGCGTGCCGTCTTTTGAATGGTGGGAAACCGAAAAGTTCTCTCGTTTTCGAAAGTAATTTTGCCTAAAATCTTTACTTTGATAATTCTTTTGCTTCGAAATGAAATCATCCTATGGACGGAAGTAAGGAGTAAAATAATCATATGTGTTATACTTAATTCTTTGTGAAGTTTGAAGGGAACTAAGTATATAAATCTAACGAAGCTGGTGGGCAATGTCTTTAGAAATTTTAGAATTGATCTTCAAATAGGAATAGATCGTTTCAGCTTCCAGATGCTATAGACTTTATAATTTCAACTACAGCATAATTCAAATGATACGGAATAGATTAAATGAAAAGAATTCTATAATCTGCTAAGAAAAACTTATAAAAGACTATGAGGATATGGCGAAACGCATAACCTTGTGTACAATTAAGTACGTATGAACTAAACAGATCAGGAATTTGAAGAAAAAGTTGTTTTCCAATCAGTCATAATATGAAGAAAAAACACTACTTGTAATGAATTGAAATAAAACAAGCTTCCGCCTTTCTGGACATAAAATATAGTTGATGCCATACCATATTTAATTCAGCACGAGTACGCCTCATCAACACCACTCACTCGCAATATGTTAACGAGTGCTTCGACCTGTGTTAGGTCAAAATGAAGAATTGAAGGAGTTGAAGAAATATGAGAATGACTTGTATGGCTGTGGGAGTGAGAGGTGTTGTCTTGGCTTCCCGTTATCCTTAATAGGTAGTAGAGCTGCAAGAAGAGAAACCTTAAACAACCAATAGACCGGAAGAACATCCATAATTGTTTCAGCATAAAAGTCGACGATTGAAAGCATTCCATAGCACATCCAGTAGAGTAGCCACAGAAACACATCATACCTTGAATCCATCTCCATTGCCTCAAACATAATTGCTTACAATGGAAGTGAGCAAAAAACAGTGGGGTTTAGGATCCATTAGACCAGAATCGAGTATGCAGGAGATCTTCGAGCATCAGCTGCAAGGCCCTACTGCTGTGTGCCATTACCAAAGCACCGCAGTTTAAAACTCGACGATTCTAATCCTCGTCTTTCCGGCCCCGAATTGGCACAGAGGATAGCAGACATCGTCAACACATTCTGCTCTTACTCTTAAGTTGTCACTATCCTTGCTACCAAGGATACGGCTCTGTTTGGTACGTGCCTAGAGCTCTTGAAAAGCTTCTCACAACTCTACAAATGAGTGACTTCACCCAGTGGTTGCTGAACGATTCAAGAGTTTTTGAACAAATTCGATAATGTCGAAAATAAAAACTAACGATGCATGAAGCAATTGCCGGATATAAAAATCCGATTAGATTGCAAAGAAGACCTGCTTCTGCACCAACCATCAGATATATAACGATGATCCCGATAATGCCATATGCTAACTGAAAACTCTCGATTATAATTTTCTTTCTTATCTGAGTATTTTCTAGTTAGGTCTTGTAGTGGATATTTCTATCGGGCAAATGAAACCCGAATGCGATCATAACATTTGAAATCTTTGCCTTAGATCTTTCAAATACACAGGCAACGAACAAAGCATAGCGCTTATTTATTGAGATTTTATTCTCTAGCGGTTAAATAAATTCATTGAAGGCAAGAAGACAATGCTATTTTACATGCTGCCAAAAACATTTACCTGTCTAGGAAAATTCGCTGATAGATGGAATAAAAGTTGACGGCTGTGTGCTAATAAATTGATATGCAAATAAAATCAATAAACTTTGGCACGAGAAGTTGAAAATTGGTTAACTGACAGAAACTTTGCCCTCGAGTTTTGCATTTTGGTCTTCCTTCTTCGTCGGACTGGAGTTGAAAGATAGAATTGAAGGACTGAAATTGAACGGTAAAATAAGCAGCTTACTTGCTCTCTATAAATCCCTGTATGTCGCTCTATTTGCTTTAAGTCATCACTGAGTCGCTCATTTTTTATGTTGTAGAGAAAGTCAAGTAACTGAGGTTGAATATCGGCAATAGAAGTTATCGTGCCGTCTTTCAGCGTATAAAGTCCTCCTGGCCCTTTGACCAACGACGACTGTACTTCAACCTCCGACATTTTGTTCCACAAGTTAATGAGATGGTCTAAACAAAAGAATAAGAGGAGGTTTTCAAAGATATCGAAGATAAATATAGGACTAAGTGTTTCAAAAGAAGGCAGGTGGAATATTAGTGAGGTGATGGGAACCAATAACAGGCAGTTGGGATGAAGGTGTGGCAAGTATTGCGAATGTTTCTGCTAGGCTTAATGAGTCTCAAGTCATGCTTGTTGAACATTCTATAGTGGCGATCAAAACCTCAATAGATCGCGAGAAACTCGAACGGTAGGAACTAGCTAAGAGAAATGAAAGCAGATCAAAATTTCCTTCATTTCCTCGCTTTCCGCACTCATCCAAGAATCTGTCTAGGAATTGTGCCTGATGGCCTAAAATACAAGCCATTTTTTGGACCGCGAAAGTAAGACTTAGAGTAAAATGCCTCAATAGTGATGAAATAAATGGAGAGATGTGCCGTTAGAAGTGATATGATGCGTTTTAAGTTCCTTGTTAGACTAGCCAGTTCCATAAATTACCAATCAATAATAAAACTTAGAGAATACTGCTTTCATCTCCAAATGAATCGACCACTTTTAGAAGCTAATGAACAGCTGAAAGATGGAAGAGGATCGTATACATTCCGCGTAGCAAATTTCTTAACTATAGCTTTAGTAGATTTCATGCTGAAATTGTTTGGATACGCAAGTGGACACAAACATAAGTACGAGTGAAAGCAACACTGCCAAATTGCCCCCGTGTAAAAATGAATTTGCAAAACGGCACGACATCTATATAAGAACTGATTCAAGAACAGCTTTTTTAAAATTACGTGACACGTTTGAGGACGCCTGAATTTTATGCTCAAATATGAAGATGGACTGTGAAAGATATGGAAAAAAATGTAGAGTAGGTAGGTGAGATCTCTTTCACTCCTTCATTTTCAACCTCATTCGATTGATAAAATCTACGACCAAGGTTTCAAGTCTTTTAAAAATATTCAATTAGCTACGCTTATCTATAAGTTAGCTAGTAATATATGCGATAAATCTGTAGCAGTGAACAAATTATCGGAAACTGGATTACCAAGATGCGAGTCGACACAACCTCCTGCGAGAAATACTGAAGAATAAAGTAGCATTGTCAAAGCCGGAAGCATACTATTTTATATGCTAATACAAGGCCTTCTTCTGATTCGACCAGCTTCATCAAAACCTGCAAAAATATTCAGAGCCAATGAAATAATACTGAATTATGTATTCTCTATGGCCGAACTAAGCAAATCTTCCTCTATGAATTGCATTTGGCACTGTTGTTTAAAGCCATTTAGCACTGCTACCTATTGCAATCTTCATCAAACGTGATACATGAAGCTAAATTAATACGCACCACAGCAGTCGCAAGTGAGCGCCAAATGGGTCTGGATAATATCATAGTCAACGTTCATGATAAAACCAGCTGACAAGTTGATAGCGCTAGTCGGGTACTGAATGATCGACAGCTAGGATATTTCACTCGTTATTTCAATACCTTTACCAACTGTCGGGAAAATATGTGCACGGCAATCACGAAGAGCATGGATTTCAAACTATAACTGGTCAGTTGCTGTGCGAAGAAGAACGAAAATGGCTTTATTCTATAAATATTTGTGAATTTATAAAACTAGAGAGGAGATATTCTTGTGAATTAGATGAGTTCAAGCGGGATAAAAGAGAAAACCTGATGGCGCTTACCAGAAGGGCTAGCATGGCATGCGCTCGCTTAACTTCACGTTCTGATGCATCGTTTTCGTATGAAATAATACGCTCATATTTCGATTCAACCCATCATATGCGAAAATCTTTCAGAAATGATTCGTTTTGTATGACCTCATCTGAAGAAAAATATAGGCCGACCGATCAAAACGTGTGCAGTTTTTATCCGCTCTTTCGAGTTTTTAAGGAAGAACCATCGTCAAGGCTAAAGAATATCGAATACGACGATAGAAATAGAATAGTTTATTGTCTATGCTTCGACAATATATACATAAGGCTCATGAGAAAGCGGTGGTGTACTTATGCCCCTTTAGTTGCACAAATCTCACTAAGAAAAATTCATCTTGCATTTTATTTTATTAAAGAAGACCATTTTAGTGTTCAAGGATCAGCGTAACTTGCACAGAAACTCATCCTACGGCGCTCGCTGTAATCGACAGAGGTTGTCCTTGGGTGAGTTAGTACCGGCTATATATATATATATATATATATATATATATATATATATATATATATATATATATATAATATATATATATATATATATATATATATATATATATATATATATATATATATATATATATATATATATATATATATATATATATATATATATATATATATATATATATATATATATATATATATATATATATATATATATATATATATAACATTGTCACAATGCAATTTTGCAAGCATATTTAGCATGGCGCCTAAGAAACTTCAGGGATGTAAAAACTGAGGATCTACTAACACCAAAAAATGGAATCGTACCTAAGAACTTGTGCCACATTACCTGAGAAAATTCAAATTTGCAAAGTCACTCGGCGATACTGATCTCGTCGAAACAAGGAAGAGGAGTTAATTTGCACTTTTTTACTAGACTTATTCGTCTTCTAAGAGTAATAAAGTAACTGCTCCAATAACACGCAGTTCTGTCTCCACTGAATCGGATGTAAGAATTTATTAGCAGCGATTAAGAGCTATATTAGGCGACAATGAATGAATGCATGCGAAACGTGTTCCATATAGTGGATGTTGCTTGAGAGAGATGCATGACGCGAATTCATTCTTTCTTCTCTTCTTCACCCTCTTTCTTTTCCTCATCTTTTTTATCTCCTTCTTTCTAAAATAATCCTATATGAAGGTCATTTCTAATCGATAATAAGAATTTAAGTCTCTACATTATGCAAATATGGCGAAATCAATGAAGGGGCGTTTAAGACGAGTTAGACAAAGTATAAATAAAACTTGAAATCATACTAGAATATGAATAGGAAAACAATCCTGATCAAAGTTTTGTCGTTCTTTTGAAACGGTTCGAAAAAACGCAGGTTACCATACCAATGCTTTGCTTAATCCAGTGGCAATACCATTTAACTACCGTATCACACATACTAACGCCCACTCAGGTTATTCGCTCATATCTACTTCAGCGATCTCAAACCATCTGTAGTAGAATAGTAACTAGTTAATAAATGAATTAATTGAATTTCTCACTTCCAAAGTGAACGAGAGGAATTAAATGGTTTTTTGTCGTTTTGAGATACATGAGGCGAGCTGTTTACTAAATATAGCCGTACAGATGAGTTGCTAATGGTTCCGTCAAACAGTAATATAACTTACATCTTAAATAGCAGTAATTCTTGGCATGTTAGAATAGCCATGCTACAAGCAAGCGATTTCATTTACAATTTTTTTGGCCTAGTTTTTATCATTTGAATAAGTTTTATGTGCGCATTTCATATTTGGTGAAATCTGAAACCATACATGTAATTTCAGCAACCTATTCGGCGTCAATCTAACGCATGGTATATGAAGACATACTTCAATAGCGATTTCGGCCAAGCAGAATCCCGCTGAAATGTTCAGCTATTTAGTGATGCTTTCAAATAACCCTTCTGATGCGTACCTGTTCTTCATCCTTTTTCTCTTCTTCTTTCTTTTCGCCATCACCTTCTTTTTTCTCTCCTTCGTCTTCCTTCTTCTCCGCTTCTCCTTCTTTCTTCTCACCATCACCATCATTCTTCTCCCCTTCACCTTCTTTCTTCTCTCCTTCTCCTTCCTTTTTATCACCTTCCTCATCTTTTTTGTCACCTTCACCTTCGTCTTTGAAATCAACATAGAGCCTGCAAAATGACGTCAAATCTTGCTATCGGGATGCGCTAGGATGATTTATGAGAGCTTTCATTTCACAGTTTGACATAACAGTTTCTTGGAGTCTTACTCAAGGTTGGTGAAAGTAGGTGAAGGAAGTGAATATCACCAAGCCTGCTTATTTGCGTGGTCAAAGCGTAGAAAGTCAAAAACGATTTGTCACAGATGGAAAAACAACTAAAGTTTGAGTATTGTGCTTCTCTCACACAACCGAGTCTCTGAGATTTACTAGACTCCTCGATCTTCTTAGGCATTCTTCACTTTCACTTCTTACCAGAGCTTCTAGTTTCTCTCCGAATGTCGTCCTTCAACCTTCAAAATAAGCACTTCCAACAAACATGATCTATCGTCAATTGTATTTCAGGCGAATGGCCAGAAAATGACATTAGCATTTAACACAAGAATTCGCCCATAAGCTAAGTTTTCTATAAAAGCAAACGAAATAACCTTTTTGTTCCATCGGGGTCATCCTTGTGATCTGCCCAGCAAGCTCTGGGATTTTTCGTTTCGTCTGTTGATTTGATATAGTACACCACAAAGTAATGCTTTCCATTTTCCGGCACAGTTTTCCCAGCGTTGAATGTTAGCTGCAATATGTTTTCGCTGTCGTTTTTGCCGCACTTCTTTATGCATTTGTTACACATAACAATCCTTATATAAGCATTACATATCTTTGTGCTATATTTACAGCTTTTCATTAATAATCTATCTTTGATGCTATTTACAGCTATTTACAGCTATTAATGCTATTTACAGCTTCATTAATAATCTACCAAAGTAAAACATTACAGATAAGATAGAGTTTAAAGCCCGGAAACTTTGCGCCGAAGTTGGGATTCTCAATTTCATATGGTTGGACTACTAAGATCGCTCTTTCTCTAAGCGTGAAAGTAAGAGTGAGGAAATAGTTTTTGAGTGTAATTGTGCAATCGGCTTCCTATCTCTTTGACTGTATGCAAACAATGGATGAATACCTTAACGATGCCTTCCTCTCCAGGCTTCAATGCAAAAACTGGAGGCCGGATTTTGAACATTTCGTTCGAAGTGCATTTCACTTTGCACACTTGTCGATCCTGAAAGTTGCGGCTAATGAATCGGCAGAAATATGACGACATTGAGAATTTCAATTTTGGCTCATAACTATCTTGCAGAAGATTATCAGTTGGCTTAGCTGATATTTGCACAACGCGAATTTTCATGAACGCGGATCGCCGTAAATGGTTCAAAAATTGAGTGCGCCAAAACGGCAAACCCCTTTATACTCACTTCCACACTTTTAGTTTTCAAGAAAATTCCAGAAATACATGTATCGTGGATGCAGATACTCTTGCACATGATGGCTCACTTCCTCAGTGGCGAGTACTGCGGGGAGAGTCGAAATTGTTCGATTGATGAATTCATCTTTCATTAATTTGTCCGGAGAGGAATGTCCTATATATGTGTACGTTTAGAATATCCTATTATTAAAATAGCTTGAGGTTACTGAGGTACACTTGCTCTATTCCCTTTCTAGCACGAATTAGCACCGTCATGATACGGTCAGCGACATAATCTTGTGTACTGCGCTGCCAACTATGCCTCATTTTCTGAAGGCGCTCCGATTGTTTCCTTTCTGACTATCGCTATTCTCCTGTCATATTTTGACTGGTGCATCTATTTCATAAAAGTTTACCCAAGCGAATGAATAGCAAATGATCAACGATCAACCTGAGTGGTGTTGGTGATCTTCAATGTTGTTGGCACTGCCTCCTCTCCAACCTTTCCGGTGAAGACGATCTTCTCGTTTGGTTCGAGCTTTAAGATAAAGTCACTCATAGCTGGTCGGGTTCGGTCGGCGCTATTTGACGATCTTCTTCCACTACTCGAAGATCCCTCGACCTACTCTTCTAACTATTTATTGAACAATACATCATATTCCATTGTTGACGTCTTATATACAGAATTTGTATGCTAATTACGCCTTATGCAAATTTTGCACATTAAAGTCGCCTTTGAGGTGCTCCTAATTTACAGATGCTCCTAATTTACAGAAGGAATTTATTCGTGCGAGGCAAGTTTAGATTTTTGGTCGTCTATTGCAGCCAAACTTTTCATTTGATGAGAGATGTGTCCGAATTGATGGTGGGAAAATAATCTGCTTCGATAGGTGATCGTTTATGTAAAGGTGATTAGTAACGCATTTACACTATCGACAGCCGTGTTCACTGAAGAGAGACAATGTGTTAGACCATTCGTATAATATTAGCTTAATTCACGTCATCATTGATGCATTGTGGGTCGTTCGCCCTATAATGCAGAATGGATGTTGTGCTACAAATTGAGACAAAAGTCAACGATCACGTGAAACTTCTCAACGGTTCTGAAAAGCCAGTCCACTTCCACCTTCGCAACGATGCACGAGTGACTTCACAATAGCAATGAAGACTCTTTTTTTAATATCTCGGTGTCCTTACCCACTCACGGTCAGCAGTCTTTGAAACATTTTCCAGAAATGAACCGAATTTGTGTTGTGCAAGTTTTTATCTCAGACTTTCTAATGGTCCCATGAAATTTTCGAATCATATCTAGCAGCTTCTTAGCACATAAACACGATATTCAGCAGGTATATTCATTGTGCTGAGGGTTGGGGTGACATCCGGCTTTCGGCACACCGTTTCGATTCGCCAGCATATTGCCGATCTTTCAATATCTATATGGTCAGAGACAGCCCGTCGATGAAATGAGGCTCATTGGATCTAAAACCTCTGAAACGAAACCTCAAGTTTTAGCAAGTTTCTAAGATGTATTCGTTCATTACCATTAAAAATGGGCGAAACGCTCATACTTGATTTTTTGGTATGGTTTGTCTTATTTTTAAAACACTTAACATTTCTGCCATTCTCTTAAATTACCTATAATTTTGACTCGCAGTATTTGCGTATTTAAAGCGCATTTGCGTAGATCTTACATATCAGGCAATTCAATACGCAAATCTACTCATGATTACGCATCCAAACAATATTTGAAAGGCACATTACTTTGATTATTCGCCCATATTTGCGCATATGAATGCGCTTGCACAAGTCTGCAGGCTTGTCGATCTACTGCATTCGATGTACTCACAAAACGGTACGCCGCAATGATCTCTCTTCTAGAGCGTTCTTTCAATCATTCAGCACAAGTACATTTAAAACTTAGATTTGACAGGACTTTCCACTTTATTTTTCACCTCTGAGAAATTTCCCATCGAAATGAACTCAAACAGGATGCACACTTTTTTGCCTCTAATCTGATAGCCAGATGCTGTGACTTTCATATATTGTGACGTTAAAGATTGAAGAATGGGATTAGCACTGTATGGCTATAAAGTGAATCAGCAACGAATTGAAATATTGAGCAGCTAACAACAAGTTAAAAATTTACAAAGATTCATTGAAAGCCTCAATCTAGTCACATGACCGTAATGCCGATGAGGTACCGTATCAATGGAATTCGAAAGAGAAAATATTGTGCTATTCAACGTTCAAGGAATGGTCAATGAATGAATGAACAAAAATTTGACGTTGTATGCCTATGAAACGATTTGCAAAATCGCATTCCATATTATTGAACTTTATATGCCTTATCAGTATTTGATGGTGGTATGCGTATACGACTTATAAACGAGTGCTATAACTTGTATTCTGCAAGTTTTATGATAAAGCAAGTAGTTTCTTTCTTGTACCAGTTGAATGTACTCATCGATTCTTCGGAATCGAGCCTGCCATCTACACAGATATTTTAGAGGTTACAGTTGTCACCAGATTACTTATTTTCAGTGGTGATTCCACTGTTATCGTTAGCAGTGAGCATAAAATTGTCGTGGTGAACGATCAACACAGATGATCCTACGTTTGTATTCAGAAGTCCACCTTCTTTAAATTAATGTTCACCCTTCACAACCTTAATTTTAATCCCCCCAAGTCTGGATGAAGTCTATGCATGTGAATTTTTCTGTGTCATTACACATCTCTTAGACAGCAAACCTATGTGATAATTTGAATACTTTGAACAGCCGTGATATCATTGGTTTCATCGTTCCATCTGGCAACAGTGCGTCGCCTGGTGGCAGGCCTACTAGCGAGCTAGGTCTTTGTTATTCGGAGTTTCCTTCTCATGGCCTTTCTTCTTCCACGAAGTACCTTATAAGGCAGTAGTGGCTGCGGTCTTTTCCGGCAGACCGTATTCGCCGTGATATGAAAGCGTCTTTGGGTGTTGTGACCATTTTTTTGCGTGGTGGCGTACCAACGTACCAACGTCCCTAGCCAAATCCTCTTAAATTTCGTCTCTAGATTGTTCGCGGATGTTTATTCAATAAATTCGCAACTAACCGTCGTAGTGACGGCCACTTTCCTATCCGCAACCTGGAGGCGCGGCGAATGGCTCCTAGCTGAGCACACTGGAATCTATGTGATATGAGGCGTTTATACAATCAACTGATGCAATTTACATCATCTATCATAGGCAATTAAATTAACGTTAACACATATTCTGACAACTTACTTGATATGCTCTTCCAGCTATTAAAAATAGGCTTTAGTTCAAGTGAAATTCAGCATATCCTCAAATATTTTTTTAAAGAATTTATTGACGAAATAATGATATGTACTATAGAAATTTTACTTCCTAATAATAATGTTGAGTTCGAAATAACCCTTACTCAGTCTCAATTAGTTTTCTCACTGAAATAGATCGCATAAGAGCAATTTACATAAAATGCTGCATTAGCAATTTTTTTTTACTCATTAGTACCGCACATATTTGCAAGCCAATCTCTCTCTGGTCAGCATGAAATTTGAGAATCTTTCTTCAAGATGTATTTGCACACCGACGCTTTGTAACTTTAGCACGTAAACAAATGAACTTTCTCGTCATAATTTAGTGGTTATATTCAAATTTTCTGATAGACCTAAATATAAAAGATATAAAGAATTCACTCAGAATCATTGTTTAACTAGCTATTGGGATCGTCCCGTGGGGTAAATAATCTTAAATGCTACCGGTTTGTTGGCATTGCTCCTGACAGTTTCTACTACTTGGTGTTTAGATTGTTGCATAGAAAACATCGATACCAAGGAAGCAAACTGGATTTATGCATCAGAAAGATTTCCTAGCGCGTCGTCGATGCTGAAGGACTGTTGCACAGCTTTCTAACGTGTCTGTGACCTCGCCATTCGCAGCGTAGTTCTAGTTGCTTCCTTCTTTTACTAGCTATTTGTGATGGACAACTTCATCCCCTGCCATCGAGACCGAAGTGAGGTCGTGCGGGTTCGAGGGCATCTTCAGCGTTACTGGAACATCGGATCTCTGGGCGTTGGGCCACTCAGGTTTTTGTAGGCAGTACCTGATGACTCGAAGAAGCAATAAACTAAGTATTGCGTGGGGGATTCATGAAAAGGAACAGTAATTACTTTTTGAAATATTTAGCACATCAGTGATATCCTCGTTTCTCTACCTTCAGGTAAGAAACCATAATGTGCTTTCAGGATCTAATTTCATTGTTGTCGATACTCGCCACTACATTCCCATGGATGCTGCTTATTGCGTCATGCTGTAAAAGCAAGAAACCGAAAGAACCAGCTTCAGGCGGAAAAAAGCCTGGAGTCCAACCAGGTTTGTTGCATTCGTCTATGCATTCAACTTTCCACTTTCACTTCTTGGTTTTCGGGGTATCAATTATTGCTTGGAATTTCCATCTACCTAACCTTTATTTCAGATAATGACAAAAAACCTGGACCAGCCGCACCACCTGCAGCGGCACCTCCAGCTAATGTTCCTGCTCCGGGTGATGCAGGTGCCTCTCCAGCAGCAGATAACCCCGACCCCATAGATGTGAGTTACTTTTTAATTTCAGAAATTATTTTGAATATATGTGGTGTATGCTTGAAGTGCTAGCAATTTTGGTAGTGTTTACGAACTCAACAGCAAACATCTTACATACTGCATTTGTGCTACAGGTTTAGCAAATGTGACTGCGTATCAGCTGGGAGGGTGTTATAGTTTATGTTTTCTTGCCAACCTTTTCACCTGTGAGCGGTAGGTTAGCTGTGAGGAACTTCAAAAACCTTAAAATCTTCAACGAAAACATTTGAATGATTCAAAATCCCGAAAGAATTTTTAAAAATAACAAACGGGTTTAAAAAGAGAGGATCGGTGAGCTTGGAGGATTGGCAAATCCTTTGGTGGATTCACGATTCCTTAAAATGATTCATTAGCATGAGAGGATCGGTAACTGTTGAACTTGAAATTGGCTTATTCAGTGTATGTACCCAATTTGTGCGTGGCTTTTTGCGGGTGTGATCCGAGGGAGGGGGCACGGGAAAGGGGAGGATTAATACGGCTAAGAGTAATACTGAAACAGCATCAATTTAGTTCTCCACTTCGAAATAATAGTAAAGTATTTTAACGAATATTTCAATTTCCAGGAAGGTGGTGACAATTACGAAGATGTGAATATCGGTGGTGGTGAACCTCCTCCGCCAGCATAGCGTATGACCGATCGTTCAAATGAGCGTTACGACTACAAAATAATGAGAACATCACTGATTTTATTCATAAAACAATTCATTTGCAACAAATCACCTCATAAACATTTTTCGATACGATCGTGGAGTTGTATTCATGAAGTGGCGAATTTAATCTCAACTTTTATATATGTGTGCAATAGCCGATCATACTGCTCGACAATAAAACTGCATTCGTTTAACAAATTCTCTCGTTGCATCACAGCACAAAATACCAGCGCTTCTCAATGGCAAAAACTTGCAATGCGTTTCAAAATAAGGACGCAAATGGCGTCGGTGAGATTCTCCGGATTGTTCATGTGGATCAAGCGTTTAATAGCCATAAAAGCTAAAAAGCTTTCGAACTGCACTGTTACTTGAGTTCCGCGGGTACCTGAATTGATCGTGAGAGGTCAGGTGGATGTGATAATGTTCATATAAACAATGAATTTGGTATTTTGCGTTCATCATTTACGCGGATCGATTTTTGAAAAGGAGCGGCTGTAAGTAAAAAAAAAAAAAACTGCTGGGAGGCATAAAAGGCGATACAAGTCGAAGTGAAAATGAAAGCTAAGTAGATTGGTGCAATATCAGCTCTCATATTTCTACAGATCAGGTCACCAAATTGCCCGGAAAATGCAAACGTAATAGAACAATTGGAGAAGGCTTAGAGTGCATTTAACGTAGAAACAACACTTTAGCAAATCTAGTTGGCCCCACAGCTGATGTAATTTGCAGAATAAAGTGGGTTGTAAAAAACTTACTGGTAATTCTAAGTTTTAGCAGCGTCTGTCGAAAAAGGAAGTCGTTCTTGTAGCTAAAGAATTTCAAGAAGAAAATAAGTTGAACGAAGTTCTAAAAAATCATTTCACATATTATTTCATTATCGTATCATTTGCTGATCTTGAGTTGAAAACAACGGATAGACGGACGTAACGACAATAATGGTATTGCGAGCGAAATATAGTACATCTGGTTGATTATCTTACGACATAACGCACTGATTTCCACAGCAAAATCATCTGCTTCATCCTTTTTTTTTTGCAAACTCTGGGCATAAGGATGCGCATGGTACAAAGGTTGACAGGACTCGGCTGAAAAATCCTCTGAAATTCGATTGGTTGGGAGCGAAAGGTTTCAAGTTTATCTTGGCAAATACCTGGAAAAGACGAGAACATGGATAACGAATTCAAAGGTTAAGCCATCAATAAGATTATTTCTAAAATCCCTACTGCACCTCGTGTACCTAGACTTGTAATAAAGAATTCGGAAAATAATCCCTAATGATTTCATTAAGTTGCTCGAGGACTTCAAAAAGTTTCATCAAATCTCACAATTGATGTTTCATCGCAAATATTTTTAGTTTTGATGAGTGCAATGATTTCAGTTCACGGCAGCGACGCACTTTTCGCTATCGATTTTGCCCTTGATGCAGCGCATTGAGCCGGCATCCAATCGCTTTTGCATTCTATTATTATAAATTCGTTAATCTTTATATTAACTAATTTAATCCGATAGCATTTGTTATTTATTTCCATGCTGTGGTCGACTGAGCATGGTGTGTTTATGGATTCGGGATCAGGCGGCGACACTATTGAACTTCGGTTTCATTTCTCACTCGAATACGGCTACGCATAACATCTTTTACGAAGCAAATTTAAGAGAAATTAGTTTATTTCATTTGCCTTAACGGCTGCTGTTTGCCTAGCCAAATCTTCATCATTACATAAACTATTCTGCGATCCAGAATTTTTTTCGTGGAAAGAACTGGCAATCATACACAAAGAAAGAGAGGTTTAATCATCAGACGAGATACATGGTGCTCAATTTTGAATGAATTAATTACAATTTTCAGGCTGTGCGACATCATTAAAATGAGAAAACACTTTAATTCAAATTCATCGAGCCGTATAAATAGGATGTTGTGTTTGCTCGCATTGGGCAAGGAGTTCAGTTCGCGGCAGCGAGTTTTGTCACGATGGAAATTTGTGCGATTATGAATCGTTGGAAGAACACCATTCAATAGCATATTGTTGAGCATGCTGAGCCCAACCATGGAAATTTAGGATTTTGATTTCTACTCGAATAACGTTCTCTCTTTGAACCCCGGTAGGAAATCTTCATAATTAATAAAATTCTGCGACCGGAATTTTTTCGTCTGAAAGACTGCGATTTATAGAAAGAAGAGAGAGGTTTAATCTCGACGAGTTGGTGCTAATTTTTTAATAATTATGACATTGCGACTTTGAAAAATAAACTCAGCAAAACCATGTGTAGAGGGCGACCGTCCGAAGAAGCAGGATTGTGACTTCGATTAAAACATATTGCGTGTTACGCATAAATTTGATATGATTCCGTGATAAGCGGTTCCTCTGAACGCCAATATTCAGGTTTCAGTTAGGCTAACTACAGGTAAGGCTAATCAGTTCCATTCAAGTAATGCGGTATACCTTTCCCTCGCCGATTCGACTGCAGCCAAAAATCGCACTGAAAGCAAGGGGTGGAGTTGGCCAGTCTAATTTTACGCTTTCAGTTGTAAGTCTCTTCCTAGTTCGCGTGGTGAGCCAGCGTTGAAACTGATAAAAAGCTTCCTCTATCTGTATGGGTGAAAGCAAAAATTTTACGTTTTCAACGAATTATCGAAAGCACGTGCCCAAGTTTTTAATGAGTGTTTGACCAATAAAACTCCAGTGAATTTTCGATCACCTATACCAAGTTTCTTCCTGTGGTGTACGGATTTTCGGAGAGTTGCTTCCAAAAGTTTCAAGGAGTTGGCCAAAGATCAGCTCATTCACCTCCCCCCCCCCCCTCCACCCTGGTCTCTTGGCGAGCGGCGAGGTCAACATTTGAGGCTCACCCGGATTTTAGAAACAGCGCGCAAGCCGATAAAAACCACTCTAAAGGAGTAAGAGTGGTGATAAAAAACAGAAATATGCACTTTCTAATGCGTATAAGCACCGACAGGTTGAGACCTCCGGGAATTTCTAATCAGCATATTCTGCATCTCTACCTTTAAGGAAAGAAGTACACTCCTTAACTATAGGAATACATTAAAGTGCAAAATGGTTTTTTTCACTATTGTAAATAAATATCTGCTGTACAACGCTTTTTCAAAAAGATCGACCTCTGTCCCCTTTCTCCCCCTCTCAACTCTCCCGATGTTCAGTGGTTTCGAAAATGGATCGAGCTTTTATTGGTATGGACCCAGTGAGCAGCTCTGTTCCTGAGCTCCGGATATGAACTTAGGATGATGTTACCTAATGCTGAAGTTCCTCGATAAGTTGTTCCGCGACTCAGTTATCAATTTGAATTCACACAAAATAGAAATCCCCTTCCGATATTCACACAATCCTCGGTTCATTTTCAATTCGATTACTGATTATGACGAACTTATCTCAGAATAAATGTGATCAAGTGAATGCTTACAGGGTCTACTTTCTCTCTTGTCATCATTCATAAGCGTATTGCTAGCGGTATGTATGCTGTTTGTTGTTTCTGGTTGTGGAAAGAAGAAATCTAAACAACCCGATCCGGCAGGCGCTAAATCGGGCCCTCAAAAAGGTTCGAATTCTTTTAACGACCATAAAACTAGACATCCATTAGTCTTGTACTATACCGACTAAGGCATACGTTGTTTGAGTATTATTTTCGATTCATACTCTACATGCTATCTTCTAAAACGTTAACCTCTTTATTGTTATACAATTGTTGAAATGATGCGTATGTGTTCTTTTTTGACCCTAATATTCAATGATATCAGAAGAAATAACTTAAGATCTGCATAGAGCGAGATACAAGCAAATCGAAAATATTAGAATGTTGAAAATTTTTTGCATCCTCGGCAATTGGGCATCCAAGACTTAGGCGGCAATAGGGTCTACGATTCAAAATCTTATCCGATGGCAGTAGGCACTTGAATTTTCGATGGCCTGATGTGAAGAAAAAACGAGATCGATGCCACTGAGTCGAATAGGCCACTCTCACATGAGATATCGCGCCTACTCGGTGCTTCGTCGCTCCTTCTCTAAAAATGCTGCGTAGTGCTTAGAGGAAAGAAGTCCTGAGCGTGACAGCAGCGAAAGGTGCTCATTTTGGTAGGAAGCAAGTCGGGAAACGAACTTTACAATAAGCTGCAATGTTCATTTTCCACAGAGTAGTTCGGTATTTACGGAAATGAGGCTCAGAACTACCTCTGAGAGGCTCTGCGAACGACATCGTTGTTTTAATATGAAAGTAGAGACCATTTTCTTGAATACAGTTTACCGCAAATGTCGCATCATGGCGACAATTCTGAGCCGGAAAATTTTGAGAACTTCCGAAAAGTCGGTTATATCCTGATTCTATGAGTGAAGATGCATAACTGTCGCTCCAGAATATCCAGTTTCTTGGCTACTGCTAAATAGTAACAGAAGTCGTAAGATTTTAAAGGTTATAGCGACAATGCTGCAACCTTGAGATTTTGAGAAAAAGTCGCCAATGATGCGATTTTTAAATTTTCTACAGCAAACCTGAAATATAGCGTGCAGTTATAAAGTTTCTATGCAAATGAAGACGTTTTGGAACTGGCAATTAATCGCTTTAAGTGATCCTTCCGGCCTTTCCGCTTGAAAAATTTCGCCTTTGGAGGAAGCAAAACCGGGAAGCTTTAGTGAGTGAAGAAATCTGCACGCTTATGAAAAGGTGAAGTCGAATGTTAGAGATGATATCGGAGCGGAACTCCAGAAAGAATCTGGAATTCACAATATGGATTTCATTTGAATGGGCACACTGATCTCGAGTTGAAACATATGAACACAATTGATGGATAATCCCTCCAAAAGGCGAAGAGCTGATCAACGATAGGTTTTTGCTTAGTAGAACACATAAATTGTCTTAGCGACTTACATGCTATAACACTGCACCAACTCGGGAATCGCTGTACTCTCCAATAAAAATTCTAATGGTCTTATCCAACGATAGAGAAAGCAAAATGTGAATTAGTACTGTCCATTCCATGTATAGCAGCAGATATCTTTGTCCTTTGCGGTATTGATAGATGCTAATTGCCATTTTAATTAGCTGAACATTTCATTATCGTTTTTGCACAACTTTGAGAGTAGATGATAAGAGCAAACGAGATATCTATGGAGGTGCTTCGGCGACGACATACTTCCATCATCTGCCTCGACTATACAAAAAACTTGGTGTACGAATGCCTTGTCCACATCGTAATTCGAGAACCTGGCGAGCATTTTTCAATGTCAAGATGAAAGGAAACTGTTCTTTTCTTCAAAGTTTATTTTATTGGAATTTATTCTCGAAATCAAAAGAAATTAAACAACGCTAGTTTCGTTTCTTTTCATTACCTGCTGCGTCGACTGAGATGGACTTTGACAAAAAAAGAGCAGAAGCAAATGAAACAAATTAGTACCTATGAGAACTGGTGATGATCTAATAGTGGATCGTTCGTACCTCTTGTATTGATAGGGAATGGCAAGAAACCTACAGAAAATCCACCGGCAGCACCAGCCCCTCCTGCTGCAAACCCTGTGGCTCCAACTGGTCCGACTCCACTTGGTGCTCCGCCTGCAGCAGCACCCGCAGCAGCACCCGCAGCAGCCGGTGATATTGTAGATGTAAGTTTTGTCGCATTTATCCTGAATAATGATACATCAAGAAGCCAGAGGAATTAAGAAATTTTTTTTGCATCAGAAATATAGCCTGACTGCTGTCACAACGGTCTAGGCGAGCAAAACAAGTCGGCAGTACCATAGGGTCTAACAAAAATTGCACTTAAACTCTGCTGATTGTAGTGTCCATGACAAACATATTGAACAAGCCTTTCACATGCTTCACATGTAGCATAACAGAGTGATATGTGTCAGTAACTCTCAAGTTTCCTTCTATCTCTCTCCATGAATAGGACGGAAGAGTTAGCTGGTGCAGTGAAATAATGACTTCATATCACTGAATTGGTTGCCGAGCAGTAAGGGTAACAGTTGACCGAATTCGATATAACGAAATAATGAGAGGTCATTTTTTTGATGAAATACGCTTACAGCTATATAGACCTATAGTTCTCACGCTTTTTCTAAGGTAAACGTTCAAAGCATTTAGCACAATTTTGAAGTATAGCTGATGTGTTGTATGACACTGTACAACACACCAATTATACTCTAAGCTTGTGATATTTGTGTGAGAATGTCGTGTTGTATAAGGTGTCGGGAAACATTGTTCCACGTCATAGAGCATCTTCCTGTCATACATTCATGATGAAGAAATTTTTTGCGTTTCAATGGTGCAAACCTTCTTCAGCCCAATATGGGGCTTGAAGAATAGAGATTCTTTGATTGTTAGCAAAGGAACACGTTATTATAGTCGTAGATTGCAACTCACACATGAATGATGCAATTTGCAGGAAGGTGGTGACAATTACGAGGATGTGAACATCGGTGGTGGTGAACCTCCACCACCAGCATAATACACATTCATTCAGGCGATCTTCATTCAAGTGGCGATTAAATCTCGCCTCGTATATAAAACACTTCATTTATACTGTGTCTCTTGATAAATACCCTCATAAGCATTTACGAATACCATTGGTTTAGCACAATTTCCTTGCAATGAAAAAAAAAATGATAGAAACATAACTGCTATATCGCAGCGTTGAGAAAAAAAAATCATTCAACTCTTAAGAGATGTGGCGTTTTGAAGAGAAACTAGAGAAGTGCTTTGAAAAATATGAAAATCCGATTTTTCCACCGAAATTCTTGGCCATATATACAATCGGTTTATTTAGACAATTTTGAAAATCCAATTCTTTCAGAAGGCTTTTCTCAACGCTTCTATGCTTGATACTTTTTGTGTCCATCTTCATGTGTAGACTTTTAGATTTGTGCAGTAAAGTTTTTCGAATATGCAAATTGGCTCTACTTATGTTCTATTGATGTAAACCTTCTTTTTACCTACCCATCGAATAACTTTTGCATTGAAATTAAGCGTCAATTAAATTAGTTAAAATCAGGCATCAATTGTGCAATGATATTGAAAAAACTCAATGGGAAGAATAAATGAGAAACAAAAGTCCAATTAAAAAACGCTTCAGTATATGAACTGCTAAAGAAAGTGAAGAATATGCAACATATGTAAATGCTATACAAAACATAGGCAAATTGGATCCGCCATGTTGAAAGAAACATCAAATATTGTTCATTACCGTTAAATAATAGATAAGGTATCACTGTCAGAGAATGAATAATACTCCCTCTCGTAAATGCGCGCAAAGATACATGTAATTCGCGAGAAATATGCACCATTTTATGATCACTATTTTTACTCTGTTGGTGATGAATTTGTTCTTAAGCTCTAAAATGCTTCACTAGCATAATAGATGCAATTTCACAAAAGAACTAGGTGCCATGAGTGATCAACTGTTTTATTGAACGCGCATAAGGCGCGGAAGATGGCGCAAATAGCAACGCTTCTGGCTCTTCCGGTGCATATTGGTCGCACGAATATTTCCTCAACAAGCAGGAAGTCACATTTACACTCAGCACAGATTCTTCGAAATGATTTAGAATTTTTTGAGTGGTCCTAGGAACATGTTGCGAGCTCTGAATTTGAAACTGCCTCGTTCATCAACGAGACGTTTTCGTAAACAGGGAAGGATCGGGCGGAAGTATCATTATCTTTCCAATCCGATGTCTTCGTCGGTGCGAAAGTACATCGTTATGATGATGGTGTAACGGAGAAGCCATCTAGCATCATATCATCACCTTAAAGATTCTCTATCCAATCCGGTCATATCTTTGTTGCTCTCAGTAGCGACGGAAAGTCTCTCTAGTCCTGGCAGCACTCAATATTGATATTGGTGAAGTCAATAATTTGGAAAAGAAATCTTTGACTTGCAAAACAATATACGCTGCGAACTAATGAAAATAATTCAACTCTCATATGCTCGTTAATGTTGTCCAATGAGCCCCTCACTTTCAATACCTAGTTAAGATGGAACAGAAATGATGGTAAAAAGAATTAAACCACAATATTAGTCTTAAGATAATTTTATTTTCTCTATATGGCTTACAAAAATTTAGCGAGATACAAAACTTGGGTCTGCCCACACTATATAATCGCTTTTAGTTGTTGGCTAGCGCTTGCTGTAGATTCATCGTCGCTTGGTTTTCTATGGCGTTCGGCATTCCTATATTTTCGCCTTCTATTTCCATCGTTGATGATATGATTTGATTGCCGAGCACAAAAACTTGGCATACATATAATATTAACCAAATCCCTCTCCAAATATCCTACAGAACTATAAACGGCTTGTTACCAGTATTAAGTGCTCATATATTTTGATAAACAGAAACATATGGGATGAATTGGCACAATATTTGATTCTGTGACTTAACGTTTCATTCGAAGCGTTTTCATGCTTTGCCAGCATCTAAATAAAGCACGCAATTTATGCACTCATATCTTAACTAAACTAGCCATCGGTACAGACCTTACATATAACATATATCTTTGCGCGTTTGCTAAATATTTGGTGGGGGGGGGGGGGGGGGGAAAAGCATGCACTTTTAGAAATATTTGATTACCGATAACCCCTTCAGATTTCGACTACCATATAAAAATTTTGTAACTGTAATTTGCAAAGCTTAGCAAACATATATACACCTATAGATAAAGAAGCATACATTATGCACACTAACGTGATATCGCTAGATACACGTTGAAAATACCTATTTGAAAAATCGCTATTTGACTTATTGCAAATGCAATTTGCATATTTGCATTTATTGTGCTGTTCAACGCTTCTTGCATTTTCGAGCATTTTGTTCTAATAATTGGACAAATATTTCTTCATATCTATTCATAATTTTATGTGAGGAATGTTGATAATGGTGATGAGTGTGTCATTTTACAATCCGCTCACGTTGGGGGTGCTTCATTTCTGAGTTCACTCGTTCATGAGAAATGGATAAGAGAATCTCTGTGCATCCTGCCAACTCGGTAAGGAATTATGTCTCTCATTAGCTATGCAAAATCAATTGTGTAATTGTTCCATTCAACGAAAAGTTATGTAGTATATTTTGGATCACATTAACTCAAATCAAAATATCATTGACTAAGTTTCATATCCGTAAATTTCTCGTATTGTTGCGAGCAAATAGCACCTTCTAGGGGAATCTTTACTGTTCAGAAATTCTTTTTTTAAGTCTACATAAATGCTTGGAAATTATCGAACTTGCTTTTTCCGAGGTTTATTCTACAAGCAATTACACATAGTGAAGACCTTTGCATAGCTGTTTGCGAATGTTTCGCCGCATCATTTGGAAGCAAGTCTGCGGAACGATATCCTTATCTATTTTGGCTTTCCAACTGCAAAATCCCCCAATACTTCTAGCCCTGTTGTTTTATAATTTTGCACTCATTTTCTCTTCTTGAAGCTGCCTGAACAGGCATTTTCTCTGCCTCCATTATTATGTATTTTCTATGGAAAGTTTGAATCGAAGGCATAGGTGCTTTAAAAAAAAGACATGAAATGTAAGATGGGACCATGATGTCTTTTTTTTGCGTCATAGCAGCTCTATTCATAAGATCATAGATCAGGGTAAATTTCCTGTTTTTGAGTTTTCGGTGCAAAAAAATAATGACATTAGGGGAAGAAAATCATAGAACTATGGAGTCATATATAGAGGTATTTCTCATTTCCTTTCACAATTTTATAAGCTTCGAATATATGCTGACAACAAATGAAATGTTTGAAACAGAGACAATGTTTCACGACCATAAAGAATGCCGATGCAATTCGTATCAACAGATGTATTCTCATATCGTTTATAAGTATATTCAACTACGGCAAAATTCACCTTGCTTTAAAATCGTTGAATTTTAGTTTAATAGAACTCAAAACGAAAGATGAACGTTTCATTATTTTCATTGCATGAGTTCATTCTTCGTCTCTTATTCGTTTTTGGAATGTCGAATTCATAGTTTAGTTTGTGTTTAATCGTTTAAGGTAACTTTCAATGCTCCATTGAGCAACCGTCAAATAATGGATATGGAAATTAAAAACGACTGGGATAAAGCCATCATCTTCAAAATGAAGACCACTCAACCAGATGCCTTCAAGATGAAACCTGTTTATGGGATAATCCAACCTCGCGAGAAGGTAAAAACTTCATTTATACAACCTCGTTTCAGGTAGTCATGAAAGTAGGCTGTCATCTGAGCGTTGATTACAACACCTTTAGTACGCCTGTGACTGCCAACACAATAAACACAATAGTGCGCTTTTGTTAGTAAAAGAGATTTGCTGGATTCAATTAGATTGGTTACCTGCGTTATACATTTGTCATATATGCATTTAATGTTTTGATGCCTGCCTGTCAAGTTCAACTTATGTGTTGACGATGGAGTGGATATAATACTTTGCACGTATAAAGTTTATTTTAAACGAACGTCTCGGATCATTGCTTAGACGATTATATATTCCAAACTTTTAAATATTCTAATCAATGAGCGCAACTTACTCGAATCTAGAATGGTCTTCACACTTTATGCAATTACATCTACCGCTGGATTAAAACTTTTCTCTTATGGCGTTCAATCTAGATGCAATATGCTATGTTTGCGTGAATAAAAGATCGGTTTTGAAATTGTTAAGAGCAGTCTTGATTTATAGCATTCGACCACTTATAGCAATTGTAATAAATGATATAAGTGCTCGAAGCGAACATGATGATGAGTTCCCCAGTATGTCCTGTGTCCCGTTGCGCTAAAAAATATAACAAAACTTTGGCGAGACACTATAAAAAAACATGCAAGACTGCCGATGTACGGTATACCAATCCATTAGAGCCAAAAATTCCGGGCAAAACTCTTGGAAAGACAATTTGCTGACTTGCGTTGTAAAAAGCTAGTCAGAAATAGGTCTCAGAAGAAACCTAATCAGTATACTACCATCATCAATACCAGATGACAACAGTGAACTTTCACCTCCTCCTGATTTCCTTATAAGTTTTTGGGCCGAATGGAATCGTTCATAAAAGTTCATGAGATAGACCTTTTCACCCTCCCCCTCTCCTCTTCATTTGATCCGTCCGAACACTACTGCATCAGCAATCACAGGGGGAGCTATCAGCAATCGCTCACAAATCGTCTCTGTGAGCAGATATTCCGACTCAAAAGTCATCAACTATAAAATCCATCCGCAGTATTGCGTCAGTCCCCCATCATTGCAATCATACACAAATCCTCCTCTCATTAGCAAACATATCTCATTTGATGAAGAAAGTGTTAAATTCAGAAACTGTTAAAACCGCCACAATAACAAAGTTGAAATATTTAGTAATAGCATAGAACTTTCAAAGAGTAAATACTTTATATGAGAGAGTAGATTCTACTAATAAAAAAATGTCTATTTTTGAAAAGAAGTTCTTCATAATTTTGATTCCATCGCCTTTAATCGTCCGCTGAATTTTCTTGTCAATGAAATACGGCTTTGCGCTTAAAGAGGATATTTATCGCTGCGAAAAAATACCCTTCAATTCCATCGAAAAATCTCAATCACCGTTTATACTCCTCAATATGAGCAAAACTTTCATATTCCATTAAAATATTTGTTTATAGATAAGCGCAAGCCACTATTTATAAGATTTATGTTTTTTATCTGTTTCAATAGGCTAATTAAAAAATCTAGACGCATTATTTGCAGAAGAAAGTGTTACTAATCTTGAAGAAATGGGACGCAAATAAAAAGGCAAAGAAAAGCGACCATTTTACAGTGGTATTTGCTGCTGCACCGGAAAAGTGTACAAATGCTGCGAAGGTTTGGAAAGCATGGAAACAGGGCAAATTGACCGAGGTATACATCAATAGTTCCTTCTCAATTACATTTGTTCTTCACAGATAATGGCCACTTGTTGTATCATAGATGAGATGATGCTTTAGTGCATTATTCATAATTTACCACTATTGGAAGGGATGTATAATCGAAATAGGAATAACGTCCTTTCATACCGATAATCCTTCACTTAAGCAAATTTAATGTTCGCTGATGAGCGGTTGAAATGGTACCCAGGAAAGATTCGAAAATATTTATGCGAACTTCATAAATACTAAACTTCATCCCAAAAGCTTTTGCTACTGATGTAAAAGACGACGCGCAACTAGGCTAAAATGTCGTCGGATAACAGAGCTCTATTTACACATAATGTCTCGTGAGACCCAGCACTATCTTTTCTTTGGCGCAGTTCCTCTATCAATTTGTTTTCGTTGCTTTATTTTTTTCTTTCCCCATCACGTCAGCCCTCAGTTTACTGTCACATTATCGCCATTGGTTATAAGTGTTAATTTGTCCTCAGGCGAGTATTGGTGCTTCCCGTCGGCAATTGAAGATCATCTACAATCTTGAACCGAAGAAAGCTGAGAAGAAGTCAGGACCGAAAGACGAGATGAAGAAGGCAATGCCGGGCATAACGAAGAAACCTGAAGAGAAACCTCCTAAAGACTTGAAGGAGAAGGAAGTGATTGAAAAGGCCGAACAGCCGAAAGAAGGTGAACTCTTATCATTGTCTCAGCTTGTTTCAAGGTTCTTCTCAAAAATTTTCGACTACAATACGTTTCACCTATAAGGTTATATAATATCCAAATCATTACTCGATAAAAACGTCAATGTTTTCTTGTTTGCCGATATATGAACCATCTCTTGAGATAACATGTGATGCGTGAACAAAGGAAAAGGAACGGAACTTTATGCATGCGTAGAAGGAGTAACTAGATGCATTATACAGCGACCGAGGTGAGATTAGGAATGATCCATTTCATTGATCGCATTTTGCTCACTGTTAGTATTGAGATAATGAGACCGAAACGATTCGACAACACATTTAAATGTAATGTGAATTTATAAACTTTTAATTTTTCAGAGAAGCCCAAGAAAGCTGAAAAAGAGGCCGAGAAAAGAAAAGAAAAGGAAAGGAAGGAGAAGAAAGTAAAGGAGAAGGAAAGGAGAGGGAGAAGAGAAAGAGAAAGAGAAAGAGAAAGAAAAGGAGGAAGAGAAAGAAGAGGAAGAGGAAGAAGAGGAAAGGAAAGGCAAAAAGCCAGGGAAGCCAGAAAAGAAGAAGAAGAAGGAGGAGGAAGAGGAGGAAGAAGAAGAGGAAGAAGAAGAGGAAGACGAGGGACAGGAAAAGAGGAGGAAGAAGAAGCCAGAGAAGAAGGTTAAGAAGGATGAGGAGGAGTCCAGCGAGGACTCTTCAGATGACTCCGAATGACCGCTGCTTTCAAATTTAGGAATCATTGAATACGTGACTCAGTAAAACTAATATGTCGGCTATAACAATAGCACTGTGCCGCAAAAACATAGAAATGCGCAAGCGTCATATTTCCTCTTTGGATTGCAGCTGTGCAACACTGCACGAAAACGCAACCACTGTCTTGTTATCTATATGCCTCTTCCCTTCTCTCCTGCCCCTCCCTTTCCCTCCCCCCCCCCTCCCCACCAACTGCCTGCCACTCCCCTTTATCTCGCCCAGCCCTGCTCCCATCAAATCCCTCCAGGTATTTTCTCTGCACTGAGTCTTTTGTCAAGGGAAAGAGTGAAAAATGAAAATATGTAAAGCGAAGAGGTTCTTTTTTCTTCAGGTTCTTTTTTTCAAGATCAAGACATTCGCCTGAAGTTTCGTTGTGGTCGAAAGACCAATGAATCGTACGCGCATTAAGAGCCTCTATTAGTGTTCGGTTATCCCTTGTGATCGTAAAAGTCGATATCTGCAAAAACTTCCTGCCATATGTGCAAAGTCCACGTATGTGCCTTCTGACACTGCAACATGGAAACTCTACACTCGCCTAAAAAAATCGCTTTCAGCAGCATAGGAGATGAACATTTGATTATCGTATAGAAATTAAATTCCGCATAAAGCAACGCAAAGGAATGGGTTCGGATATCTGGATTGGATAGAACGATAAATGTTTTATTGGTGATATTACAGATGGAAATTCTGCAGAGAGAATGGAGCTTTCGTGAAAAAGGTATCACTGCTGGCCCGCTTGATTACCTTCAGTCATTTGAATTGCTTTGCACAATTCAAAGTCACAGGTACCTATCTCTAGGCGTTCAGAAACAAATGCCGCAGATGATTTAAGAGAATGCTCGATTCGAAGATGTATGCTTCAAGAAGAACTGACCTTAATCCTTCTAGACTTCATCCAGCACACACCCATCTCTCCCTTGCCCCTTATCCCTTTGATCCTGCCCACACACAAAGTAAGATAAGAATGCAGCTACACTCTCCTACCTGTTCGACGAAAGGAAATACGATAACACCATTCACGGAAGCACAAGAAGCTTCTATGAGAAGGGCTTTCCTAAGAATCATTGCAGAACCAGTAAAAGGCCACCGGAGACTCCGTTGATGTGCGCCATCGTTATTCTAGTTACCTGCGCATTTCATCCTTATGTTTATTCGTCTGCCGGCAGGATGATGCATCATTCTCTTACAACAGTGACCTCCGCCACCGTGGGAACAATAACAGAAAGCAAATTTTATTGGGAACGAATTTAAGGGACGAGGGGGGGGGGGTGCCAAATTTCGATCCACTCAGATGTGAAATGTAAATCACGAGTAGATATACTAATGCACTTAAGTTACCACCATTGCATTTATTCGAGAGACGAAATCGTTGCAGTATGCCGAATTTAGTGAATTCATTGTGAAGTTAAAAAACACAATTCTATAACGAAATCAATTCAATACTTCCTCTCTTCAGTTTAATTTAAATTTTTCGAGCCTAATGTTATGCATTAATTTGAGAACATTTAAAATTAGAATTTCATAATGGAACAAACGTGTGACCTGATTTTTTTTTTTTTTTTTTTTGCATAGAAACGCCTTTATGACTGTGCCATAAAATCGAACAGCTCAACGGATTCATTTCCTATAAGTTATTCGACGCCGGAAGGTCAGTTCTCGCTTGGGACACTTCACCTGGTTTCCGCAGTCTACAAAGCATTTGCGACTGCTGTTATATCAGCAAGAACATGATGACTTAGTTGTTCGAACAGCTCTGGTGCGTTGCGGCTGCAGCGAAACGGTGGTTAGGGACTGAGAATTCCGGAACAATTGGTCATTTTTGTTAACGGCCACAAGCGCATGGTGTATTGGAAGGGGAAAAAGGTGTTTGGATGGCGGTGATGAGGGATGGGAGGGCATAACTCATGCACAGAAATGCATTCATATTTCATCCCAACATTCTTATTTCAACCAGCTATCCGTAAAAATCATTTGGGAAAGATTCGGTTCTTGGACTCAACCGATTGTAATCAGTGACCCAGCCGATATAAGGTATAATCTAACAAGCGCTAAGGTCTATCCGAAGCAAATTTAACCTTATATCTTCTTAAGATGTTGCTAAATCAAGGCGGAGGCTGAGACAGGTCACCTCTATAGTGCAGTTTGCGAGCACCGAATTGCTCATATCTAGTTTCAGTATTTCTCACGTTGAAAGTACCGGGCATACAAAAAAAGATGTATACACGTACGCATACATCCACGACCTTGCACCTTACAACCGTCCACCTTTACACAATCCGAATAGCTATTATAGATGTGACGTCGTGACATCACATTTATCGATTAATTTTTCATAAAAATATTGCAGATGATGAGCGAATATAGTCTAGAATATTTCCATGGCGCTTTACTCGATGAGGATGCGGACAAATTACTCGAAAAGGATGGTGACTTTCTAATTCAGTCACGCAGCGAGCCTAATCACTCGCGCAGCAAACTTATTCTCGCCGTTAGAAAGGGTGGTAAACCCAGACGTGTTGACATACAGCGACTCGAAAATGGCTTTCGCATCGTTGTAAGTTCAAGTTAATAAGAAATTGTACGATGAAACTTGAGGTGATCCTAGAGTTGGGGTGTCAATATCAAGTCGTCTAGTGACTTCATATAAAGCATCAAGGGAGCAACATGAAGTGAAACTTGGACCTGTTAGCGTCGATTGGAGTGCCGCTGAAGGGCCGAGGTGTCGGTATCTAGAATGGTCCTACTACGGATGAATCGGAAGGAGCTACAGGAAAAAGACCTCGAGACTGTTGGCAGCGTGGTCACCATAAGTCCTTTTTGATTTTGTAGACATGATGAGTATTACATGAAGGTATCAAGATTTAGGAATTACCACGTTGTAATAGGCGAGGATAATAGATTGAAACCATCTGATTATATCCAATGATAGTTCACATGTTATGGCTTTATTAGCTCGCATGCGAATTGGTTTTCTGCCGTGTGATATCGCTTTTTCCCTGAAAAAAGAAAGGTTTACGAATAGATAATCATCATTCATCTTCCACAATTCCGATCTCAGTTAAAGTGAGCTTTGATTTGCATATGGGGAATGCGCGTGGGTATCTATTCGCATTATCACCATAATCTAAAAAAAGACGACAAGAAAGTTAATTTCCACCAGAAACGACTAGTCGAAACTCACAGTTTGCAAAATTGAGTCGGTTCAGAATGCCAGATCGGTTCATCTTTGACATTATTGACCGCTTAGGTCAACCGGCAGGTCGGAAACGGAACGCTCAGGTGAGCAAAATATGTCGACTTTCATTTAATTTCATCACAGCGGAGCGAGCATCAGTATTGCTTTTAGAAATAACAGTGGTCCGGACCACAAAGTCGTTACATTGCGATACTTTCGAGGGATGATCTTATGTGATTTTATGAAAGGTCCTTCATTCACAATTGGGCAATGAAAATTGCAAAAGAGCAAAAAGAACGGAGTGAAGGAAAAATATGACGCATGCAAACTTTCGTAATCAATATTCCAAACACAGCAAATAGCTGAATATATAAAGGTGATGTAAATATATGGGCGAATAGTGATTGTTTAACGAGGCAGGAAATAGCAGATTTCAATTGAATGAACTGCTAATGGAATGCAACAAAAAGAAAAAGAATCAAAACTGGTCACATGAACGAAAGGATCTTCAAATCATCAACAACTATCTGCAGTTGGAGAATCCATGACGAGAGAGGTCAAAAATGAAGTCTATGAAGCACCATTGTTCAGCCTGCAATCCTTCCAAAATATTTAAGGACTATGAACATGTCGTTCCCTACGGAACAACCAATATGAGCATTTCCTTTGAAGGAATGTCGGGTAAATATCCTATAGTTTTGTAAGAAAGAGCAAAATCCAACCGATTTCGATAGTGTTTTTACAGCTACAAATTGAATTTTTTTTTTTTAATGGATCATTTTATGCGCGGTGTGTGGTCCATGAAACAATTTCAAATTAAACTAGTCAATCATGGAGGAAGAGGACGTGCACGACTTCATATTTTCACTGGAAAATATCTAATCAACGGGCGTATATAAATATAGCAATAAGAAATTTTCGAAATAAGAAATCACAACGTCCGCTGTAAGCAATCTGCATCTGTGCGTATTTCAATATATAATAAAGAAATGCCCAATGGGTCGTTGTTATTTACTTTGAAGTGTATGCATGCATGACTGCTAGTCGAAAAGACCTCTCTGATTAGTAATTCGTTCGCTAAAATAGCATTGTTTGTAAGATGAAATAAAGAGTAGAGGGTACTATCATCATATGTAGATTCACCAATCCAATTAGCCATATCCGTCTCCGACTTGTCTTAGTGTCACGCTATCAATCGATTGCTCCGGCAATCGCTGGTACATTATCAGGATAGAATACCGGAATGGTATGACTCCACAGAATCTGTTTGTTTTTCTTGGAAATCACTCTTTTTTTTTAAAATGAACTTTTATATCCAGTGATTACGAAATTCCGTGTACAATGTGTGCTGTCATTAATGTTGATCAATGCATTAGTCAGTTTTTTTTTGATAAGTTGCTTTTCCGGAGTAGATAATCTACGAACTGAAAACCATTTGCTCTTCATGCTCCCTCCTTGCTCCTTCATCTTCTTTTGCCTCTACGAGGTAAAACTAGCAAGAAACATATTAGTTCAAACCATTCAAGAGAACATTTTCAGGGAAAGTCATTTGGTGATGTGAAGTCGCTAATAGAATACTATCAAACAAGGACTATCGAAATGGGCAAAGGTGAAACACTGCAACTCAAGCATCCGGTCCCGAAGGGCAAATACCAAATGAACCACAGCGAAATAAGACTTCAAAGAAAGGTTTGAATTACAAATATCCTAAATGGAAAACGTGCTTTCCCAGAAATCCCAAAAAATGATCTACATCTAATGAAAACGCAGTTTATTTTTGTAAGTCACCTGAGATTTTACACTTGTTGAAATTTATAGCAAAGTTGCAATACAATCCTTTCGAGACTTCGTTTATGCCCTAGTAACAGTCATTTTTTTTCGCACTGTGCTTTCACGTGAAGTTTTCGTTCATTGAAGATGGTGACATATCTCTAACACCCTTCAAGGAGCGCAAGTGTCCAATCCCCTTCTAATAGTCGAACCAATCTCCTGAAGCAGCAACCTCATACAGAGCAAATATGGTCAGTGCTTGTTGCATCCGGCCGTGACGTACAAAAAGACTTGTAACAAACTTATACTAGAGGAAGGCATGAGCTGAAGGGATTTCAACAGATTCCATAGGGTTTGTATTTATAATAGAGAGGGCATGTATCGTCAAGCACAATTTAGGGCGCTTATTTTCGATTCTAGTTGGGATGGGTTCTAATTAATCACTCAGAGATAGCGCCTGTGATAGTAAAAAAAAAAGTGCCGCCGAGACATGCGCCAAGAGGCAAATGGCCTCAGTCGCAGGACCAGTTTTAATAGGGATCAAGAATGCGGCCAGTCAGGGGAGGTAATTCAAGGTGCTTGAATTGATTTCCACCTTTAGGCTGAAATTTAATACCATAAGTCATTCAAGTTTATAATGCGTTATTCTAGTTTCACCTCACGAAAGCAGAGGTGAAAAAAGTACTATATGATAAATCCGCTAGCCCCTAGAAAAGTGGCAGGCAGCATAATTAGCAGCATTCAGAGAGAAGAGCCTAACAACTTCATACTATTGAGTAAATTGTTTAACAGATAGGAAGCGGTGCGTATGGGACCGTCTATAGAGCGATATTAACACGTGATGGGCAGTTAGTGGCTGTGAAGCGGATTGATTCCGATGATAAAACCGAGCAAGGCCTCAGAGATATGATGAAGGAAGCACGCGTCATGCAACTCTACGATCATCCGAATGTCGTCCACTTTTATGGATTTATCGTCGATAGACCTCCATACTTACTCGTTATGGAGTATTGTAAGGTTCGAATCGCATTGCACAACAATTTTACTATTCTGCATTTACCTAAACAGTTCCTAGTAAGTAGTTTTCTTAAAAGCAGTGTGACGATCTAGCAAGCGCAATATTTTCAGATTTTTGCACTGATAATTCCTCACCAATCAAAGGTGTGACATTCATCGGCAAAACATATCTTATGACTTCTTCAAGGCCTCCTATATTGCATCATTCCGAGTGGCCTTAGCGAACAAATATTATAGTGATGAATGCTTAACGAACATGAATAACTAACCTCACCCAGCGTTTCAGGATGGTTCCGTTGAGGATAAACTAAGAGAGTGTGGCATTGGTATATCGGTAGCGACTCGTGTTGATTTGGCATGTCAAGCATCAAGAGGCATCGAATACCTCCATAAAATGAAGTGCATTCACAGGTTATAATTTCTTTGCACTGCATATCAAATGTGGCGTAATTCCAGAAAACTAGAAAGGAAATTTTCTGTGCATATTGACGAAAACCATTTGGTATACGAGCGGCGAAAGACTATTTGCTGTGTATCTGCAAATTGAGGAATTTTTGATTTTAGAATTATCGAGTATCATCCTTGCTCTAAACGCTTTCCCAAACTAAAAATGAGCATGCATCTCACATAACAGTTACTTACAAATGCTTAACTAACAGGTGTTCTTTTAAGGGATCTTGCCACAAGAAACTGTCTTCTTTCGGGTTCGCTGCTGAAGTTGGCCGATTTCGGGATGTGCAGGGCAACCCTCGTTTATAAAATCGACCTTAGTAAGCCTCAAAACGTTCGTTGGCTCGCTCCCGAGGTTGGTGTCTCATCTTTATGTGCACTTCAATGTACCGATTTGATTTCACCTTTTAGGTGCATAGGCCATCGCCTCATGGTTCGTTTAGCTGGAAAGAGTTGCGTTAATCGATTAATCGACTAATAAAGAAACATGCTGATAAGCTTGACAGGTAGGTTAGAAAAAACTTAAATTTCTATTATATTTCACTCTTAGAGAGCATATTCTCATAGGCGTCCCGCATGAATGCTGAATTTGAAAACCTTTCCTCATAAGTGCAGAAAACTATCCAAATAAATCTTTTTATCTCGCGGTATGTAAGCTGAGCCATAAAAATAGAATATTCTCATGTGTTCTATGTTTTGTGGAGAAAAGGCGATGAGACAATAGAATTCAATATTAAAAGAACATATAAGGTAAAAAGAGTGAAATCAGGAAAACTGAAATGCGATATTCCATACAAGTGAAGAATACCGGTGAATTTTTTGATCGGTGCGCAGTATGGAAGCTGCGGAAGTTAAGTTTCTATAAAATTGTATATAAAGAGCATTCTTATAGGTATGGCGCACCGGAGAAACTCGTTTTTGTACGGATATCTATGCGTTCGGCATCACACTATGGGAGTTCTTCGAAATACCGTACAACTCTCCTTACTGTACTTGGAAGGCGTACACCGTCAAGGAAAAGGTCAATGTATTTTTGCATTGGTTTCATTTATGTTTCATGGTTTTGAGCAATGATCCACATTTATTTAATCACCGCGAATATTAAAATTTATGAATACTTGATTAATCAAAAGGTTTGCAACCTTGTTATGCTCCCATCAAAAGAGATCTGTCAATGCTCGCAGGTAAAATACGATATATGGCGGAAGAGATGATCGTGTAAAGCCTCATCGAGTTTGGCCTACTTATGAAGCTATACAATTTCTCGTTCACAAGCGGTCGAGCTTTCTCATTCTCATTCCACGTATCCACAAGGCGGTTAACTTCGAAATCACTGATATGCCGATAGAAGAAAAACTTCGATCGGCAGATCAATGGTTTCGAAGTAGAAAATGCTGCTACGTATGCATCCTTCGATGACTTTCTCATCTGGAATATTTTCTCACTGATCTATTAAAAAAAGGTCATACCTCATAGGATATGGGAAGATTGCGAATTTCTTAAAAGTCCTTTTGAATTTCATTCCATCGATCTTAGCGAAATTGATTTTAATGAAACAATCTAGTTTGAAGTAGATCGCAACATTTTTTGAACTATGTAAATATCCTATCTACCTATCTAATGGTGAATAATGCTTCATTTGCTTATTTTATTCAGCACTGTTATACAGCATTAGGCGAAAATATTCCTGGAATTACAGGTGTGCAATATTTCACGCTTAATGAGTTTATATTGATGAATTTTTATTTCAGAATTTTCAATTTCAATGGGAATTTTTGTAACTTCTTTGAAAATATTTCTGAAAGTTTTCGTTTCCTCATACAAAAATTTTCGCATAAAAGCGCTGATAATTCGATTATTTCCACTCTTTTAATGCTATCATTGCAAATTCATCGCTCTTTTCACCCCTTAACGACGACTTCTCCTCGAATGGAAATGCCACTATCAACTATTTTTCAAGAGTAAAGTTGATTCAACTATACGTATAAATATTGAAATTACTCAGATATGGTAGGCATCTTTGCTTGAGTCTAGAGAAACCTAGATGGCATTCCTCGTTCCTCCTTGAGCTTCTCGTTCAGCTCTTCCTGAGTTTCAATTTTATAGTGGCAATTAAATATATAACAGTTTTTAGGTAATGAAAGGATATAGAATGCCCAGCCCAGAAGATATGCCAGATGCGGTTGTGACCTTGATGCGCAAATGTTGGGACCATGACCCAAAAAGAAGACCAACGGCCACTGAAGTGCGCAAAGAACTCGAGGAAATCAATAAAGTAATGTCTTTCTTTTTCGCAATGAAAGGTAACACAGGTGAATATCTATATAAGGCGGTTGAGGTCAACATAGAAAGCGATTGCCCATTTAGGTAGGAATTGATATGGAAAGTAGATTAAGGAAGATAAGGTTGTTCGTGCAAGGTGAAACTAGAGGACTCTCTATAGTAGCAGGTAGCATATTTTTTAGTGAGACAACTGCCTTTCCACATAAGAGGCATTTCGACTGCAACGTACTTCCAAGAAGCGCTTTTTGTTTCCGGTTATCTTAGGTGACTATAACGCATTTCAGCAACTAAAAGAATTAGCAAAATACTAGTAATCCATTTATCAATTTCCTCTCAGATACTCCTAGTAAACTGCATAAGAAGAGTTTCCACTCCAAAGAGGACACTCTTGATGAGCGGTATGGCCGAAGGATGGTCCTGACGAAAAAAGCTCAAAAGAGAAAAATCAAGAAAGGCTCAGTAATTGAGTGACTACTAACGAGTAAAAAAAAGACTATCGTCTCTTTCACCCACGGGGCCCTAAACAGAGTTTCTGTTAGATGTATTTAGAGAGTAATATTGATAATAACATCCAAAACAAATAGGAAATTTCTTTGAGAAGCCAGCATGAATAGGTTTTAGTGCAGATTTACCTAGTAGAATAACTGATATACAGAAAAGAGAGGATTTTTGCGTTTTTTCCGGGGCAAATTTGCATGCGATCGGCTAGTGATGCATGTATTTCGTCAAAATCAGGCATGCAAGTTTCAAGACAAATTCCTATGCTCATAGCTGTCTTTACTGGCTGAAATGAGATGAAACTTGATTCAAGAGGTAACATTTCGAAACGCTTTCTTAATTTACTAGGCTATTTAGTTTTAGCGCTGGTTTTTATGACGGGCGATTTGCAACTCGATTAACATCCATACCTATACACACGAAAAAAATAAGCCGACAATGAACTAGTGACACCTCAATTTACAAACGTATTTTTCATACGATATCAATATATTTTTGTTAATACAAATATTTTCTCATTTTTAAGTCGTTCAATGAAGAGGATTCACAAAGAACAGCGATTGGTGAATCGTCACATCGTAAGCGTTCATCGAATTATTTCATTTCAAAATATGGTGAAAAGATGAGCGAAAAATCGAAGAACGAAAACACAACAGGAAATAAAATATATAAAGGACGGCAATCGAGGCTATCTTCGCAACTCTCTAAAGGAAGTCCAGCTGAGGGGTCGGCTGATGTCGCTTGATGAAGTACCCTTCTCAGAGATTCGGCTATCATTTGCACGAATACGCTCATTTGCGCAGCTATCATTGGTGTTCCTCCATTTAGTTGCATACATCACTACTTCAAATAAATTTTCCCGATGTGGCTATCTTCTCACACTCAGAAAACGTTTATATTTAGTTGCATGGACACATTTATCGGTCTATCTGTCGGCCATTTTCAATTAAAAAAAATTCAGGATTTTTAATATTTGTAAGTAAAAAATTCGCAAAGTGAAATTTGCAAAGTGGGTGTTACGTGCGTCATCGAATGATATGATCTCTCATAAATAATTCTCCATTAATATATGGATTATTCCTCGTAAAATCCACCTCTAGAAATTATTGTATCTTGACGTCAACTTGCTGTGGACGAATTCTTGAACGCTGAACGTTTAGCGAGTTGCCTACGTCCTATTCCGGTTTTCATTCATCAATATGAGTTGTGGCAGCTCGAGATTTAAAAAAAAATCGTATGCAAATTTCATTGTAAGGCGAGATTTCTATGCCCTAAAAACCATTTTTTTGTGTTTAAGACTGATTTTAAAATTGTTTTTTTTTGAATGAATACATATTATTGGAGTTTCTATATTGATTCTCGTTGATTGTACAGCAATCCATCGTACAGGTTAAACTGCAAAAACAGATATCCTATAACCGTGTCCGTCGAGCTTTTTTTCATTTATCTCAAAACGCCGCATTTTGTTCACCTTTTTATATACAGTTATCATGATTATATCATGAGGTACCTTTCTTCTTCATATCATGCAAGAAAAGATATTGTTTTTATACAGTTCTCAATAATCAAAAGATAGAATTCGTGCCGATCAGCTAGTGTACAATTGAAGAGCTGATATAGTCGATATAAGAAGAGGTGCTTCAAGCCACGCATCTGGCATGGTATAGAAAAAAGATGCTATTCGGGCGAGAGCAAAAAAGTTCGGTGCATATGGAAGACGAATGGTTGTATGATCGTGATGCGTTTGTATTTTCCAAACAATTGGTTTGTTGGCCTCTTAGATTAGCTATCGTTCTCAAATAGGAGTCTCTTATCACCCTTGCTGGGATGTTTCTGTAATTCAATATGTCAGATGAAGATGCTCAAGGATATCAAACTGATCAGATAAGACCAAGAACGGTGATACAGGTAATGCATCCATTTCTTTAGTTCCTTATCTAGGCAGGACAATTCCAAGCCTTAGGTTAAACTTTATTATGCTGCCGTTATTTCCACTTGTAATTCAAGTAGTTCTGGTGAAATAAAACCGCTTATTCCGTTTCCAAGTGTGCTTCTATCCGGAAAAAAATTTCGAAATTTTAAGCCTCATTTCAAACTTCTCTATGTTGCTGCTATTTTCTTCTTGTATAATTGAATTGCACCCTCGTACTTTTATGATTTGCATAGGTTTTCAATATAAACTGAGCAATTTTCTGAAGCTGCACGTTAATGCGCAACTTATCAAGGTAAAATTCCATAAAACCATACAAACTTCCCTAGGCATAAAATTGTTTGACTCGTAAATATACAATTATACCTTTTTGCTACGCATTCTTGATTGCTGCGTCTATACGTACTCGAAAGAATCCACTTGTTTGGCTTATTGCAAATGTTTTGCAATCACCTACGAATATTGAGGTAATCGCCACAGTTTGCCGGGGGGGGGGGGGGGGTGGCAGCTCACCCAAAAAGTCTTTACTTAGTTGGAAATCTAGAACCAAACTATTGTCACGATGTAAATTCTTCATTTTTGCTCTCCCTCTCGCTCTCCTTCCGCCTTTTGATATTTTTTATACAACAGTTTTCTGTATTGGATTTGCACATCTATTGCAATTATTGCAACATTTTATTGCATATCCCAGAGAACCAACATTTCACGCTTAAAAAATAACAAAAATTCATTATCTTCTTGAACTGTTTGAATAGTATTGTAATAATTCGTCCACTAATTTAGCAATTCATTCGATTTGGTATCGACATGGAAATCGATCAATCGAAATGTCGATGTGTTCATAGTGTTGGTATGATTTCTTATTGCTTCAATTAAAATCACTAGCTGCAATCATTCATGGTTGTAATCGATGCTAATCAAACTTTGCAATGCTTAAAAGTCCAGGAAAAAAAAAGGAAATTGAAAATCATCCCGAATATTGTCGAAATTATCACCTTCGCTATATTATTCGAGTGAAACATTGGAATTAAACATACTAGTTCAATATAGAAGAATTAGAAAAATATTGAAAAATAAGCTTGAAACCGCACTACTTCCTCTATCTACCGCCCACTCACTTTTCTTGCTCCTCAGCTCCAATTCCCCTCACCGCTACCCTAATTCTCAAAATTCGCGTACATATTTTTGTTCGTTCCTCAGCAATTTATTTTAATATCTGCACATCTCACATGAAAGCACTGAAATGATGTTTGAAGATGCTCAGCTAATTGTTTTGCTTCTTCCTCTTCGTTTTTTTAAGTGTCTCATGTTATCAAAAACCTAATCTTCAACGTATGCAATACAATTGACCCCGTCCAGATGTAATCTATTTGTCGTTGCAGTATGTTATTCAGTCGGTTGACAAGTCCCAACGTTCTACTAATTCCATGTCCCTCATATCTTTTTTTCTCTCTTTTTAACTGAATTTCCGATCATTTTGCGTTTTATGCTCTCCAGTAAACTTGCTTTTCAAAAGTAGGTTATGGCAACTCTCGTCTGCTGATACGTATGTGCCAGTCGGCTTACCGTTCACTAATAAGTTCATTTCAAGAACTATAAAAATTGGAATTACGAAATTTAATCGGTATAAAGAACGCTGTAAGTAATTCCAACTTCACTCATCGTTGACTACAAAACTTATCAGTGACTATCACTGATTCATCAAATAACTAACTATAAGAAGACGATCTTAACTTATCAATTTCAAAAAAAGTTATGATCATTTCAGTGTGAAGAAAATTTATGTACATTTTCATAGGTCAATTTTTTGCAAGAATATGGAGAGTGTTTATATATATATATATATATATATATATATATATATATATATATATATATATATATATATATATATATATATATATATATATATATATATATATATATATATATATATATATATATATTATATATATATATATATATATATATATATATATATATATATATATATATATATATATATATATATATGGGAAGAGGGCAGCCAAAGCAGATTATGGGAGAGGGGAGTGAGAGAGCGGAAGGAGGGAATAGGTAAAAGAGGGATAAATAATGAGGGGAGGCGGGTGCAGATCAAAATAACATAGTTTCCATTAAGCACCTGGCAAATCCGGCGCATTTCGCGTTGCGTTATGTTTATGCTGTATTACTGTTCATATCATCGTTGGCTTGATCGGTCTCAATGAATGTGCAATAGACAAGAATATTCCTCGATTCGTGCTTGCGCGCAGCTCACTTTTCCTGCTCGATATCACTTATGTGCTTGGATATGCTATCCTCAGTGAACCCTCCAAACGACTTCTTTTCTTGCCCGAAATTCGTTACACTGGTTCGCTCGTCTTGGCTATCGCCGGTAATGTCTGTTTCTTTTGCTTTCAGCATTCCTTTGGCCAAAGTCAAAAAAATCCCATAAAAAGGACAGTATATTTATATATAGTGTTTTTTAATATATTCTATATATAGTATAGTACATATATAGTATAGTATATAGTATATATATATATATATATATATATATATATATATATATATATATATATATATATATATATATATATATATATATATATATATATATATATATATATATATATATATATATATATATATATATATAGTTTCACCGAGCATGTCAATGCCAGCGAGCCAAACTGTGTCTCACGCTAGTGGCTAAATAACTAAATTCAGAAAGCAAAGTTTGATGACTCTATATTTGTTGGAAATAAAGGGCAGACTCATTAGATTTTTAGGCAATCAAAAGATGGCGCGTGCCATGGCACATCATGCAGGTTTTATTCTGCGAGTCAATGAATATGGATATGGAATGAATTTTTCACTTCAGTTTTTGCGCAATGTGTTCTTAACGAATCAGAGAGTAGACTAGATATTATTTTGCAGTTTCCTTTTTCGGCATCTCTTTTAAAAGCATCATAGTCGCTACAGTTTATATTTTCATATATATGCATCTGCAAGTTCAATAGCTTTAACTTCAGAATCATTAAAACTACGATAATGAAACCAAGTTGCTATGATCAATATCTCAGGAGCATCATATTTCCCATTTGGTTGGGCCTGATAATATCTTGTTTTACTGAACCTCATAAAATTTACATATCAATTTCGATGTACAACCAATCCAGCATAGTTTAGAAACGAAACTCCAGCAGGAGGCTAGTGCAACAATTCGATTCCGATGCCGAACAAAAACACATTACCAGGATTTTGCCCACTGTTTTTTGATATTTGGGCGACTAAATGAGATAGTGAATTTGGATGTGAAGTTCAAAAACGCATCACATGGCAATCTCTTTAGTATATTTTACCGTATTGTTAAATATTCATGAAGTTGATCGCTGATCATTTCCTTCCACCTTTTTTAGTTATCATTTAAGAATAAAATCCAAGCATTGAACATTACAGGTGCGCTTTGCATATATCCGCATTATTATGCAGTGCAACATGTCGACAACACATTGCTTACTTATTGCAATATCGTATGCTATTGGTTTGCATTTGGTGCTGTCACTGCTGATCTTATTTTCTATTCGTTTTTGAATATGATCTGTTGTTGTTCGTTGTTCACCTCTTTGCATATTTCATTTCGAAGCCGCGCTAATGAGCCAAATTTAAATATGTAAATTATAATATTACATTTATTATGGGTATATGAATGGCCAAATTTTTCTGCCCCATTAAATATAATATCCTTGTATTCACTCCATGGGGATCTTAAAATATTTCCTGCTCAAATTTTTTTGCGATCTCTGATAATGGGAACTTATATTCTCACTCTTTTATCCACGTAGCTATTGGATCAGTATGTACAAATCAATCTGAAAGGTGACTCATGAACAATTGAAATCGGTCCATAGTATTGCAAGAGAACAGTGGAAATTCTTTTATAATGAAAGTCTCATGCGAATGCTGGAATGAAGTTGTTGTTCGAGGATATCAGGATGATCGAGTATTGATTTTCAGCTGCTTCATTATTCTTATTTGTATATTGTCGGAGCATTTTCTGCACAAAATGATATTTGGAAGCTAATCGTATGAGTTCGTAGAGATGAGCAACACCTCACATCAAAGATCCAGAGTACCAGCTTAAATAATAGTTATGAGATTTCTACAATGGCAAATCCACCTTTGTATTATATCTGAAGGAATTAGCATTTCTAACTTATCATCTAGTGCCATTAGGTGCATCTATAACTTCAAACTATAAAAATCTATACAATCTACGATCTAAAATCAGATTCTCCTATAAATCGTCATTCTCATCGTACATCGTTGAAAAAAATTCTCTCTGGCTGGAAATATCCCTAATTCTTTTCTGAGAACAGAATATTTTTGGAGCGACGTACCTTAATGTCGATGGAACTTGAAATTGTTTTAGAATAGTTTATTGAATAGAAGTTTTCTCGATACGACGATTGCGATACATACTAAAATTGAAATTCTCGTAATTCACTCTTATTGACAATACGCTCGTTATGGTTTTATTTTCTCCACATGTATATTTGCCTATTTCTATGTTTAGTTAATTATCATAATGCTCATAAATCCTTCCACTATGGAAATGTTATTCATTCAACAATATTTTATCAGTTATTTATCAGGTGCTAATCGTTTCTATGTGTTCATTTTTCTTATTGTTTCGAGTGAAATTTCTTTGATAAACACTTAAGGCAAGCGAAAGGCTTCAAAATTGAAAACAGGTCGATAGACGTTCGGCTCGAGTTAACTGTCGGTGACATAGCATTAAATATTTCGTCTTGACTTCCTCTAAATGCACAATCCTCTTCGATTATATGATCATATAGAACAATAAGGTTTGAGTTCGATTCGCGAATATCCCGAAAAGTCGCACGTTCAATTAATCTGCTCTCTTGTTTTCAATGTACATAGGGCGTCTTGAATCCAGAGTGAAGCTAGACACAAGAAAATGAGATGAGAGCTTCCAACTGCTATTATGGACCTCGCTGGCTGATTGGAATCCACTTGTCGTGCATTTTCTTAGGTGCTCAACTATTCATTTTAAAATATATTGGCTTCTGCGTCTTCAGGCGTTCTCGCACTTATTCTCACAAGCCAAGCTAATAAAGCTTTCAAAAGCTGTCGGCTTTTCCACTTTATGCATTTGTCCTCTCAAAAGCACTCTCTAATCGGGGTGTTTGGAAGGGAAAGGTTTTTGTGCTAGCGGTTTATACTGATCAGAAGTATGCTCAATGACGAAGATGCGTAATTGCTTGTTATGCTGTTAACTCTTTGGTGCTTATTTAATGCAAAACAACCTGATCTTTCCATGCGTAATTGCTTGCAGTAGTTTTGCTACTGAATATAAAATAAGTTTATGTCAAGCTTCAAAATACATTGTGATACAATACGAGTACACTGTACGTGGCTGAGTGGGATACAATGAACTTGATTATCGCAGAGGTGATGATGGTGGATATGTAGAAAGCATCGGATCCCTCAGAAAACTTCGGGAAAGTAGTATGGGAATATTTTAATATGCTTCAATGACTCAGGAAAAGTTGAACGCTAAGAAAAACGGTAAAAGATCATACGAAATTTTGCACTTTGAGCATTTGATAAAACGAAGCAAAAGAATTCGGATTGAGGCTACTAGTGGATATTTTTGTGGCATTATGTTGCTTGCATTTTTTTCGTATCCTCGAAGACCTAAAGTAGGCTTATAGAGCCTTCTTGCACAAATCTTTCAAAAAAAATGTTCCTTTTATAGATTGGAAAGAAATACGAAGCTTACTACATACAACAATGAAGCATAATGGAGCACACTGAACACTTAAATAATTTCGTTGCGCTGAAGTATGCTAATATTTTGCAGGAGAAATCTGCAGCATAGTAGTTTAACTCAACAACAATACACCGAATACATCAATATCACTGTCTACAATAGTAAGTACATGCAAAAGTACCGATTTTCAAAATTTCCCACTGTCGCTTTATGCAATATAACGTTAAGGATATTGTACTCATTATGTATAGGGTTTAATAAAAATATGAAGTACATTAATGCTATATTATGTGCGAGATTTTTGTGCAAATGCGCTTGAGAGAATTCTCCTCGTTTAGCAAATATTGCATAAAGTTTCGATGGTTAAACGGCATATTTTCAACTATTCGATTAATAAATAATCATCATAATGAAGAAAAAAAAATTTACATAATAAAGTAGAAAATTCTCTAACGATAAAACAAAATAAATAAAAAAAAACACATTGGGGATGCGAACTCAAATTTCAAATTGAGCGAAGAAAACTTTTCACAAAAATATGAAAGCGGCAAAAATAATCGATATTTTATTAAAATATGAGCAAAAATCGAATGATTTTAATCTTCTTGTCGCTCTTTTTTTCGCTTTTCATAGTGAATTTCTTTTTTGTCGCTTTGAATTTTAAAATAAATTCAATAAGAGGATTTGAAGATTGCCTAAGAATTTCTATAGATCATTCGATTTCAGCATACCCGATAGAATAGACGCCATATGAATTAAATTAATAAGATCGTATATGAAACAATATAAATTTTCCACTATTCTTCTTTTATTAGTAAATTAAACATAGTTAACTACATAGACCATACAGATGTCGTAGATAAAAATATTCTACCGCCGAATTTCCCTACTTGTAACAAAATTTTACCTCTATGCAAATTTATAGAACTCGCCCGAAATGCTGAAACTCATTAACGTCGTTTTACCTCATAAAAGCAGTTATCTTTCTCATAACGAATGACACTAGCTATCAGTAATTGACGGAAGCCGAGGTTCTACCTGTCGAAGATATCAAAAAACTGACATATATTCATATATTTCATTATTAATTCGTGAATCTAATCGCCAACATATTTTAATTCAGCATTGGCTGCCCGATAATGCAATAAAGCGGATATAGGTAAAAAGAAAACAGATGACAACGGATACGTCAATGGAAGGTTACACCTGAGCAACCACATGTGCTTCAACGTTTTGTTATCGACGTATTACCATGCTCGAATAACTGCAGTCCGACGAGAAGGATGCAAAATGAATTCATTCATTGCTCTTTAATGGGCTCATAAGAAGGTACTATAATATTCCCTTCCTATTCCCTTATTCTTCGGGACGCAGTGAAAGACGGGAGAGAAGATGGGCGACTTCCTTGGAACCCTCGTATATACTAACTGATATCACATAAACTCTACACTCTTTCTATAAGAAAATCACATATTTAAATATTAATTTTCCCAAAATAATGATGAGAAAAAAAAAACTCACAGGATGAAATTAGTAGTGAAATTATATCATCGTTTATTACTTTCGAGGAATATTCTTATTAACAAAGCATCTAGTGCCAATGAACGTTAACTGGATATTTGTTGTGAGTATTTTAGTTATCAACAAATAATAAATGATAAATAGAGATATTAGTATAATGAACATATGAGTATCCATCTCTTCTTAATTTGAAACTTTTATAAGTCACAATCATTTTCTAGAACAAATTACGATTAATTTTTACTATCATCTTCTATAAAGTTTATCAATTTTAAGAGAAATTCTTTTTTCGAAAATTCATGATACGATCACAAACTTATTTAATGATTAATACTTTACAAATTTTGTCTCATTAGAGGAATCCTTTTTTTTCTTTTTTCAAGGTTGTTATCATTGAACAACAATCACAAGAATATCCCATTTTTTTAAAGCAATTGTTTGGTGTTTCACATTGGCCCCAAAAAGTTCCGAAATTTCAACTGAAGATTCTTGATTTGCCGAAAATGACAAGCAGAGGAGAAGAGTGAGAGAATAGGCGGATGCTCATATGTGATGCAATATCCCTTCTGAGATAGCATCTTCTAAATGCTCAAATATTTACCGGTAGCAAAAATTTGTACGAGATAAGCATAGATACATTGAGCTGGGCATGTCGCACATTAAATCGAACATCTATAAATTGAGATTCGATAATATATCGGAAATAGTTTTTAAAAAACATTGAAAAGATGAGAAGAACTATAACGAAATTGATCTCCATTTATTCCAAACTATTAAAGAATTCAGGTTTCATAAGCGGAATCGGATTTCCTGAATGAAACACAATAATCCAACTCAATCTCTTTGAAAGCAGAAAGCATAAAGCACCTCTTTCTTTTTTTTTTTTGCGTTCGTCGTATTTGCATAGATCACATTTACATTTTATCGTCGTTAATTTTTTTCATTTTTTACATCTATGCAACGGGTGACCGGCGCTTGAAACGATCCACTCCTTCCTACCCCTTCCCTACCACCCCCTCTCCCCCTCCCCCAACTTTCCCCTTTCTCCGACAGTACTCTACCACAAATCACACACCCTCATTCTACGCAAATAATGTTCAGTAAGAATTTTCCCTAGCAATGCATGGCAAACAACAATAAGCGTTGTGTTTTTTTTCAATAATGGGTCGTTTATCAACACAAGTTAACTTGTTGTTTTCGACTAAAGGGTGTTGTTGTTTAAGAAAGAAATAAATCGATAAAAAATAACGAATACTTCTTTGTCAATGAAGGGAGTTTTCTTGATTTGCTAGGAAGATGACAAAGAGGATACAATGTAGCAAATCAATCGATTATTGGATGCACAGACCTAACCGCAATAGACGAGATCCTATAATAAACGGGATTATGTCTCGTCGCTTTAGATGCACAAAATAAAAAAAAATCAGTCTGAAAGTTCAATTGCTCAATGAGAATACGATCGTTCCAATGTCATCACCTACGATGAAAATGTTACCTTGAGCAGTTATGAGGATAATGTACGATCGAGAACTGAAGTGTATACTAACGAAAATAATGGCTCAGAAGGTGGTCGCATCCTTTCCCGTTAAAAGGAGCAAGGAAGTAGAAGACGGCAACTGACACCTCGATCATTTGGATTAGTGAAAGACGATTAATCTTTGAGTGCATTTGCCCCTCAAAAAAAAGTCAAGCAACGTGGTGCAATCTGCTTGTATATTAAAAATGAAGATGAATTTCCAATAGAAGTCTCAATATTACAGGGAACATATGAGAAAAGTGAGCGGAGACGTGGAACTATTCACACATCAGCGACACCCAAGACAATGTATCCAACAAGAGCATTCACAAAATTTGACTTTGGTTTAGGCAATTTTTAAATAGCGATGTCGTCGGTAAATCATTCGGTCGCTTTGGTGGTGCACCGAACGACTGTTTGACAAGTGAAATAGACTGATCACCGGTGAGTCTTGTTTGCGGAGGAGGTGGATACCGCCTACCTAACAATGAAGTAGTCTCCGATTCCATCGCATTCGCATATTCACTACTTGCTGTCGATGTGAGTGGAGCTTCCTGAAAAAAAAAAGAACTTATCGGGATGCAAAAAAATTGATGCACATTCCATGCATTTGCATAGTATCAATTTATTTGAGAGCTTGGAAATGAAAACTGAATGATACTGAATGTGATCTGCAAAAAATGAATGATATAATTTTATCAACTATAACAACGTGGTAATCGATCAGCTATATGATCAGACATTCATTACCGTTATGTTTATCTTAGTAGTAAATTAAGCAATTATTATTTCGCTGAAGACGGTGCCACCGAGCTTGATATCATCAGCATACAAATCTAGCTAGAGATGCACTTAGACTCGACTTTAGCCGTCTATTCTACTCAATAAAACCGCTTATTTATCAACGACTTTAAGATCATTATAGTGTTGAGCAACGTTTAATTGAGAGGAACTGAATGGTTACTACCCTTGGATACTTCTCTCGCTAGCATATAAAATTGCTTTTTGGCTGAAATACTTTAACTAAACAATACTGGACAACTACGAGAATGACAGCAAATCAAGAAAACACTAGAATGAACGGCGTAAAGAAAACTCATTGGCAACTAATTGCGAAAAAGATTAGCGGTGCGATCACCCGAAAAAATATCGTTCTATGAGATGTCAGCGTTGATAGTGAAGACGGAAATGAGCTGATGCTTACGTTTTCTATCTGGCGAAATAACGAGAAAGCGCTAAGAGTGAATCTACCTGGTCAACGCTTACTCGAACTATGCGTTCCTTCTACCTGGCGTGACGATAAGAAATTCATTTCACGAATAAGAAAACAAAATATTTTATCAGCGTATGAATCACTAACCGCTTCAATGACCGGTCTTCGGCTACCAGCTATTTCATCTTTGAGCGATTTGGAGGCTAATGATTTGCCGAATCTATTGGCAACCTCTGTACTACTAGCAGTAAGCGTTGAATTATCGCTCGGTACATTCTCACTCGTCCATGCACGCTCATCCAGAAGCAGATCGGAAGATGCCGACGGCAACATCTCATTCATTGTACAGAATGGCTCTGCCGATTGTGGTTGATATGGGGAACAAACATTGAAATTAATACCGTCACCTATAATAGCAAGGTACACGACATCGATTAAATCAGTGAATTTAATAGCTCAATGATGGAAGTAGGAGATTTCATTTTTCAAACATATCGGCCACGTAACCATCCTCATGGGTGTGCTCACACGGGGCTTTTTTGTCCCTATGCGTGACGTTTTTTGGGGATTTTTTTTTTTTGATTTTGGGATTTTGCATTTTAAAAATGGAGAATTTCTTCTAATGCATATCATTTGTTGCGAGCAGCCAAAAGGGATAGGTGTGCAAGATTATGATTACCGCCTCTTCATCCGATTACAAATAAATCGCCAACAAAAAAAAAAATTAAATACATATTCTTACTGGAAATATGTGAAGGACGATTGTCGTGATGAGCTATATAGTCAGCAAGAAGAAACTTTGTACTCTTTTAATGAACTACAATAGTAACGTTCACTTTCAGTTCTAGAATAATGCAAACTGCACTGATAACATTATTTCGTTCATCGGAATGGCTCAATGAAAATTGAAAACACACTAGAAATTACCTTTAGTGGGCATTGGATCACAAGATGGGAATCCTGCATCACTGAATGATGTCACCACAGTATTAATCGTCGCCTGAGAGTTGGTACTTTGAGGCATCGATTCAGCGATTGAAAGAGGACTCTCGGGGGTTGCCGATTTCACGCCTACTTGAGGCTGTGATAGGCGGTGTACTATATTAGGAAGGGGTGACGACCGTAATAATGGATCCTTAAATGTAAATATTTTATTCATATTTCTTGAATTTCAAAATTCGCAAAATGAGTTACATTTTCACGGAGAACGAAGCAACCAGGGTTCAATCAATTCCCGGAGTTGAAATATTGAATAGATTGAATAGAACAGAAATTAAAGAATAGAATGAATAGAAATTAAAGAAAAAAATTCGCCATCTTCTATGTTGCTAACAAACTCAAAAAAAAAAGATGTCAAAATCAAATACAGCGAACATATAAATTTTCGTGATTGATTCTTAATATTTATTCAACCTTTCAGTTAGGAAAGTGATCTATATATGCTAAAGCCTTCCGTTGTATCCTATGCAATCGGTCGGTATAGCTCATTTTGGCTGTGGCGACCATCATTCGGTCAGGGAAAGATGATTCGATTTCCTCAAAACTGGAGAAAGGAAGAGGCTAAGAGGTCTAGTCACCTTTTCACCTGTGTTTTCATTCCCAAGTTTTAGGAGAATGAAGACATATAATGCAGGATGAATCAGAGCACAGAAAGCCTTTGGCGGAAATGTCCTATGGCGAGAATGACGCAGCGTATCTATAACGTACAGCATTCGCGAAAATAAGTTAATGCATTCTGAAAAGTTTTTGCATTTACGTAAAGCAGAAAAAAAAGACACCTTCAAATATTCTTTTCTGGCAACCATACAACAGGTCAACTCCACCTGTTGAAATTGGGTTGCTCATATTTTTGGAACATATTTTATTTCCGTTTTGTTATTACAGTAAAACTTACCCTAATCATAGCATTAATTCGTTCAATGATATCATCGAATTTCGGTCGATCCGAATCAACAGTACTCCAACATTCGAGCATCAAAGCATATACCTGATCTGGAACACCATTTGGAGGTTCCAATCGGCCGCCATTAACTATCAAGGACATGACCTAAAATACGGAGAGATTTGGAGGGTTTGTAGGCGTTGTGAAATGATATTGACAAATGATGTGTGCCATCATATGCATATTGGCGGAACAGACAGACGAGAATAAAAAGAAACCGAAAAGAGAGTATTCATTCAACAAATCAGGCTCGAATTGATGACTTGGAAGCAGAAAGAGAATGACATTATGATGTCTTTGTTGTTGACAATGAAGACTTTTCTCGCGAACTCCGTTCAATAAAACGTGAGTAAAAATTCAAAGGCGCATCTTTTGCAAGTGAAGCATTTTCAAATCGCTCACATCTTTCATCGTTTTTGACATGAGTTTCTCCGCATTTAGGTCTTGGCATGAATTTCTTCCTATAGCATCACTCAGACAGTCAATAGAGCTCGAATGTCACTAACACCAAACTGTATTCAAATTCAATAAGCTTTTGAAATATAAATTACTTTTTTTTTATTTCGGGGCCTCAAAAAATTTCTGAGACTACCGGATGTACTCTGCGTCATAACGGAATTCCTAAATCAACACAGATTCATCATTCAACTACAACAAGAAGCAAATTTTAGCATCGCAAACATCCTGCATGTATTTTCACCAGCCGAAAAGCATTTTGTCAACGAATCGTATCGGAGCTTTTCGGAGATTTACACGAGGGGCAAGATCAGTGTTCAAGCACGGATCGATTATTCCATTACTAATTCCTGTTAACAATTAAAAAAATGATTTTTTCTAATAGGCATAAATGTAAAGCGCATATCTTTTAATTTATGTATAAATTTAATTTATGTATTTCTTATATATAGTAGCATAGAAGCACTTTAAATTAACGAAAGAAATATTCATGAGTATAGATAAAAGTTTGATTGCTTTATATGCCTCACCTCTTGATTATTCCTGCCAGGATATGGCATATAACCTAACGAGAAAATTTCCCATAAGAGTACGCCAAATGACCAAACGTCCGTTTTTACAGTGAAAATACCATCGAGAAACGCTTCAGGTGGCATCCATTTCACCGGTAACATTGCTTTTCCTCCTTTACGATAGTAATCTTGTCTGAAAAGGATGAAATTTTACTCCAATCTTGAAATAATCTTCAATAATAGTGCGAAAAAAAATTAAAAACTTGAATATTTCGACGTGTAATTCTTAGAAGTAAAGGTAGCGCACAACCATTTCGTCTTTAATTTGCATTTTATTCAGAGAAGATATAGATGAAACTCTCAAATTTTATTTTTCAATTGTTTGTTACTTAGCAACACTTTCCTGTTATCTATTCTTGCTTTAAAGTTGTATTGCTATATAATTCACTTTCATCTACATTGATTTGTCGATGTTATGTTTTGAAAAAAATTCGACTAAATATATTAAATATTTTTGCCTTCAATAATTTTCATTTTACAACTCATTCAATTTCAAGCTATAATCAAAAAAAAAAAATTCATCACTAATAAAATCGAATTATTTTTTCAATCGTTCTTTTCTTTAATAACGACTAACACGTCTATTGTTTGCTCAATAAAATGAAACATATTCTTTACTAGTGGGAATTAGTAGAAGAAAATGATCGCATATCTATTAATCTCCTAATATCTTATTCATTAAAAAAATACTAAAGTCTTCTATATATCGAATTTGCATTGCTAAAAAATAAAACTTGATTAAGCGAAAACACGCGATTCAACAATTTATCATCCACTTGTATGAAAAAAGAATTTATCATTTAATTAGAGCATTATTATCATTTATTATTTGAAAGTGAGATTCGAATCTTCAAATGATAAGTATCACTCATGTGATTTCAATTAAATCTATAAGAAGAATTTCATTGTACTTTCACTTGAAAATTTAATTTTTTTTTTATTAGATTTAGGTCATTTATACGAGTTGAAATATGATATAAATATAATCAGAAACAATATTAGAAAAATTTCTTAGTATATTTTGAATGATGTCTTTAATGAATGAAAATATTTCAGTATGAAGATTCAATGAAAAAAATTTGAGATTTTGAAAACAGAGAAAAAAAAAAAAGAAATAATAAAATCAATTGAAACCTGTAAATATCCCTAGCCATACCAAAATCGGCTATTTTAACGATGCGTCCTTTCTCTTTTTTCGTTAAAAGACAATTTCTTGCCGCAATATCACGATGAATAAAACGATTATCGGCTAGAAATTTACATCCTTTCGCTACATCTTTTGCCATCTCGAATAGATCCATCATATCGATAATATGCTCATTTGTCTGTAATTTCGTTTTTAATACGAAGAATTATTCGAGAAAAATTTCATTTCATTCAAAAAAAAGAGAAAAATTTAATTTATTTCAAGAATTGGATTTTCTATTTTGTACTTAATGATCGAATATCATAGAATGTGAAGGGTATCAATTGAAATTCGAAATCATCCTCATGAAATTCAAAAATCTTTTTTTTTTTGCAATAGATACTCGTCTCGTTTTTGTTTTTGTTTTTGTTTTTTTTTTTTTGATTTCTCTGCAGCAATTTCTCTCATCTACTATAAAGCATCTAGTGCGAAACCAATGGCAAATCGTGATTCACTGATCTTCGGTCTACTAATGACGGCTGTTAATCGTATATTTGCAATGTCACTCTGAAATCTTTTTATTAAATCCATTTATAACAACCATATATTATTTTTACCGTGTATTAATTTTATTTGCTTTTATTAAATTCTTAGGTGCTCTTACAATTATATCCTCAGTGTTGTCCTGTAATTACATATTAGGTAATAAAAAATTTATGCCCTTAGAAATATGACAGGAGGCATTCTACTCATGACTTGGGATCCTATAATTAATTATAATCAAAGCAAAGGTGACTGTTCAATGCCTTACTTTGGGAGCATTATGTATGGTACTTTCATGATGGGTCGCAACAAGGCGCACTATTACTGATAGCATGTGCAAAAAAACCACTTGCTCGAAAACCACTTCTAATGGTACCAATTTCCGGCAAAAAATCGATCGATTTGTTGGTGGATACCAAATGAAGTGCTTCCAATCGAAACCGAATTTCGGTAGATACGAACGTTTGGTTACCAACGACTATTACTTGACACTATTCCTACTTCTTATTCTTGCGGTGAATTGCTCCCGTCTATGTTATCACGCCGTAGTTGACAGCCCACAAAATAAATAGTATATTTTTCGCTTTCCACTTCAGGTCACGCGCGATGCTCTAATATAATCTCTTTCGCAATGCGGTAAAGCCAACATAGCGATGTTAACTACGGAACATTATTGTGGGAATGCAATTGAAAGAAAGTAAATTTTAAACGCTTCATTTAAGAGTAAATTGAAAAACACTCAATCAAAAATAAGTGCAAGTCATCGATCAAAAAAGGACATTAAAGTCTAGACAAAAGACTTGAAGCGAAAAAAGATTTCACATACAAATCATTTAATGGCCGAAGAACATTAAAAATGAAATGAAATATTTTTTGCAAAAGAAAATATTTTGTCCAATTTTTGTCAAAGTATGTAAAAGAAAAATTTGCATAAAAGCAATCATTACGTTGCGTGGTCGACATTCACGAAGGAAACTCTTTAAGTCACCACCGGCAAGTAATTCCAATACGATCAATCGTGGCATCACATCGAAGCAAACACCTTTGAACTCACAAATATTCTCGTGTTGAAATTTGCTGAAACAATTCAAGCGATCATCGTAATGAATAATAGGACACCTAAAGCAATCACTGTTTAGGTATGTGCGGAAGAAAAAAAACGAATCGCCTAAACCGTTCAAAAACGACCTGTGATAGAAAATTTCATTTTTCATATCCAACAGCAATTTACTGCAAAAAAAAAAAAATCGAAAGTTATAAAGTATTTCTGGTGTATCTCTTTTTGCTGGCAATTTCTTTGTAATCTGCCTCTATTGATTATTAGTATTATTGTTTCTTCGATTTTCCACCTGAAAATTTTCAATTACTTGGCTCAGCATTGTTGCAATTCTTATTCATCCAAAACATTTATAGCTTCTCTCACTAATTGTTGCTTTGTTTGTGTCGTTTGTTGATGATGATCAACATATATCGAAACGCTGGATGAAGCATCATTGTTGCGTTAACCCTCATCACTAAATCCACATGATGCTGTTATTACTGCGTGTTACTACATATTATTGCCACCTTCATTATTCGTCTACATTACTATATCTATGTATTACTGCTAGCAGCATATCGTTATCCGTCATAGAAAAGAAGATTCCTTTTTCTTCTTTTAATTGTTAAGTTATTTTTCGGTATTGCTTTAACTTAAACGTCCTGTTCTAAGCAGATACGAACAAGGAGGTCACTGAAACGAAAAAACCTCATAATGAGTGCTTCCATCTCGAAATCGTTGATCGCCTGCTTAGAAGCGCTCTTTGGAAGAGTCTTCACAGCGACGCGCTCAACAACGTTGCCACATACAAGAGTCCCTTCGTATACCTCTCCAAATGCTCCTTGGCCAAGTGGTCTGAATCCGAATTACAGTAAATATAGCGCATATTAAGAACGAGATTTCATTTTGTTCTTATCAAAGAAATTTGGATTGAATAGAATGTGCTAGAAAATAGACAACAAATCGTGCATGGAAATAGATAGCAAACTTTTTATGCATTTTTTCGAAGGAGTTCGAAGATGAAACGTATTATTTAATTTGATCAATCACAATACAATTAATTCACAAATGAACTATAGGAAACAAACTTATTCAGCGTGACCGTATGCCGAGGGATATGTTGCAAATCAGCGCAAACACCAAATGGTTCGTAGATGGGATTTCCGGAGATATTCATCGGTGTTGTGGGAGTGAGAGCAGATAGACCGATTTCTCGGCTCAATTCAGCCTTTTCCATTTTCGCCTTCTTAAGGCGTCGTTGAAAATGTACGCCTTAAAAATCATTCATGCATAGGTTGTATTTTTAAATAGAGATTGTGGGGGTATTGTTCCACTAATATTATAATCGTATCATTTTCTTAGCCAGCCACAAGAAGAAAGTGGCATCTTTCTTAGGTAAGGAAGTATTTCATATCTTGTAACGGAACATCCAAACCCTTCACCGATCGCAGTTCCACAGTCGCTTACAGTGTTGAGTATACGCAATCATTCGCTCAACAAATGGTGGTATCCAACGTTCCAGCATTATCCTATGACGAGAAATTTAGCCCTTTTGTAATACGGATATAATAAAGCCCTGAGTTTTGCTATTAACTCCACCTCTAATAAATTCTATTTGTGTCGTTCAAATGCATGATCTATCAGTTATCCACGAAAAATATATTATTGTAAGGTAGAGTAATTGCAATTACTGATAGTAATTGCTGGAAAAGTGAGTTAGCAACGATCACTGAGGAAACGAAGAGAACGCGCTATATAGAAATATCGTGAGATAAAAATTTCCACAGTGATCCCTTCGCGTGAAACTTGATAAACTTCACACTTTAAAATGGAACTAATAATTTAACGGTGTATCACCTACGCTTATGAATTTCAGTCCGATAAACACAACTTCAGGTAGACTGATCACTGGTATATTATGAAATCACTGCTTCGTATTGACGAAGTTTCTTGCAGACTTCAACGAACTGCACTAGTGGAGAGCGATATGGAGCTATCCTTGAAAATGGATCAGATGATCGTGCAGCCCAATTCGAAGATGGGATGAACCTAGTGAAAATAATAAATCAATCTTTATCGAGAAACAACAAGAAGTTGTCCACATTCTAAAGGAAAGCTAACAAAACAATGGCAAGTAAAACCTACAGAATCCTCCAAACATGACCAAGAGGACGAGAATGAAGAGGATGAAGACAACGACGGCAATGAGAAAAACCATTTCATTTCTTGGCGCAATTATTAAACTCATTGAACTATCCAACGCTGAAATTTGATAACGTTAAAAACACAAAAAAAATTAAATATCGAGGAATTTCACTACTTATATCACGAAGAATGTACGCACACATGCCATTTGATTTCCATCTTTGCTCAACATTTTCACGCTTCTGCTTCCAGATGAGAGCTATTTCCCGTGTGAAGAGCTTTGAAATTAAGAGCTATTTCCTGGATGAAAAGGTATTTCTTCCAGTTTATACTAATAGAGTCAATCTGATAGTCGTAATCATAGCCATTTATTGATCGATCTCACTGATCACAGATCGCAATCATTCTTTTAAAATAGGTCGAATTATAGCATGAAATAGTTCCGAGCAGATCACATTTAAAGATGGCTGTTGTTCCTCGAAAAAATTTTTGCATTTCAAACGTAATTTGCTTATATTCGCTTTTTCAACAAATAATAAACCGTTGAATGTCTGCGCTGCTAAGAGGAATTTCTTTTTAATTTGCACGTTTGCACAACTTTTCCCTCACGTGAAAATCAATACAAACAAAAAGAGACGATTCATTCGATCAGAAACTACTACGACATCTTATCTTTCATACCAACTAGAAAAATACTCGAAAAAGTGAGAAAAAAATATTGAGCGCTAATTTAAAGCTAACGAAAAATGTTGACGATTTCTTTCTGCATTCCATAATCTTTGGAATCGCTCTTATAACCAATATTGGTGTAAATTTTTAAAAGCTGCGAAATCGCTATAGAGGATGAAATTATTTTCAAACGTCGAATTTTTTTTTTTTTGCATACACACAGGTGAAAAAAAAAAAGAGAAAATACAACCTTAAATCGCTTTCCAAACGTAGTACGAAATGCAATTTTTTGATGCAGCGATTTTTAGCAAAATTAAACGCACTTCAAAAAAATATTTCCATCATTGTTCGTTGTAAAATTTGTGGTGATTAAATCGTTCAATTATTTACGCAATTCAAAAAATTTCATTGAAGTTGAATTTTTATGCCTCTGCTTTAGACGATCGTCAGGTGAGTAGTTCGATGATAAAATATGCAAATTTCCATACTTCCTTTTGTCAATCATTTTTGGCTCCTCTCAAGTGTTTAAATCATCACTTTAGCGCAAATCACAGGTATGAGGCAATTCTAGGTAGTCTTGCTCAACCCCGTAACGATCTCCACTAATATGATAAAGAAGTTACGATGTTATCAAAACAAAGACCACAGACTATGTTTTACAAAAAAAGAAGACAAACCCCAAACGCAGTCTTCACCCTCATTTACTTCACGACCGTTGGCACATGAACAGAATGGCACCACATCTTCGGCGTTATTCATTCGAAAGCGACACGTAGCGTTCGCACTACATCGTAGCCGACAGGGATAAATCAGCACATAGCCATCGCCCGCATGCACTCCTGAGACTTTTGACCCTTCAGACACAACGCGATATGACAAGACAAGCAACTATGTTCTGTCGTAGTAGACTCGAGTAACCATGCGACGAACATATTAATGATTGAATATTTCACCACCCTTCTCTATTCTAATCTTATACTTCAGCATCTCATAAATATAACTCCGCAACGGTTATATTTGAAAGCGGTCTTTCAAAGGTGACCGCAATCGTAACCGCAACTAACTGGATAGGCGGCAAGTATTGATCGAATTATATTGATTTTTCTATCCATTTCACCGTTCTATATGAATACACTCTTTTTTTTCATTTATTTCTGATTCCACCCCATTTCTCAGTTCCTGTTCAGATAAAGTGCAGTAATTCAGCCTTATTCCACCGCCAGATACTAGGCATCGTGGTAGGAACGCTGAAACTTGTAATAGGAAGCATTTGTGCCGTCTACAACACGGAGCGTTTGTGCTATGAGGCATTTGCTTTACCAAGAGATGTTTATATCTAGAGGCCTCCGTAGAGTCGACACCTGCAACATGAGACTGCTGCATCTTTGCGTTAATGTCATAGAGTATTTCCTCCCCGGACAATTCCGTGAATGAGGTTTTCGTCATGGGAATATCCACCAGCAGAAATTGCGCAACATGACATTTGCAGTATTGGCTATTATACTGTGGCCGTATTGGCTTTTATAGCACATGGGCACAGCACCTTAATTATTCCATAGGCAATGTAGTCTAAAAGGCATTTCCTCCTATGACAAAGGCCCTTACTATGGTGGAGTTTGATTAGCAATAATGGTCTACATATTTCATAGCTTTAAAAACCTTTCTCACTACGACAATATATCTCCAACCCCCTCCTCATTCCCTCCCCGCCTTCCCCACCAAGCTCATTCATCCTTCTCCTAAGGCAACGTTCGCATGCTTCCTCTGCACGGAAGGAGATTCTGCACGATTGTCAAAAATACTGGCACAGTCACCAGCCGATCGAAACTATGGCAGACGAATGATTCTAGAAAAATGCCAAATTCCAACAAAAAATCTTTGGTAACAGATCCGAAGCATATGCTTGTGAAAGAGCGGTTTGTCGGCTACCTTTGTCATTTGAGATGATCAACAACAGGTGATTAGTTGACGTTATAGATGTGTAGAAACATGCAAGAGCTCATTTTACAAGAAACGTCCTCTAGAAAGCAATCCACGATTTTTAAACCTTATATTTTGTTTAAGCGATTGGATGTCTGCATTGAATATGATTGTACAGACCGGACTGTGTATACGAATTATATAAAGGCCTTTAATGTATTCAGAAAGGTTCTTTTGAAGTTAGAAAAATACATGTCATCAGCTCTTTATTAAAACGAATTAGGACTTTTTTATGTGGACGAATTTTTCAAATAAGAATTGAATGCAACCGCTCCACACCCGATTCGTAATCACGTCCTACAAGGAAGTGCTTAAGTTATATTTTCCGTATACGTGAGGACGTTTCAATGACAGCCAGAGTACTACCAGGCTCTTTGCTTGATGACCTCAGCGTTTGTGTGGCTCATCATATGAATCGCATGATACTGCCTAGCACTCCACATCCTGAGAAACGACCTTGACGCAATCAGCAGCCGATCAAAATTTTAGCACTTAAATGTTCCAGTGAAAAATGCCAACTTCCAACATAAAACATCTTTTCTAAAGTTAGTTTTTGTTTTATTCGTATTTTGTCAAGTTTTCTCAACTTGTCAAGTTCTCAACATAAAAAGCTGTCAACAAGCTCCATGTAAATGTCACAAATGTCAAAAATGTTTTCCCAAGCTAGAAAATGAAACAACATGAAATCTTTAGTGACAGATCTACTGTGGACGAAGTTCGTGACCCTGGCGTTATATCCACCCTGATTCTCAATGAAGGTTACATTTATCCATTAGCGCTGAAAAGTCGCCAAAATACGCAGTTGCACCGTAGATGTACTTAGCATTATCGAAAAGGCTTTTATCACCTACTGCCGACCCATTTGAGAGCACTGCTCTTCTATCTGGTCTTTCTGTTTGGCTTCTGATATCACGTTGTTGGAAAGTGTCCACAAACGCTTCACCTGCATCGCTTTTCGCAAATTTCATAGTGGTCCACATCAGCTTAATTACACCAACAGGCTAAAAATCTTTAACCTGAAATCACTGGAATATCGCAGGCTCAAACTTGACTTCATTCTTTACTATAAAATTGCGCTCGGCTTTTCCGAGATCTTGTTGTCGGGAATATTTACTTCATTTTTCCCCTCCTCGAAGTCGATGCAGGCAATAATTTTGGCTCACCAAAGCATGTTGCAGCATAGACAGCGAACTGCACATTTTCCAGCTTCGTGTTTTTCGAGTCTGGAATCTGCTTCCTGCCGATGTCGTTAGTGCACACACTTATTCGTTTTTTTTAAACTGCGGCTGAGTCATGTCATCTTATCTCGACACTATTGGTGCTCTTCATTTGAATTATAGCTTTGCGAATGTTTTTGCCGTTTTTATTATTTATGCTTATATAATATTTGTATGTTTCTCCCGGTATGAAACACTGAAATAAATAAATAAATAAATAAAAATCTCACGATAGTACCTTCAACGTTTTGTGCTATCTACTTCTTGCAGTCGTTACAATTTTTGCTAGAAATTTATGACTTAGTAGCTTCATATGCATTTACACTACGGCTATATGTCGATGAATTTAGTTCACTTGCCATTCATGCAGTAAATTGAAATCACTTCGACGAGAATAATTAGGTAATTAGGTCTAACAGTGGTGAGGTTGTCTCTCTTGGATCATGATTACCATTCAATTCGAACTAAATGGTGATGGCCTATGAATGTTCTCATGGATTATTGACATAAGTACTGGGCGATGAGGTCAATTCATACAGATGCGCGAATACAGCGTTGATCTATATTATATAGGTTTTGCCAACTGGAGTGCCGTGTTCGTAGCAATTTTAATCGATTAATCTATCGGCCTTATAAGTTAATCAATCTCAAATCAAGTCGGCCTTATATAAGCATACACTTCAAACGGACACTTGCGCCATAGCTCCTATCACAAATATATTTTCTGTGAATATCGCTATCCTGTGATATCGTATGAATATCGCTATCTTGTGATATCGGATATAAATATCCAATGACGCAAACGCTCCGTGCTGCAGTAGTCTTTTAATACAACAGACCCGCAAAAACAATTCCGCCATGGCGCTTATGTCGCATAGCACTTTAGCCATATCATAATGCGTATATTTCGCCTCAGAAAACTTCGCCTCAAAAGGCAAGGACTAAGAGAATGAAATTAAGGTAGAAATAGAAACACAGAAATAGTTTCAGGATGTAGAAAACAAAAGGAAAAAAAAGTAGAACTAAAGTGAAGAGAAGGAAATTAGATAGAAAAAGGGTGTTACTAGATAGAGAGGAAAATACTATCCGGAAAAAGAAAGACGACAGATAGAAAACAGAGAGGAAATTCGAGTGAGGTATAAGTTCTCTCCAGCTTTGAATGAATTTTTCATTTACTGAACTAGCATCATCGCATCAAATCGCAAAAAAAAAATATTGGATGACCGATCAACGCCTACTTTTGTAGGTGAGTTTTTTTAGCACTAACTTGAGGGAATTTCGCATCTCATAAACTAATATAAAAAGATATGATATGATAAGCGTAACGACCGGGTAATGCGAACGAAATCATAATTTTGCTGCTACTCCTTGCGAATATCAAAGGAAATTTTACTAACCTGCATCAACGAACGAATTCTTATGGGCGGCGAAGCTTCGTCCACCAGAGCCATGATACTTCCGGCCACCTTCACCCCCTTAAAAAAATTTGCTAAGCTACTGAATGAGACTAGAATTGAGAATCTTGAAAGCTTTCCTCAGCAATTGGAAGTAAAAAAAAACGGTTAAATCACCATAAACATACCATAGTATCCTGCACCTCCTCCCCCTCCTGGACCACACGATGCACCACCTCCTCCATAACCGCCGGGAAGTTTCCAAACGGAAACAACCGGACATTCGCCACCTGCGGATGATGTGTTCGTTAGATGACCAGCCATTAGATAACAGTGCTCGCATGCACCGAAGTCATACACCTTCAACATTTCGTAATTTTCATATTAAAGATTTTCAGCGAAACTTCTGTATCAATAATATTTGGTAAGAAAAGAAGGAAGGGTTTGGCAATAACGGATAAAGGATGTTTCAAGCTTGACGTACAAAGAGCGATATTCGGTTTAAATAAGTGAAACAGTGCTAAAACAGCTGCCACACTTTTGCGTTATTGTATTCTGTTCAGTCTAGTAACCGCTTTTCATTTGTTACTAATAACGTGTATAAAATTACAAAAATAGTTCTCCCTTATTTCAATTTATTCGACTATCTCTGTATATCTTCTCCAAAAGTTTCGTTGTTTTTATCCGATTAGCTGTAAAATTATCCGCGAAAAAATCTACGCAAATTTTTTCAAACCTTCTCAAATGTCTATAATTTCTTGCCGAAATGATGGATCAACGTGAACTACAGGATATAACTTGATGGATGTAATGTACACTCCTCTCATTTACGCGCTCATCAAGAGCTTCGTTATTACATCCATCAAGTTTTTGCGATGTTGCGGTTTTGCGAATGAAATTTACAAAAACCTCACATACAACATATTGAACAAGATTACATAATGAACTTTAGAAGGAAAGAAATAGTTGTCTCATATTCGAAATTCATATAAACAGTATTCCAAGCATATAAGCACTACAGATCATGATCACCTTGTCGGTAGCAAGACTCGCACCATTGCCTGACATCCACATAGCCTCCCCAAGTGGAATTGTATTGTCTATTGTTCGTCGACCATAGTCTTCATAAGAAAATCCTCCTTTAGCACTGTAAAACATCAACAATCGCATAGAACTACTCAACGAGTTATCGAGAAATAATTTCCTCTCTCGTTGAAGAAAACTCCGAGAAATCTCCACATGTGATACGAGGCTTTCCTAGAGTTTGTGAAGCTAAATAGTTGCTTAGTTAACTTCGACCAGGATAATGATGAGCCAAGGCCAAGCAAGTAAGTGCACATTTTTGTAGCCCATTTCTTAAACACTCCCAATATTTGTGGCAACCAACGCTGACATTGCCTGACCACGTTATCTTTATCACTTTTGTAGTTTGCTGTATTGTACCCATTCACTAACTTCTATAGGCGTTGAGAAAAATCTCAAGCAGTAAAATTCAAGATTAGTAATTCAATATCCAAGACATGCCCACATTCGCATATACATTTCAGTTCATCCATAATATTCTTGAAAAGAAAAATTGCTGCTTTAAAGTTGAAGTTGCGCTCAATACCGACTAAACTAAACGGCATTGAATTTTTTTGGCATTGTGGGAGAACCTCCTGTTTTAAAGCGGCCACTTGGAACAGTCCTGGAGTGTAGCCGTTCTGGAGAGAAAGGAGTGAAAAGGCATCTCTGGTGATTTCTGTTCAAACAGCCTTAAACTTAAGAGAACGATATATTCGTTTTCGAATTACATGTTTTCGGCATCTTCATAATATTTTATCATGTGTGTTCGGTTACTCTGTTATGTGAGAAGAAGGCTGAAATGTTACAGCATTTTTTAAAAACAATCTCAGTGCACCTGTCTAATTCTTATTGACGCCATAATATATCTGTACAGCCGGAAAACGAAAGCCAAAAAATGAATTACAAAGAAAGACAATAAGCATACCTAATTCCACTCTTTTCGACGTCGATTATACGCTGTGGAAATACACCTCCACCTCCACCAGCGACAAGTAGTACTCGTCCGAGATGTTTCACAATCGTGGCACCACCACCACCTGTACCTGGAAACATCACCGCGTTCGCCATCGCCATCTCGTCGTTCCAATCGCTTTCACCTTCCTTGCAAACGAACTTCAGCGCTTCATGTTGATGGCTGTTCTATAAGAGTACCATACATATTATTTTAACGTAGTGTAAAATGCCGAATGTGTAATGCATAATTAGTATATTTCAGGCGCTTTAGAGGAATACAAAGCAGGTGTGATATTATGATCGGATTTTTTAGGCATGGCATCTTGGTTGTGAACTCTTTCACCTCATTGCTTTAAAGAAGATCCTATTATAGAAGGATGTGATATGTTGTAATCTTCAAATCTACATGTATAAAAGTTCGAAATCGTTCCGAGAAAATCTTTCACTCCTTTTTTAGACCAAGCTAAGAAAATGCCTCTATAACGGCCTGAACCATACGGAAACGACATGCACATAATATGCAACTACAAACCCATCCATAAAATCTACTAACCGCCTTCCGGAACGGCATCGCTAAGGTAGATCTTGGCGTTTCTTCCCAACAGCATCATTTCTCTTATTCGGAGAAATCTAAGCAACAATCTCCAAGAAATGAGAACATTCATCCACCATTTAATTAGTGATGGAAACTCACTATTATATCCTTGGCATCGTCATTTATGTTGTCACAAGGGCTTTCGCCTTGTTGTCCAACGAGGATTTCGAGCTCCATCGCAGTGGTCAAATTCACTAAAGTGATAACTCTGCCACCGTAATTGTTTACCGCTTGATTTGGTAATTGCCCTCCTGAGCCGCCATATGCCTCGATCCTGAAGTAGTAGCTTTGGAACGCTTTGGATCCTGAAGCTTTTGGAACGCTTTCAACGATCCCGAAGCTTCGGTCCTGGTAATTTCGATTTTTTTAGAACCCTTTCAACCCTTAATATCACAGGTGTGCAAAACACCTGTCACGTTTACAGAAACAATGTAAATACAGTTTGGATGCCGTCAAATTAATGACAGCGATAACGTTCAATAGATCAGCCACTAATGCGTTTTGGACAAAAACTTGCTAACATCACAGATCGGATGTAGAATACATCGGTGTTGATAAAATGAAGCAAATATAACACGTGATATATATATATATATATATATATATATATATATATATATATATATATATATATATATATATATATATATATATATATATATATATATATATATATATATATATATATATATATATATATATATATATATAACGCAAATGGAATGGAACATCATCTCGATGAGCATAGAACTCTAACTTCCTTCTTCACTTTCATTTGCATTTGATTAGCTATAAACGATTTTAATGTCAAAATAATGTACCTTTCCTATTACTTACCTATATTCTGTTGTTTTCGGCGCTAGCCATTTCTGGAATCCATCTGATCTGTTACTAAAAAGCACCGCATGCGTATTGCTGAAAAATTACACTCGTTTAATATGATCGAATAAGTTTCTCGAATATTATTATTAATACAATAAATGGCTCAAATGCATATAACTAGAAAATAATGAGTAATGTTGATAATATTATATGGTTATTCATTTGACTAAGATACGCAGAATAGAGTTGATCGATGAATCAAAATACTTGAAATTAATAAATTCGAGTATGTGATTTCATTCTTGAATAAACACTCGCTTCCTAAAGAATCCTAGCCATCATTAAAATGTTTTATTAGTGCAGTATGAAATTTTGAAAAGAACATAGCTATCATGTTTGAGTCATGCTATCAGTTCATATCATCAACTTTATTGCCGCATATGTATTCTGATGTTAATATTGAGACGTTTTGATAACTTCGGTTAGCTATAATTGATAATGTGTTGTTTTAGGAACAGGTGCAAAAAGGAATGATCACCTATGGTTGTAAAACTTTTCGCAATCCATTGACGTTGGTAAACGGTTGCCTGTTTGACCACAACTGCTGATATTATATACATAGGGGATATATTGACTCCGCCAAGCATTCTCTGCAATAAATATGAAACGTTAACAGATTCGAAAATATTTGACTTGGAATTTGAAAACGTAGAATGAAAAACCATAATATTGTCGTTTAAGGGGGGGGGGGGGGGAGGGGAGAGGGTAGAAGAGGAGAAAATGATTCTGATAGACGGCGGCAACGTGTGCTGAAGAATTCTAGTCGACCAAAATATCACATCTGAGGACGCCAGTTGTGATTAAATAAAGCGAGCACTACAAACGGATGAATAGCGAGAAATATACAAACATGGGAAATTCTAGATGAATTGCTTATTCTATAGGTGGTGAAATGAAGTCCTTACCTTGCAAAAGTGTTATACATTGAGGACTATATATTAGGTAGAGATAGAAGGACAGAAATATACAAGTCAGTCCACCTGAGTGAATTGATTCAGACCTACCATTCACATAAAGTCAAATCATTTTCCTTTTCAATGAAACGTCTCGGTGATTTTAGCAGAAAACATCCCTCCCTCTTATACTGCATACATCTATCTCTAGATCATGATACCTGATTTCACACCTTTGGAACATTGCATACTTGTGCTCCATCTTGCAAAAAATGAGGACGGATGCAGCTGGAATAGAAATTCGAAAAGAGTGCAACTTGCAGACAAATGGTGAATGTTTTTAACAATATACACCTTCCTCACCTTTTCACCAATAAATCCCCTCACCAATAGCCAAAAATAATTGAGAGACTTGGTTAATGGTTTGAAGGTAGATAAGAACTGAACATTCCCTCAAGTCTTGCCTAAATGTGGAAGATTTGGGAACCATGGGGAATTTTCTTGAGGCTATTCGATATCAGCGAATTCATCGAGAAAGATTACCTTTGAGCTTAATATGAAAATCATTTAACGAATAAAAGCTAACCACCAGTAAAGCAATTGGGTGTCATTGAAAAATCATCAATTGCAAAACTGATTGATGAGTCGAATATCTTGCTGACACTCATCTTTAAATAATATTCGCCTTTCTGCAAATTGAAAAATTTTATATCCTTTTTGCAAATCTTTTTCTTGATTGAAAATGGATTAAATTGTTAAATATGAAATAAATTGGCAATTCAAATGATCATTGATCGTTATTATTAGCCATATTGTTACTAACATTGCAAATGTGAGTATACAAGATTCTGAGTAATGCTCTCAGTATGAGCAACAATCATTCATTCATATTGTCGATTCTAAATTTCAATACACTCATCGTCATCAAAAAATAGGAAATTATGCAAATTTTTGGGCAATGATAGGTGTAAAACAAATAGAAACGACCTTCCTCATCAAATGCAGTTTTACGTGCGTTGGTAATTTTTTACTTCTTTATTGAATAAATATCATTGAAGCTTCTTCATCGAATTCATTAACTAGGCTTTTTTTTACTGAGTTTTCATTCGGCTTCTTTTCAACCATAAATACAGCTGAGGATTTACTTGTTCGGGTAAGTCGACTGATACTTTCATCCATTCGCAGTAATAACTTTGATCGCCAAAAGAGGAAGTCGATGGTGGTGTCCATATGATTTTTGCTGGTTGTCCATTTAATGGTTGAACAATCAATTGAAGTGTCGAAATTGCACTTCCATATGAACAATAATAGAAACGAACCTTCAAAAAAAATATTTGATTTAAGATTCTTTTTTTTGACTTAATATACTCATAATATGGCGAAAAACAGGAATAACAACTTTAGAAAGTGAGCATGTTTCAAACTTGACACTTTCTGACCATCGTTTTATATCGCTCTATCACTGAACTTGTTCACTCCTTCCTCTAATCCTTATCGGGGAAAAAAAAATGTGCTGCAAACTTTTAGCTATAGTATCGATATTGCAATTTGTTTAGTTATAGCATGGCAAATAATTCACTTATATTATTCACCTATGATAATAGTAAGTTGTACGATGAACGATGCTAAATTATTTAGAGACGCTTATCAGCTATGCTTGAATGAGGTTAGAAAAAGTTGTCTAAAACGAAAGCGCTAATCATGTGATTTTGCATAAATATTACAATTGTATTTTTGAGTATAACATCATGAAAATATTTCAATTATACATAATTAGTGAATATGTGAAGATCAAAAGTGAAATATGTGAGGTAATATCAGAACTGTTCGGAGATTTCATTATCGATGGATTGATAACACTAACGATAAATCAAGACAAGGTGAAAGTAGTACTACGATTTTATTATTATTCAATATGAAGAAAATATAAAATGCTTTTTTTTTAAAACACAACTATAATATCCAATGCATATAAATTTGAGAATATATAACGTATTGCATAGAAAAATAGTAAATGAAACTTCAAGCGAAATGAAACTTGTTAACGATGCTGAATTTAGAGGAAAATTAAAGAGAATCTATTAGGAAAGAAAAATCTCTAACATCACTGGCATTAAATAATCCATAGTTTCGCTCCATCCCAGCAAAAAATTTTTCGGATGTAATTTCGAACTCGAGACGAAATTTTGTTTCCTCATAATTATGCATTAAATTGATAAGATCGTGCATTTTTCCCCCTCAGATTTCTCACCATTTTCAGCAAATTTTTGCGAACAAAAAAAAAAGCTTTATTGATTTTGAAAAAGTTTGGAAAAGTTTTATTGGTTTCTTTCTCCAAATATCTTTTTTTTTTAATGATAGAAAATCAAATTTTTTGCGTTAGTTTTTTTTTTTTTTCTTATGCTAAAGAGCTTTTTCGGTAAGTGTTCAAACTTGCATTTTTCAAATTTGTGCGTTTTTTTTTCTGAATTATTCTAAACTATGACCAATAAACGGAAGAATTTCTATTGCTCTAAACAGTGAAAGAATTTGTATTTGCAATATGTGTTTTACTGCTCAATTTCAATATATTCTCTCAATAAGTGAATTTTCTCATAGCATAGTGCATATTTTCCCATTGCGATCATTTTCTACGCTGAAATTCCCATAGTAAAATGTGAAAATTTCGAATTATTTATTTTTTCTCAAAAGGGAATCCAATACGACTACCGACAATCGATCATAGTTGCAAGTGGGAAAACGCTTGAAGAAGTGAATATTGGAAATTCAATCATATTGCAATAGAAGCGCTTTAAAATTATAAAATTTAATATACAATTACACATCTTATCTTTACATTATATTTGAATTTTGAGGCAAAAATCAATAGAATTCATTAATGAATATTTTTTTTTTCAAATAGGAGTTTATATTAATTATTGAAAGTGATAATGCATAAAGCATTATTATTTGATGCTTAAATCGAAAAAAAAATTTTTGAAATATTTCAGCGAAATAAATTTGAACACATTTAAAATACTCTAAAAGAAAGATGAATTAGCGATGAGAGAGAGAGAGAAAAAAAAATCAATGAGCACCTTGCACGTTGCGAATTCCGATGCACTTGGATCATATAGTATAGGATTTGTTGGTGGGAAATGTGGCGAGAAAAAATACGTCGTCTTTGTGTCTGTGAATGCGTTCAATTCAGCCTCCTTCTCCGATGTGAAAAACAAAAAATGCCCTAAAATAAGGAAAAAAAAAATCACGATCATTGAATAAAATAATCAATTTAAGTTTGTCTTTTTTTTTTTTTTTGCTCAGCAGTCATTGTGAGTTTTGAAAAGTCACGATCGGCTAGACGATGATCGATCTATTCAAGAATATCTCTAAAGAATTTCTATTTATTTCTATTTATTTCTATGATCGAAAAACATTTCTATTTATTATGATATCAGAGGTGAAAGTTTCAACAGTGGGAACTGAATTATCAGATAAGGATATCAGTGCAATCAAATATCAGATATCAGTGCAAAAAAAAAAAACAATTGGAAGATAAGGATAGGGGAGGGGAAGAGGAGAGCACTAACTGATCGTGCAAACATTTTGAAAAAAAAAACAATCAAAGAAAACTCCACATGGTAATCGTTGATCTTTGCAAAATATCAAAAGGGCTCTAAGTGTTGATATATTGCTAAGAATTGAAAGAGGTTGAAATTAACCTCGAGCGAAGAATTTTCAACTGTAGAACAATAGAAGCTGCCTCAAAGCATATTCTTCTCCATATGATTTAATTTACATAATTCAATTTGAATATCTCATAATTTGAATATCCATAGTTTCATATATCGTTCATAATGATTCCCTTTGTGGTATTTATTCAATCGGCAATTTATTTGAATATCTCATAATTGACTATGATCAAAAATTTTTCGAGGTAATTGTATACGCGTTGAATTTATTGCCTATTTTTAAAACGATAATGCCTCAATGAATTATTGGTTTTTGTTTCGAGTGACTTTCTGATAGCTTATCACAAGAGCGATAAATCGTTTCTCATAAGCATTATTGTAAATTAATGCTTATTTTATTGAACGTAATTTGAATAAAATGAGCATTTTCAGGTTCAACATTTACATATTTTTAAGTGCTCAATTTGCGTAAAATTAACGATAGTCTTGTTAACTATTCAACAAAACGAAATAAGTGAAAATACATATCACTAAATATAATATACCTCGCTGAATTTTATTCAATAGGTAATTTACTTGTTTAGATAGATGAAAATAGTCATAGAAAGAGTAATGGAAAGATCAGAAGTACTAGTCTATTTCGTTAGGAAGCAGATCAATTGTAGAAATCCTTAGGCTGAATGTTAAAAATTTTCGACGAAATTTGATTCATGGAATTTTTCATCACCTTAAAGTATACCAATAACTCGAAGAACAAGTGCAGTAATTTGAAAAAGGAATTGATGCGATATGCGCTTTTAGTAGTGGAATAATGCTTTCAGATTTTGATCACTTGAATCGCTCACAAAAGTCTTCTATAAGAGATTCGCTTTTTCTCTGAATGGAAAAATGTGAAATTCCAAGTTGATGGATCAGCGTGGATGATGATAGCAAAGGTGTTATCATAATGTACATTTTGCACCTTATAAGCAATAAATTTCATCTTTTTAGGCCTAATGATCTCCGAATTGAAAACATCGTACAGATAGACAGACACAGACACACACAGATATGATGTTGCAACAATGCGCCTAGCGAATACAGGTTTGCAAATCACATAAAAATGATGAATCGCTATTAAAAACGCGAAAGGAAGTATCGGCCAATAATTATGTTGAACCGCAGTGATCTTATCACATTTTGATCAATTCTTTAGGTGCTACTACACTTCAGTCACAACACTTTTTTAAATCAAAAACCTTAACCGTTATATATCTGATTACCCTCACAATAGACTTATATTACGCATAAATTTTACTTCATAAAATTTACTTACATTATACTTACATATACCTTAATCCAATTGTCCATGAAATAGAGGTTCCATATTGCTTGTCTCTTAAAGATTTATTGCCAGTATTGAAAGGAAAGAATCGCCATTTTTTGAATGATTGGAAAGATTGAAAGGAAAGGTCATTCTTTCAGGTTCGCTTCATTTGACTTATCTTCAAAATGTTTGGCCCATTTTATTTTCTTCAAAAAAAAAAAAAAAAATCCTATTGTTGGCCCTTTCTTGCAGCATTCTTTCATCACCTTAATGCTAGTTTATTTCAATAGCTAGAAACAATGTGAAAGTTGCTCGCAGCGATAGATTTTTTTTTAACCGCATTAAAAAAAAAGAGTAATCGAAGAGCGTTGCAATAAAAAATTAGGCTTATCTTCGAATAAATTGGTGTAGACCTTGATTTTTTTTTTGTTAATGAGTTTCTTAGACACTTTTCATTCGTCGTCACAAAGAAAGTGGAGCTCATCGACGACCATTTCTACCCACAGACCTTACGAAAATGGGAGCGTTTAGAGTTTTAGGTAGGGTTTTCTCGATATTGACAAGAGATCTGACGAAGCCGCCTCGAATATCAAATAGGATCTAACATTTTTGAATGTATTTTAAATGAAATGACCGACAGCACGAAAGATGGTCGAATCGAGCTGAAAAGCGGATGTAAATTTCTCCAAAATGGGATTACGTGGGATGTGCACCATGAAGGCTGAGGCGACCTGCGCAAATCAGTTGGTCGTGTCTTTCGTTGTTATGAATCGGAAAGTAGACCAACAACTCTGAGACGATGTGCGATCAACATTTTAGTTTACCAGGCTGACCCGTCGCTCGCAAAAAAAAAAAAAAAAAATGACGACTATCAAGATCAATAATGTAGACTACATCTATCAAGATCTAATCTTCAAAAGCCTTCCTATTGCATTTCATATGAAACCGACCGCTTATGCAAATTATTGATCGAATAATAACAGTGCATTTTTCGAAAAAAGTCGAATGAAAAGCACAAATTGTTTTTTTTTCCTTAATCAATATTCGATCGTTTACTGAAGAATTAATGCTGAAAACAACTCTAGGAGTTTTAGCAATTCAATTTACTTCCCTTGATGCCTAAAATGTTGTTTATATTGAAGAAAAACGAACCACTACTGTTGATATGCTCGAACGTATGATCCCTCAATGGGATATGCTTCGGTGATGCGTATTTAGTGGCCGCAGTCGCGTTTAAACACATCAACAGGTGCTCCTCGCCATCTACACGTTTACCGTTGTGTACATAATAGGTCTCGATGCTCCATCCAGGGCAGCCTACCTCTGAGAGTCCATTCCCGATTTCTTCGAATGTGCATCGACCTCCCAATGGAACGGATGCTAAACTCACTTTCATCATCAACGAGTATAAAGAAATGGAGAAGTTTGCAAGAGTGGTGGGAACGATTTGCGCTTTTGCGCCCCGCTTACCTCACCAACTATTTGCGCAAGGTAATAGTAGAAGGTGAAATGCGCAAGAAAATGCCCTCGATTTTGAATTAATCTAATCGCCTCCATAATTACTCCACAAAACATTTTTTTTTCTTCTGTGGACCCATCGAATGCAAAATTTATGCATATTTTTAGCTATGTTTAGACTTTCATAAATTCTTTTGAGTTTTATGAATCAAAGTAGAATTTAAATAATGGTCACCTTCTGCTAAACGTTGAGTTGACTGTTTAATAAAGTGAAGTTAAAGCGAATATATGGAGAAATATACGGATAAATTTGCATAGATATGGCATTAGTGCAGTTTTGAGATTTAAATTCACAAAAGCGCATAACAACTTCGTGCAGCTATTTTCTAAAGCGGAAATAAGATTTCATTTATGCCTATACATGTGGATTGATGCATTCCTCCTGTAAAGTGATCCGTTGAGTTAAGAGGTCATAAATTTTGTTGCAAAATTATCTCTCGACTGTTTTTTTCTTTAAGAGAGAGAAAAAAAGAGAGAGGTGGTGTTCATTTGAAAAAGTGATTAGAGTTGTGTGACAACGGCTCACAACGTGTGATCCATTTGAAATTGATTAGCTTTACTAATGTTCAATTCGTTTCTTCGATACGATTTCTTCGTCGACTATATAAAATGGGTACCAATTTAGTAATAAAATAATACTCAATAATATGTAAAAAGAATTTTCAGGGTCAACAAAATTTTAGTCACAATCGATAATTTACTGGAGGAATTTCAAATATTCGAGAGCAACAATTCAAATAATAAGAAATATTTCAATTATTCATCATCGAAATACCTTCCTTAGCATAAGCATTATCCTTCTAATGTAAGCAATGCGTCATTCTATTGGTTTGACAACTCTAAGAGAGGTAAATACGAGCAGATGAGTATAAATAAACATTGGCAGACATAGAAATGTTTTGATCCGTAGACTTAGATGCAATAGTAAATTTATTTCTTGTTTTATGATGCGACAAAGATGTTACGAGCTTTATAAATTCAGACCAACATTTTCCTTCCAACCGTCTGTTGCTTATTTCGATCAGAGATAGACAATGCATAACAAAAAAAAAAAAAGCAAGAAATAAAGAAAATCAGAGCAGTTACCTATAAAATGATATTCTTTTTGGTGCTGCTTTTCAAAACTAAAGAGCAATTTTTACATATGGCCTCATAAAGATGCATAATGCAGAGAAAACCACTCTAGTCGAACGATGCACAAAAAAAAACGTCTTTTTAATTCGGCATTTGAGCAAATGTTCTCGGCAAATGCTCATCACTCCTTTGTTCTCCCACGATTCTTTCGCTATTGTTAGGTGTTCGATTTAGAATAATTTATCGATGATTTCATCGCTTGTAATAGATTTCTGCATTTTCTGCATTTTGCGTTTTTTTTTTTTGCATTTCTATTCCTGATGTCATACATGGTTATATATCAATCTCGAACTGTTCGCTTTTTTCTTCAATTCGTTTCCATCTATACACAAATGAGGGACTTTCATGGAAAATATTTTTCAGTATGTTCATAGATGAAGAAATGTTTCATATGGTTGGTCTAAAACGATATATACGTTTATATTTCGCTCATCCAACCAAAAAACTATCTCATCAGCAATTATTCTTATCAGCAAATGATAAAACATGCGGAATAATGCATTTGTACCTTAACTGCATCGGCCATTCATACAAATCTTCTGCAGAAGAGCTTTTTTTATCGACCTGACAGAGGTAAAACACAACCTAAGTAACTGAAAAGCATGCAAGTTTTTTCTTTTGGTGCCTATAAGTTTTTAGCGGTTTTTTGCTATTTGGCGATTTAAGCTTCTGTAATACTTTTCGAAACTGATTGATCACCTAAACGCAAATACAAAAATCCTCTGGCTAGCTATCACTCGACTAACTTCTCAAATACAACTCCAGTGCTCTTGGAGTCGAATTTGCTCGGCAGATAGGGACACACTTATGAACAGACACGACTTTGCCACAGTGGGATTTGCAACTTGCAAATTTGCAAAGGTACATAGACAGTTGTACCCCCAGGCGGCTTATTTTTATTTGTTTTTGAGAAGAGGCCATGAAGGAAATTAACCAATATTTTCTTTAGGCTTCAACGAGTGCAACAAACGTCCAAATGAATTGGTCGGACATAATGGCTCAAATTTTGCCATGAAAATATATTAAATAATCAAGTAAAGTTGATAAAATCTGACTAAAAAAAAACTTATGCCAGGTAGATATAGATTCAAATATACTCATCAGGTAATATGCTCATTAATTGATAAGAAATTAGGTAGATGACATACTGCAATTGTGCAATTCGCTATCCTCGTCTTCACCACCTGGACAATCGATATGCATATCACATAGCTGGTCGTAATCAATGCACTTTCGATGACCAAAACGATGACACAAATATTTTCGTGATCGATTCGATTGACAAACGTTCTCATACCACACTTCTTCTAAATTCGGCTCATATAAAGTTGTTGTTGCTTAAAATTATATGCGTTTAAATTCATCTTCAAAAAAAAAATTAATAAGGCAAAAATTATTAGCATTAAGTGCAGAAGAAATTGGGCAAAATGCCAAATTTCAGGAAAAAATATTTTGGCTATTATCATTTTTCAACCGAACGATGAATAAGAGCTTTCCAAAAAGATTTTTTTTTTCAAAAACAGAGCTTCATGCATTCATATAGGCGGGAAAAAGTCGCAATACTCAACGAAGAGGTAAGTCCATCTTAATTTTATGAAATGAGAATACAAAAGTCAATTCGAATTAGCGGATATTCTATGACCAGATTGCCCCATTATTTAAATGGTAGCTATTAGATTAAATAAATCGCTGAAAATAATTTAAAGCAATATGATGCCGTTTTTTTTTTCAAGGAGGGAAGGTTCAAAACTTGCATAATGTGACGGTTAAACGAGGTGGGATGAACCACTAGCAAGGCTCTATGGTCAATGCTGGAAGCAGAAGGCACAAAATGTGAGGGAATGGAACTCGACAGATCCGCGCCGATCTTTGACCCAGTGGACGGACCATCAGATGATTAGGTGGTATCACAAGGAGATATTCGGAAAGACAATGTAGGTCGATGGTGTGAACACTTACGAGTTATCGAAAATTTCGAGTGAATTGTTAAAATGAGGTTTTATTCGAATGCGAGTGCATTAAGGCAAATAAATCGCTGAAGAAGCAAATCATATCGTTTGAATAAGTTCGTATTAAATGAACACATAAACTCGAATATTGATCAACGACCAATTTTAAATATTGGTGAGTTGTGAAATGCTCAACGCATTTTCGGAAATTTGGGAATTTTCCGGATGCATTAGAGGTCGCAAATTTCCGGAATTTAAGGGGAAATTGAACACATAGGGAAATGCTTCTATGAGAAATAGAGATTCGTGAAAATGGTTCACCGTTGACTAAATTTGTCCACATGGGGAAAACTTATGCCTCAATCATTTCATAGACACTAATGCACAACTTTAATATCAGCTTTCGACATGGATTATGGACATCAAATCCGCTTTGTTTTAGTATGCTTGATTTTCTTAATATTTCCCATCAAATAATCCACAGATTTTTCAATTTCATTAAAATCTATTCATCCAGACGATACTTTCATAGTGGATATAATGAACTAAATGGTCACTCGTTCGAAAAAATTTTCTTTGAAATGTGATAAATTCGTATTTTATAAAGAAATAAAATAAAGTAAAAGTTAAAAAGAAATATATTTTCATAAAATTATTTTCATTATTTGCTGATAGTATGTAACCCGGTCGGTCTAACATATTGAAACGCTAAAAAGTTTTATTTTTTTTTCAATTCGTTTCATATACACTTTTCATTTGTCTTAATTAGTAATTGTCATACGATCCCCCTAAAAAAAAAAATGAATGGAAAATTTTCCCAGTAAAATTCGCATTATTGAACGATGAAAATGACGTCAACTTTTTTTTTTCATCTGATAGGAGAATAATTGGAGTGCAATCATTCTCACGAACAAAGAATATTCCCCCTCAGTCAAACAAGGAAACATTTCTTTGAATTCACCGACGTCAGTTGTGACTAAACCATTGCCCTCATGCTTCATTTACAAGTGCATCATTAACATTCGAGTAAATTACGCGTTTTCCTAACAAAGTCTAATAAGTCATAGATTCTACGATCAGAAATCACATCATTTTTAAGTGGTAAAAATTGTTGCTATTTGAGAAAATAAAGAGATTATTTGCTTAATTAATTATGCATATTTGCATATTTATTATTTTTGTATTGATCTCATTTAATTAAGCATTAAATTATGCACCTAATATTTATTGGAATAAAACAACTTAGAAAATGCGTTATGCATAGAATTTTCTTTTTCAGAACTATTTCAATGAATAGCTTTTATTTAAAAGAGTCTATCAAAATTCGGCTTACATATATATATATGAACAATAAGGAAATGTGAGTATACATGCATGTGTGCATGTATAGAATCACAAAAATCATATTGCGTACCATTTTGTATGCGTAGTTTACTCTTAAACTTGAGGTAGTATATTTTTTTCCTCATTTTGCCAAAAAAATTTATGTCGAAACGAAGTAGGAACATTTATCTTAGCCGCATCGATAGTTGATCGAGGAAATTAAATATGCAAATTCATTTTCAAATTTATTTTTACCAATCGAATGATATCACAAAATTCGTAGTTAGATTGAATTAATCACGAATAATATTAGAACACAAAAAATTTCCCATCAAAAGTCTTCGAAATTTGCCAGATCCCGGAAAATACTCGACTTCTTCCGGAATTCGGTGGGCATGTGATTTTTTCGTTGCAATGGCGAATTTACTACACCACTAAGACAATCGCCGCGTTGTACAGGAAATTCGGCAGCTGTTATGTATAGACGATAGTCTCTTTGAATAATTGTTCACTACCTTAAGCTATTTTCAAATAATCTACTAAATTTGAAATGTCAACATTTTCCACATTATTTAATGCGTACAATTAAAAAGTAATTAATAATCTGTTGCGATTTGTTCAAATAACGAGATAGTTATGTTGTTTTTGATTTTTTTCAATCCATAATCTAATGAGCACACTACCATAAAACTCATGAATTTCACATAAACCTGAGAAAAGAAGAACTTTGTGGGAAGTGAACATTTTATCTACTAACGTATTGCAAGAAAAAAAGACTCGACTTTTAATATTATGTGGTAAACAACAAGGATAGATGTGTGATTATGAAACTATCATTAAAGCTTAATTCACCACTCGTTTATTGCATGAAAAATTATAAAGGACCATAAACCATATTTGTCCACTTATAGATAGGCTCAATTTCGTGTCCCTCCGATTTTTTGGCATCGGAATATCAACGCTCACTATGAACCTTTCTTGCGTTTGATATATTTACACACTTCACTTTCTTGAGTATGACAAAGAATGCTTCTATGTACTCTGAACAGTGGCGAAGTTTATCAAATTCAGAGCAAATAGAGGCATTTAATTTCTATTTGCTTTGAACCTATGAATCATCACTTAGGACTGCATGCCATTATTTATTTGTTTATTTCCTCTCATCTACGCTCCTGACATAAAGCCACCTATCTTTTGATATTTATTCAACTTGTTGTTCGCATTCATAAATACTCGGCCATTTAAGACAACTTCATAAACTCTAACCATCACATTTAAGCAGTTCGATGTTATCCACATAGCATTCGGTATTCGTACGACCAGCGGTCGGATTCTTACCGGCAGGCGAGTGGCATTCAATTCGGATTCTTGTTGGATGTGACACATGCCCAATGTGTACGCCAACTTCCTTCCATCTCCAAGTTGTTTCAATTATTACCCTTGCAAGTGGGCAAAAAATCCATCATTGTGCTTGCTGGGAAATACCTCTATGATTGTTTGATTATAAAAAAACCTCCACTACTCTTAGGCAACAACAAAAATTGCATTGATGTTTACGTGCATTAATTGCGCGGTAAATTCACCTGCTACACGACGTCTTTATATTTCAAAAAGTTGTCTTCGATAAAAGGTTGAGAGTTGAAGTTGAAGTCATGTTGTTAATAGTATTTTGGCAGCTGAACAACTTCAAAAATGCAACAAGTGGACAAGCGTAAGAAAAGAGAAGGTACGATGCGAGCATCTACAATATGACTCGCTTGATCAAGCGATCACCTTTATGAGGTGTCAATAAATAATAAAACGTGCGCAATAATGCATCCATATTTTACTGGATCCGACTAGCACGTTGCAAACCTTCTATAAAGATCCGTTCTTTGCGGCTCGACCGTTTTAACACGTATGCAAAATTTTTTTTAGGGGCTTGTAAATCGATGTAACGACTAAATTGATGTAACGACTAAAAATAATAAAGTGCATGAGGTCATTGTATCGTCTACGTTATGCTCGCTAAATTTTGCAGCTCTACCTCTTCAATCATCGCCTTATTACATAGAATTGGCTAACACACACACAGAGAGAGAGGGGAGAGAGAGAGATGAGTACACCCATACGCGCAGAAATAGAAACGCAAACGCATCTGCGCAGACACATGATCGCTGTAATGTCCATATCGTTGCATTGCAAAATTGTGAAGCGCACAAAATATCACCAATGTTAGCTTTCTTGATCTTTCTATCTGTATTGCGCAAATATTGCATTTATTCAATTGTAAATTGCAAAATTTTACGAGATACAAAATTGCAAAGAAATTGGCGAAAAATATTGCAAAGAATGTCGAATGTTTCCTCGGCAAAAATCGAGCGCATTAGGTGCTCGTTACACTTACCAAAATTATAGCCACATTGTTGTCTCCTAAATAGCTTCTTTCTTTTTTTTTCGTGGAAAATTTTCAGCTTTCGTTATGTTTATTAAAAAATTCTTCATATTTGCATTGTGATTCAAATTTCATTTTCCACTTTTTTTCTTATAATAGGATAGTATAATTTAAATTTTCATTTATTTCACTCGAGCAACTCTCATAAAACTTTCAATGAATAATTATTTCGAATCAACCAATAAATTAGCATATCTAGCAAAATTGTTCAAAGAAAAATGCATTTCTTTCATCTTTGACACCGATCTTCGATCTCCTATCCAATGCTCTAGTAGTGTAAGCAATACTTTGACGTAATTTGCATATCGCCTAAATAGAACGATGAATGATTTCACTCGAGAAGATAATTTGAAATGCATTCTCGAAGATATACTCAATATGCTATAATTCACCGATACATTACACTTCATATGTTGCCTTAAATTAAAAAATAATGAAAATATGGTAGTAAATCGTGAAAAGTTCATCCATCAGTCGTTATCGATGGAGAATAGATTTTTCATCAAAACAGATTAAGTTTAATTTCCATTTCATCGTCACTTTTCCTCAAATTCTGTTTTTAAATCAATCCAGATTTATCGGAGTGGAAAGGATGTTTAAGGGATCGTTCGCATAATTGGAGCTTTAATTTGAAAGAATTGGAGCCTTTTTTTAAAATTATAACAATGGATTCATGGGAACATCAGAAAATGCGCTACTTCAAACATTCTTTTAGTTAAGTAAAGAAGTTCTATAGAGAAGAAGAAGGAAGTATGGAAAACGAAGATTTCAATTATCAAGGTCAAACAATGTTTCTCTCAAGTTGTGCACAAAAAAAAAAGAGCCATATGTCTTTCGCGAAGAATTGAGTGATGAATGCCTCTGAGGTATGATGATGACGGTGATATGTGTGTGTGTGTGTGTGTGTGTGTGTGTGTGTGTGTATGTGTGTATGTGTGTATGCGTGTGTGTGCTATCGGCTGAATGCTTTATCGCTGTGTAAAAATGTTGTCGACAAATCACAATGAAGATTCATTTCAGATTCCATTTTTGAAATGAGTTACCCTATTCAATAATAAACAATTTTCTCGTCGATTTATTAGATCCATAATGAGCAAATTTAATCAATATCTACAGCCAATTTTCTGTTTCTTCTAAAAGTTTCTATTTGAAAGTTATATAGAAATTCATTAAGAATCGTAAATGAGAGTAACGCGTATTTAATTGAAATTGCTCAAATAAAATGGAAAAATAAATTTCACCTCAAGAATTTATGCAAATGAGAGAAATGATCGAGAGAATTTAAACGATACGATACGAATATATTGCGTTAAATAATTTATAAAATGTTTTGTTTATAAAAGTGAATATAATGCAAATAGACTAGATGATAAATTGATCATATTAAAATCTTCATATGCAAATTAGTTTAAAGCCGCGAAAAAATTAGAAGAAAATATTCAAATAATATTAATAAAAGAATTTTTTTTTACAACATAAGTAAACATAGGAAATTTCTACTTATAGCAAGAGGTTATTTACTTTTATGCAAAACAAAAGTTTTTCATTATTTTCAATTTGAAGATATGATTTATACCATATTCTATATAGAAAGACGTTTACATTTACTCAAACGCATCAAAAAAAAATTGAATGAATAGAAAAGAATAGAAACACAGAAAATATGCTTAATAATCACATTTATATGATTGCTAAGATAATATTGAATTTAGTGATTAAAAGGTAACATATCACTTGGCATTGCGTTAACGAAAACATTGAAGAAAATTTGATAGTAGTGCAGGATACATATGATAGAGATAATCACAGAGATCAGCCTATTGGAAAAGAGGATGAACAAATGATTAGGAGAGTGATCAAATTGATGGATTTAAGGAATGATTGGAAGAGAGGAAAATGGTCATTGAATGTAAAAGCTACCAGATTGGCACAGAGAGTTGCAGAATGACCAGCAAGGAGAGCGTAGATAACTTGGGCTACTCTAGCAATAAAGAGAACGATATAATAAGAGAAGCAGATAATGAAAAAGTTCATAAATAAATGAATAAATAAACGAAACCATTATGAAAAGTACTTAATTAATATTTTATAGAGAAGCATTAGAGGGAAGTAGACATGATGAATGCTCTCCAATATGTATCTGCTCTTTAGGTATGGTATTTCCGCAGATATGCAAAAGCGGCAAAAAAAAACCTACAAGTATTGCATGAGATAAAAAAATAACCTCTATAAATCTCCATCAAAGAAAAAAAAAACTCTCCCTTTAAATGTCAAATAAATTCAAATACGCTTAAATGCGAATAAATCATATAATAAATCTTATAAAGTGAGATGAAATGCTTTGAAATTATGAAGAGGATATCATTTTGTGGCAAATAATATTCGCATTAAATTTTATCATCGTATTTTTATATTTATCGAATTAGATATATTTTAATTAACTCATAAATATGCATATATAAATATACTATACGATATTGTGCTAAAATATTTTAATAAATTTTTGAAAATATAAGCAAAAATAACGAAGAAATAACCTCAGATCACAACTTAACTCATTGGTGAAAAAAATTCAAAAGAAATTCTTATATTTAGCACACGTTAATATGAGTTTTAGTGAATTTAGGTTAATATTTATGCAATCACGCATCACCTCGTAGCTAATGTTTTTAATGTGTTCGCATAAAACACTTACAAAGACGGAGTGACTGTGCAAGAAAGACTTTAGGAATCAACTGGATTAGAGAAGCATTTACTCACAGCAGATGGAAGCGATATGAAGAGACATTTATTCGTAATGAATGCTTCGCTGATTCAAATAAATAATTAAGAATAAATAAATATATAAATATATAAATATATAAATATATAAATAAATAAATAAACAAATAAATAAATAAATAAATAAATAAATAAATAAATAAATAAATAATTAAATAAATAAATAAATAAAAATACTTACGAATCGATATAGCTGTGTTGAACGTTAAAAGTAGAATGAAGTGTGGGACGTGTCCAATCACTATCATCTTCATAATCGTATGTATCGGTATAACGATCGGCTTCGTTAAGTGTACGATGTTGTGTTGTGACAACAATTGCTGCACCAGGCTCACCAAATAAACGATACATAAAACGTAATTCACACTGAAAAAAAAAATTCTAAATGATTCGAAAAAAAAACAGTTCTTATGATTTTTAATATCACAATTATTAATGACTATGAAAACACTTAGTTGGAAAAAAAACCACTCAAAGAGATTCTCAAAAAAAAAAATTTCCCATTGAGGTAAAAGAATTTAGAGCTGCAGAAAACTAAACTGCTTATATCATATATACATTATTTAGGTAAAAATTGTACCTAAAATGGTTTACTCTTAGAAAAAATTTCTTCATTAAAAATAAACAATAAAAGTGAAATAATATTTCCAGTTAAAAAAATCCTTTATTGACTAAATTATGGAAAAAAATGAAGAAAAAAAAAAGAAAACAAGTACGGCAAGAAAAAAATTCAACTCTAACTCAGCTGTATGCGTTGGAAATTTGGCACATTGCCAAAGGGGCAGATGGATCAAAATCTCTTCTCAACTCTAGCTTTACACTGAGCGTAAAATCAAATTCAACTTCCATTTGGCGTTTCAGCAACTCGCTATAATCGCCAATGATGGCCACAAAAACAATCATAAAAATCGCTATGTAACGAAGGACCTTCTAGCATACTTCAATATCACTCTCCATAAGGGAGGAAGGTGAAGGGAGGGATGTGCGGATGGAGTGAAGAGGGGGATAGAAAAGGGAAGATACACATGAAAAATATTCATTAATATAAATGAACTTTGTGCTTTTAAAAAATTTCTGAAAATTCACAATAGGTTGCTTTCATTATCTCTCTACTTTCTATCGTAAAAGTTTCCGCTTCTCAACGATTAATTTGATCATTGAAAATCAATGGCGAAAATTCATAAAATATCTCAAAAATTTTTTCAATTTCGAGATCACTTCCGGAAAAAATCGTCTCTAAATCCGGAAAAAGTGCAAAATCCGAAAATTTACGGAAAAAGTTGCAAGAGCTTCAAAAAAAAAAAAGAAAACTGATAGTGATAGAACACTTAAATGCTTAAATGTGCACTTTTTGAGGGATTTATTTTGCACTTTCTTTATTACAATCGCATAGCTTTAAAAAATTGAAAATTACATCAATAAGTACTTGATTAAAGATGAAATATTCACGCCATAAAATCAACGCTCTAATTAATCACTCAACTCTCAGTGATTCATCTCATATTGCATAAAGCACGAACACAACGACCGCACAATTTAAATTCGTCGGAAATACACAAAGATTTACAGAGTTATTAATTAATTCGCTAGTAATTCATAATTTTAGTTGATATATTTGTACATGCACCATGTAAATGTTCTTTTGATATATATCACTATATATATATATATATATATATATATATATATATATATATATATATATATATATATATATATATATATATATATATATATATATATATATATATATATATATATATATATATATATATATATAGAGAGAGAGAGAGAGGCTTAAATATGCATTCACATATGTAATGTTTGCCCATCTCCGGACGACAGCTTGTGGATATTTTGCTTTTTTTTGTTCTCGCTTTTTCGTGGATATTTGCTTTTTTTTACGATTTATCTGCTATGCCATCAATCTCTATTGCTGTTCATGTTCGCATTATTTTATGCGCTTTCCAATTTCGTAACTTTGGAACGAACAAATAAAAAATAAGTGAATAATTAAATTAATAAATAAATAAACAAATGAATAAATAAATAAACCAGTGGATAAGCATCATAGAAAAATTGCCACGATATGAATCCCTGCTTTTGGCTCATTTGGACAATCCGTTTCATGGCTTCCCAGTGAATGATGAATATGCGAAATAACGTTCTTATATTTTGTTCAATCTTATCGTTCATTCATATAAATGTTCCACAAAAAGATTCAATAGAAAATAATTCAATCGGTTTAAAACGAAGAAGAAAAAGAAAATTGTAGAAAAATATATTCAAAAGTTTTCCGCCATAAAATATCGATAAACATTTTCAAAACTGATAGAAATGAAAATTTCTACATATGAATTTTCTATATTTGATCCTTTGATAAAATTATCCGATAAGAAAATATGACATAATTCATTTATACACAACATTTACATAGAAATGATGCTACAATTATGGTTTTTTTAAATGCAAAATTGCTAGAAGGCAAAAAAAATTTGCATAACTAGTAATCTGCTTATTTGAAAAATTTTCAATGAAAAATCGATAAATTTTTCAATTGCAATAGTTGTTGAGGAAAATTTTTGTATGTTTTAATCTTAGTATTTTCTCTTCTTCGATTATATTCATAGTAACGTTTCGCAAGAAAATTTTCACCGGATTTATTCATCTATTTTTAGGGAAATTATCGTTTTATGTAAATATTAGATTATGATCTCTTTGAGGTCATTGATCGAATTAAAACAACGAAACAACCGACCTGCATTGAAAGATGTTGATAATAAGGACTAATAATCATCGCAGGTTCCTCGCGTGTCCGAGATGCATTAAAATAGGCAAAATGTGCTGAAATTATTCACCTATATAGTGCGAATCAGGTAGATAACCACTGACAGGCAACATTTTTTAGGGTATAATGCTCAAAAATGTGACTTTTTTTAGCTGATGCACCGTAGTGGTATAAAATATGAACTAATTCATTCCATAGTGGTTATAGTGTTTGAGTTTATTGCATTGAAACATCATCCAAACAGTTGTCTTCAATAGAATTTATTCAATCAAAAACCACTGATAAATTATCACTTACAAGGTTTCGACTCACGAGTACCGACGATAATTTTGAAATTACTTCGTGGATCGTGTGGAAATTTCAACGCTGGACTTTCGAAAGACCAATTGCATTCTCCCGATTCAAAATTCAATCCCGATTCAAATCCAAACCATACCTGAAAAAAAATTTTTTTTTGGCAATTAATTTCACAATATGGTTATCCGTTTTTGAAACAAATTTGACAATCTTATAAAAATATTTTAGTCGATATTCTATCATTTTTAAGTCGATAGAAATTGTTTAAGTTATTTATAATATTGTAATATTTATTTTCGTTCAAACAAATTATCAACGTAATCAATAAGAAGAGTGATTTTATATGTTGTAGAATAGTCCATGAGCATATATTTGCTTTGAATTCACTTTCAATATTTTCAACTAAAAATGGCTAAAAATTGCTGAAAAAAAAATTAGCAAAAGATATTTTATTATCTCTATAATGGGTATCAACATCATACTTTATTTCTCCTTACTAACAGTACATTTGATTACAATTAAAGGTAAAACGTGATATCGATATTTTCAAATATTCAAATACGCTAATGAAGATAATTTTCTATGGCTATTATTTAAGAGAATATTCGAATTTCAAAAAAGAAGCTAAAAGATTTCATAGAAATGATGCGATATTCAAATGATGAATGCCTCTTTGAAATATTTGACATTTGCATATTTGAGTTAGTCGATTTTTTCTGTTATAATGGCGAATGTTTTGAGAAAAAAAAATTCACCGCTTGGAAATAAGTTTTCATCGTTTAGTGAGAAATTCAAAATAATCGACAATTTTTCGCAATGAATTATTTTACAATTGAATGTCGATTTTCTTGAACTGAAGTTTAGTTGATTTTCGATATTTTTTTTAAAAACCATTATACTCTTTTTTTCGGTATTTTCTTGCATTATCTTTATCGATAATTATACAACAGTAATTTTACTAATTCATTTATTTTATTCAGAAGTAGTTCTATATTCTAAATAGTAACTGTTACCACTAATATTTGATTTATTTTCATAAATAATCATTAAATATAACTCTAAAATTAAATATTAAATTGTACTATTCAAAAAAAAGACGAGTAATAAATAGTAACTAGCATTCTCTGATATATTCAAAAAAAGATGAGTAATAAATAGTAATTAGCATTCTCTGATACTCATATATAATAATCTCTACTTTTTCTTTGAGTTCTTTAATTTTTGCGCAAAAAAAAATGTATTCATTAAATTGAAAACCTAATTGATAAATTAGACAGACAGTTCATCAAAAAAATTTCAATAGTTCCTATGATTTATTAGCGTTTTTTTTTCAAATAATTGAAAAAAAATATTCGTATAGAATTTTTTTAACTGAAAATTTGCCATTTACAACGATCACATATCGGAACGATATTTTTTCCAATACAAACAATAATATATAATATATTTACTTACCGGCGAATGCATAGCCAATTACGATGAGAATAGGCAGAATTAAATGAATCATCCCGTTTAGCGGGCAGACATATAGATGATGAGCAAATCTCAATTGAATGAGGTAAATGCTTAAATAAGCATTGAATTGAGCAAACTATACGATGTAAATATACGAGGAGAATATTATCGAATAAATCGACACATCGAATTGATCACCATTTCCGTAAATAGTGATAAACCATTGAGGAGAATTTTTATGAATGTAGAAAATACTTTCAAATAGCAAAGAGGTGAAGAGGGATTGTGATCACAAACACATAGACACACATACACACACACACACAACAATACTGCGCCCTTCAGAGAGAAAATTTGTAAAGAAGTTAGCCAAGGCTAGATTCAATTGCTCTGAGTGTATTATAGTAGAGCTAACAACTAATTGCAATATCACATAAGTTAGACGATAAAGAAATAGGAAATAGTTGATTGAATAAAGAGAGTGCTAATCATTGCTAACGCTTTCACTAGAAGAAAAGATGAAAGTATAGGCGAGAATAAGGATTGCTGAAAGTGGACAAGGCAGCAGCTGACGATTGAGCTCACTTAGTCGAGTCTTTTCATTAACAACACTAAACTGCATTTGAGGCAACTGTTGACTGCAATCGTTCGCTTCATAAACCAATGAAGCGAACGAATCTCGATAATCAATCAAATCAACTCAACAAATATTATTTAATCTTATATTTAATGAATTATTTAAATAACTCTTTTTTTTTAAATCATATGAATTTACGGTTCTTAACTTCTCTCATATCTAAATTTTTATCACTTAAGATTTTCATTAATGGAATTTCAGTCGACGATTAATTTCTTCTCTGAACAAAGTAGTTATAAGAACTTTTGTTCATCTAGTACAATAATGCTGTTATATAGAATACAAAAGAAAAATAGATTAATCTGCAAAAAAAAAAAAAAAAAACCTACTTCGACGCTGATTTAAACAAGATTGAGCTAAGAAATTCATGGTAAAGGTAAACTATACAACAAGGAAATTGATAAAGTAACATATGATAGTGATCGATGATCAAGTTGAGAAGAAAAATTCTTAAACAGGTGAGTTTTTTTTTCCTTCTTTTGTAGAAGTTTCAATTTTTCCTGAGAGAAAAAAAAATGATTTTTAAAAAAAATTCTCTCATTTTCACTATCGTATTTCTAATTTTATTTTCTTTTTCAATAGAACCAATAATGAATTTCATTCAATAATCCACTATCACATATATCAAAATGTTAGCAGGAGGAAATTTCTTAGAAATATTCTATCAACATTTATGCAATCACTGAATAACTTTAACCGATAACTCAAAGAAAATTATAAGTTTTGAAGAAAATTTTAAAAAAATATCCTTCAAATATCGCAAAAATAAATAAGAAATCAATACAAAAGGGTAAAAATTATGCAGATAAGTTTTTTTTTTCTTTTTTTTTTCTTTGATGAGAAGTTATACGTCCTGTTCTTTCTCTCATGTGTCAAAATCAACATACATTAGAAAATATGCAAATGGAATAGTACAATTATTCTCTCATCAATAACAAATAGAAAAAAAAACCGATAGATAGAGATTTTTATCATTCCGCTTATTAAAACAAATCGTTTTAAATATCGCATTAGTGTGGAAATAAAATTTTCCTAGTTTATTCGTTAAGAATATTCGCATATTGATAGAATTTATCATGGAAAATTTTTTCAACGAGAACATCTGTAAATTTTACCATCGTTAAATTTTCATAAAGTGTTGACCTAAAAGAAGAACAACAACAATACAAATATCGGAATCGTTTAGAATATTATTTGTTTACGCAACAAAAAAACGATAATATAACTAAATTAAATCTCTATCTATTATATGAAGAATTCATAGCGATAATTTTCGAATTATACATATAGAAAATAAACGATTAATCAATCTATGAATAGAAATCTAAATTATTTTATATTTCGCTAGAAAATTTTATGATAATATATAGGTAATTTTATATAATGAAAATATTTTAATATTTCATTATTTGATCGTATTAATCATCGAAGAAAAAAAAAATTTTAGTGCTGCAAAAATTTGTAAACGTTTTTTGAAACGAAACAATATTATCGACAAATCAGATATTCACATTGATTGATGATCAGTGAATTTATTGCAAATATTATGGGAAAGCATCTGCCACAACGTTGAAAATCTTCACACCACATTTCATTGAAATCATTTATGCGCTTATAAAAAATATTTTATTTTTTTTTTTTATTGGAAAATTTTTTATTTTTTTTTCAATTTTTCATATATTTTAAAATCTTTTTGTTGTTTTTTTTTGTTGATTACTTTTTATGTTGATTAAAAATTAAAATAAATAAAGATATATATATATAAATATATATATATATATATATATATATATATATATATATATATATATATATATATATATATATATATATATATATATATATATATATATATATATATATATATATATATATATATATATATATATATATATATATATATGTAAATGCGCTCAGTAGATCAGCTAACTTGATAAATTGCCAATTGACAATAAAGAAATGCTAAATAATGTGTTCATACTTGAACTGATCCAGTCATATATGCAATATGCAACGTGATTAAAGTGATCGGTTTTCCGATCAGATCGGATGGTAGATACGTTTTCAAAACGAAAATGATCCGATTTTCTAGGTAATACGTACTATTCGTTGTGATTTCGGCTTCAATGATTCTTGAGTGGAAACTTCATAGGGACAGATACATGCACTTGCATACCCATACTAACAGATAGATAGACAAGCAGACAGACAGACAGACAAACTCAATTGCATGTAGAGAAAATTTTGTCACAATGCAGCTTGGCCAATGAAAATTTGCAAAAGGGAATAGCAGCGATTGAGAAAGCATTGAAATCCGATTTATCAAGCAAGTCCGAGTTTTCGAACATCATCAGTTGCATTGAGGGCTTTTGTCAGCCGATTGCTTAGCCATTTACCTATGGAAGCGACTATTCATTCTATGTCGGTTCAAAAGAGCGATTTAAATAGGCGAAGTTATCCATCTGATCTGTGCTACAAACACTCACGAGTCCGAAAACATCTCAAGGTAGTTAGTAAACTTTGTATCATTAGAGCCATTGAACATGCGAAATAAAACCTCTGTTGATTGTTGCATAAGCGAACATAATCGAAATGTCTGGTTTAATTCTACTATCCACATAAGTGCGATTTAAAATAGCTAAACAATTTAGTGTATTATTTCAAGTTAAAGTGAACAAATGGGTCACTTCCAAAAATGAATCGAATGAATACTTTAGAATTGAAAGCAATTCTTTCTTTTTTTTCGTTTTTATATTGAATTAGCATTTTCATAAACTTTTCCATTTTTACATATTGCTCATCATATATTATTAGAAAAGAAAATCGTCGCAATTTGTTGTGTATAAAATTATGGCATTTCACTATTGCTTAACGCAATTAAATAATTATATTATTCGTGATGCATTAGCTTTCTATGGATTTTTCCTTTGAAAAAAAGTTTTATATTTAGAAAAAAAGAAGTTCAAAAATATTTTATATTCGTTAAAATAAATCTAATTGAAACGAATAAACAATAAAGAAGAATCCATTCGAAAAAAAAAAGAAAAAAGAAGAAAAATTTTCCAAATGAAAGAAAAAAATAAATAAAGAAGTAAAGAGCGGTATGTCAAGAAAACGTTGAAACAATGGCGATAACGAGATTAGCAGAAATAGTTCGCGTTCGCCAAAAAATATTACAACAAAAAAAAAACACAAAGAAATTGAATGAGATGAGGCAATACTTTAAGTGCGTTTTTCCTTAGGTTCCTTTCTTGTATTGTTGCAAACTTAAACATTTTTTTTTTCATTTGAAAGCACATAATTATCGTTATCACAATCGTTAGAATTATCGTTATCATTATCAACTAATAGTACGATTATCTATATATCCAGAATAAAAGTTATTCTCAATTTACAGTTATTTACATGAGATGCATAATTATTTCACAAATAGCCTCTTAAATATGATCGAAAATTTAAAAAATGACCTCTATTCAAAAATTTGATACATCAGATGATTGCCTTGTAAAATATTTGCATCGAATTTAACGATACAATCATTAGTGAATAATTTTCAATTCAATTTTGAAGCACATAATGACACTGAAAAATTTGATCCATATAATTCAAAGTATAAATTAGGCTTAACGAGAGTAAAAATAGGCGAAAAAAAACACATAGAAGGATGTGATATGATTGTGCATTTCTAGTATAACATAGTAGGCTTTCCGCTTATTAAATTCTACAAAACAAAGAAAAAAATTAATGAGAATGTACGAGTACAGAGAGGAATAGTTATGCCTATTTAAGGAAAAAGAAAGCAACTAGACAAGCCTGCCGAGGGTATCCAACGCAAATATGCGCTTTTCACTTCACAAGTTGTGATCAACCCATTTCGTTGATTGCAATTGAATAATGAAAACGCTAAACAGTATGTTCGCTTTTTTTTTTTTTAGCTAGAGCGCTCATACAAATCTTCTGCAAAAAATCGATTTTTCTGTGATCTAACCAGCGTTAAATGAAAAATCCATCGATGCAATATGTAAGTGACATAAAACTGTGTCTTTAAAAGTGACCACCTTCAGCGGTCAATAGATGACCACTTACAATGAAGCAATATTTGCACTAGTTCACAACGAGACTTCATCGGCATAGCATCTAGGCGATTTTTGAAATTCAAAGTTTTCGAACACCGAAATATGCAAAAATATGTGCACGCATGCATAAATGATGCGTCAAAAGTGTTTGCCTTTTTTTTTGCTCAAAATAGAGCGAATTTTTAATGACAATTTCTATAGTTGATTGGTCGCTTTGAAAAATACTTTATTGAGTATCGCTTTATAATTGCGGAATATTTTTGCAAGTTTCTGTTCCGAGTTGGATTATAAAAAGCGCATATTTCGTCTACTTCCCAAATGCGCTTTCCGATTTTTTTCGTTTCCACCTTCACGAAATTTTCCTAGAGGATTCCAATTTGTGCATGACGAGGCATAACATTCACGAAAGTGGGAAAAGGCTTAAAATAAAAAAAGCATATAATAATAACTTGGCGATGTTTTCTCAACTTACCACTAACATCTGTCAGTTCGAAACTGGTAGATTAAAAGAAGCATTCAATATTCCCTGTCAGTTGTTTGCCACCTTTAATTGCGCTAAATCCAAATAGCGAAATATGGAGGCAGTTGTCACTCCACAATCTCTTACTATATTAGAGAAATTCCACCGCTATTTATAGAAACCGGATCAGGTGTCAAAACCTTAATTGCACAGACAGCCTTTTAGAAGGGAATTGGGGTGGGGGGGGGGGGGGGTGGAAGAGAACGCAACATAGAAATGGTGGGAGGGAGGAAGTAACAAAATCGGGCATGGATGTTCTTGATGTCTGGAGGTATCGAGAGCTGTAAGAGTTGGAGTAAGGTCAGCAGACCTCGATTTTGGGAACGTTTGATCCTCTACGCCACTATTCCACCATTCGTGCATCGTCATCCAAAATCAAAAACATTTTCAATAGTAGTCAATAAAAAGAGAGCCATCTGTATATCCACAACAAAAGCATTCCATAAGATAGCATTGGAACGCAGAACGTCAATTCGTAGAAAAACATTTTCCATTGTGATGAATGCTCTAGTATAAAACTCATAAATGTTCTTTATATAGAGCATATAAACTACTCAAATTATGCAATTCTAAAATATCATATTGTAGTGATAGTAAATATTTGAGTGTTGAAATTTACTTCACTACTATAATCAGAGCAATACTCTGAAGTAAGTCTAATACTGGAAAAAAATTTTTGTACCTTCAAAAAACATTCTTTTTTTTTTCAATTTTTACCAATTATTTCCTCAAATTTCATCAAATTATTCTTGAATAGAGAACGAACGATCAAATTATAGTGAATGTCGCGTAAGTGATTTTTTTTAAAAAAATTCACTTTAATGATTAAATTATTAAGGTGGAAAAATATTTCGTACTTAAAAATTAGAAAATTCTAACTTAATGAGGAAATGAGGTAATTGCTCGACTTCCCAGTCTAGTCGACTCTATAATTTCGACTTGAGATTATAAATAATGCTTGATATTTTTAATTATATCGCCTAATAAGTTAGAATAAACTTGTTCACGAGATCATTAAAGCTAATTTGCGTGAAACCTCTATATAAATCTTACTGTTTAACGTGCAATCTTGAATTGTACTAGTGATCTTTACATATAGCCGATTCGACTATATTATATTAAACTATATCAAATATGAATTTGAACAGCTTGAAATATATGAGAATATCGAATCGAATTTTAGCAAAGTGCACAATGATGTTTGCTATTTGAAAGGATTTGAAATGATAGGCAAAAAAAAAAATCATTGCCATCGAAAGTACACACAAAACATAACAACACATCTCTTTGAGCATTAAATGAAGCCAGCTAGCAATTATGGCAAACATTTCTAACCATTTGAATTGTGATCACAAAATGTATTCCTTAGAATTGTGCTATAATCGCTCGTATTGCATTCGATATGACATCTCTCTAAATGAACAACGTTGAATAAACTGTTTTTTCATTGAAATTTGTAAAAAATTTGCTATTTTCTATTGCGAAGATGTTTGAAGTGAAGTTCCTCTCTTCAAATTTCTTTTTTCTCGATTAATCTTTCAAATATCTTTCTCATTGATATTCTTCTCTAAAAAATTATTTCAATTAGAAATAAAGTTTAACGTCTTTTCAATTTTTATTTCATATATTTAGCCTATACACATATAGCCTATATACACTTCGATCAATCGCATTTGAAATATTATCGATGTAATTCGCATCAATTTATTAGATAATAATATTCACAAAAATTTGAGGTTTACTAAAATTCATCGGTATTTGGCTAGGAATTTAAGACATGATACCTACAGATTACATATAACTGAATTTTTTTTTTGGAGGGGGCGGGTGGGGGAGGCAAACTCGGAGTAGAAATAGATCCGAAATAATGTTTTAATAATGTTTTGTTGGAAATTCAATGACAGCCTAAAATAGAAACAGTCTTTAATGACGAAAAAGACATCAAACACATCGGAAATTTGGCTTTTCCAGAGAATTCATCTTCCAGGTGATCCCCTCCCCACTTTTGATAATTGCACCAAAATATTAAGCTTTCCAGCTATCGGAAAGAAGTGGTTAGGAACTGTTTTCAGAAAGCAACCGGTTCTTTCGATGGTTTTCTGCAATTTCAATGAAACAGTGCCGGGATTTGAAGCATTTGTCTTAGTGTTGGATGATATGGGATTGAAGGTTGGTGTGGGTCGGAGGGCATATATGAATCCAAATAAAGAGACATGTATGGACCTAATCACACCTTATTCTCTAAGAACTAAGAAATAATTCACGATGCTTCATTGAACTCTTTCTAACAAATCAACGACTTCAGTTTTAGCCAAAAGGCTATTTACATGTAATTTTAGTGAAATATTCTCTAACCTGATGCGATGAAGAAGAGAGCATATGTCGCAGCAACTAAGGAATTTCTCTGCAGTTTTTTAGCATTTTCAGATCCAATAGGAAGGCGTATTTCACTGCAATTTGATAATTTAACACCCTCGTAAGAAAAAAAAAAGAACGGGAGGACTATTCTTCAATAGTGAAGATCAAACAAAAAAAAATCGCTGAAGTGGTCATAATGTTGTGAGTTTTATGGAGTATTCTTGAATCGTATCTAGATATGATGCTCATTGCTTTCCGCGTTTATGGATCCGCACAAATTCATCCCATAAACGGACATTGTGAGGATTCGTGCTTGTGCGCTATTTATTCGCTTACCTGTCTATCAGATAGTTTTAGTTCAGGAACCTCCCGAACCTAGAATTGCGAACTCTAACGGATTCTAGCAGATACAATGTGTATTGTACAAGAAATTCTCGTACTATATTCAACACTGAATCATCGACTTCGATAAAAGCAATAGATATTTCAACGTTTAAAAAATTTCACATATTTGTACCAGTCGGGTGGCAAAAAAAAGAAACTTTGGCGAATGATTTATGAATGGGACGATTGAGTCATTTGAATTATGCAAATTTTATTTTGATTATTTCCAATTTTTTGGCAAGTTCTTAAATTTGCATTACTTTCATGAGTTTGGATTAGGTTTCACTCTTCTGATATCATCTTTGCTTCTTCTTTTTAGGAGAATGCTTTAAGCAAAGCGTTTCCTGGATATGAGGACTCTAAATTTGATTCTCGAGAAGGTATTGAATGATTGATGAGAGGTATTTCACCCGTTAGGAGCAGTAATCGATCCTTCGATAAAGACACCATTTCGATGGTATGCATTCGTCTCATTGCATATTTGGTCGACATCCTTAAGTCGCATAGACTTTGAGATATCGGTAAGTACGGAGTGACCAAATTCACATTCGACTGCGATTCGAGCTTGTAGAGATGACCATTCCAATCTAGCGCTTAGATCATGCTCATCACCACAAATGAATATAAATTGATGAAGCCGTCGAGGAGAGTATATTAGATAGTTGCCACTCTGAATGAGTAATTCGGCATGATGATCTGCTTGAAATGCCATCAAATATCCGGACTAAATTATTCCATCCTCCATGAGTTGTTTTGCTTAATGCTGCTATGAGATATATTATGGAAACTTCTCAAAAGCTAACGGAAAAGCTTGCAAGTAGGATTCGCTTTTGCGGTCATCTCCTCTCACCATCACCCACTTCCATATGTAAACGGCAAAGTGGAAAACTTGGGATAACTTTTCCACGTTTTAAAAGATCTGATCGCTCATATAAATCTTCCATGAAAATTCGTTTTTTCTAGGATTCACTCGATGCGAAGTGATAATCCGAACTGTGCAAAATTCATACATTCTTTTAATTTCAAATGTTCGATGTATATTTCACAATAGATTAGTCAATTTGAATTATTATTAAAGAGATCATGCTGTGGAATTTCACGCATTACCATAGTATACTTTGAGAAATACGTTTGCAAATAAGCAAGAAAAATTTATTGCTCGAAGATTTTTCATTTTTTTTTTCAACAAAATCTCAATTCTTCCTCCAATCTATTCATGATCTCATTCATATTCTCACCGTCATTATCCATTTTTTTTTTGAAAATCGCTTGCATTATTATCAATCGGCTTATCAATATGAAAGTATTTGCACAATTCACATAACTGAATAAAAAAAAAGATGATTCGAGAGAAAGTAATAGAAAATTTTTGCAAATTTAATGAACTATTGATGAAATTTAAAAATTTTTACTCTATTCACCAGATCATATGAATTTGCTTAGAGGAAATTCTAGTGATGATCAACTGAGCAAACTTTCAATTATTTAAAAAAAAAGAAATTCTTCACAAAAAACTCTCAACATTTACCACTTTTGGAATCACTAATGTTGAATACTCGAAATGACTTTCATTCAATCGTCGTGCAAACACTGAATCAGTTGAATATGCAATCGGATTTCGAAATGACGTTAAAATAGTTGGAATTCGACTCCATATAAATGATGGTATAATAGATCCTCCTTTATCGTTCCATAAAATACTCTTGTTCATTGTTTCTTTCGCACTTATTTCAGTTATAATTAACGAATAGAAAATTGCTGATATGAAAAGCATTGCATTACCTCTAGAAATACACCTAAAAGTAAATATTTATGTATGGATGTTATGAAGAGGTGAAAACTATGTTATAAATAAATCACAGCGCTTTTACGATACATGCACAACGCCGACACAGATACATATGCGCATGCAAATATAGATATATATACAAGCATAAGAGCTACGCCGAAGTTGCACAGTGAAATATAGAAACGATTTCAGCGCTAAATGCAGTAATGTAATGGATAGATCAGCTAAACAAGAGTGAAATGATTGGAGTGACAATAGTTCATATGTAGATAGATGCAAAAAAAAAAGAGCAGAAAAGTGGCAGTGGATTCTCTGGATTCTCCACTAGGCTCAAGTTCAAACTTATGCTTAATCTTTGTAAACTGTATCACTTTTTCGAGCATCTCTTTTCTCATTTGTCCTACGATTTGGTAGAAATAAAATTCAACACTAGTTGTAAAATTTATGCAAATTTTTTTTTTGATATTTAAGATATGCGCAATTGCGTTTATGGTTGGAATTGATATGATAGGCCATTCCTTCGTTATGGATTTCCTCAAAATTCATCTCATAAAAATTTTCAAAATTCATGCGGATATATTTAATGGCCTAATTTTCCAAGTGATTGCAACTTTTGATTCGTGGACATAGGTAATATATAATATACCGTCGGATGGAAAATAGTGACCTAAGGGAGGAAGTTGAAGTTTGTGACGGTGGGTTATGCCAATGGCGAATTACGTTATTAAATAGTGAGCTCTAGGGTTAAGCGTACACTGTGAAAGAAGCCTCTTCGTGTTGAGCATTGTTATTGTGTGGTCTAAGTGTAGAACCTATAGAAGTCACCGGAAAAGGTGATTCGTCTAGTTGTAAATGAGCTCCCACTAAGTATAATCTTCTCGCTTGAAATGCAGATGTCTGACATTTAGGCTATATTCTACAACGCGGTCATCTGGGAGATAGATATCCTGGTTGCAAACCACATTTGTGAAGACACTAATCGAACAATATGTGGCAGAGCTTATTTATGAATAAAGCTTATTTGAGTTGCCCTATCGGGCACATTGCGTGAAGTACCGTTCCATATCCTAACCACTCTTACGTAGTCAGTCGAAAAATGCATCAAATTGATTGTATCTATAGCTCTTAGAATTTCATACCACCTCATGGCACTTTTCTATCCTCTGATCACGATGTTGGACGCTACATCATGTGAAATTGCGCCGCTTATATTTATCTCCATTAATTTCATTGCAGGAGTTCATTTGTAGATTTTGCAGTCACAGGTTATTCCTCTTTACAGGACAGCTACACAAAAATCCTACTTAGCTAAGGAATTCTCGTAAAATTTCAGTGAATAAGGTGGCATTAATTGCATTTGCGTGGGTATGAGCATTGATATTGCTATGAAATGCCGACATATGGCGTGGCATTATGAATTCAAATTACCTATACAATACAGGAAATTCGTCTGAAGAGAAAAAACCACATAAGTTGCATTCGTTTCGACAAATTTGTTGTTAATAAATCGCCTACGCACATATTATATAAATTTCCTCAGGCATTTTTAATTATCGTATTCTTAACTCACCATCATATAGGCATATCCAATTCAATCTGGTCTCACTAATGCTGCTTCTTTTAGAGATTAAAAAAATATTGTGAACAATATAATAAAATAAAAAGAAAATAAATTCTATGATGCTGATAAAAATTAAGCGGATATATATATATATATATATATATATATATATATATATATATATATATATATATATATATATATATATATATATATATATATATATATATATATATATATATATATATATATATATATACAGAGAGAGAGAGAGAGAATTTATCATCAATTAATTAAACTGCCTATCATTTTATTTGCACTTGTAATATATAATAAGGGACTCTAAAGTGAATTGTTCGAAAGAAATTGCTTACATACTATTTAAAAAAAAAAACGAAGATAACAATAGAGATACGAATAACATCACTGATAATGTAACGACTTTAAAAGAATATTATTAAGCAGAAATAATAATAAAATATGAATGAAATAGTTTTATGATAAAGATCGGCATAATACTATACATTATTTTAACCTCATAATTTTATGATAAATTCGAATTTATAGCTTATCAATACAGACATATCAAAATGCAAAAAAAAAAAAGAAATTTCTATTTCAACGATGAATTTCTTTAATAAAATAAATGATACGATCAAAATTAATGAATATTTGTAAATATCACCGAGAAAATATTAGAGATAAATTGAATCTGTTAATGCCTCAATGTCACTAAATGTGTAACACAACAACTAACGTTGATTGATTGCAATTAATCTTATAGCATATCGCTTTATTGCTGCTATGGAAACGTTTCTATGCTTTAAGTGAACTGTAATATAACAGCAATAAATTTCAAGCGTTGAGTCCACGTTCTATACACAATTTTGAGCTCATATCATCCTGAAATCCTTGTCATCAAAACCCTTTGACCTTATGTCATCATGAAGTCCTTGTCACCAAAATTCTTTGACCCTTCATTACTTCGAATTAGTTTATTTTTGAGTTTGGCGAGACTCCTGGATGCTATCTCATCGTCTTTCCTTTCTTACGTATGCAACCAATAAGGCAGCGAGTGTTGTCCGAGCTGTCGCGTCCCGAATCCTTGAAATATTCTCTTGTCCATGAATGAGTATCATGTTTTAGATGCTGTCTGAAGTATTCCTGATCGATAATTTCCGGATTCGCGTTAAGCCGTCGTGGGTTGTCGCAAGTAAACAAAAACCGTCTGACGCCGAGCCTAAGAGCATTCGTATCGTGTCACATGCCGCAGTACTCACTCATTGCTCGTTGTATATTTTTGGCGTTTCTCACACTTTTTGATGTGTTGATGGATTTTCCACCTGGCAACCTGAGGTTGCCAGGTGGAGCCGCTTCCCTAGATATCACAACATGAGCATTACACCGTTGCAGCGATTACGATTGTTGTTTCATCGTTGACCGTAGCCGAGGTTCATATGAAGGTGGTTATTTCATAGAAGAGTAGAAAGAGGGAGGAGCAATACTTTGGAGATAGGATAATACCCACATTAATTTACATGCAACTTAATTTGCCAAAAAAAAAACTCGGAATGAGAAGTGGAGAGGGTATGAGAGGGGGGAGGGGGTGGGGGTTGAGGTGCTTCGATTTCATATCCAGCAGAAAAGGGCGTTAGATGATTTTCAAGAGTGTAACAAATGAAAAATATCATTTAAAAAGGATCGCATCTAAGACTACTTCAATGAGAAGCAAAAAACTCTGAGGGAATAATCTTCTCTTTATAGCACATCTCGAGTTATCAAGTGAAAATGTGCCACATACAGTCTCCCTTCGAATTATTTTAGAGCACATATGCATGTTAAGTAAAAAAACTATGAAAAATCATTTGTCCATATACAAGAGCGCCAACTGAAATGCTGCATTCATTTAAATGAATGAGTAAGGACTAAGAGAAACTGGAGTTAAAAAAATAACGACAGAGTAAAAAGTAAAAAGACAAGGCATCTAATGAGGATAGCAGTAAATCATCCTTCTATCCTATAGCATGACGTAAATTATTAACGATCATTTTTGAGCTTTAATTACTGATACTTTAAAGTAATTTAGCATGCGAAATAAAATACCATTTGAAAGTTTTCGAAAATTAAACTCGGATAATATGAAGCAAAAATATTTAATTATTTCATGTACAAATGGCCACACACCAACCATCTCGAATTAATAAAAACATTCATTTCGAGCTTTGATGATCTCATCCCACATAATATCACCACAAGACGCGATCATTTTCCTTTGGACTTTAGATGGCGACCTCTTGGAATCAAACATGCAGAACGTTGGAATACCTCAATTTTCTCAGCAACGATCAGGAAGCCCTAATCCTTCCCTTTCTATGGGAATCTGGATTGCTCAACATATCGATGTATAAAATGTAATCGCTCCTACACAACGGCAGCCATGATCTGATTTCTGATCTTTCAAGGATGCCTAATGGGTTCTCGTTAGTGGAGTATGGGAGTGAATCATGGTGCACTTCTGATATGGAGCAGACGCCATAAAGTCTGGCTTTTATAGATGGAGTGAAATAATTTAAATCTGCTTGTTATCGTCGAGGAGCTTAAAACGTTTAACCGATCCACACTGTTCAGCGGCCCATACTAACAGTGTTTTATACACAGCATCAGCCTTTCATTCATCGACCAAATCCCCTTCATTTTACCATATCTTAGACATATAAGCGCATTCGCTGCTGCTTCTGTAGGCCGTTGAATGAGCATGTCGCATCGGCACTACTGAAACTTCCATTTTCCTTTGAATTATACCACTCGATATCCTTCAAACACTAAAATCCGCACTACTTCCGCGAATATTCTGCGGTATTAAATTTATAACTCAGTAATTATGCGCTATTTGCTGAGTAAATAACAATCTATCTTTTCTACTCATTTCGTTCCACCTAACATCTAGAAGGTTTTTAACGCAATATGTTGACAATAAATCCGAGGAATCCACAGAATTCTCGCCTCTATATAAAGATCCACATTTCTGTTTAGCCGCTTGCTCTTTTGCTGCTTCATTGAGCAACCAATAAATCATTTTCTGCCCTCTTTTTTTCCCGACTTACTGAGCCTCAGTTACTGCCAAGCGGAGGTAATAATCTCATAGATGACAGCGTTTAATTTCTAATTTGACAAATAATTTTCAATCCCACTGTTATCACGAAGAAATCGACTATGAGGACGTTGTCTTGGAGGATGCAAATTTGTACATCGATAACTAAAATTGTTTTGCGCACATTATGAACACTCACCAATTTGTTCGACGAAAAGAATTTGCGCTATTACGCTGAAACTTCTGGTAAAGACTCTTAGCTGAAGTAATGAATACATACTAAAGTAACAACAAAATCGACCCAAATTCTCAAAATCTCCATCAATTTTTTAGTGAGGAAAAAATTGCAAAGCGGACCAGACGAGTATGAAGGACATCCCTCGCCATTCAAACTTCTCTTCAAATCATCATTTATCTTAACGACTCCTACTCAGTAGATACTCATTTATGATATCCTCGAAAATCTCAATTTCTCCTCTGCTCAAAATTTCTCCCTTTATTTCACTTGTTGGGAATAGTTGGGAAATGTGTTCCTCCTTTTATCGTTCTTTGTATTTTTATTAACTGTTCTGTCGCAGGATTTGCAGTGAATTCTTTTCCTTTCTTGTATCTTTCTCACTTTACATAAAACGTGCACATACGCACATATCGAAAATATTTATATAATGTTTTCAATTTTTATTTGGGTAAAAGTTTCTTTTAATTGTGCATCCATAGACGACGAATCGCCAACAAAGATAGCCTAACGATTGCAACAGCAAAAAATAAACCATAATGATGTAAATATAGAACAGAATACAATGCAAAATCGACTATGAACAACAACGAAACTGATACATTCTGCTTGTCGCCTAGATCGTACAAAATCAAACAAACACCATATTCTTTAAAGCATAATTCCTATCACTCGAAAAAAAGGTTGATTATATGCGTCACAACAGGACCTTATGAGGAAAATTTTGAAGTGAAAAGTTGGAAGGAAGCCTACAGGAACAAAACCAATAGTCGATCAATTACACCCTGAAAGCATTCGAGAGCGACATGGAACGGGCACAAAAACGTTAACACTGCACTGCTTGACATAAAAAAATCCACCTCACGCCTTCCCTCACTTCATACACATAATTACTTGTTGGGCATGTTCTTGAAACCGAGTATCTGCTCCTCGCCGCACGCCGACACCACCTGACACTGCAAATTATGACCCTTATTAATGAACGAATACGCAAGAACCAAGTTAGTGATCATTAGTTCTGGATGCAGACTCATTTCCGGCAAAAAGGCGGGACCCAGAAAGAACACAATGGGTGTGTAATGGCCATGTAACTAAGACTAACGGTCAGGAAGTTGAGTGGCAGTTTGGATGGGCACGTTTAACAACTTCAAGAGAAAGAGGGCTATATATATATATATATATATATATATATATATATATATATATATATATATATATATATATATATATATAAGCCTTTTTCTCTTTCTCTTTCTGTCTGCCTCTCTCTGCATATATATATATATATATATATATATATATATATATATATATATATATATATATATATATATATATATATATATATATGCATGCAGAGAGAGGCAGACAGAAAGAGAAAGAGAAAGAGAGGTGGACGAGTAAGTATAGAGCAACTCCATTCCTTCACTGGCGTTCCCTAGCGCACAAAATTCTAGCTCTCCCCACCGCTCTCATCTTCAGGCTACATGGGAATGCTTTCTCTGCACACATGCGGGGTAATTGCCAGTCAGCCATAGAATAAGTTTCGCTGCCGACCGATCAGAACGAAGCACAGCGATTCCCAAGACCCCGGCCTCTGATAGACGAACAAGTCGCCAGCCAACATAGAAGAAACGGTCATCGCTTGGCTCAGTGAACGCTCGCATCACACTCTTCAGGCGCAAATTACCACAGCCATCATCGCCAAACATGACTTTCCAAACCATGGAAGTACCACGAGGGAGAGCAATAAGATTCCTTGCTTGAGGCCTTAAACGCATGACCAAATCTGCCCCTTCCGATAACCAGGAAAAATGTCAACAGCAACAAATTGCAACTGTTTACTAGCGCTTCCAATGAAACAAAACAAGTCCTCACTCAGGCAGCGGTAAGTGCTGGGCAAGGAATCATAGTGCACTTCGACTAAAATAGCCTTAATATGACAGCTATCCGCAAGTCGTATGTTGCTACTTGGCCAACTATCTCTAAACTCCCTTCTAAAAAGTTCCAAATATATATGTACCAATATAACGGAGAAATGAGAAAATTTCCTCAAATTCAGTCCAACCCCTCACCACCTCACCCTCACACAAGTCTCAAAGAATGATTCCTTTCGAGTGGGAAGTCTCACAAAAACTCTCAAAATGACATACAAGAATGCCATTCTCCTCCTTCTCGAAAGCCTGTTTGATCTGTTCACCGAGCTCGGCTTCCGGGAGTTTGAGGTCCTCTTTCGTCTCGCACGTGTCCAGATCCATGAGGCTCACGTATCCGTCATCGTTGATGGAAAGCAGCTGAAGAACAAAATGCTCCTGCTCGATCTATCTGCATCGATGTTTCACAACGATAAATGACTTTACAACATATGAACGAACAATAAAAAGGATCGTCGAGAAAATGTCAAACGCATCAACACAAAGACTCCACATTATCGCTTCACTGCTCTCACCCTCACAGTGCTGAATGACTTCATAGCTCATGGGAAACATGGCCGAAAGGAAAAGAAATAATGCGCCTTTTGATGCAGTTGGCGGCATATAAGGAGTGACACAACAATAATTCAACGAAACACATAATTGCCGAAATTAAAAAAAAAAGAAGGACTGTATATTAGGGTATGTGTCGTCGCTAACAACTTAATTAGCGTAAGAAGGATGGTCCTTCCCGTTACGCCAAATCTGATCCACCAAAGCTGCAATTGCTACAATAGAAAAAAGTTAGCTTCGGCAATTTGATCAATACCGGACAATCTAAAAACCGTATATTATTTCAAATGAAGCGCGAATGGAAAAGCTCTTTGAATAACGGAAACCGCTCAACGAATCGCAAAAAATAAAACTCCGCAACGGAAGCAAAAACAATGGACAACGACGCATTTCGGGGAACCTCAATAAGATGAAGAATGGAACGATAAACACACCGGCAAAGAAACGAGAATTCTCCCCTCCTCAAGCTCCCAAGAAAAACTAGCGAAGATAGCCCCCTTCAACCCTCCGATCTCAGAAAATTTCTGCCACTTCATCATTCCATCATACATGCTTACAAAAGTCGCTGTCATTTTGCTCTTCTCTTTCCTGTAGGAAGCAAATTCAAGTGAGCCGCTTTGCTCCTCCATATTCACAGCACCTAGTTAAGCACAGTCGGTATTAGCACTTCACTCTTTGAATGCAGCAATAGGGTGGTCATATATCATGTTTTATAAGCTACTGTTATTGCAGTTTTACCCAAGGAGGTTCACGAAGAGTGATGCATTTCCCAAAAATCCTTCATTTTCTCCTTCCCGTCCTAAACTGGTGGACTTCATATCGCTTTTAAACTCCCAGAACGACTCTCCGTGCACGCGAAGCGATCATCGTTCGGCTCAGTTTTCGATAGCGTCATGTCTCCCACACGTAAATCACCCGCTACCATCATCTCCAACCACTGCGATTGCTTCCTTAACAATTGCCAGTTCAAAAACACCGGACATGCACACATGCTTTCGGCTATGGACCATATATATATATATATATATAGCAATATGGGAAAATGAGAAGCGTTTACACAAATTGGAGCTGTCAGCTGCCGTACCTGGAACTCCTTGCGCTTGACAACGGGCACTTCCATGTTGTGAGTTGATGGGCAGATATCCTCAAGCTTCTTTCCAGTGAATATGTCGAGCGCCACAATATGAACCTTGGCGTGTCCGTGCTTACCCGTCTTCGAAGTGCTCATCTCCACTACCTGAATCCATAACCTCATCGGCCATACTGTCCTGCTTGCAAGTACTTTCATCTAAATATCACCTAAGATTCACTATATACTGTCGTGCCTTAACTGAGTAGTGCAAGCAAGCGCATATGCACTAATTTTATTCAAGAAAAAGCAGAGAAATGTGCCACGAGAAGTGTTTCAGAAAGTGTTAGTGGTATCCTGTAAGGGGACTAGGAGGCATATGGCAGCATAGAGTACTTCCAGCAAGTGGCTCTGAGAATATCTTTTTTTTCAGTTATCACTATTGTTTCTGTTCCGCATTTTTCTCACCCTTATTTCGAATCATTTTCTCAGCTCTGCTATTTATATAAGAAAGCTCTGACGGATAGAAAGCGTCAAAACGGTTGCCTGAGTAGTCCCCCCTGCTTCCTCATGCAGCAAATTTCGAGGAGAATGCGCATTGGCTTTTCGTATGTGTTCACCAACGACAACTTTATTTTACCTTAATAATAGAAAATATCCAGGACTTTTTGCTCATAAAATTTTCTTTATTAGGACCTAAATCGGTCGCCGAAGCGGAAAAAATTGAGCAACTGGCGGAGTCAATCCCAACTGAATATTGAAATAACTAACCGACTTATTAATGCACGAACATTCACACACAACACTAGCCAACGACGAAATTCTTCGGCTTGCAGTTGTGTAAAGTTGGTTCCCGCTTAATGGAAAGCTTGAAGGATATATAAGAATCGTTAGCGGTGACCTACTTCGTCACTTTGTCGATTAGAAGAAAAGAGTAAAGACTGCCCTCATCTACACATTTCACTAATAATTTCCTGTCGTAACCGCGTTTTAGTTATTCTCGGTTCATAACTATATTTTATTCGCTTCTTACCTTGCAAGGACGTCCTTTGATCATTACGAATTCATTCTTGCGAAGAGCCGAACATTGCTTCGGAAATGCAGCCGCTGCCCCTGCATCGCCGGAGTGGAAGTCGTGCTCATGGTCTTGCTCAGACATGCCGACGGCCCAACTTCTGCAGAAATATAAACTCGTAAAGATCGAGACAACAACCGAATATGTGCCTACTCACCGTGTCCACTCAAAAAATCTCACCACAGGTATGCGAACTTATCATACCGAAGCGGTGACACCTTACAGTCGAAGCGTCTCGTCCATTGTAACAACGTCGTAGAAGACTGTCCAGCGCTTCGCAGTATATGATGCGTCTTTAAAAACAACTGACATTGCACAATCCAGGATCATATCCCACCACATGATGGTGAAGGAACCTAATCCGGAAATTGCGAGGTAACCGCACATAAGGCGGTGGAAATTAACCAGTGCATCAGCAGGTCGCTCATACCTGCACTCATCAATCGAAACTATTTGTAAACATCTATAACTTTAAACAAACAGCAGCCTTTCTTTAAATGAAGCTATCCGTGCTGCAATAATTTCCATGAGACGTGCGGTTCGCGTTGGATGATGGACGAAAGGACATTCAGAAAGAAACCTTTCAACGCATATGTAATTGTTGCCATGGTAAGGACAAATGAAGAAGCTTTAGGAGATTCTATTGCAAATGCAAGACAGGATAGATCGGGCTGGAATGGTCGGCAGAAGAGTGGGACTACTTCTTCGATGAGATCAATGTGGAATATTTCCTTCGGAATATGATGCAACTCGGCAAAATCGGAAAACTTGTGGAAATTTTCTCTTTCAAACGCAAAGATCACCTGTAAAGTCACAGGTGTATTGACCCAGTCTTATAGGCATACCTAACGATGACGCGCGTCTAACTTTGTTGTAACGTCTTCTGCCCGCTTCCGGTCGGAAAATACCACGCGGCGTCCATATGTGCGCAGTCACGACGTCAGGTCCACCCCTTCACCTCCAAACCTCTTTTGTGAAGGAGTTTTGTGGAATACAAGGAAGCCTATAGCGCAACTTACCGGAATGGACAAAAATGCAATCCCCTTTCATTCATGATATGAGACTTCGTGGGAATCTACTGAAAATTTTCGAGAAACTTTCAAATCCTGCTGGAAGTTGGATGACTACGGGAATTTTATGAAGAACCCCATGAAGCAACTACTTATATGGATAAGGGTTTTTTCCTCGGAGGACCAGCCGACTCCATCTGAATTAGTGCAAAACCATTGTGCCAGTATGATTCTTGCCGAATTTCGATGCTACATACGCTAAGAAGTGAATTTGTGCAGTGAAAACCGAGTTTCATTATTTACTTTCGCGAAAATTCAAAATCCGCATGGAAAGTTTGTTACGAAAAGTTGTGACTTGAATTATAAATGGAAATATATTTTAAAACATCGGATCCGGAGGAAATAGTCCTTGCAAGCAAACAGTCTACTGATAAGCGTTGTCTAGATAATCCATTTCTATCATATACAGAAATTTTAATGCAAACCAACAACCTACAAAAAAAAACTTCAAAACCGGAAGTTCTCTTCTACGGTAATTTTGTGGATATTTGTCGCCCATGATGAGAAGGATTTAGACATCCTCGGCTTCATCAGCTGACAATCGAGACTTCTATTTCTTCCTCCATCAGGGAAAGACTTTTTGCTCGAGCAGAATAATTAGATTCTGATTGCTGCATTGCCGAGATACTAAGCACTATGAACGCAATGGTCCTGACTAACGGCTCTCAACGACTATCACAACATTTCAGTTTATTTCCCATGTGCTTAAAAACTTCCCCGACAAAAACGTTTTCAACACAACCGCCGAACTTATCGTCTATGCAGAACAGCTCACACGAGGAAGGAAATGCAGGTGGTCAAAATTTAGGCAGTGGCAATTGTTCTCGCGTTCGGGTACGGTAGGTGGTGAACCGTTTTGAGCTTCAGCTTGGAATATATAGCAGCTTTATCTTCAAATGAGAGCACAGCACGATGGATACCTTGCTTCTTACTATTGGATAAATAAAGGTTGTGAAATATTGGAGAGTTGAGGAGTTGAAGGGGAGGTTTGCCCTTTATTTCGCCATAGTACTCAAAGATTCCTAGGTAATGAGCCGCCTACCTAAGCTAGTCTTAAACTATCCTATACCATATCCATCCACACTTTTTTTGCGATCGGGAATATATTGGGTACAAAACAGGCAATGGAAATGAAGCCCACTTCTAGTGAATGATACCCATCGAACAGATATAAACCGGAATTTCTCTAGACAGATATAATTCCTAACCATTAAAACATATTGCAAGTTCATACTGTATATGAGATTTCATCGCATGAGGATGTGCAGAAATAATAAAGGAAATGGAATATCGTTAACGATGGGCCGTAAAGACGAACTTAGAAGGCAACGTTCGGATGAATCTGTGGTTGTTCTCTCTCTGGTGGGCCACTGCGAAGTGTTACCTCATTAGTTGTACACACCTACAACTTGGTGCTCCCTGGACTTACCTTATCAAATGACATTATACCTGCCGAGCTTGATAGTTCGATCCTACCTGTCTATGTTGTAGTGATGAACCACTCTCGTATTTGCTATCTATGACTCTTTGCAACTGCACCATACCAAGACACTTGTTCTAGGCTTTAACTATATGCTCGAATTGCATCTGGGAAATCATTGGTGTTATGTTATGTTTAAACCGTGCTCTTATTTTATGAGTAAAAGAGATCTTTGTCCGATGAGGTTGTGACCTGTTTGCCCATTACATTCATATCCTATATGGCATGTGCCTCCAATCTATTCATGGACGTCGACGTTTGTCTATTGCATTCATATTTATTGATCGTGACTTCAATCACCCCTATAACATATGTCCGACGCAATATCCATAAATTGGCCGTTGAAAGTCCCACATGATCACACTATTCTTGGGTTTCAATTGCAATGTTCACGTTGCAATTGCAATGCCTCTAGCATCTGATAATGTAACAAACTCCCAATAATGAAGCTCTTCGAAGTAAAAAAAAATCACCGTGCACCTTACAATACAGCACAGGCTAGATATGATACGTCGAATACGACAATGAGCAATCAAGATATGCTATAGAGAAACCGATTCAGCTGCAATCCTCGATTAATCATCCAATATACAACAACAAATACATCATAAAGTCATGCAACATATATAACGAGACCACAAGTCGCACCTCAAATGCATCAAACGATCATCGAAATCGAAGAACCTACCAGACTTCACGACGGATAGAAGCAATGAATGACTTGAGTCTACGATTGTCGTCTTTTATAAGGTTATGTGCAAACTGTTTACACATCAAATTTGCATATTCATTAGCGAATTTACATCGTTATGTGTGGCTATCGTACCGTATTCAAATCATTCGAACGATCTATCATCGTTGAATTGGTCGCAATTAAGGTGTATAGGAATTTGAATGAATATGCAAATAACTGCATTACCATTAACTAAATATTATGGAAAAAGCAACTATAGAAGCAAAGAATAGCGTTATTTACCTCATTAATGCAAAAATTAAGACATTGGAATATTCATTTAACAAAGAAAAAGAAGTTTAAGACGAAAAAAAAAACCAAAGAAAAAAAAATTTCTGGATATGAAATCTCATCGTCAAGCAATAGATATCGTTCATCCTTACAGCCACTTAACAACATCAAAGTATCCGTGCATCTTCTTAACACTTAGCAATCCTCATTGTTAGCAATAAGAAGGCAACACTTGTGCAAAAATATTCTTGTGCATTTCCAAGTTTAACAACGTTACAATATTTGTGTAAATATTCCTATCGAATAACCGAGTAAATTTCACTAAAATTATGACAAATTAATAAAAATTGAAAAAGGTGAGGGAGATATAAAAGCAATAAATAAGAATAAAGATATAGATTTTAAAAATGTAAGTATAATTTATATTTATAATGTATATGTATATTTATATAAATTTGAACACACATATATACATATATTCGTTACAACATGTGGTCCACTAATATTGGTCATGCAAAAAAAAATGCTTTCAACAAGTCTCATACACTTTCGTATCAACAGTATTACTGCATAATTTCATAAAAGAAAGTCATTAGGACGACATATATAGTTTTATGAGGAGGAAAAATCGGCGTTATTTGATAGTTTCATCAAACAATTCCTCTTGTTATTTCTTCACCGTTGCAGAAGTCCTCTAAAGAATACAACAGAAAAACGTCCGCGTGGATGTTTGAAGTAAATGAGGTCAAATAGCGACGATCATTTCTTGGAATAGCCAAGTTAAGGTTCAATTAATGTAAGGAAGGAGAGAGGAGAGCATGGTGAATATAGGTTACCTTGGGGATTGGAGGTGGGGGGTGGGGGAGAAGAGCGAAAGATGATATTAAAAAAAAAAAACTTCCGCTCTAATCAAAATAAGTCGCAAATTGAAAAAACCAGCAAATTGTTGTCATGCTTAACTTCTTATGTCATGCGTATTCTTACAGTGCATTTATACTTCCGTTGAGTGAATTTTTGTTTCATAAAGTGGCGCATATGTCCATATTTTCGTGATGTCCTTCAATTAATTGAAATGCATGTTTCACTGCAAAACCATCAGGTAATTCTGAAAATATTTCAGGTGTTTGCACTAAGAATGTTGAAAATTCATTGAACAAGGATGTTGCTTATTCTCCTCTCTCCTCGTTAACAGTTTATATACATCGTTGCTAACATCAAGCTCATACGACAAATATGAACACTAGATAATAAAAGCATGCAAAACAATCGAATCACTAAAACTAGACGAGAAATCAACTCGAACACAATATCAAATGACTGAAAGAGCGTTAAATCTCAACAAATGTAATTAAAAAGTATTTTTTAAAGGATTTCGTATATATTATAATAATATACCGTTGAACAAGAAAAAAGCATCGAATATTCTAATAATAACACTATTAGCAATCGATAAGAGGCTAATATAGCTCTGAGAATATCGTTATTCCAACACAATATATGGATCAAATCGAAAAACGGCTGTCAATATGACTTCAAAATTAGAAAGAAATGACTAAAAATGCATAAATATGTACAAATATATACCTACATATCGTGTCATTGAACTCACAAAATTCCTGGAAAGATTTAAAGCCGACGATATCATCAAGTTTAAATTCATAAATAAATTGAAATGATTGAATGTTCGGTATTCGATCATTAAATGTTGATATGTTTCATCACTCAGACTTATTTCTATGAAGAAACAAAGTTCACCTTTTTTTAAGACAGCTCCGAAAAATATATCATAAGTGGCAGAAATGAAGTGACGTTTTATTCTTATCAAGAACGCTCGGTGACAAGCTAAACTAGTAACCAGGGGATTAACTAAGCTAAACATCACCTACGCTCCCACTGTAAAAATCGGTCAGCGAAGTAATCAGGGGATGGAGGCAAGCAGAGTTGGGCTTAGAATTGGGATGGACAATGTCCACAACAGTTAATTTCGTGACCACTCCCAGTCGACGTCATCGATGGAATGCTTAGATATTTCTTGCTTGCTTTTTTACCCACTTAAAGCTCTAAAGGGAAATAATTCCACTAGTTTACACTTACGCTCTTCTAGTTTCCCCTTATTATCGCCCCTATTTTTTGAGCAACTGACATTTCTGTGTCAGAAGCAGATGAAATCTTCAGGCGTTTGTGAGTCGTAAGTCCTATATTAAAGCGAACCATTCCTCCCCCCCCCCTTCCCCCATAAAGAAAACCTTAGTTTTTTGAAAGACTTGAGGATGGAATCCTCTTTTGCTCCGTTTTCCGGCTAGAACAGGTTGTGTGCAACTCAACATGAAATGCAGGTATTATGCGATCATTATTACGGTGCAGGAAATAATGAAACGGGCTGTGAGTAGACCATCGAACAATTTCACGGATTATCAGTACTTCGTAAGTGAAAGTGCCATAAAAATATTAAAGAATACAATAAATCTAAAAATTCAGTAATAGCCTGGATATGAGGTCGGAAACTAAAGCAATAAGCTATATATGAGATTGAGAAGTGAAGCAACACGCTTTATATAAGCAACCGTTACCAAGCATTCGATGAGTCCTCTCAGGATGATTTGTCTCGAAACGCTTGAGAAGTCGTTGTTGAACCATCCAGTGACCTAAATTTAATTTATAAGTATTTCGCTTTCATCTTCAAGCCAAATTTCATAGAAAGTACCATGGCCGTAAGTTATTTATCGCATACTGATTTTTTTTTTGCATATATTTTATAAATATATATAACGAGATTTTTTGAATAAAAATATGAATCCACATTAATCCACAATAAAATTTTTACAACTTAAATGAATAGAAAACGAGATATTGCAGAAGTTGATTACTCAAGAATCGATGCAAAAAAAAGAGACATCTTTGGGCGCTTCAAATCAAAAGAAATAAAAAGGGACCATATCTTACCAGCCAATATATCTCTTAACATCTGAGCGCATCGAACGTCCTACTATTCATTGAAGATATATCCACAATACAAAAAAGAATATATGCAGCGTGCAAAGACAAGACATCCGTCACCCTCCCTCCTACCTCTGCATGACTTATTTTGAAATGCAAGGAATTTTCTTAGGTCAGCAAATTTTCATTACGATCCACTTTAAACTCCACAACTTCCACCATCTTGACTGATATCCATTCCACCAAAATCAGCAAGAGATGTTTGAAACGACACATTGTCTAGTTCTTTTGAATAACCAGTTACGATTCTAGGCTATAGAAGTTTCAACCACAAGTCTTCCTTAATGAACACTGATTTCTTCAATTATAAAACACACCACCCACAGCATTCGCAGTATCCCAAGAAGGACGCCTTTACCAACCGAAGAAAAAAGATAAGCAAGAAATTTTCAAAGAAGGACGCATATTTCAATCTAGGAAGTACGACAAGGAGAATACTCGAAAGAGGACGCATATCCTAACCGGAGAAAGAAGATGAGTAGGAAATTTCCCAAGAAGGACGCGTAGTCCAGCCTGAAAAGGAACACGAGGAAAAAGTTTTTCAAAAACGACGCATTTACCAATCGGAGAAGAAAGATGAGAAAATTTTCCGAGGATGATGTACATCCCAACAAGAGAGGAGGGACGAGGTGTAACTCAGCAGGACTAATGAGTTTCGAAAAAAAAGTGTTAAAACAGCGTGTCTGCCAGTACATCCTTTCTTGTTATTTCCGTTTATGCGCGAATTTATTCACAAACCTCACCGATAAAAATGTCTGGGCAGTTCACGGAGTCAGGACATGCCCTAAAGCGAGCATGCAGATCCACAATCTAGATTCTCTTAGATGTCAACAAGTAACATCAATAAAGAGATCATTTATCAATAAATGCGATCAATTGATTTGAAAATATATTAAAAATAAATATCAATAAAAAATATTGAACAACAATAATATTATTTCAGGAAAAAATCTTAATGGTACTCTAGAATGGCGTCACAAAACTCGTAGTCCTTCAAATAAAAGGTATATTTAAAATAATGATATAATGCCTCTTGAAAACAATAAGAAACCTCTAATGCGCTATAAAAAAGATCTCTACTTCCACCCAACTAAATGAGTGATGATACTGATAGCTAACCGTTTATCGAGCTTTCCCTGAACCGCATTCACATCAGAATCCGTTAGATGGTGGTCGCCGTCTTGTACGCCTTCCGACATTTTGCCCTGCATGCGAACATTTATAGGCTCACATTTATGCATCTCTAAATCTTTTGAATATAAACAGTTAATATTTCATTTCTCGCTATCTTCGCCGACCCCTCCCCTTCCCCTTCTATCCTCGATCGTTGTAATTATTGAAGTATCAATGTGAAGAATGCGAACGAGAATACGAACAAGATTTCTAAACGGAGCGTTAGCAAAATCATTCATATGGTAAATATCTTCTCCGCAAAGGTAAGACCGACGCAAGATAAAAACTCTAATATAAACGTTAGACATCCAAGATTTGTTATCATTCATTGAAGTGAAAAAGGATTTGATATAAGGATCACTTCGATAGAGGTGAATACCCAAGAAGAGGAAGAGAGAGTATATTTCGAATGGCATCTTTCAAATCGACATACGCTTATATGAATTAGACAAAGCAGTATTTCTCTTCAAACCTCGATAACATGTCTGAAATCATTTAATAGATATTCGACGTTTCTAGGTGCACTTTTTATGTAGTAATCAATAAAATAATATTCAAGCGCAAGCAATTCATCTTTCACAGGGAATCGCATTACTTGCCTAATGAAATCGCATAAATACCGATTGTTTTTACACTCAACGATTGCTGGTTATTATTTTTTTCCCATTTTCGCTATCAGTGATAGCAATTACTCTTTCGCGCAGCGGCGAATATCGCAGTGAAACGTGCATGAATTGCTCGCATTATTTGCTTTCATAAATAAACTTAGCATAAATAAGTTGTAATTCCACAATTATTGGTGGGATATTTTCTGTGAATTTTCCCATCTTCAGACTGTAATTCCACCTTATATTCAACGAGGCTTGGCGGTACTCTGGTCCTCTTACATCCATTCAGTGAACTCAGAATAACTTCTAGATCAATCAAATGGACAAGTTACTTTATCAGAATATTTCATTTCCGCTCAATAACTGATAAAGTAAGCGCCGAAAAAACCTCGTCAAGTTCAGCAAAAAGTCTACAAAACTATCGCCTTAGGGAATATGAGATCGAGCTAAGAATCAAGACCTCCGAGTCTCAATTTTTAAAACGGGTCGAACAATCAGAGTCCTCTCAAATGAAACTATTTCCTTTCTCTCTTGCAATAAACTAAAAAAAAAACCTTCTATGAGTATCTCCATGATAGAAAGATAAGTAGAAAGATAAACACAAAAACAAGTGAAACGGACTCGTTTGAAATATCAAAAATTATTCTTGTTATAAACGTAATTCCCCAATAGTCAACCTGTTCCAATCGCTTCATACCAATCACAATTTGTGGTTTTCCACCATAGCTCCTTTTTGTTGGTGAAATGAGCGGTCCCCTCCTCATCCCTGCAGTCTCATCACCATCATCTGTTGCCGAGAACTTCTTACATATGCCCCCTTCCGTGAAGATATAATACTGATAGCAAGAGAACCTCAACAAAACCTACATCGTTAGGAGCCATCGCTGCAGGTGCTCGATGGATAAAATAGCACCGCTCTCCATAACGGCAATAGCCAACAGTTTCAAAATTCACACACAGCCGCGTTCTGAAGTTCTGATGCACCTGAAATTCAATATATATATATATATATATATATATATATATATATATATATATATATATATATATATATATATATATATATATATATATATATATATATATATATATATATATATATATATATATGCCTACCGCTGAACTTCGCAATGCCTCGGTTACTGAAGATGGCAACATCTCCAGGCACTCGAAGAAAATCGCCTACTGCTTTACCATTCGCCATATTTTCTGCACGGTCCTCAATCAGTAACATATTACAAAGGTGGATGGGAATTGCAGATTTCTTCCTTCTCACTTAGCACAATACAAGAAATATCATACAGGGAAGCGGCCGTTTCAGGCACCTGTCTTGTAATTATACATTTAAAGAATTTAACAGGAAACAAACATAATCGAAAGTACCACGCCATGAAACCGAAGAAGGTGTCAATAATTTTCCTCACGTCAACTATACCTCATTCATTACGAGTATCAAAGTGCTATAACGTAAGCAATCCATCAGTCTCTCAACGCTATAAAACTATTGTTTCTGAAATAATATATGACTTTAAGAAATGCGATAAAGGAAGACATTGAACTCACGTTAAAACAGAACATGACACCTCCATCCCCACCTCTACCTTCTTTTCCAACCCCACTAACCCTTTGCGACTCGACACTCAACAAGAGTTCATGCCTCCCAAATAAGCCTCTACGACCTCAACTCATCGACGGCAACCGAACCATCCGCTCTCCTCGCTCTCTAATGAAAAAAAAATGAACATACCTGTGAAAGAGGACGGAGTTCGCCCTCACCATGCGCAAAAAGGCACCTTGCACCGCGCAAACATTTGCCAGCCATGAATAACGGACATAGCGCTGTTTTATAAGCTCTCTCTTTGCGCTTTTCTGAAATATTGAAAAAAAAAACTCACTGGCATACGAGTACTCAACATGCAGGAAGAAATTAGCAGTAAATGAAAAAACCTCCTTACTTATTACAAGATCTGAGGCGCGAAGAGGATAGAAAGAGGAGGCAACGAAGAGTGTGGCCAGGAAAATGGGGCCTCTTCGATGCGTCATGACCAGCAGCATTAACCATCGCGGCTACGCCAGCAACTATGGGAAGTTGGGAGGAAAGGGAAGGCACAAGACGAAAACATTTTCCTTCTTCAAGCACCTAGAACTTCAAAATACCACTCTTCTCATGATTTGCTGCGGCTAAGAAAAACGGAACCTGTTGGGAATGACGTAATTTTCCGGTTTCCAGACCCGGATTCCGGTTTCTAAACTTGCATCATCTTTGATATAGAACCAACGAGAGATATACACATATATACATTACGATTACCTGACGAAAATGCACTTAATTCAAGAACGGAGTCGAGATATACTTCTGCGGTATGGTATAAAGCCGATTCGTCACGAGGAAGTATTCGCAAGAAAGAAATAGATTGAAATAGGCACCATCGAATCCCAAAGAGATTAAACTTGAAGCGTGCTTCACAAATCATAATTTACAAACTGTCCTACACACCTGTATCTGGATGAAAATCCGTTGCGCCGTTTAGCGAATTACACCTACACGAAATTTTAGAAGATTGCAGACATTGATGGCTGCTTTCACCGTTCAAAGACGTGATAATTATAGCCGCCTCGACGATTCCTCCCTCAGTAACTCCCCTTAGGAGCACTCATTCTTGGAAAGCAATCACTAATGTTTTTTTGTCGGATTCGCAATCCACTTTTCCCCTCTCCTCCTCCTTTCCCAGTCGCCTGATCATTCCAAAACGTAGTCCTGGGAGCGGGTGACTGTCCGTTCAATCTACAACAACATCCGACTTTGAGCGGTGACTCCGCTCAAAGCCGAGTAGGTCAAATTGGATGTCCTACGAATCCGCACCGTTCAAGCTGCTTGTTCTCTCTATCAAAGCGCATCCCGATAAGATGTGTTTTAAAACAAATTGTTGCCCGATACATCGGCTCCTCTCATTGCAAAAAACATTTCTAGACCGAATCCCTCTCTCGTCATCGCACAAAAATGGTCCTTCAAAGCACATTACTCTGACTTACTTTTCTGGAGAACGATGCGTTCCTCGTCGGTCAACGTTGACGAATCACGAAAATGAAAGCGTTGTGCGTTATTCACTCGGTACAAAACGCTCCCATCTAATCGCATCGTATAATTCATCTTGTTGAGTTTATCCATAGTTGCCACTGCGTTCATCTACTAATAAATATTTTCGAATGAATGTACATAATGCAAAAAGATGCGTTTAAAAATCATTTCACTTAGTGACATCGATTGTCTATAAAGCGATACAAATAGTGAAATCAATTGCCCTCCGCAATTTGCAGATATACAAAATAGGCCGATCTGTACGCTTCGCATAACGATATCGGAACACCATTTAAGTGGAAGCGTAAGTCTATAGTTTTAGAAATTTAGCCATATTCATAAAACAATTCGTTGTGGGTCACTTATGGGTTAATCAAGATCTTGGTCCGGTAAAAACCAGTCTTGGCTTACGATGAAGCAAAAAATGAATCATATGGAACTATATGTGGTTTATGTGACGCGCATATGTGGGAAGCGAGGGAATGAAGAAGAAATGAAGGTGGGTTGATCGGAGTGAGAAGGAATGGGGACAGTAGATGGGGAGGAAGCGAGTGTGGAGGAAGTTGAGGAGGTGGAGAGGCTGGAGTGAGGGCAGAGGGAAGGATGGGGGAGGAGGACGTGACAATGAGTGCGCAAATGACGAGAATGCACGAGATATAGAACGAACCAAACCAATATATCCGAAAAGGTTGCGAAAATTGGCTTCAAGTCCTTTTCTAGGAGGAACGAAAGTTTTGACAAGATCGAAGATGAAAGTCGAGGAAGCGATCGGGGAAATTCAGTGAATTATTTTCAAGAGATACTTTGTCCGACTAAATTTTAAAATAAGCTATTCCATGCAAATATCCTCTTGAATATTAGTGAATGTGTCGTCAATGTTTTTACTTCCAAATTTCATTCACTTTCCGCTTGGTTTAGAACCTGCTCTCCATCATATGAAACCGCTACGAGAGATAAAAATTGCATATTAAATTGCAGGTGAGACAAGGTAGTTCTGTATTTCAAATATAACGAATTATTCAATTTCATAAAATCGCTAAGACAAATATATACCTACTGATATTTACACAAGAAGTTGCTCTAACTGGCTCATGACATAGGTGACATATCACTTCGTGGAGGTGCGGCTTTATAGTTCTTCAAGTTGTGAACTGCGGTCATTAGTTAACTTGACCTCAAAGTATGCCGCAAACTTTGGAAAAATGTGTATGAGAGATGTGTAACATACGTTTGATGATAGAGACTTGACGAGCACAAAAATGAAACGAAACGAGAGTAACTGCATCCGACGTTCCTGAGATGACGTTACAAGAAAGCGCAAAATTAATAAACGCCCTAAGCCAGATGTGACAGCTTTTCGAAATTCACTTCGATGGTCATCTAAAATAATGCCCACAAAGTTGGACAAATACCCATTACTTCGACAATCCAGCATTTCAGGTTGTGGTAAAGAGTCGGCATATTTCGCCACAATCGAACGCATAGAAGAGAGACAGAGAGAGCGCGTGCGTTATTCGCGAACGACGCAAGGTAAAAATGTTGGAAAAAATGTTGGAAAGGATGTTGTCACCGTGCTATGATACTTGGAAGTTGGTGGGTAGTCCTGGTTGAAGAGTGGGGCATTTATATCTATAACAGCTGGGAGGGAAGGGGGGGGGGCTGTATTGTGGTGGCGAGTGTACAAACGTTGACATGGTCGTAGCTGAAGTTTTCGAACGCCGGATGAGTAATGCGAGAGCTCTATGATGTTCGTATTCATTAATGGGCGCTTTTACCTTCTCCAACTAACTCGACGTCCTTATATTAAAGTGAATAATATGGAGGGCGCCTCTATAGGTGCTTGCTTCCAGGAAGGAAAAAGAAAATATTGCGGGAGGGGGGGGGGGGGGGGGAAGGCGACTTGGCTCCTCGAGTAGTTTGCTGCAGTTTTGGATTATTGCTGCAATTTTTTGTCATTGGCCTTCGCCTTAACGAGAAAGAAATTGGCCAGAATATAGTGAATATCAAATTTTATTGATTGTCGAAATATTCTTATGTGCTTATATTTGAGGCGATTCATATGAATTCAATATTCGAAGAAAACAGTCGTTTCGTTAAATCTTCTCTGCATTGTTTTTTGTAACCTTTGAATAAAAATACAGCAACTTGCTTATAGAAATCCGTGCACTCAATGCGATAGGTGATGTGTTTTATTGAATGGTACTTTGAATTTGAGTGGCTTTCAGCTTTTTACTTCAGCTTCGATTATTTCCGCATAATCATCAGTCATAGCACCGGAAGATTGGAGGATTTGTGTTTTCTCTCGTCGTAAATCGTTTCGCACGATTTTCGGCTAGGGTCATGAAGTTTCCTTACATTAGTTTCTAATGCATTGAGTCAAGAGTGAAATGAGTCAAGAACTATTGCGTTCTTCAGTTGTTTCAATCAGTGATGATGGATTTGTGAGCCTTATGGATCCGAATACATGCGACGTAAAAGAGAACCTTATAGTAACTGAAAGTGAGCGCTGGAAGAACAAATCAAAGAAGCGTTTCGCAAACGATGAGAATACCGTTCTTGTAAGTCGCTTTTTTGACTTTTTAATTGATTTCTTTGCTTCTTCTGAAATTTCTTCCTGTTTTGTTAGTTACGATATGATATGAAACGAACCAACCCTCATAATGATGAATTCGGCCGATGTTGAAGTGGAAAATAGTTGACGAATTATGCGAAGCTTACGAAAAACATCAGATCTTCCTTATCATTTTCGGCCTCGCATAGCTCTATGAAAGTTTGTTCACTTACCTCAGAAGGATGATAACACTGGTGATTTAGACGGTCGAAAAAATTATATGATGAATTCACAATATTTCTACATCTGATCGTCGTTGATAAGAAATTGCAAAGTTTTCCTGACGTTGTAATGAATGGTATTTTGAAAACAAGGATATAGTCTTATATCATCAAAGCTGGTTTTTTCTTGGCAAAAGTGATCTTCGTTTATTTTCCACATTTCATGTTTTTTTCTTCGGCAAACCTCATTGAAACGATATAGACTTTAAGCGGAAATAGATAAAAATTGTGCAAGTGAAAGGATATTGCACTCAACACAGATATATAACTATGAAACAAGCGATCTGCACATCAACAAACGAGACGCAATATGCGAATGTAGATTTGAGGTGAAACGCATTGTGCACGATTTATTACGCACGTGCGATATACTGTTACGGACTATTGCTGCATTTTCCTCTCATCAGGAGTCGTTAGAACTTATACGTTCGGCCATTGTCTAGGAATTCTATATTAACTGATGCATGCAATGATGGTCGATCATACGATCTACGAATTCTTTAAATGGTGTCTAAAGCTTGTTGTAATGAGATGATATGTAGGTAGTATTGGGGAGTGACCAGGTAGTGACCAGGAGTGACCCTGTTGCTCAATGTCGTTTACATGAACTGCAAATTGTCCTTAACGTATAGGGCTGCGCCTAGAGCGTTAAAATTAGTGAGTATTCATAAGAAAATGGTTATATGCAAGTGGCTCTTATACTCATAAGTTTGACTAATGAAAGTCATTCACCATTAAGTAACGCATGAAATATATACGCAGTTCGTAAAGTTTGGCTAAGCAATACTGCTGTGCCTTGAAGTTTACCGTTGCCATTCTACCATTCTTTATTTATTGCTGAAGTAACGTTATTTTGCGGCTGTATCTTTTTTTATTTGAATAGGCAAATTTACGGCTTTTTTTTACTCTCACTATATGGAGAACAAATTAAAGCGTTTGATTGAGATTGTTGTGGTGAATGACCGTGTTGCAACTCAATTTTGCATATATCGACTTCGGTGATATCTATTCTTCTCTGCCCCATCATATTTCGATGTTCCTATATTTCTGTGGTTGCGTAATTCAAACCCGTTAGCCATGGTGCGTGTTCGCTCAGTGATATTGGTGGTTTTCACCATCTGTGTTCAGCTGCTAATTGTTGAGTGAACTTTGCTACGTCTCGCATCATCTCTTATCTACGATCACGCAGCAGTACAACAGACCTAATGAAAAAAACATGTTTGCGTGGTGGTATGCGGGTCGTAGATGACCGGAAATGATCGCAAGTCAGGTACTATGATATTTGCTCTATCTACCGAGTGGTGATTTGCAGCGTCAAGTTGTATCGGCATGTGGCGAAGAGCAGATTCTCGACCTCAAATGTATCTCTACCAGGGATAAACACAATTTGTTCTGTTATAATTTATCTCTTTTTAATCAATACTGTTTCAATGTTATTTTATAATCAAGAGTATAATCAATTAATACTATTGATTAATTAGTCAATTATTAGTACTCATCATGAGTGTGTGTCTCATCGATTGCTTATATAATTTGTTCTACGTTAGCAGTTCTATGATTGATGAATTTATATTAACTTATAATTATATGTAGTTATATGATTATATGAATGATTGTTATTCATATTTCGTCTGTTGCGAAGAGTTTCTAACCTTTTTTTGATTTATGCGATTATTTCTTTTATTGCAAAATTGTTTAAATGAGCATAATTATATGAAGTAGATTTTTACTGCCATATTTCTATTGTACTTTTATGGGGGTAAATATATAAAGAGGGTAGCGGAGATGGATACGAGAAGGAAGCTAGGAGAGCTAAGGTCGTTCTATCGTATTGGTCGAATTTCTAGAAGGTTCTCCCTTCGTAAACGGAATGAGATTATTTTGAAGAGTTGATGAATGGGAAACTATCTAAATAGTTTTGAGATAATGTTTCGATGATTGAAGTTGTAATTATTTTCGTGGGGATTATTCGATCATATTTTATTCCAATTATTTTATTTACACATTCAAATTAAATTTTATTTGTTTTTTTTTAAATTTTATTTTTTATTCTTTTATTCTTATCTTTATTTTTTTTTCTAATGATTTCGTTTTATGAGGTAAGTTTGTTTATTGCATAAATTGATTTGTTTTGATGTTTTCTTTCATTCGTTCTTCGTTTATGAGTAAATTCACTCGAATATTGTCGCCATTTCGATGCTAGTAGCGTCCTATTTATAGATGTAAGATACACATTGCCAAATGTTATTGATTAAGTGAAATCGGAAAATCGAAGCCTTTTTTGGACCTGTACGGGAGACTGTTCCATCAAGTTGCTAGCATTTGACGCCTCAAGCAATTCAACATCTACAACCTCTTCATCTGCAACTATTTTCACTGCTCACCTAATTCGGTTTCTATTTGTTCAGAAAGATCGAAAGCAAGAGTGTAGGATGATAGTTTGAGGCAAGTTTGGGTGGAAAGGGATAGCAGGTGATTCTATTGCTCAGACCTAGAATGTATCTATGCTCTACGTTCTGTTCGAATCGTTTTAATGAATCTCAAGTGGAAATATATGAATAAATAGATAAACAAACCGTCAGCAATATATGATTTTTTTCTGTCAAGGAAGAAATATACAAAAAAAAATTTTTTTTTCTTCGTATGCTTAATTCGTTAATAGGAAATTTTTCGATCAGAAGAATGAAAATGGCAATTTTTCTCGATCCAAATAGAGTACCGAAATGAGCTTTGAGGACAATAACGTCTTCTTTCTTCGCCATGGATATTATTTTGGAAGTTATCCGTCTGTTCTATTTCATAGCATGAACCATTGGAAAAACGATTATGCTCAAATGTCAGCGATCGAAGATTTGAAAGCCATGTACTCATGCGGGAATCTACAAAAATTTTAGGGCAGATAGGAATTGCAGTGATGAAATAGGCGAGGGATAGGGGGGGGGGGGTGGGACAGAAGATCCCATTTCTTGAAAACTTTTCATTAATATAAATATGGACCACAGTATGTTTTGCATATATATGTGAAGAATTTCTTTCTTTTTATTTTAGCCTTTATTCGCTTTCATGCATATATTTTTCTATATTGAGACAATCGAGGCAATAAGATTTAGCACTTAAATCACATTTTTACAAAGTGACTTTAGGCATCATAATGGTGTATTATATGTGATCTTTCGTCGTTTGTGAAAATATGACTGGACGCGCATCAGTATATGTCCTCTTCGACAGGGCGAAAATCATCTTCTAACACCATGACTTTATTGTTGTAGTTTTTCTTGACGGGGGAGAGGGCTGAAGGATTGACGAGACGATGAGTGTGTGAGGGGAGTTGGATGAGAAGGAGAAAGGACGAACCAGGTGAAATAGGAACGTCGTCTTTCCAATGACAGCAATGACAATGGACTGTTCGAAGGATGCGTTTTTTTTTCCTCTATAGCTTTCATCACAGCTCTTAAACACTCAATTTTCGGTTATTCAGTATCGATCTCTAGAGTGATCGTAGAAAAACTGTGACATCTCCTACCTCCTCTCCCCGACAAAACTGAAATATGTCTGTGCCATTGAACACGAGTAGAATATGACAGGTCTATGAGGTAGAAAAATGACGAGCAACTTTTAACGATTTCATTCCTCTTTTTTATGTTTGCTCTTCGGAGATCGTTCCTGCATCGTTTGACTATCTTCAGTTTTTTCCTCTTTAAGGCTCTTTATTGGCTCGAGAGTGTCGTCTTCATCCGAATGTTCCTGGAAACAATCGATTAGCTGATAAAAATAATGAAATAAAACCGCTTAATAGTAATGTTCCGCAGCATATTGATGGTATTATTTGGGCGATTGCTTTGCGGTCATGACGGTTGTAATCCCTTAGGGAAATGATCTTATTGTGATGTTCTATGCGTAATAAGACGAGGCCGTAGCCATAAGCAGATTTAAGCTCTGAATTATTGCGCAGGTCAGGTCTATACCTGTAATATGCACAGCGGGTTCGGAGAGTGTACCTGCACAATGAGCTTGATGAGAATAGAGTAGTATATTTAGGATATCAGAGTCGGCTGTGCGAAATGTTTGGACCTTTTGATTGGTACCTGCCTAATATTACCTATGTGGTGATATTTACTTGCAGTATGCATTTGCATTCTTTATCAGTAACTATCATCAGCACCGTTAGATTATAATTAGTTCGCTACTTGTTGTTTTCCATCCGATGAGAACAATAAACAAACCTGATAAAATCCTTGTTCGATTTTTTCACGTTTATCTTTTTCGAGTTCAACCTCTCGACGCTTCTTTGCGGATTCGGTGGGTTCTTTTACCTCGGGATACTCGTATTCAGCCGGCTCATCTCTTTGATGGTCACGTCTCATCTCTTCTAGTTTTTCTTCTTCTTTTCTCCTTTCATCAACACTCTTGTCTTTCTCACCGTTTGTCTTCTTCTTCAATTCAGACTGTTCAATAAATTTAGATACTCTAATAGCCTGAGCAGATGAAAAGAAACTTTGGCCTCCGACAAACCTTGAGGAAGCATGACGTCATGATTTTTCCGGATGACGTCATAGGTTTCTAGGTGTTGCAATTTAATGGGTTCAAATGTTGTTAGAAACAATGCCATGATGAGTGAAAAGAATTGAAAATGGATATAAGCTCACACGGGATGACAATGAAACAAAGTAATAGACATATGGAAATAGAGTGCATTCTGAAGAGACAGTTTCAAAATGCGGTTTTTGATCATAGAGGAAAAATGACGAACAGATGTGATCTCCACAAATCAAGTATGTAATTTCGCTTATCAATTAATGAATGAGATTCCAATTCAAAAGCCGTCACATCGAAGTACATAATACTTTCACGTTATCTGTTACACCGTTGTGGTGTTTTTCAATCATTCAGTGATATCTTTTCTTATCACTTGAATTGTAATGACATTCAATTATAGCTCGGAGGTCGGAAAATCTCATTATGTTCAACAAATCTAACATTTCTGATTATTTCTATACCTGAATGATATTGAAAAATCCTCTGCACTTCAAATTTAAAAAATTTTCAGAACAATTTATTTCAGAAGGAATTCTGCAAGCAGGGCATCAGGAATAATGCTGATTCGATTGAGCCTAAATTGAAAATCACAGAAATAGATCTTTTTTTTTTGAATGCAATCACCGATTGCCGTTTTATGACTCTTTGAAGAAAATTAGATGCTATATCGTAGGCTCATTTATGACCTATAAACCTAAGGGGAAAGATTTCGTCAGTCATGCACATGGTCCAATTCCGATGAGAAGATTCGCTCGTACTATTTACAGAATGGAAACGAGAAAAGGAGCTAAATGTTACTTTTTCGCCTTCTTTTTGTCTGCCTTTATCACCGCCCGCTTTATCGTCTACTTTCTAAATGAAAAATTAATCAAGAAGTCTCCTCAGTTATACCTTAGAAACTTGTAATATTATATAGTAATATGAATAATATCACATAGCAGTAATATCTTTATATATTCACTTCATCTTACCGTTAGATAATAAATGCTACTCTTCACGAGTGTAACCTCTTTTGTGATATATGTGCTAATGTGTTTAGATCTCATAGAGTTTCCATAAACCATGAAACTTCTAAAAAGGCTATGAAAGATAAACGATTTCAATTTGTCTTTTAACTGATTAGCACATTAGAAAATATTTTACAATTATAGAGCATTACTTTGAAATAAAAATACACTCCAAGAACGTAAGAGATTTTCGCTATTTTTAATGCTGCATTCTTCGCTATATGTCAATCGCAGGTAGAAAAATTTTTCAATAAAAAAAAAAAACGAAAAATGCTGAATTAATTTAGATAGTTTCAAGAATACTTTATGAATCGGCGCATATTTACTGATACATATGATATATCAAACAAAAAAAAATCTGTTATATGTTTATTTTTTAAACGTAACGATCGTTACAAATTATGAAAGGTTGAGTGAAATTCGTGAAATTCTGTAAAACAAAAAAAAAAAATGAAGGGAAATGTTGATCCACAATAGACTGGTGCACCACCTATCAAATTCGCTCGACAGTAATTGGCCATATATTAGACTTTTAGGGTTTTTTTTTTTGCGTTTCTAATAAAGGAATTGAATATGGGAATGATTTCGTTACTCGAAGTGAGGTTAAAGATACTCTCAATAACGAATCGGATATCCTTTGCCCAAACTAAACAATTCATTCAATGATTACCGGTGCAAAGGCAGTCACATACCTTGTCTTTATGACCTCCTTTTTTGTTGCCGCCATTCTTCATTCCTCCCTTGTCCTGAACGACGGTTTATTCTTTATTTTCTTATACTCCAGTCTTCTGTGCTTTTATCAACTCAAAGACATGTTGCAACGTCACGTCTGTACGTGTGTATATGCGTTTCGATGTATATAAGTTCATATGTATGTATATCGGTGTGTCTATATACCTATCCGATAGTTTCATCTGAAGCGCCATGGAGAAACTTCGACCGGTGTGATGTGTTCCTTAGGTGAAATTCCACATGTGCACCTGTTGTAACTCATCAATCGCCAACACAGCCCATGGGCTTATAAATGCGGATAAAAAATCACTGTAGCAAGCGGTATGATAAGCAGAACCACAAAAATTCTATCATGTCACTCATATGATCTACTCTATCCAACAGTTGTTTTTTTTTTTCAATACCATGATGGAGATATTTCATGCATATTATCTGAGAGAGAACGGACAGGAAAACATTAGTGATATAAAAGAGGTTTTTGGCGAGTTTTTACTAGTTTTGGGTGAGTGAACACGTAGAAATTCGAGACACATCGACAATCCGCCATACATTTGACGAAGTTTGAAGAAATGGAATATTTACATTTAGCTGGAATGTTAGAGGAGGCATTTTTTTTTAGCGTCAGGCATACTTTTAAAAGCAAGCTTATCTTTAATTTTTTAAATAAATTTAAATTTTTTTCGTTTCGGCATGTTGCCAAATTTTGATTTGTGGTGCTGCAAGGAGAGCCACATCGTTTGCATGTCATGCCAAAAATTCACCATACGCCTATGTCTCATTGCTGTTTACGCTTTCTTGATAGTGGTCTATGCTGCCTATTCAATTCGTTTATGATTTATGCTGGGATCTCTTCCTATTCACCGTGTAAATATTTAAAATATCGCTATATTTGGAGAGGATCATTTCAACATTATCATTGCATCTCAAATTATTTGCATATTTATGAGCTATAAGAATAAAGTTGACCTTTTTCTTATCACCTTGATTTGTCTTCTGTTGACCACCTCTTCCCATCTGATGTTTGCCTTTCAAGTCTCGTGATTTCTTATCCGCCGCATCATCCTGAGATTTAGATTGTTGGCTCTATCAATGAGCGCTTTTAAATATTCATTGCAAATAGGAATAAATATAGAAAAAAAATTAATGATTGATGAGAAGAGAAATTCAAAAATATTTGAAAGCGATCTGTCTTATTGAAATAGTGAAAGCAAACCTCAATACTCGACAGATTATACTCCGCTTTTAATGAATTTTATCAATAGCATTAAATTTTTTTCATCGATTTCCTCGTTTTTATATTGCAATCTGATTGCATCAGTATATTACAAATAATAAAAGTATCGAAAAATTCAACTCAAACGTTAGCGTTCAATAAGATAACTTTTTCCGTTTGCGCAATATTAAATTACTTTCAAAAAAGATTTTGATGATTTTAGTAGTATTTTTATGTTTTGTTTCTCTTTTTTTTTCCTATTATTACAGTAAAGAAATTCGGAAATCTTTTCATAAAAAGAAAAAAAGAATTTATTTGAAGTACGTTTTTTAATGAGATAATGATAAGAAAAAAGAAAAAAAAAAAGAAACACAAAAAGAAAATTTGCTTGCGAGAAAATAGCGCAACAACCTTGATACTCTTTTCGGTTTTATTCTTTCGTTTTTTCTTAGTGCATTGTGTTAGTGACGATACGACAATCGAATGAGCAATTACGCTTAGCAACTATAAATTCGAATCGCTTTAATTAAGCAATTATGATGAAGTAAAATAAGCTAGTAACAACTGAGGAGGCATGTCCTATGAACTGATATGATAGGCATTTTTGCATTTCGCCTATCAAATCACCTAGTTTCATAAGTTGCCCACAGACAATACATTTAATTGACAGCACCTTCAATTAGCTGTAGTCGCTTTCGCAGTTGTTTGGTGATTCGGTGCGTTACGTTATATATAATAAATTTTACAAATCAAGCTTCAGTTGAAACTAATGGACAAACAGACGGATATGTACATATACGCATAGATTAATTTAGTTATGATGAGCTTTGAGAGTGCTGATTTGGAAAAGCGTTTAGAAACTGGGAAATACCTAATCAGTTCGATCAGGGAGTGTCCGATAAGCGGAGCCGAACCTCAGAGAACGCCAAGATTCTGGGATTCTGGGGTCTTATTCCGATGCAACTCTAACAGATACTGCAGCACGAGGATGCCAAAAATCATGCCTTGGAGAGCTTAACATGGGCGATGCTCTTTACAGGGACCCATATAGGCTTTCTACTATCTGGATTATCGCTTCACTTTGCAGATATTGTTTCTTTGTGCCTGCTTTGTCGAAACGAGCATTCCTTAAGCAGTACTAAAAACGCAGCAGTAGTATCGAAGTTCGTGTAGATATTCTCTCAAGGGTGGTTCCATGTATTATTTCCTTGTGTATACGGAACAGTACTGCATATGCATTCACATACTATCATATAGGTGAACGTCGAAATTTGCTTGGAAATATGTCACAATATTACAACCGAAATGGGGTCAAATATAATCATCTGCCTTTTGAAGTACCAGAATTCTATTTTCATCGAATTTGAGAGGATGATGAACAGCTCACTTTAGGGAAGTGACTGAGAAAATGTTTGCAAAATGTTTCATTTAAGCGGAGAAATTTTCCTCAGATTTGCTTAGCATATGTTTTTATTCTATAATTTAGACGTTTTTTATTATCTAAAAAGCGGAAAAACACGCCAGAAGAATTGGCGCGATATGCGTTTTGCTTTCCGTTTAACTCAGCAACCGCTTTCACAAGATTATCAGCAAATAATCAACTATGCGAAGTAATGCCGTCATATTTTGATTAGCTCAATAGGTCGCACGAATATTTCCCCGAAAAATTGTTTCGTTTTAATCTCATAAGTGCAAAATAAAAATTTGATCAGATCGGCGCAAAATTGCAAATTTTTTTCTTCTTTAAATATCTCTAGTTCCTTCAGTTATTGATGAATTAATAAAGAGTATGGTGGAGCATTTTCTGGAAAAAGAATCCTATGTATACTCGTCAAAATTTCTAAGTCTAATTTTTGGTTCCCGAGTCAAGGCTACACGACAGACAGACAGACGAAGACGTACATTTACATACTCGCATACATTAAGGTATTATTGAAGAACAAATTTACAGAAGCACTGAAAATCTGCCAGCTATTTGCGGCATCAAGCGGAAATCCATGCAATACGAATTTCACCACCTTTCACTACGATAGAATCGACGATATTTGAGGAATATTTGAGCATCTCAATGGGATTCAACCCGATGAGAATTACCGTTATTATTTCAAAAATATTCAATGCTTGCAAATTTTCAGTTATCGCTGCGAAAACATTTCTGAGATCCTTAATCATTTCAAGATTACTATTGTCGATGATATCATCCCATGAAATAATCGTGTTTAAACGTATTATTATCGGTCATTACATCTTTTTTAGGCATCTCGTTTCATCCCCCTTCTTCGCCGTCATAATTTCGCCTATGGGCATTTCTTAGTTATGAGCTTGTTCAATAGAATAAAACAAAACAACAATACTCTAAATTTCATTGAATTTTGCAGGTTTAAAGATTATATTGACGATTAGCGATGACATTTAATAAATGAGACCAAATATCGCATCCCAATTGCAATATATTGGATATTCGACAACTTGTGACTTATAAAAGATATACAAACACATTTTCCGACTGTAGGTTTCTGTCCAAATCTCCTTCCTATGCATTAGTTTTAAATTATATCATCTCTTCTATATATTAGTGTAGTCGATGGTGAAAGTACTAGTTGTATTATGATCTCTTCAATTTTTCAATATTTCTAAGGAAACTATTCGATTTTTTTAAAAATTAAAAAAAATATTACATTTCTTAGGAATATACTTCATATTTTAATAGAAGTTATCTCATCGTATTTTCTTTCACAGTGAAAGATATCGTAGGTAATTTTCCGTAAGTAAAAGATTGCTGGAGTTCATTGAATTCCATTTGCCGTGTTATGTATTTCTGTACGAATGAACGTTGAGCATTGTGAACATAGAGCAAATGGGAATAATCAATGCAAATGCTTCAAAAAAAAAACCGACTTATCCGAACTTATCTTCATATAAATATGGCAAGAAATTTCGATGAGCGTTTATTGCATAAATTAATGCGAGATTAATCTAGGCAATGATAACTGGCCAAATAGATAATCCCCAAAGAATAAAGTTTAACGTAATAGTTTTGCACTTCGATTAGCATTTACGTATATCTATTTATCTCTATTTTAGCATCATTCGAGTGAATTTGATATATTTTGCAAAGAAATGAACATCTTTATAGGCATAGATGGATACTAATACAGATATGAATATCTAAAAGCTGAACTATTCAACAATTTCATTGCGATATATCGGCAAAAATGCTTTCATTTTTATCATTCGGATATAAAAAATACTTTCGATCTAATATCACAGAAATAAATCTACTGTAATATGCGCAAATTACTTGTAATTTTAATTAACTTACCATTTTACAATATAAAAAGGTCTTATTCTTAAACACATGGTCATATATCATTGATTATTAGTCTATAAGAAATATAATGGAAAATATAGTTCAATATTACTGATACGTTTTATGTATTTTTATTAAAAAAAAGGAATTAATATTATTGCTATTCATTATTCTCTTAAAAAAATCTTTGAATTAAAATAATTCATAAAATTACCGCTAAAATAATAGAGTAAATTAATTTCAATGATAGTTCCATAGTTGGAATATATATTTCATCCATTGTTGCAAGCATTTCGATAGCAATTCAATTGCAATATTCTTCTAAAGATTATTTTATATCATCAATCATTATGGATTTATGCATAAAACAACAAAATAAGAAAGCAAAAAAAAAATTGTAAAGTTTATGAATAAAATAATTAAAAATAGGAATTTCGGCAGTAATTGAATTCTAAAAATATTTTATTGATATTTCAAGGTTATTAAAAAAAATGTTGAGGCAAAAAGTTTTAATTTCTATGCAATTATATGCGATTAATGTAGCATTTTAATAAAGCATATTCTTACAATCTTAAATTTAATTATTGTATTTGATGAGAAAATTGAAGTGCATATCGATTACGATTGTTTATTCATCGAGATTTTCTTGCCTATGGTAAGTTGAAAATTTTTATTTCTTTAGAAAATAGCCATCATCTTACATTGTTTAGAAAACTATTGACTAGGAAAACATTTTTTTGAAGGCCGTCTTTAGTTTACATCTATCCCAACTCTTGCTTCAGACACGCGTTCGCATAGATAGAGGGCGGTCAAACCTTTCTCCAGTGAAACCTTGAAATCATTGCGGTCCGCTGTACAAGTGCATGTACGATTACCATTTAAGCATTTTCTTGATACATGAGGCATCTATTTAAGCCTTAGAAATTTGTCCAGTTTATCATTTTATCATTTAGTTTATTTTATCAGAAATTATCAGATTCTAGATTATTTTATTACATATGCTTCCTAAGCATTTAACGAATACGAATTAAAGAAGTGATCATAACAACGTTGTTGATAATCGTCAACAACGTTGTTCCTATCAATCTCAATAATATTATATCAAATTTATAGTGAATGGGAAATAACATCATCAACAAACCTAAATAAAACGATTGCGACAACGAGTGAAGATAGTTGCGATGCAACCACACTCGACAACAATGTGAATAATGAAATAATTATTGATCAAATGTTCTCTTTTGAAAAAAATTTCTACGAGATGAATTTTAGCATAGACGATTTATTTTTATGGTAGAGTGTTATCGAATGTTTACACTAAACAATTTAAATCACCTTCATAGAGACAACTATTATTTCCAATGCAAAATCTGTTTTTAAGCTTATTTGCATAAAACAATGACGATAAAATTCAATATTAATACTCATCAATGCAGTATAGTTCGAGTAAGGACTCTAGGATTAATTGCTCATTCGCACTAATTTTATATGAAAGAATGGACTATAGGCTTTGATGTTTTTTATGATTTTTAAATAAAACTAATTTCGAAGTGATTTTTGAACAATTGAGAAATTTGAAAAGCTCCTGATTTCAAAGGAGATGGAGCATCACAAAAGTATTATATATTTTCCTATAAGATATGCCATCGCTAAGATGTGGTTGATCGTTGTAAAGTGTTGATCGATAAGGCGCTGTAAAGCATAAATTAGTTCTGATGAAAACATTCGAATACAAAAGACTGCGATCTTTGAAAAAATTTTCGCCGATCATACTCATATGAGGCATTCCTTTTTTTGTAAACCATTGAGTATGCACAAAGCATCTCCTTAGCTTATGTAGGTTCATCATCTAGTATGAACTCATCGCCCAGAAAAGTTAATAATGTGGAATTTCATAGTTATAACTGCGGTTGTTAAATAGACGAACTTTTTGGGGATATTCCGTGAGGAAAAACAGGAACAAAGAGAGTACCTCAGGCATCCCCCAAATATTTCTCTCCGATCGTTTTCTGGTGCTTTCTCCACATTCTCATCCTGTAGTACTCGCTTTTAATGGAGGAAAGAAATCTCTCCGAGCAGCGAAGTGACTCAATTTTATTTCTCATTTCAGAGATTTATACAAAACTGCATATCGTCTAAATTTTTTTTCTTACGGTAGCGCATATATCGTTTCATCCAATGACTATTATGGTTGTTACCTCTTGAAATGTTTTGCTGAGGTTTGCGAGGTAATATTAATGAGCATTTCGAAGGAATAAACAGAAAAACTCGAGGAAAAACGGGCTGGATTGAGATCGATTGAATTCTATCAACAGCAGAAAAAAATGCAAATTTTGTTTAATTCTTCGGGCATTTCCAGTTCCCTTCAAGAAGTTCCCCATCTTTCCGGGTATTTCTCATGTGATTCTTCCCAATTTCATGAACTGGAGATTATCGCCTGAATTCCTCATGCATTTTGAGATTAGCTGAGTTGAAAATAAGTTTCAGTTTTCGTTTCAGCCTATCAACTTTATATGATTGAGATTTTTGAATTTTATGCATAACTGCATAATTACTGCATGCGTTGCATTTTTTTTGCGCTTTTTCGCAGATCTTTTTTCAAATTGCATCATGACATTGTCGTAACTATTTTGTAACTATTGTGTATATATGTATGCGATTGTCTATCTGATAATGTCTGCTAGAGAAACATTAAAGCACGAGTTGCGAAATTTAGCACATATAATATATATTACTTACTTACAACTTATAAGATATATTAAGTCATCAATTTCGATAGAAATCATAGATAATGAAATGCGAGGATAAATATGCTATCTAAAGATCAATTGGTTTCCAGATCGTTTAAAAAAAACGAATGCTGCATATAATTATAGCAGCGATTTGATCACTCGATACGAAAACTTTTTATTTACTGCAAACTTGATAAACAAATAATTATTGATGTGAAAATTCCTCTAGTATATTTCTGCAATCATTTTTTTTTCGTCCAACAGTTATAAAATGAAAATCCCATGCAAATATTTTTAAGACTTCTAATAATCTGTGATTTTTTTTTCGGTTTTTTTTTATCAGTATGAAAGGCGATTCAAGAAAGCGTTCAATAATTTGTGTTGAATTTATCGAATTAATTTCTATATCTTGCAATTTGAGACTAAAAAATAAATATACAGATGTCTGTGTTTAATTACCCAAGTTTGAGGCGCTGAGTTTGGCGTTGTTACGCCGAAACGCGTCTGCCGTACCACGTATTAAAAACTTTACGCATTATCGTTGCACTTATGCAGAACTTACGAGACATATATAGATATATTGATAGTCCATGTTGCCACAATGAGCTGTGTATATGCAAATTTATAGCAATATATAAAAGCTATCACTTATAATGTTTGCTATCTTCAAACACAGCTTCATTTACTTTTATTTCCTCTTCTTTTTTATTGTTTAAGAGCATATACGTAGACGATCGATGAAGTTGATCGTTGCAAAAATTTGCATATGGTATACATCTAGATTTACAAGGATATGCAAAAATATTAAATGAAGCATCATGAAAATCTAGAAACGATGCCAATCAACAGGATGCAATTCCCACTCTTCACAACAATAAATTCAAAGTGTACATCTTGCATATATGATCGTTCTTTATCGTAATGCGGCTGAATTATATTTCCTTAATATTATTCTCTATCGTAGTATTTGTACCATTATAGTATAAAACTCTAACAACAATTATTACTCATAATTATGGAAGAAAAAAAAAATTACAGCCAATAGTCACATTATATTTTCGATGAAAAAAAAAAATTTAAATTTTTTTTTTGCATTAATATGCATTATAATTAACACATATAATTCTATCTTTATATTAACATAAAAATCTATGCAAAAAAATATATATTTATTATACAATTATAATAAATGAAATAATCATATTCGATCATCCCAATGATAATTCGAATTTCTATTCGATGATGGTGGGTAGAAATCTTTTTCTAAATCCACATCTGCTTGTATTAGAAATGCACCATTCATAATAGTAATTAAAGTATTCTTTATAGGTGAGTCATTATTCACCTCTAAAGTAATACCGTTTTTGAGTTTTTCATTCACTAAATTAATTAGCGCACCTTTTGTCGCATCACGTAAACCTCCTAACGAATCGACCGTCAAATCGAAGAAATCCACATCGTTTTTGTACTCAAATGATGGTATTGAAAGTGATCCTATAAATTTAAAAAAAAATTATATTTTATCCGCTCGTTTTTTTTAATTTCTTATTTTTTAAAGCTATATGTTCGATGTTATATTTACTTATTTTTTAAAATATTTTTATTATTTTTTTATATTATATTTATTTTTTTTGGACATTTTTTCTGTTCTATTTGCTTATTTCAGCGAAATTATATCAAAGTGGAAAATATTTTAGTGATGTGGAAACGACCGATCATTCTTAGAATTGATTCAAATGGATCATTCAGTTACGCAAATATTTCCGGGAAAAAAATCCACATTTTATGTGTTTGATCGATTGTATCGACGTTCACCGAAACAAGTCTATAACTTAACATTCAACTAAATATATAATAAATCGAGCACATATTAGTTCCTCAGCATTTTTAATACACAAATAGCCTAGGTTATCAAATAACTATAAACCTCGTTCTATTTCCCACTGACCACGGTCTCACCTCCCCCAACCTTACCTTCTCCATTTGAGCGAGACTGGTCACAAACTTTGACTAAATAGATGATCAGCGAGTAATTAAGACGGCAAGAATGTTGAGAAATGACTTGAAATGTTGCAAAGATAGTTATCTAGTTTTTAGCTCCACGTTAGAAAAAGCGAAATTTGATAGCGCATAGTTTGCAATATCGAATCTCTGCAGTGAATTTTTGGACTAAAATTGAGTCATTCAAAGACTAATGCCTCATAAATTGCTGATGAAAATTCGAAAATCTCAAAATTGTATGGCAAAAAATTATTGGCCTATATTTTTCCACAAATCGAACGGATTTCAGTGATTGTGGGCACGAAGAGTAGAGGTAGTTGGAGGACGTGGGGGGGGGGGGGCAGAGAAAGGAAGAAGAGAGATAGATACTATGAACGATATCTATAGGAAATAGCCAATATGTAAGCGGTTGAATTTACCGCCTTAATTTCTATGCTTGTAAGTTGAAATTAACAGTGCATATGATCGATTCTATTCAGTACAAGTATCAAAGAAATATTTGCATACGAATGCATATGTAAGAAAAGAATTGCTCTAAAACTTACCGTAGATGCGTCCATTCTGTGTCCTCACCTTGGCGACTACTGTAACCTCAAATGGTATAACGCCGACCTTCTTTGTCGTACCTTCCAAATAAAATAGCGCACGGCCTTCGAGATGTAATGTTATGGTTTCTAAATCAACTTTCTTTTCCCCAATTTGATGAATATTTCTAATTGTAATATTTGAATAAATATGGTAGATTTTATTTATTAGTCGTACTCTATTAAATTTTTGCATATATAAGACAAATATATATAATATATTTTGCATATATATTTATTAGTCATATATATTAAATTTCCTAATATCGAATGAATGTTCACTGTGATCATAAATAAGTAGTTGAACTACTGTTGGAAAAGTGTAAACAGCGCAAAGAAATACAAATGAATTTTAGGTTTATACCACTTATTCCGGTTTGCATCATTCCGGTTCATTTCTACCTATTGAGCCGGAATTATGTGCAACGGTGATATCAGTGACTCGTTTTTGTTTTCATTGCCTTTTTTTGCCCACAAGCTGTTGACGTTAACATCGTTCACTAATAAAGCGGCAATTCTCTTCATCATCGCACGCTTTTTTCATATATAAGATCGCTCGGTCCCGCCACTGGCGTAGGAATGTTCCTCCACTCTTCTGTCATCCATCTGCCATCCCTTGTCTTTTATGCCTTCTTCTCACAAGCAGCTAGATCTTATAATATTGAGCAATGACCAATGCTTACCTTGAGTGAGACGAACGCGTGGTGGTTTCGTAGTACGTACGATCATCTCGAGTTGTCTATTGGGATATTTTTCGCCTGGCTCAGGAACACTATCAGAGAGACAAACTTCATCGAGTGAACAAGACGTTCGTAACAACTTCCCAAACACTGGAGTTTGTGAACCGATCCGAAATACGAGCGCTGTAATGCTGCAACGCGAAAAGCTTTAGTAATATTTTTCAGCAATTTAGGCGATTCTTTTGTTTGTTAATTTATAGCGGTCTTTTTTCTTTTGAGGGGGGGGGGGGGAGGGGGACTTTGATATTTCTTTTATATGCCGTATGGATCTCGACAAGAAGCAATTCTTCTAACTTTCATGGGAATTATCACCTTTTCGCGTGACAAATCACCCTCAGATAGGAGTCTTTTCGACAGAAGCTACCACTTTACTTTGCTTTCTGCTGCAACTTTATAATCAATCCCTCTCACCCATTTTCCCATATTTATCCCTCTCGCAATGTTCAATTGCTTTAGATCTTATTTGAAACTCGTTATCCGGCCCTCTCTTTCGAACCTTCAATAAGCCGCTCAACAGTCCTTTCATTGGGATCCCACTCAGCAAAATCGGTTATCCTCAAGGTCTTTCTCACCAACAAAAATGATCTCTCTATCAAACTACCTTCATCTTATTTCAAGTTACTAGGATAATCGAGTACATTGTATGTCTTTGTTAGCCTTAGACAATCAGGAACTGTGCAATATGTAATCTTTTCCATCTATAACCGTAATCCATTATGGTGATCACCGATGAACCTATGATTAAAGACTTATTTAAACTACAGTGATCATATCACTATGAGAGAGGATGAATTTTCATAGAATTTAGTGATTCTTTGAAAGTAAATCTTCGGCTACAGCACTAATATCCGGAAGATTGAACCATGAATGAATAGACGCAATGACGAATATTGGAACATAAACAATAGGTTTGCTGCTCTCTTAATAAATGCTGCTTTTGACAATTATACTAGAGAATTTTTTTCTTCATTCCCAATTATATTAATGAGCTCAGGTTGATAAATATTAATTTTAGACTATTCAATTGGCGACAGCAAGAAAAAAAACATCAAATATTTTTTTCAAATATAAAGAAAAATATAGTTACATACTTATGTGCTTTCAGAAGTAGCGTATTTATGGTATATTCAGAGAATAATAATTCGAGCATTTTCCCATTCGATGGTGATACAAATTTAAGACTCGATGGACGTGTATATGGATTCTGCAATAATTATTGCAATAGGATTGATCCATTGAACGAAAAAAAAAAAAAGATATTAAATTCTCATCATATAATATGAAATCTTTGTAATTTGAAGTTCATACACTCTCATATGCAAATTTAGCGTTTTTTTTTTTATTAATTTGTTGATTCTTCAAATAAACGAATTATTTTCTAAACAAAATGAGAAAATATTGATAGAATTTACTGATAATATTAATAAAAAATTTTATTAATCTAATAAATTTAGCAATGAATATTAAAAAAAAAAAAAAACTGGCAAAATGAATAAAAACCTTTATGAATGTACCATCTCGTAAGAAGACATCACCATTAACACCAATAAAAAATTTATCATATGTAGCGCTTGTATCGAGAACATCTAACGAAATCATCAACGATGATAATTTCTCCTATAATCATATGAAATTATCACTGAAAAAAAAAAACATTGCCATATTTTTTGATCCGCTAATAAGATATTAATGAAAAAATTTTAGCACATTTTATTTATATTATTCTTTTTATCTCATCTTTTGGATTGTCTATTGATTAAAAAACAAAGAATATGAATCCAATTCATTCAAAATAATCACCGAAAAATTTCAATGAGCTGAAAAAAAAATTTTTTTTTTGCAATATAAAATTTTGCAAAACACTAAAATAGCGTAAAGTTCCACCGATCTTTCCACTCCTCTCCCTCCCCTCCCCTCCCCCCCCTCCTCTCCCTCCCTCCTTCCTATATTACATCCTCCTGAGCACCAAAGTCGTTTTTTTTTTTGAGAACAAAAGTTAATATACAACTAACAAATAAATATGTCATCTATCGATGGTCTTTTCTTATTATTATCCTTATTTTTTGGTTTGATATTCACAGAAAAGAAATCAGCAAACATTACTGGGAGTAGTAGAGTAATTGAAGTAATACAATAAATCTTAAGCAATAAGCGCAAATAATGCTTACCACATTGAAAGTGGTTCCAAATGGCAACGTTGCCAAATGTGAGGAGGAAATCGGAACTTTCGTCGGAATTGTAACTGTTGCCGAATGCACATTTGGCACCGAGTGGGCACGCACAATATTCGGGACGTATCGACCACGACGATTTTCATATTGACGTTGGACTAGATCTAGAGAAGAGGAACGCTGAGCCTGATATCTTGATATTGTCATTTTTTGTCCTAATATAATAAAATATAATAAAAGTATAGGTTTTTTGTTCTATTTTTAATAAACAATATTTTTTTTGTCTTTTTGTCCTAAATATAATAAAGTAATAAAGTATTTTTTGTCCTAATATAATAATATAATATAATAAAAGTATAGGTCGAGATTAGTAGATATATATATCGAAATTTTCTACACTATGATAAATTTCCTATGCATTTATCTGCTATCATTTGATTAAAAAGATAATTTGGAAAATAATCATCGCATCATGATATTATTAGGTGACTCATATGACCAATTATAATATTGCTAGCCGTTTTGCATATTATTGCAAATATTGCATGAAAAATTTACCACGTGTCCTACCGGAGCGAGTTATTGCTGCAGCTCGAATACGTCGTCGTGGGGTTTCACTTTTCTTAAATGACAATTCATAAATAGTTGAGTATTTTTTTTTTTTGAAAAGATTTCTATCGTAATAAAAAATTAAACCTCTCATGAATAAATTATAAATGTTGTTGGAAAATATTTTCATTTTACAACACGGTTATATTAAAAAATTAATGAAGAGGTATGCCGAAAAGAAGTTAGCACGATATGTGCATTTCTTTTATCCCATTCATTAGTTGATCATTTTCATTAGTTGCCAATATGATGAATAAAATATGCAAAAATAATCGTTTCATATTTGATATAGTATGATCGGCGTCTATAAATGTGTAAAAGATTTTTTCTTCTACAGCACATATAATCTCAAATGAAATTCAAATCGTTGCGAAATGTGTGCAAGTTAATTATCAATTTTTGATTGTTTTTATTTTTTAGTTATTTACGATTTTTTTTTTTTTTGGTTATTTTTGGTGTTTTTTTTTGGATTATGTTTACTTCCTCTCTATATTAATGAATTATTTTTCTCAAATGTATGCAATTTGAAATTCCAATCGATGCGAAATGTTCGGAATTTCATTGATCTCAGTAAATATCACCTATTCTATATCTTATAAAATCAATTTCTTAATTATAATTTCAGCGCTTGTCGAGTTGAAATTGTCGGATAGACGAAATATCCACATAAATATACGCAATAAATGATATCTACTATAACGCAGATTCATCAAAATAGGTTCGCATAGCAAATTCGCACAAGAAGATAACAACGAATCATCGTTGGAAAATTTTTGTGAGTGGCCAATCAAATAAAAATTTATGAGCATTAATCTGCATAATTAATTATTTAACGATAATTTATGAAGTTGAACGTTTAGTTCGGTTGACATAGAAGCGCACATTGTGATAGATAACATCTCGGGAATACTTCACCACGTGCTTATCAAGAAATTCAATTGTAATTTTCAAATTCGATAATTTTAGATTGTAATTTTTCGAAGAAGTAAATTTACGTTCGATGATTGTTTGTAACTTTTTTTTAAACGCTTCAGCTGGCTTGAGTGAAAAGCTATCAAGAGATATGCTTGCATTTTAACGCAAAATACCCATACATTCCAGCTTAAATAGGAGTCTCTGTTGATGCTACTTTATGTTATTTTATAAAACAGCATATGAAGTATCCTTCAAAACTTTAATAATAAATCAAATGGAAATTATTGGAAAGAAATTATTTGTAATGGTTATTACATGCGATTTATAGGTAACACTCGAATGAGTATGACGAATGAATACCTGGAAAAGTCGAAGAATGTCACTAACGGATACAACGCTCGGAATTTTCGCGAGACGCGTATTGAATTCTCCCTCGACGATATCTTGAACGTTACCGCATACTGTCCTTTGCAATACATCCTCGGCTTTCTCATTCATTTGAGTCTTAATTCAAATATATCCACCAACTGTGCTCAACAATCGTGATGCTCATCATTAATTATTGTACCTTTGTGGGTTATTATTGATCGATTACCCATAGATGTATGAAGTGCACCTAAGGTCATCGTTCGAACTACAAAGAACGCTTAGTGCATGGTGGAGATCTTTCGCTCTGCGAAATATGACCGATGAATTGAGCGATTTTATTCAGTGCATGTGACTGGAAAAAAAAAGACATTACAAATTTAAGAGGCGATAAATTAAATAATCATTTTTGAATAACGATCAACGAGAGACTAGAAATTTTTCAAACAAAAAATCCTTTTCATTTTTTTTTGCATTATAAAAATTCTTCAAAAAAGAATACAAAAATTAAAAAAATATATAAATTTGCATAAAATCATATATATATATATATAAAATTATATATAAATCATAAATATATATATATAAATTTGCATAAAATCATATATAAGAATTCAATCGTCGAAATGAGATTAGTCTATTTCGTTAATTTATTGCTGAAAAAAAAGGTTTCATTTTGAAATTAAATTCTATAAATGCTAAATTATGTGCTTTCCTATTCGAAACGTTTCGTTTCAATTAGTAATATTCGATTTCTCAAAGAAATCAGCGCTCATATTTCCATGAAACTTCCTCAACTTTTAGGAGTTGGAAAAAAGGAAAATCATAGCAATTTAATGGATCGTTCCACAAACTCGTTAAAAATTAGCATACTTGTAATCTTTTTTTAAATGTTATTAAATGCAAAAATCCTCACCATATAGGACTATCGAACTCATTGCTTGTCTAGTTGAAATTCATAAATTCTTATTAGATGATCATTCTAGTTATTGGGGAGGAAAAAAATTTTTTTAAAGAGTTGCATTAAATATAACGATTGCATTAAAACATAACGATTGCGTAAAAATGAGCTTAATATACCCATAGATTTTATGATATAAGTATCAATAGCGCACAGATCCGTTCGGGTTTGAATGGAAAATGTAATCCTCAACAAAACTAAAATACAACAAAAAAAAAAAAATTCATCGATTAAGAACTGGTTGTTGCACACAAAACAGCGTTGTTTGTCATGAATTACAGCTAAAAACACTCAATTGCGCTGCGCTATTCAGTCAAATTTTGTTTTCCTTCACTTATAATATACGAATATAATGTGAGAAAAAAAAAAAGAAACTAATTTCAATTTTGTGAATTTATAATATTTGATCGCTTGAAATTTTGATGAAAGAAAAACTTCAAAAATTACCTGATATTTGAGATTGACAATATTCGTTAGTAGTCCCATATTTTCGACTTTAGCGACTGTAGCACCTTTTCGAATATAACATGAGACAAGTCGAAGATAGCCTTTCTCTTCGTTGGTTTTTTGAACGTCGAGTACTGCACCTACTTCCATTTGTGTAGACGCTACGGCTAATGAACCAGCTGCCGGAACTGAGATCGGTATTGGTGGCACCAATTGTAGTTGCCCTGATATCGACGCTGTGATGCTTCAACGTAGAATATAACTTTAAAGGTATCAATATAATATGGGCTGAAAAAAAAAAAAGAAGAAGAAGGATAAAAAATTTTTTAGCACTGTAACGAAACAGTTCCAATGAAACTTTTTTTTCCCGCATTATAATGAAGTCATACAAAAATTTAGCACTTTTATGTGGGCACTATAAAAGAAAATTTGACGCTCAATAAGTTTATTTGTCTCAAATGTGAAATAAAAAGAAAGAATAATCACCATATATTAGAAAGCAACTCGATAATGACATATGATGAGAGCTAATGGAAGAAGAAATTAGTGAATTTTTGAATGCAAATAATAATAAGAAAATTTTTTAGGTTATATCAATTTCATATAAATATATATATCAACAACATATCGATCTGATCACTAAGATGGATTGCAAGCCGAACGACAGGAATTTTTGACGTTTTTTAACAAACACTCGGATATTTGCATTTGTCTCCTTGTCCATTAGTTTCTGCTCGCGAGCCATTGAAGCTCTTGACCTATGGCAATTAGTTGGAATAAAGTACACAACAAGGTAACCTCTCGTTCCATGTTTTAAACAGTTCTACTAGCGTTGAAAAGATGTTGACGTCTAATTTTTTTTTTATTTCCAGAGTGTCTACGGCGATCGATTTTTCACTATATATTGCTTTGGCTGATATGAACAAAAGCCAGTAAAACAAAAGGCACTTATAAGAGATGCCGACAAAATGGCGCTTTTGCATTCCACTCATTCGACTAGCCAGCTATTTTTGTGGAGAGAAAAGGGAGGGGGGTGACAGTAAATAATAAACAAACGGATTCATGCTTGCATATTTACGATGACGTCATCATTTGTTCAAATCCTCTATAAAAATTGTTTGTTTTTATGGCCTTTTACAGGTTTGCACTTTTAAATCCCATTACAATGACGTCATGCTCTCATGCGTATACGTTTGTCTGTACGAATATGTTTGTCTGACAGTTACAACTCGAACATCATTGAAGCTGGATAGAATTTAGTGGTTATGATGGCGTCCATCACAGCATTCCACATGAATGTTCAAATTGAGTGATCGACAAAGGAAAGCGTTGTATGCAACTAAATGTAACAAACAATTTGTGTGCACTTTACATCATTCGATCGTGCATTTTTTAAAACCGATTTTATCGCAAAAAAAAAAAAAAAATTTCTCAAATGTACGTACAGGAGGGGGCAGAGAGAGACATGGAGCAAGGTGACTCAGGTGAAATATGAAGTCATCATTGTTGTGGCACACCTTCCTATTTATGATCTCTTATGGAAGTGCTTGTTCAAATATGCAGGATATAAAAGCTAATATCCTGCTAGCTTTTCGATCATCGTTTCACCACTTATCATTACGCTTTGTCGAGCCAAAAAATTGAACTTTCTCTGGAAAATTTATCGGAAGGGTTAGGTGAATTAAAACGTGGCAACATCATTTCGCTCAACTATTGTTTCATTTGAGCATATGAAATGGTTGATCGTATGAGGAGAATGCAAAAGCACATATCGTGCCAACAACTACTCTTAATGCATTTTGTCTAATTTTCTTTTTTCTCTAATATACGATTGAATTGTTCGAAATGAAAACGAAAATCTCCTACTAAAATAAAGAAATGATATAATTTAATGACTTCAATAATAGTAATGCTATTCTTATTTTCAAAGAAATTATCTCAAACATACTATAGATCGAAATCGGCGATAGTTAGTGTAATGAGATTCGGTGGACTTGGCGCAACGACGACAATTGTCGGTGGTCGTTGTGCTGTTACTCGTAGCGCATAAATTTGAACACATCCTTCTATGAAGCATTGTTGCTCATTTGGTATTGCTACTTGCATAACACTACGACCGTAAAGATAGTCTGAAAAAGAAAATTATTTATATTTTTTTCACGTGAGAAGAAAAAAAAATTTACTATTATTTCACCTGAGATATGCTCAGGTGTCTAGAAAGGAAATCGTTTTAAGGGAAATGAGAAATGTAACAATTTAGAAATGTGCATTTTTTTTAAACGTGACTATATATTGTGCAAACGGGTGGCTTCAAGTTTTTGCGTATGTCAACAAATAAATTAAAGAAGAAAACAATAACGTCATACTCGCCTTATACACATAAATATGGACTGATCATATATATCTTTCTCATAATGCAGATTTTATAGGAGAAGATAGATCAAGCAACATTTGAATAGAAACCTATTCATAAGGTGGTTTTAATATCGCCAAAAAAAAAAAACCCCGCTAGACTTTTGAGTTGCAAATATTGAGCCTCTTTTTTTTGCTTTATTAATATTCATTTTTTCAGTGCCTCTATATATACTATTTACGATATTACTATTTAGTTCAAAAATATCGAAAAAAATTGCCACGAAATTGTCGACGACCATTCGGGAATTTTCCATTTAGAAAAAAACTTTTTCATTTCCAAGGATATCTATATATTCAGCAAAATTCAATGCATTCGTCGCTTGAATTATGCTGATATTTAATCCTCATCAAGTACGTTGCTAAGTTACAGTTAAATGAAGCATGAGTATTTATGTTTATTTATATATTTACCGATTATAAAAATTAAATATATGAGTATTAAATATTTATCAATGAAATTTGCATATTCAGCCTTCAATGAATATTGAACTCCTTGAAAATTGGTGATCGCTTCATTTCGATTTATTTGAGATTTCTTTACTTACAACTTAAACAATTTTGCGTTTTTCATTGCAAAAGATGGTCGTCTTATTTAGCGATAGAGAATATGTGAATGGTGGGTCTGAATGTGATTATGTTCGATTTGTTCTGGCGCTCATTTTACACTGAAATATTTTCCTCTTTTTTTTCGACGAAAGTCGAGAAATTTTCAGTAATTGAATCCATTGATCACTCAATTCATATGTTGATAATTATTTACACATTCAATAAATTACGAGTGGAAAAAAAAAAGAAATAAATTATACGCAAATTTCCTCATTTTTTTTCAAAAATATTCCTTTTCGTTGTGAGATTTTGTGAACATTGCAGCGCTATAATCGATCATTGATAAAAGAGAATATGTTATCGTTATGAAATTGATATATTTTCTCTTTAGAAAAGAAACTCTTTTTATGGCTTATTTTATATTGATCTATTCAATTAATAATTCAATGAATACAAAAAAAAGACATTTATATATTTAATATATATATATATATATATATATATATATATATATATATATATATATATATATATATATATATATATATATATATATATATATATATATATATATATATATATATATATATATATATATATATATATATATATATATATATATATATATATATATATCCTCTAAATCAATGAATTCTATATGCATAAAAATAGATTTTAGTTATAAACGCAATGTAATATCGTAAAAATCTAATGCGTCAACGAATTTCCCATTTTGCATCGTATCGAAAATTGTAAACAAATCAATTTTTATGGGAGAAAATTCCTCGCTATTGCAAAATGCAACAAATGAAATTGATGAATCGTGCAAATATGCAAACGTTCAACAAAGCTATCTATGTGTGAATTTCTCTCATTATTCCCCTAAATGAAACGAAGTGAAAAAAAAAAGAGATGGATAAGAGGAGAGATCTTTCAAGGCGCAATATTTCTAAGTGGAACACTCTTTGAAAGCACCGTGGAGCAGATATAAAGATGAACGGAAAATTCTGTCAATAGTACATATTTACGCATTTGCGAAATTTTCTTACTTGAATTTAGTAAAATCCATTGGGAATTTTTTGTTTTATACTCTTTTGCAAATTTATTCACTTGTAATATGTTTTATACTGTCTGTAGGCATTTATATGTATGCTGTACTTGTCTCTCTGTTTGATCATTTCAATCCGACAAGCAACATTTGCAGGATTGGTACGCATAGCTTGTAACAGAGACAGCAATCTAATTTCAAACTAGTGTTGATATTAAAGTTAACTTTTTTTTAGCATATATCAGTTATTATCAGTTATTGAAGTTTATCAATATTATCATTAGAGTTGGTAAATAAACAGACATCAATACTAAAGTTAATTTATCAGCTTCGAGAAAAAACATTCGACAAATAAAATAAATATTTTGATACTTTGATATATTTTAAAAAACAATATACTTCAATAAATAAATAAGTTAATTTCATTAAGGTCGTCACTATTAAAAACATTCGATATGTTTATAAATTTGCATACAAAATAAAATCTTACAAGCGGTCAGGTGGAAAACTCGGGATTATATTTATATGAGCGATCGGATCGATAACGACCGGAATGCATTACTGCGCATGTTCTGTTTCATTCAGTCAACCATGGAACGTTGTTGGTTCGATGAGCGAATTAGCAAGAGTAAATATTGTACTAGTTCGCCAACCTTCACCTTCCGCTTGATTTCAATAGTTTTCGCGAATTTTTATTCCCACTTTTTGAGGATCGAATCTCTAAGAAATTCTACTAATCGATAAAAATCATAAATTTTGGCTTATCAACGTTCAAATAGAAATAAATATCTTATAATTAGCGCTGCAACCTTCTGATATTTCCCATTTGAATAGTTTTTTTTTCCCGTTTTCTAAAAGCAAATTTCAAAAATTGTAAAAATCAAAGCGAAAATGGATAATTCGAAAAAGAAATTTTTAGAGATATTAAAAAAAATTCAATGCTTAATTTTTATTTGATTTTTCAATTCGTTTTGATGAAAATAAACGATGAGGAGGAAAATTATTTACGAAATAAAGATATGTTTTGTTCGTAGATTCTCGATGAGTAAAGCGGTAAAGATAGCATTAAGTTCAACTTGAATCCATAGTTAAATATAAAACAATAAAGAGATTGTTATGTGTACACTGAACGGAATAACATAAAAACGAAAAGGAGAGCGTCATCATTGCAGATGCACGACCTTCTTCCCTCATAATATAACACGCAGTTATCCTCAATTCTAATGGATTTTAAATTATTGCTGAACGATTAAATTCGGAGTTGGACTATCTAGTCATTTATTTCCACGCCTTATTTAGTCTAGCCTAGACGATTGACCGTTTACTGAACACGTTGAAATATCTCTTACCTCTTATCTCCTACTAGTGAGAAAACTAGTATTAAATAAGCAAACTTATTTACTGAAAATTTTTATCTTGAAGTAAAGTATCAATTTTGTAAGAACTAAATTAAAATCATAGATTTTCCTCAATATTAGTTCCATGCAAGAAAGTGCTCATTCGTAGATGAATGCAATTTAAAATATTATAAGAGCGATAATAAAATAGCGATGCTTCATGATAAAATAACGTTTCAACATTGAATGCGCATTCATATTTTTGTTTGTTTGTTTGCTTGCATAAATTTGTTCGTTACGTATATAATATATCCATTGCTAGAATATTTGCAACAACCCCATCCCCCTTTTGATTTCAGTACCTTCTTAAAAAACAATGTTTACAAAGTAACACTCGACCGGATCGCGCTGATTGTTTCTTTGAACGCATTTGCTGAGAAAATACACTCCAAGTAGAGGCACTATGAAATATTTACGATAGTGTGCTGTTTCAGAACTACTCAAAAAAAAAATTGTTAAACTCGCAAAGCGTAGAATAGCTCGGTGACGTTCATTGCGCATAGAAAAACTAGTTCCCAAAAAGGATTCACCTGAATGGATCGGAATAACAGTACGTATGAAATCATGCTCTTTGCAAACGATCATATATTGCGTTATGCACATTCATCACAATTATTTTTAATCATAAACATTTGTGGCGATGCCTTTAATTTCTCCTCCAACTCTCTCCCATCCACTCTCCCTCTCCCCCCCCCCCCCACCTATCTAAGGGGGTTTATTTTCGCATATTGGGAGGTCATTATTTGTATAAGCTTATTAGCTCCTTCGTAAATCATAGAATCCTCAACAGACCCTCTCGTAACTATGTGCCTCTTAAGTAAATTCCATGAAGCGTTCCACACTTATTGCGATAAGTTGACCCTTAAAACACTGTAGGGGTAACATCCCCATTATGCCCGTCTATAGTCTATAGATGTGCAAGCTCTAACCGTTGCTTTCGCATAAACTACTTTAACTGACAATCTCCGCAAAAAAACAACATGAACGGTCTATAACAACCTTTGTAGCCATATATTTACAAGTGACGAAGGACTCAAGGACATTGCTGCGATGTGTCCTTCTTGCAGTTTGATTGACAGGACGAGTCGGCTGCACGAGTACATACGAAGCAATGGTAACGGTACGTGTTTAACACGATTTTAACGCCCAATAAAGTGTATCTCGAGAAGGCCTAGACACGTTCGCGAGAACACACATTTGTATATATATAATATCGGTGCAAGCGAATGATAGATTATAGAATGAGCGTTTATTGCAGAACACAGTGTCCTTTTCCAGTGAATGACAACAATGAATCCCACTATCAGCAATACTTAAAAATAACCTCGTACATTGATAAACACATCATCTAAATTTATTTCCTCATTATTTTACTATTTTTTAATTAATTGTTGTGAAACGTTTTGCGAGCGAATTTTATGGCGACTTTCAGCTAATATTGGCGCAAATTTGAATATGCTTGTGCCAGCCATTAATTCCAATTTATAAACGATTATTGTGAAAATTTAAATATCTCAAGAGGTATCCTAAATCACGTTTTAAATGTCTTTTTTTTTCCTGAATCGATTCGAGATTTTCAATGAAGAAAAAAGAAACTATTGGCAATAAAATATGCCACAAAATTTATGATTGGAAAATTTTCAACTAAATCTCGCCGATTACTCGAAAATTCTCTATTATTTATTTGCTATCGAAAATTTATGTGATTGTTTATTTTCTGCATTCACGCTATTGATCGATCGTTGAAATATATGCGATATCATTTTCGATGAATTCATTCATTCATTCATTCTCATTTCAAAATTGCTCTCAATTTATGCAAATATGTGAGATTTACAATGAGAGCATCCGCTTATGTGGTTGTTAAGATTCAATGTGAAACGCTATATATGGAAAATTATTCGTCTGTAATATTCTTTTTTTTTCATCACTCAGGGGATGGAAAAGAAAAGATCGTAAAAATAACGAATAGAGTGTAGAAGATAAGAGAACCGGAAAGGTATGAAGATCTATTTTTCATTAGCGATGAAAATGATTCACATTCTTTAGCGTTGAATGCAATGCGATAGACACTTTAATGAACTTCATCGATTGGCAACAAGTTAAAATAATGGCGCAATAACTGTTACACTTAATATGACGTATACATCTTATATTGACGTCATATGGTATCAACAACTTCAGACTAAACAATTACGCTTATTTTTGATATATGAGAAGTAGTTTTTTCTTTGAGAGAAAATAAATCTGCTATGAAATATTCCATCAAAAAGCTTAACGCTGAAATATCTTTAGAGGATATAAATTTTAGAAAACATTATTATAATAGCTAATTAGCTATCAGAGATGAGATGTTTAACTATGGATGGCCAGGCATCATCATTTTCGCAGCAGTATTTCTCTCGTTTTGATTTCCTACTTGATAAAACGTTCGCCTAATCTATAATATAAGCCTAATTTTTATGAAACGATAGTAAAATATCGGAGATCACATCAATCAATCGATTTCACTCATTGCAATCTTAGTTGATTTTTAAAGTGCTATATCAACTTTTTTTTTGGCTCTTTGCTAATGATATATGAGAGGAATTGTTTTTTTTTTCACAACGGTATTTTCAAGAAACAACAAGAAGAGATCACCGATGCGACAATAATTACAAAAAATAGGAGATGGGAAAGATAACAACGATATCTTGGTTTGCGAAAATTCTCCAAAATTTACGGGGAATTTTTTTCGAAAAGAATCGAAATGAGAGATTTTTTGACGAGCAAAAAGCAGCGTGCCTCGAAATGAAGTCAAAATTGCGGAACAATTAGGAGAATCTCGCTGACCTCAGGTTCGTTGGCTACTTACCTGGCATGATCATAAGGCATCTATCGTTTAGAAGGAACTAAGAAATTCAGTGTAGCAATAGCACTCATTAAAAATAATATTTGCTACAAGCGTTGAAAACAGGAATAACACCCTTATGATAGGCTTTTTTTCAAAACTTGGACTTGTTGCCTAGAAAAAAGAGCATTGCATTTCTTCCCCGCAATCATGTGTTAATTTATTTTCAATAGTAGCAATTGGCATATAAATAAATAAATAAATAGAATAAATATTATAAAATTGGATGCTAAAACGATCGCATGATTACTTTATAATAATTTTCTACTTAACGATGATAAGATATGATTAAAACAAACCAACAACTCGTGACGATTGAATGAATATTCCATCGCTGAGGCGAATTCGCATCGCCGATTTAACGGGTACGTATTGTGCTAATACCATTCCACCATAGTGAATGCTAACAAGTGAAAATAGCACCTGAAAGAGTGCCATAGAGATGAACGAATATATGAGCGTAAAATTATGTGCAAGCAATATTGAATGCTCTTCAAGTGCCACTTTAGAAGCAGTAAAATTCAGTGTTGTCGATTATTCATCGAATTTTCAGTCATTCAAAACCCCTTGTGATAGTTCCTTTTCGCAAGGGGGGACCCCGCAGATAACATTTCGTTGCTTTAAAAAAAGGAAAAAAAAACTCATCTTGCTTCAACGAAATCGCATTGATGATATCGATCATGATCGTTGAAATATTTAGACATTCCCTGGAGCGAATATAAAACTTCAATATTTGATCTTTGATTAAAATCATTTGTATTTCTCTAAAATTAGAATGTAAACGAGTGGAAAAATCGCAAAAACCCCGCAACTCAAATAATGATGGAAAATCCTCTCTACCCCGCAACTCAAATAATGATGGGAAAATCCTCTCTATTCGGGTTTTCAACCACAAATGATATTTCATTTCTATTAACTTGTATCTTCAATATAAGATGCGTTCTTTAAAATGGCAAAATTTGTCAAAATGTCCACTGCATATGCTGCTATATATGGGCGAATAGATGTGGTCATTTTCACATCAATTCCTCTCAAAAATATTTTCAACCTACTCACCGCATAGGAAACCAAGTATGAATCCAAGTATGTTTATTTGTTGAAAGGTACGATGTTTACAGCATATTCTTCATACCTTGCCAGATGAGGTGAAGTCGTGTGTTTTTTGGTTCGAGCAATGACAAACAAGACATTAAAGATTATTTAATTACGCATTAAAAAATGGCAAAATACAATGAAAAAAAAATCAGAAGCGAAGACCGTGAATGAAGTTTGAATGTCGTATAACTGCATGCAAAAAAAAAACTTCAGAAAAAAAGCCCCATAGAAAAAAACTGCAAAAAAAAACATCAACTGCCTTTTGTTCGGGGGAAAGATTGACGTTAATAAGCTTGTAAACTTGTACGATGTAACTACCGTAGTCGTTCGTGAAAGAATGCGATATTTCGGCATCAGCATATTTACTGTAACATGAATAGGCAATTATTGGCCAATGCACTTAGATTATTGCCCTCAATTTCGTTTTTGACTTACTCTTTGAGAGATTTCTATAGGCAGTTACTGAGAAAACAAGGGGGGGGGGGGGGGGGGGGGGGTCGACTTGTTTATTCGAATAAAGATTTGGTACAGATAAGAATGAAATGAAATTAGCTACAGCAAAGTTTTTTCTTGCAAGCTTTTTTCCCCATAAAATGAAAGAGGTAAGGAATGCTTTTTGCATGAACGTTTCTCTATTATAAGTTCTTTTTATTTATTATCTAAAGTTGCTTGTTCCCCCCTCTTAACTTCCCTTCTACTACACCCTAGCGGCAACATAGAGAAATACTTTCTTTCTATTCCGATGAACTAAAATGCTGCAATACTTCAAATAATCGGCGGCATATTTAAGTATCTGGAAGTAATCCATAGATAGGAAATGAATTGCTTATATTTGATAGTGGATTTGGTATGAAAGAGAAGTTTCTCAAACGTTAATTTAGGTAAAATTAGTATCAGTATTTTATATACATCGTAAAAAGCATTCCCAGCATTCTATAATCGACAATAATACTAGAGAATTCACTCAGAAGCTAACATCGAAATAAATACCAAATCCTTTTCTTGATTTTATTTCCCATAAATGGCCTCTAAAAAAAAGTCGAAGTTACGCATGATAATGGTTGTTTATAAAAGAAACAAAAAAAAAAAACGCGCGGACTCGAGTGTACTATTCTCCGCACATTTCCGCTTACAGATATTTTCTGTTTACTGCGATATCGGCATGAAAAATTTTTATAGGTTTAGTAAAAAAAAAAAAATTCACTTTATCATCCGAAAAAATCATCAACAAAATTTTGGCAACTTTCCAATTTCTGAAAACTTCCACATTCAATACAGCATCATTCATATATAGACTTCAATATGCAATCGAGTGCATCTTTATATTCGAAAGTATGAAATTTAGCCGAATTGAATGTGGTATCTCTTCGGCAAATTTCTCGTCCGAACAATGCGCATTTTACCAAATGAAAAAAAATTTTCATCGAGGGCATTTTTTTTTCAGACGCAGTCATCTCCCGCACTTAATTCATCACAGTGACGCAATTTGAAAACAAAATCGTGTATTTAAAAGGGTTCTATGAGAAAAGAGATTAAAAAATCTCGTCTAACTTAATAAGCAATAAAATTTTTGCATATTTAAGAAAATCATCATTTATTGAGTAAGCAAAAAAAAAGTTATTATATATTATTCTATTATTTTTATTCTATTTTATTCGATTATGAAATATTTACTAGTTGATTATTCGTATGGAAAATTTTTACACTATTATTAGCCTTAAACGATTTTATTTATCTATTGGTCTTATTTTTTGAATCGTTTCTATTACAACTAGACAAAAAACAAAATTCCTATGAAAAAGCTTATCGAAATCTAGATAGAAACGAGAATTTCCTTCGGAATTTTTCTTCATCTTTGAATGGAATTTGAAATTTATCTATGGTTTAAAAAAAAAAAAACAATGCGACAATTGCAGAATTAATCAATGGCCATTAGTCTATTCGGTAAAGCATAAATAGAGAAGAGAAATCAATGCAATTTCTCGAATGGAAAGCGTTGAAATAATATTGCATAAAATAAATCAATAGGATTTTTCGAAGAAAGTGATATAAGCAATATCGCTGATAAAGTTTTTCTACACAACTCAATCTGATATATTTATTGAAGATTAGTAAAACATATGTTTAAATGTTGCTAATAGAAACAAGAAAGAAAAAAACAACGAAATATTGCCTAAAACATTAGCTATTCCCAAAGATAGGAATTCTTATTTGCTGAATCATTTCCTGAATCAGGATCATTTGGATACTCGAAACTAAGAATCGAGTCGATAAAATGAAAATTTCTAAGAACTTTAAACAATTCAAGTTTATTTTTCTCTCTAAATTAGCGAAGAATAAATAAGGATGGAAAACTTTTTTTAAAGCTACAAATTATTGCTAAACTTTTCTACAACGAAAGACATTATCATAATATTAATTTCTTTGAAAAAAAAATGAATATAAATAAAAATTTGAATTTTTATTGAATTAATAAAATTTAAAATAAAATTTGAATTTTTTAGTTGAATCAATTTAAATCGCCTCATAATTGGAGGAATTTTGAGCGAAGAGTTGCGTGTTCGCTAGCATATTGAATGCTTTTTTTTTTCTTCAATGACAACGTAATCTCAACGAACGTCGAATTGTTTCAACAAAACGGCACACATTCATCGTTACGCGTTCTATTGCCGAAATAAGAGTATACCGGCCATAGAGCGATTTTATGAAGTGATATATTCGCAACGCAATATCTAATCAACAACAAATCATCATTGATGATTTTATTACGTAAAAAGATACCATATATTTTACAATTGTTAAAACATTTATACTAATATTGTAATTTTTTAATGAATACAATTGTATTTATTTGTTTGCAATTATAATTTAAACAAGAACAATTTTATGAAACTATTGGTGCATTAAGGCGAAAATATTGAAGAATTTTTTCGCAAAAGAAAAAAAAAATTGTTGTCATTATTCACTATTAGCAATAAATATCGACAATAACATTGATCGGTTATATTTTTCGAAGAATTCATTAGGTTTCATTGTAAATATTTTGAAGAAATAATAGTTATTTTAAATGCAATTGCGTTTTATAATTTTTAAAATACTGTAAATGAAATAGGTATTGCAATATTGCAAATATTACAATATTATTGCATTACCTATTAATTGATATTTATGTGAAAGTTTTCGATAAATGACTGTTTACTCACCACATAAATTCGACACGGTGACATTTTTTAGTGCAAAAACGGGTGGTCACATAACACGATTGTCGATTAGTACCACAATGAGTCTATGATCATTGATGAATGCGATGAAATTAATGAAAATCGGCATATGCTCTATCAAAATCGGCATGTCTAAAGGTATAATAACGTTTGAATTATGTGAATTTAGTTTAAATACAGAATCCGATCAAAAGTCTTCCACACAACTCTAGTATTGTACTACATCAATTTTTGTTTTAGTTAGACAACGCATTCGGGAGAAGCGGGTGGGGCGGGTGGGGAGCGTATGCCCAGATATACGAGGACCTCAGATAATATGAGGAAAATATTCTTAGTTCAAAATAGTCGAAATTTTCAAGGAAACTAACTCAGCGTTCAAACTCATCGCCGGAGCAAGTTGTTATCAGGACTGCCGCTCATCTCTTGGAGTTTTTTTTGGGAAAGAAATGGTACTTCTGAAGGCATGAATATTAGGGTATTGTTTCGCTTAGTGTGTAGTAGTTATCGCGCGTTTGATTTGCAAAGCGATATGCACATGAAGTGCAGTTTTAAAATATAACCAAAAATTCTGCGATTGTCCATTTAGCGACCTCTCGCTAGATCATCGTTGAATAGCGTAGCGTTAATTGTAGAGCATTCCAATGAGAAGCAAACGTCATGTTGTAACTCTTCACATTGAGATCATGAACTCATAGCTCAATAATCCTCGAGAGCTCTCGAGGTTAGAGTTCATGAACTCAAATGTGTTTAATCGTCAATTTACAACTTTCAACTCAGGCTTTATGAGCTTCAAATAGTCAACAATTAACTGAAATATTCATCTCATGTTGTCTTATAAACTCCAAATAAAAATCAAGCAATATTTTCGGAAATAGACAATTAAATACTTACCTTCTTAAGGTAAACAGTCCGATAATCGGTTGAAACACCAAGCACAGCAACATTCAAAGATATCTATTTGTTCTTCCGTTGATCTATTCTTTCTATCACTAATTCTCTTATGGAAATGAATTATTTCATCGAACGATTCATGTAAATTTTGGGTAAATTTCAATCGATTCAAAAAAAAAAGAACAAGAGAAATCAGTTTTCTTCTCTATCAATAAGAGGATAATAAACATACAAATGTTTCATTTGATAAAGGGGCATTTCTCTTCCCTTTGTTAATCAGTACCGAAGTGAAAGTGCGCTATAAAATTTCTATCCATACAATGCCAAAAAAAAGCGATGAGCATGGTATTACGAAAAAAAAATTGGGAAAAGCGGAGATGATCATATGAAAGAAATGTTTTCATAATACGCGACGATTTCATTAATGCACATAAATGTGCTATTTAATATACATATATGTCCCACTATAGGCAGGTTGGTAGGAAAATTTTACCATTACAGGTAGGTAGGCAGGTTAATTTCACCTAAACCACTCTTATAATGCATCTATTTTGCATTTAATTTAAATATTAATGATAGTGAATTGAGAGCGTCCATTTTTTTGTCATTTATGTCTACATGCAAATAAATCCTAAAGCCGTAGACATAATGAGCACTGAATATTATCATAATAACTGCAAATATAGCAGCGCTATTAACGTTACTCTTCTTAGCACAAGAAAGAAATTTATTCACTTAAAAATAAAGGAATTATATAAATGCTTGAATGTATATTACTTCAGATTCATGTCCAGCTGAAGAGGCTTGCATTACTTACTTATAACGCATGAGAGATTATTAAATTATATGCTTGAACGGCGTTTCTATTAAAAAAAAATTTGGATTTTTTTTTCTTTGAAAATACGCAAGGAAATCGATAAATGAATTGATTTTGTATCAATCGATAAAGAAGAAAGGATATTACATCAAAAGGTGGCACAATAGAGAGAGGGCACATTCTAAATGACAGTGCAAAATTGAACACCATTCTATCATGATCACTTTTTGAAATCGATAATTGAGTGTTGCGAATTCTTTATAGCTGTCAATAATTATACAGTCATTCGACTTTAATTCATCTATACAGATGATTGCATAGGATTACACTCCTATATTTTCGTATCGGAAATGAGTGAATAGAATGCTGAAAAAAGTGGCTAATAGAAAACGATGAAAAACATCTACTTCAAGATAGATATTATGGTTCAAATATTATTTAAAATATGATCTAATAGGTAGGAGAAGGAAATATTTTTTGAAGCTAAGCGTAAATTGTCTGATTCAAAAATTTCAACCACCAGGAATAATATGAACGCCAACAAAGACTTTCCTCAAAGAATGAGCATGAGTTCTGACGTTTTGCGTCATTGAAACGGTCAAAATGACCGCTAACAAAGGTAGCCTAATGCTTCCACAAGACCACTCCTTATCAGTAAAATCCTTCCTAAAAGCCATCTTGTGAGTGTATAACACTTAAGATGACTCGCATGCATATCTATTTTACGGCATGCTATCGAGCGGCCTTTTTCCTCGAGAGGATTCATGCTCCTGACAGCAAAGGCCCCCACTTATGTGACTCTATGTATGCGTCCACTGATTCTTTCATAATAGAGTGGATTTTCGTTTCCTTAAACAAGAATAATCTCGTAATGGACAAGTGGAAATTCCGCATTGCACTATGCGGATTTTTCTTTCATATTTAGGTTTGCTCTTATTTGACTAACTATGCGCGATTTCTCTGACTACGTTTGCCGACATCGACATAAAAAGAGGTCAATAAAATTAAAAAGGCAACAAAACTTACAAATAAAAAATGACAGCCGAACATAGAAGAAGGAAGCGTGAGCGAATGTGCCGACCGACGGTCAGGTAAGGGACGCGGTATGCTGGCTGGTTGCTCTCTAACAACTCGGAGTGCGAGCACACCAATGACTTCGATGGCCCTTCCCCTTCATAGAAATCCGGTCTCGCACAATGCCTTCACTTAGCGATTGATGATTGGCGCTTATCGTTTGCTTGCTATTGCTTGAGGTAATTTCCTCCGTTAATTTCATTAAGAAAAATAAAATTTTCCAATATAAAACTATCAAGGAAAATTGACTATATGAATCAAAAAGTTTATGCAAATGTGTCGACAAATCAATCGAAACAATGGCAGAAAAGTGTAAATTCATTTGCGAAGGAAATGAAAGTTTTAATTTTGTTTTAATGGTGGAAATGATTTTTCGTCTTTGAATAATTTTGCATGCCATTCAATTTCCAAGGTAAAGATCGGCCTAAATAGGCAAATTCAACACCATAAATTGATTTCTAAGACATTGTTGCAAAGTGATGTTCTTAAACTCGTTTCTGTGTAAAACAAGCTCAGGCTAGTGAAATTGGGCATTAAGCTTATGAAGCGGGAGCTATGCTTATGGAGTACAAAAAGTGGCGCTTTTCCCTTTTTCGCACATGTACTTTCTTCCCCAGGACATAGACACCTTTCTAAACAGCCAAAAGCCTTGTAATTCTGAGTGGCAACAATCCTGTGATCAGTGGATGTTTCACCGATGGATCCATAAAGAAAACCCAGTGTTCGGTCGAAGATTTTTTTTTTCAATCATATAAAGCAGTATTTCGCTGGTTGGCTTTCATAGCAAAGCCGTACAATGCTGTGACAGATATAACATTGAGTTCACGTCAATAGGGAGTTTTTTGCATTGCGTCTATATCCTCTTAAATGACTGCCTGAGGCGTTATTTCAACGATGGTTCCTTAAATTTAATTAGCAGCACCTGTACTTCGTCTAGATGCCCACCTGTCAAAAAGGTACTATCTTTTTGTCAATTCGCTGATTGTCCACACGTTTATCAGGTTTGTTCACAGCAAAAAACTATGCAAAGATCGATGTATCGCTATAGGTTACGAATATTGCAACACTCAGCAGTATAGTTAAAGAACGGCAACAAACCTTTTCCTCAAGCGCCAAAAAGTTTTGCATATCTGTAGAGCGGGCATATACATACCCCAAATGGAGTGACAATGATTGCCAACAAGAAAATAATATTCCCAGAAGAACTTGCGAAATACATGTTAATGCGAACTACCTGACGACAAACGGTTATTTAAATGGAGCAATACCAAAGAAGAGAGTAGATGAGAGATGCGAGAGAGACATCGGAAATGCACAATGGAGAAAAGGGCAATGAAGTATCGAAAAATGAACTTCAGCGGAACAAAACAAATTTCAGCAATTTTTTAAAGGTCATTTGATTATGAAATTATGATCGCAAGAGTGAAATTTATTCCCAAAAATAGGTAAACTATCATGGCAAATTTCCATTTTCACGATAAATGGCCTAGAGAGAATTTGAGACAATGAAGCTAGCACGATGATTATTTTAAAAAATTTAATTATTTTCTCATTTATTTCATTTATTTCTTTATTTTGATTATTTATTCAGCGCTATATGCGCAAAAAAAAAACAACATTTCGTTTTACATTTGCTATGAAATATGCACTTAGTCTCAATAACGATAAAACATTTTTTAAAAAAAAACAGCTTAAAAACCGTTGAAACGATAAAATATCAAGGATTCATAAATCTGCGATAATTTTTGATGCAAGTCAATCGTGATTTAATTCAATGACTGAAAATGACCATTATAATGACCGTTGACCATTAAAGCTGAAAATCCTCTCAACACATAAATAATCTCCTCCAACTGAGCAATTCGATACGATACAATGGGGTATAGGGCGGAAAATCTTCTTGAAGGTAATTTTGCATATAGCTAACCCAAAAAGTTTCTTCATCGAACAGATTGATGCCATAAGGGATAGTGATATAAACAAGGCGTAGCCATTATACTTTTAAAAAGGTTGAGAATGGCCACAACAACGACAGTTCTACCACTTAAGGGTCATATATTACAATGTCATTGAGAGTCATCCATTTCATGCCCACATATTTGGGCAAGAAATGTGTTATAGACAAGGAATCATACTTAGTCATGCTCAAATTTCTAGGCAGCTCGCATTATCAACGTATATCGCTCGTTTTGCAATACTTCGTAGGTGTCTGTTGAACGTTGAAATTATGTTGCGATGCTTCACTATTCATCGATTTGATAATCGGTTGCAGACAAACAAAACAAAAGGAAAATTTATTCGTCGTATTAAGTTACCTTGCATTTTTCTAGATATACTTTTTAATTAATACGTAAATACGCCAAAGAAAGTGTTAAAGAGTAAACAGCTATCAATAAGGATCGTAACAACTATTCTCAACATAGAATATTATGAAGAAATGAATGAGAAAACAAAACTCGAAAATGAGGTGTATCGAAAGAGTTGGTACGAACTGATAAAACATCTCGCTAAACTAATAACACAATTTTTGCAATTCATGAAAAAAAGATGCAAAATAACTCTTTAAAATTTAAATAAGTTTGCTTGCCCATGCAATTCTCCCACAAATGATCGAATAATTTCTCTGTGAGCCAACCGATATGAAATGACAATCAACATATATGCAAATTTTTTTTGGCAGTTTTAAAATATCAGAAGCTTCTGTTGAATTTGATGGATGAGCAAGAAATATTCTATCGATGATCATCCTATTGTTTCTTTTATAACCATCAAATTTCGTAGCTTATACTTTGTAGTTTTTACGAATGAAACACCTTGGGAGTCGGAAATATGCACATGAACGTTATAAGCACAGTGGAGATATGGCAATACTGCGCAATATACCTAAGCAAATTTACCACAATAGATAAAAAGATAAAGATTGGCTCATTTCATTCGTATAAAATATTAAAGATTGACTTATTTATGGCATCAAAAGTATAACGCTAATTAATTGTTGAGTAGATTATTATTCTTTAGGTAATAAGGCTCTACTTTATGCTAATAAGCTTTTATACTTACTTGATTAAGAGATCAATGACGAATTACATCATATGAAATGCAAAAAGAGCAAGAATTTGCAGTAATTTTCTGCAAATATTTCGTGAAATAACGTTCTTTTTTTTAAATATATATATAGCATCATAGTTTGGCAATATTACATAAAACAGTCCCCTTTATAGAAGGCCCTTTTACCTTCAAATTTCCACGATCGTTTTTTTGCGCGAGAGAGAACGGGAAAGAGAGAAAGAAAGAAAGAAAGAGAAGGAAAGGGAGAAGGACAGAGTGAGAGAAAGAGAGAAAGAGAGGAAGAGAGAGCAAGAGAGAGAGACCTATCTAACAACAAATTGTACGTAGTTCAGCTAAGTGCAATAGATTTTTTCTTCTTCGTACAAAGGCTGCAATTTTTTTCTTCTCATTGAAAAAATTTCTCTCCGAATCATCTAGATTTGTTGATTACCACAAACTACTTCTCGCTTCAGTATAAAAAAGAAGAAATAGCTATTTTCTTTTTTTGGACATTGAAGGAAAAATTTCAATAGTGGGTGAATATGAAACGTTTGGTTGCGCATTTGTTGGCAAAAGCTTTTCTTCGCTGGACCAAACCGATACAGCAACCAGCCTCGTCGTCATCCATAATCTTTCTTGGAAATCAATAACTCGTCAGAAGAGAGGAACTGAAATGTTTTGAGAATTTCGATCTATCAAATGAATTGAATTCTCATTTACAGTTTCACAATCACGTGCCACTATCACTCTCGTATCAGATGCAATCTCAATTCACTATTTAAACCACATAATGAAAAACTTGGCATTCTGTAAATATAACACCGCCATAACCATTAAAAGGTGTAATACTCGGCATATCTGGTATATAATTAGCAAAAACTCATGACAAATTATCGTCTGATTTACTTTCGATTTATTATTACAATTAAAATATTTGAATACAGCGGAAATGCATTAACCTTTTTGTCAATGAAATTTGCATAACGTTTAACAAACACGTAACCAAAACAGTAATAGCATAGATAGGAATGTTAAATGAATGGAATTTACATATATATGAATATGAAGTATTCATGCTGATAAATTATAGGACTCCAGTATTAAATGCTTGAATATTTGCTTTATTAATAATTGTTTTTCAGCTTCATTGCTTCCTCGAAAATTTTTATTGCAAGTAATATGCAAATTACTACTAGATATACAACCTCATGTTGGGCGCATTTTATTAACATCTAAGGGATTTCTTCAAAGAGGGGCTCTTTGGAGATTCCTGAGTGGTTACCAAGAGACGTATGAAAGGTGCATCTTTAATTTTCGGAAGTTGTGGTAAATCTGCAATTTTGACCACCATGTCGAGAAATGGGCAGGTGGCGGATAGGTAAATGAAGAAACGACAGTAGTTAATGGTGACTAGCAGAAAATTATGTATGGCTTTACAATCACGTAATGAAAATAGGCATGATGGTGATGCAATGCAGTGGACTTATTAAGGCGGTAATCGGATGCAACAACGAAGTGTTTTTTAGCTTGGAGTTAGCTATTTCAGGTGGATGACAATTAATATATGGCGATTTCTGTGCTGGATCAATTGCTTCTTATCATTGATCACTTTTTGGCCATAGTGGACAAACTGGCACGTCATCTAGTGCTAGAAATGTTTCTTCGAAGATAAGAACTTCGAATGCATTTTTTCCACTTCGTCTCACGATCGTAACCTCCTGACTGTTTAATCTTCAACCTCATCCTTCTTCCCCTCTTTCCTAATCCCCTCCTCAAGACACAGTGTCTGAAGCATCCTCAGTAACTTTGATCAATCGTTGTGTAGGTTATAAATCAACAACAGTGGTCAATTTCGGTGAAAATAACACAAAACGTCGCCTTATTAATTCGAAACTTTTTCTCTGCATAGGCCACTTTCGAGAGAAATAGGCAATAATCAACTGAATTTAAGCCATATTTTGCTTCCTCTAAAGGGAGAAGAAAGGCTTCAAGAGAAAATATAAAACTTCAAGAATAGTTCTTATTGTACTTACTTTGAGTAATTATCGACTGCTTTTAAGAGTGTCTGCTATTCTTTAAGCTATAAACTTCACTATAGTTTGGCGGTTTACTTCGACAATTACAACAACAACTATTAGAGTGCAGCCTTTTAGCTCTTTCAATACTTAGCACGAAGTTACTACAAAGAATTTCATCCTTCATTGAGGAATTCCTGAAATTTGATGTTTCATCATTATCGGATACGGAAAGAATCCAAATAGAATCGATGTGTTAGAAATTCTAAACTCAAAAATGCGCAAGATTATTATTATCGAAAAAATGGGCGATCATCGAGGCATGATTTGCATAACTTCTTTTTCAACTCCGAAAATTTCGAACAAAAAAAAAAATCGAGAATGCTCGCGTCGACGATGTAAATACTAAACAGATACTCACAATTATAAAGATATGATTAATTACTGAAATATCTCTCTTTTTCTTGTTTTAAGAAGCGCATTAGGTTTACTTTCTCGCCTAGTGGAGAGATCATTGCTCATAAAATGTACGAGAAATACTCAACTATTTGCCATGCATTCACATCCGATCATGTAACGTTCATATTGCGATTGTATGAGCATTTGCAAGTGACATTGACATATTTACATGACATACTACTTACCTGTTTGTGAGGACGTTTTTTTTTGCATAAGTGCACATCATTTAAATACAACCGAACATAACACAAATCGAGATGACCTTAACTGAATGAGGGAAGCAGTATGATGCCAACTGGTTCCTAAGAAGCGTTTAACGATCGAAATTATTGAACAACTCGGAAGCACATCATAAGTCACATATCATTCATTTCGTCAGGGACCATCCTATAGAAGTTCACTCTAGTTTTTCTAAGATTTATTTGTCTCGTAACTCATCTATATTTTAGATTTATTTATTCTTCACTTCATCATTATTTATTTCAGCATTTAATACATTTTCTTGAATAACGATAGAGTTCAATGCATGAGTTTCTCTCGATGCACTTCATCTAAATGTTTGCCGAACTAGGTGATCCTAAGTGCTGTTGGCGAGGATAACATGAATATTGGGTACAACTATAAATGATATGTGTCAGATACCATAACGAATTACTATATGATAATTCACAACCTAGCTAGTAAGAACGAAACAAATCACTCTTGCTTTAAGATACCACAGTCTACACCGCTGACCTTCACATACTGCATGAAGAAAAAAGCAACAGATTCTTAACCTTTACACTTATTATCATTACTAAATGCACGGAAAGGAAAAATCCCCAGGTAAATATTGTGGCCACCAACTATATTTGGCCAAAATTATAGCAAATTTAGCTAGAACTACGAATACAAATAGATGCAAACACTTTGAATGTGAACAGTTTCGACTACGTAAAAAATTGCATTTATGCAAATTATCCGCTCATTTCGAGCAAGTTTTGAATAAACGATTAGAAAAGAAATCGAGCAGTTCATATAGCGCTTTAACTGACATGAGATTGCAATTTCTCTGTGAATCGATATAGTTCGTTGTGGAATGAAGAGAATTGCATAAAATTATTCACTGCTAATAGTATGCTCCAATTTCGGATCTATTTCCTCTTCACCTCAATGAAGCTTTATATCCCCTATTCCAAAGATCTACTCTTTCTTTAACAAGCTTCTTGTGATCATCCAATATATATCATTTCTCGACTATATTTTATTCTATCCATTAAGGCGATAACGTTAGTATCTCATTCGTTTCGAATTTTCGAATGCATCGTTATTGAACGAAATGCACTAAAAGACAAATTACTGTGCAATATAACTTCAAAAAAAACAGCGAAATTTATTAATTTTTCTCGTCGCCAAATACGAAATACATCAAATTATCACATAATAAACAAAAATAGCAAATTGAATAAAATTTAATTTTATAATTAATACCAAAGAAAACGAAAAAAAGCGTTTTAAAAAAAAGAAAATCGAATTATTATATACGAATAAATAAAAATTCAAAATCACTTGAATAAAAATCATTCGATTAATTCGCAAACATCACCATCGTAAAAAATCTTTAATGAATTGCGAAAAAAATTATCCTCGCACCTCTTTTGAAAAAGGAAGTGAAAAACTTAAAAACTTTGTAAGCGTAAAAAAATTATTCCCATAACTTTGAAGATTATCCTCATAATTCAAAAAAAAAAAAAAAAAAATCAAAATTTACCATCTCACTTTATAAATACAAATCGACGATAAAACAAATCTAGAAGAAGCTCATCGAAGTGGAAAAGATTATTTGCTATAAAGAAGCAAAATAGTTTTAGAATTACTCATAACTATGAAAAAATATGCCAAAAAATATTCGAATAAATTGCGATAGAAATTTCGAAAAAAGTATAGAGTAATGACAAACGCTTAGATTGCTCTTGAAATTTTGCTTATAAGAAAAGAAAAATTCAATTTATGCTATGAGGCAATAACGTCTAAGTAACACTATTCATTTGGTTATTTATTAATTTGCTCATCACAATCTAACCTTGTATAATGAAAAAAAAAATTTTTTTTTCATGAAAAATTTGAATTTTTAAAAATTCAAAATTTTGCAAAAAAAAAACCGATAAATTTTATCACATTTCTCGAATTTTTTCACATTTTCCATAAGAATATTGAGGAAATTTTTGCAAAAAAAAATCAATAAAATATTCTTATTTAAAGTATGTTTAAAATAATCTATGAGAAGAATTACGCTGCTACTAATGAGCAATCGATCATCAAATGATGACAGATCGAATCAATGAAACGAACTAAATGCCGCAAATCAAACGAACAAATTTGAAATAAATGAAATAAAAGAAGCTTAAAATAATGGTATTTTATACCAATAGACCACTAAAGGAATGATAATTTATCGATGCAATGAAATGAGCAATAGATTTGGGAACAATCGCATATTGACTTATATAGAATCCTATGATAAAAAAAAAAGGAAACTATAAGACAGCAAAATAAAAATATTTGAAGAGAAAAATTAAAAAGAATTGAATTCATAGGAAATAGGATATATATTTTGAAAATAATTTTTAGAAATATAGAATTTGAATATCTCACAGAAAGAAAGAAATAATTTCACAAGTTTGAGTTTATTGTATCATAAATTTTTGCTGAATGACTTATATCGAAAGTGGAAATGAAATGGTGATGAATACGGCGATCGGATCGCTCGTTTCTCAATCAATTAATCCTCAAATTGAAGACCCGTTGGTCGGCTTCGCTTTCTCTTCGATGGATCGATTACCGAATGATTTTCACCCTTCAATTATTGTGCTATATATTCGTTTATTGATAATTAATAGTAATTGAAGGTAAGTACCATTTCTACTTATTAAAATACTCTATAGTAGTTGAGTTCATCGCATAGCATATCAACAAATTATGCATCAAATGCTATGTCTCTAGTTGAAATAAAAGCATTTCGGAACATCAATAATCATTTTCGAATAAACTTTTAACGAAAAATGTCATTGCGTTTACAGTCTAACTAATGGATCATTTTGTATACTTCCCAACACCATATTATAAAGGTATGACAGTGAAATATAGAGTCAAATAGACCTAAATTGTCTACGGCAAGAAATATAAGCACAACATAATTTCGCCAAGAACAATAAAATTTGGTCTCTTAAACTCATATTTCATTTATCGTTTCCGTAAAAATGTAAAAATAATACAACGCACTAAATTTGTATCAACAAATACTCTCAAACAAATGAACAAATAACTATCTTTATGCTGGATTTTCGAGTGAATTAAAAAAGAGCATCATTTAGGCAAATGTCACTGCTTCAGCAAATTACCAATGGTACATCGCGGGAAACTATAGTTAGAATGAAATCAAACATATCGATCATGTACGGCACCGATTTGTTCTCAACTCTTAGAGGTTTTCTTGCTCAAAAACTTTCATACTGTGTGAATAAATCTGAGGTCGTTTTAAGCATAAAAACTCGACACGTCTCAAGCGAACAAACCTTTTGCGGAGATTTTTTTGCTTTAAGGGAAACAGGTTTTGAATTCGTTATATCGGCCGCTTTCCGAGCCTGAAAGAAGAAAAAAGATAACTGAATAAAAAATAGATGAAATCAATTGAAAAGATAACATCCTGAAAACCTTATGTCGCCGTTCCATTCAAGTTTTCCCACTAGTTTCTTACCTATATCTTGCCTTCTATTACAACTACACATTTGATGATTTCATTAGCTCATACATAAGGAAAAATTTATTCATTAAATGACTTATCAAATTTTTCAATTTATAATAATATGAAGAAACCGACAAAAATGTGGAGAGCCATTAGCGCAACAACTGAATCCCTTACAATTCCGTCAATCAAATCGGTTGGTTTCTGAAGTATTTCGAAACGCCAATTTACTGGATGTCATCGACATATTTTAAAAAAAAGACTGTTTGCATCAATTTTTCATCGAAAATTTGCTTTGAGGTCAATTTAATCGATTGCAGGTGAAAAAATAAAATTGCAACTTTATACTTCATTTGAGTGCCGACATTTCAGATCAAAATGGAGCATAACTTATGAAATATACAAGCAACTCCCTCCAGTCGTCTTCCGAAAAGCAACTGCAGTCAATTCGACAGCGATAAAAAGCCCTCCAGTTTTGCAATAATCAAAAATGAAGGGCTACCTACCTATAAAACTTTCAAGTGCTATTGCAAAAACAGCAGCAAAGACTTTCAATTGCTGACTTTTGGACTATCAAAGAAGCGTTGTGGCATTTGCTTTGTTGTTTTGAATTATGCGAAGATAACTATTATGATTGTTGCATGCAATCACTGTCATAAATCAAATCAACAATACTCCGACGATTATTGCGAAATAAAGAAATCTGAGAAACCGAAATCGCTCGGATGCAATTTCAAGATACTCTCGACTGCCGCATTTTCACATATTTTGACGAAATCATCTAGAATCGGTTTGTGAGAGCAGGAATCGCGACGAAATCAGTGCTAAATAAGTGACGGTAATCGAGAGCAAGGACTCCATATCACTCCCCTAAGTTATCGTCGTATTTAAATTCGCAACGCTGTTTTCGAACGCTGCAATATAGTGGTCGATATCAACCATATTCATTGGATTGCAATAAAAAATAACTTATTATTTCGATGACTTTTTATTATACGTCATTTTGGACATTCCTTTTGTTAGAGACGCACTCTACTCTATGAATATTTGTCATCTCGAAATGGCGTTAAAATGAATGAACAACTCGCAAATTTAAGCGATAAACATACTAACTTTTTTATTTAGTGCCGAAATTGCAAGGTTAAAGAGCTGTGATATTCGTTGTGGGATATCCTCTTTCAAACGTCTTAAAGATTGCTTTTGAAGCACATAAACGATTGAAACATGATCATTATCCAATTCTTTCACTTCAAAACTTTCGTTGTCAAATGCCTCTCTGAAATATTTTCAATATCAATACGAAAATAGTTCAATTATTCCATTCAAGTAATAACACTGCGAGAGGAAATCTACTAAGGAATCAACCGACGAAGAATCTTTTACCTTAACTTATACAGATAAGAGCTAATTTATGCTGAAATCAAACTATATGATAGTAAATCGAGCATTTTTTTCCTTCACTACCTATATGAGGTGATTTATCTCTATTGCACTCAAAGTGGAGAATTCATTGTATGGGCGTCGACGTATTATGCTGCAATATTTGCTAGAAAATATGAAATAAAAGTATTTTAAGTAAACGAATTATACTACTGTTGGAAATGGATAATTTTATTAAGAATGCTCTTGTCTCAACCATTTGCAAAATGAATCTAATAAAAGTTGACATATGTGAGTTTTTATTATTGTCAAAAATGCTCAAAAATTCACCGGAAATCAAATTAGAGCTTTGAATTGCTATTCCATTGCCTCGATTATATCCATGAAATTTGATTATAATAGTTTTTTTTTCGACTCATCGATTGGAGAAGTACTGACTCAACGAAAAGAAACGAATAACGCCATGATGGGTTTTTTGTTTGGAAAACTTGTAAGAAGCATCAAAAATTATTAAAAAGGAAATGAAAAACCCTCTCTAAAATTCTCAACGTTGTACACTGTACTCTAAAGCAATTGCATCGCAGCATGGAGTAAATACTGCATATTACGCGAGTTCGAAAATTCCTGATGGCATCATTACCACTAATAAAAAGGGATTATTGCAAACACTTAGGTGAGAGGATTACATCCGCAATTTTCTATTCGTTCGATGGTCAGCAGTTCAAGTTATGTGCCGCAAAACGAGATGCTCCATTTAGCGTAACTCGGTGATGCCAGCGAACAATGCAAATAAAAGTGACTCAAAAATGATAAGGTACGAATACCTTGTCGAATACAGCCGTCATATCAGCGAGCAGCGGAAGCGAGGATCTATCAAGGGACATTTAAGAAGGAGATGGGGCTATGTCAAGAGGGTAGCAAAATTACACGCGAATGGCATGGATATTGTAGCCTGAGGCAATCGAAATGCTCTTTCAAGACTGTTTGTGGTGAACTTTTTGCCTTGCTTGTTTTCCTTTAAGACTATCGTTTACTCATTTCGTTTCTTTGCTCGATCCTGAAACCAACTATGGTGACTTAATTGAATATCCTACGGAAGAAGTGCCGTTTCATTATTAATTCATCACCTTTAACATCATGTTCTATATTGCTTTCTTCGACTGAATTCACTTGATTCTCTTCATGCCGCCTTTATATATATATATATATATATATATATATATATATATATATATATATATATATATATATATATATATATATATATATATATATATATATATATATATATATATATAAAGCGAAGCAGCGTAACACCGATAAATGAGAACCCATGGATAAGAAGCTTTAAATAAACGCAAGAAAATAAAAGAAATTTCCAAAAAAAAGCTACTAAAACCATATGACAGCGATATAAAATAAGATTTAATACTACACTTGCATTTAGATTCGGCGGAAATAGATAGAGGGGAAGAGAAAACGCGAGAGGAAATGGGAAAGTGCAATAAATTACAAAGAAAAGCAACAACAGTGATTCCGAGGAATATTTATTAACGACGATAATGCAACGATTAAATTTAAAAAAAAACGTTCTCTAATTAATCGTCTACGATAAAGCATAAAAACGAATATTTCTAAAAATATAGCTTGCAATGGGAAAAAAAGAAAAATCTGAGGGAAAAAAAAAGAGAATAAAATAATAGGAAATTTCACAAAGAAAGAATTTCTTCGTTGAAAAACAATGATCGAATTTCCTTTTAAAAAAAAAAAAAAGAGCAATGAAACAATAAAGCAGAAAAAAAAAAAACCATCACAACATTAAAGAATATCAATAAGAAAAAATATTGAAATAAAGAAAACATAGAAATCATTGATGCAATTTGACACCAAAAATTTCTTCACTTCAAATATTTATACAGGGAACATTTTGAAAGAATTCTATGAAGTTTGCGTTTTGCAATATATTACTCTTTACCTCATCGATTACTTTTATTCTATATCTGTTTTGTTCGTATAAAAATTGATAATATTAAATGCCTTCTAAATAAACATCTCATAAAACTTTATATCTATGAATAATCACAAAACATCCGAAGACCAACTTTCAAAGGATCAAATAAGTCCGACAAGGATTAGGTTCGGGTCTATGGCACCTCAAACACAAATTACTGGGCGTCTTCCACAATTTTACATAAATTTCGTCATATGTGAAGACTAGAAAAAATGGCAAAAACTGGGAATGCAAACATATGCAATCTTGACAAAAAAATTTGCATATACTAAAGAAGTTGTGTTGGGTAACTATAAAAGCATATTACTTTCTAGCACATATACGTTATTCATTTAGCATTCTTGCTGTGTGACGTGTTGCGTGGCTTTGTGCAATAAAATTCAACTTTGTGGTCATCTAGTGCACTAAACCCCAACAAGCAGGTGGATTGTTGAGGATGGCTACGCAACATGTGAGCGATTCGACAACACTTGTCGAACAAGTGGAACAGAGAGATACAACACAACAAGGTTGGATTCTTGAAGCAAAATCTTACTTCTCGATAAACCTTATGCAATTTGCAAACGCTTAATTGTATGAGTTTAATTTTCGAATTTGAAACGGGAATGAGAGGGTAAAAAACGCTGCATGCGTTTTTCAAAAATTCAGTCTAAGGCTATCGACATATGCAAGCATCATAATCCCCTAATAATAATTGGCGTAGTCACTAAACTGGCGATCGATCAAATTTTTATGAAGTACATGATTCTACTAGGGCACAACATGTAAGCATTTAGGCGCTAACATCGAACATACAAGCCTTGAAATTATCGCGCAATCACATACTTATTACAATTGTCATATTTAATTATTTTTGTGCAAATTATATCGTTAATGCATATGTAAGTGATCAATTTGTCAAAGATTATACCGTTCAGTTCAAGAAGATTTTCAGAGACATTAGTTTTACGACTGAGAGCACGATCCCATAGCCCTCCGCATGTCACATGGGCAGCCGGTACAATTGATAACGAGCATTTGGGACGGCTCAAGAGCAATTGCTGTTGCATATGGGTAAAGCCTCGTAAGTGGGACGACCCATCTACTTGGGAACAAGATGAACATGAGGTCAATATCGGCTCATATTTCGTTGAGTGAATCAAACTTTAAAGTCCTCACTATTACGATCGATTACATAAGTCGATTAGACGGTTTGATATCGTAACAAGTGAATCAACCATGACGGTCACCTTTTATATGGCGTTATATCAACAAAGATGTCTTCAGTGGGAATCTGACTCTACCGTTTGGAAGGAGGTTTCTGTGGGGTGTTTATAGTGGACCCTAAAAGGTGTTGCCAAGCTCATAATTTTTACAAGCGACATTGGAGAGATTGAGAACAAAAAAAAAAACAGAGTAACCCATTAGAAACGCAAGACGGACACTAATATTCTACTTTTACTTCACTTCCCTTAAAACATCCACGTGCAGGCACCAAAGTGACCATCACAGATGACCTTTAGATAGTGACCCGATCTGAACTCTTCTTATATATTGGTAGTTACTATTAGTTAAATAGCAAAAATTAGTGATATTAATGCAATATAATGGATATGAGCTAATCTTACACATCAATATTCGTTATCCATTCATATAAAATCTTGAAGCCTTTAAAGGAAAGATTTCAGATATTTTAATAACGATTGTGAAAGATTAAAAACTATTTGATGTAATAGTAGTCATCGGAAATAAGTCCATTCTAGTGGCTATTATGGTATCGTTATTATCATCTGATAGCTAATTCTTGATGAATATTTGAGGATGCAAATATTCAAATTTTGATTCGAGTTTTCTCTTACTTACTTAAGAAGAATAACAACATTACTATGCAAGAGTCAGAAATATTGTGAAGTTCAAATATTCCAATATGTAGTTAGTAATTTAATTTGTTATGGTACTAAGAAAAGAGTCAAAATTAACGATTTAATTCCACTATTATGTCAAAGTTTTCAAAACGTGGATTAGCGGAAATGAAGTCATCCGCTGAGATTATTGCTGATACGATATAATTAGGAAGTTTATTCTAGTTATTTCCTCCACGGAAATGTGGGATGAAGTGTAGAGTAAAGGGTGAGCAAAATACGTGAAAGTTTTTATTGGTGGACAGACACTCCACCAATGAATTATCCATAGATTTCTAATAACACATAAGCAAAACATTGCCTACTTTTATGACCACACACTTAAAAAATACACTGTTTTCCTTAAGGCATCCTCATGATAGAAGGATATAATGAAGTGAAGAGCGGCGCAACACCGCTAAATCAGTGTTCCTGTATTGCTTCAAGAGGAAAAGCCTGATACCTGATAAGTTAATCATTTCAGACTGAACACTGTCGAGGACATACACTGCCACCACCTCCACCTACTCCAAAAAGTGAGCCACCAAGGGAGTAACGAGAAAGAAATTGCTAGCAAGTAATAGGGCGATAGAGTGAAAATATTGCACAACTACTACAACTATGTCAATTTAGTACCAATTATGGGCATTATAATTGTCGAATTCAATGATTTTGTGGGGTAATAAATATTCTCGATAAGAAGGCTTAATAAGTCAACGAAACCAATCGTTAAGACATGATGGATGAGAGAATAAATGAAGAAGAACATCCATAAGACTTCCACATGTGTGGATTTGCAGTTTTATATTGTTCTGAGTCCCTAATAAAATGAGTTCATCTCTTAAATCATCGAATCGCAACAAAGAATTTTCTTTGCATCCATAAGCTAGCATTTATGCAAGAATATTAGGTTTCATTGTATTTTTTGAGTAAGAAATTACATTATAGTAGTGACGTCGTATCGTGCGTAATATATGTGTGCATGCTCATTCATCCGACAGGTTTAACTGCAGTATCGTTAGCAAAATGATGCTTGTTTTATACAGTTGTATAGCCATTGATACAGCCCTCTAAGACGATGCATTCCATTAGAAAAAGAGTTATTGATGCTTATGCGGATCAAAAATTTGTGCATTTATAGGTGGACTGATCAGCATTAGTTGATCAGAATTCCACGATCGCTAGGATTCAAAAAAAAAAAATCTTCTGCAGAATAAAAGCAACTGAATAGGACGCTACTTCCGAATATTCTTCAATAGATTTCAAATAGCACAATAAGCAATAATCTGAGAGTGGTCGATTAAAAAGCTATACGGATAGGTAGGCGCTACATATTTACAATAATATTTATTCATAGTATGCCGAAAAAAAGATGAGCGAACAAATACTTGAAAAGATTACTCCGAAATGTGGCATCTACTATCGTAAAGGTGAGTAATATTGTATTGTAGTTATTATAATATGCAAAGACCAGAAATCAATTATAATATCGTATATTAAATAAAGGAATGAATGATAAATGAGACCTCCATTCATCCTCAAGTCGACTATCTGCGACATTACCAAGTAATTTCCTTCTTTCAAAACGATTTAATTCCAATTCAAATACATTTGCCTGTAAATAAAATTTCATTCAATAAATATTCGACGAATTATCATTCTCAATCACTAATAACTAATGATTAACGAATAAATGAGAGGAAAAATAATATAAAATGATTTTTACGAATCCAAAAAAAAAATCTTCATGAATCTAAAAATTTTTTAATAAATTCATTTAAAATTTTGAAAACCAAAAAAAAAAAAAATTCCAATGAAAATGAAAATTTGCTTAATTCAAAAAGAAAAACTAAACAAATATTAAGGAGATTTGTTATGTTTTTTTTTTTCAACAATAAAAGAGTAATTTTTTTTTAAAGCACTAAACATTAGAAAAAAACAATTTTTTTTTGTTTGTTGAGGAAATATTAGGAATGTTCATTGACTATTTCCATCTTTACACCTTCACTTGCCTCTTCCACATCGCTCTAAAATACGCTAAAAATCAACAACATTTTATTTTCATCGTATTCATTTCAATTCATTAAAAAAAAAAAAACATCATTGAAAATTAAATATACTCTGAATTATAAGTTTGTATACTTGTATTGCTTCAGGCAATTTGAGTAATTAAAAGATAAAACAAACCTGGCAGCATATCAGTTGAATGGACGTAATGTGGCATTTAGCACACATCTCCTCTCATTATTAATAGATCACTTGTGGAAAGCAATAAAAAACATATTGAATTAAAATTCCTTTATGTAAGAATATATGACCTAAGATGACTAGAACTCGTCGATAATTTCGTGAAATGAAAGAAATTCATATGTTATCAAATTTAAGAGTATTGAAACAAAATTATCTAATGGAAGAGAGAATTACTAGTGATATACCGGAAAAATTAGATGACCAACAAAGTAAACCTCTTTGTGGAATATTTGGAAAGATTAGCGAGAATTTGATCGATTGATTTAAAGGAAAAGAATGATTAGCTCAACATTACCTCATCCGACCGGGTATATTGTTAGAAAATAAAATAGTAACAAATTTTTGCTTCATCTTATCCATTATATGCGATGCCCAAAAATATGAATCGTTCTTCTTCAGGATTCATTTTAGTCAACAGAGAGAAGACTCTCCACCCTCATAACTTTATAATCCGCCGGTTCAAAATTTAGTGAAAAATTTGAATTTATTTTAAAAAAGATGGTGAATAATTTGAAAAAAATAATTGAAATTATTAAAAAAAAAATGAAATGTCGGGTAGAAAATCAAAAACAATTAGACAAGCATATATTGTAAGTAGGGCGATTAAAAATGTTCGAAAATTTGCATATGCTCAAATTGATATGAACGACATGCAAAACGCATCTTTGAAATACACCTATAAGCGTTATAGCCACTTTTTTGCATTTGTTTTGATTATTATCGGCTTGCAGTGAAAAAAAAAAAAAAACATACAAAGGCACTATCGTTTTTCCTTCTGGATTATATAAAAAGAAAAAAAAAATTGTTGCATTTTTTTTCAATATAAAATTGAAAATCATTTGAAATTCAATTAATAATCGATACTATAGTCAGAATATTAGGTGACGATCAATGAAATAATTTTTGAGAGTAAATAAATATGAAATATTAGGAAATAACTAAAAAAAAAATACAATGATTAACAATTTCATATAAGTAAATTTATCGATATGAATATCAAATAAACGAACCATTCCATCAGTAACACCGATGATTTGTTCTTCACGAATCCAATAGATGAAGAATCTTGAGTTATTATTATCTTCATATGCGAAACATCGAAATTCATCTAATCCCCCAATTGATTGCATTCACTTATCCCCTCTAAATTAGTCTCATTTAATTTAATAGGAAATATCGTATATTCCGTTGAATGCATCGTCAAAGCCGTTTATTTTTATCTGTTCTCGTTGATAAGAACTGATAAGCTTATTTAATTACAATAAAATGGTAACTGCAGACAGGCTTGCAGTACCCCATATCAGCGTGTCGATTCTTCGGCTATATCACTTCAGCTGCAACTTCATAGTAACTTAAATAATGAGCATTAAGATGGAATTCAAAAACGGAAATAGCGTTCGTAAACTTCCATTGTCTCTAATTGAGAATATTTGCAACTACAATTTAAAAAAAAAAAAAAAATTAGAGCCTCCACATTATGGTCGCAACGGGTTGACTAATGAAATATAGCAATCAAAACTATTAAAAACATTAGAGTGATGGTAATTGTGTGGAATAAAATTTTGTATGAGTTTAAATAATCATTTAAATTATTTAATTGATATATCCCTCTCTCCCCTTCCCTTCCCCCCTTCTTCCTCCCAAATTTTCAGTAAAAAGAATAAGAAAATAGAGAATAAATAACAAAGTGCAACAAAGAAGTTGGCATCATGTGCAATATAAATTTCCAACATCCACCTCATCAAATCAACCTTCTTCGTGAGTTTTACTAACTAACGATGAAATAAACACAAATAATGCTCATATTTTTTGAATGCCCTAATCGTTCTTTGAGAAGACTCTCGTTTTTGTTCGGCAACTCGACGATGAAAACTGACAATTCTATTAGTGCAAAAAATATGCAAATTTTCGGCGCTTTAATTATTTGTAGATTTTTTTTCCAAGTTGACCAATTTAAGTGAAACATGATATAAAGAGCACCTATGGTGTAGACTATATTCGAAAAAATTTCCTATCTTCAGCTTCAATAGTTCTTGCCTTAAAACCTAACGAGCATTAACACATGCAATCAGATATATATATATATATATATATATATATATATATATATATATATATATATATATATATATATATATATATATATATATATATATATATATATATATATATATATATATATATATATATCCGTTGATGCTTGAAGCTTTGGAAACGCAAATTTTGAACCTATATAAAACCATCAAAATTAGGTAAACAGAGTGCTATATATTTTTGTAGAATTTATGCTGAATGAAAAATTTTTTCAACTTTATGAGAGATTAAATATATGGCGTTTTATAACCTCAATGAATTTTGATTGCATTGAATTTTACATCCTATCGACTTTTTAACACAAACTTCCATTAGATGAATAATATAGGCTATTGTCTTACAATGTTACTACTCAACATACTTATTAACTGCTTTAATGTTTTATTTGAAGTAGAACCTTTGTTTTTTAGAGAGTAATTCCTTATTACAGCTAGGGATATAGAAGTATTCTTTTATGGTAATCGACCATTTCAAATATTGATTCATATAATTGAAATAAAAGCAAAAAAAAAAAAATATTTTACTGAAGAAAAATTTCAGAATATTATACAAAATAATTTTAAAAAATTTGGAGTAAAAATAAATTGCAATAGAACATTTTAACAAGGCATAGTTTACATCTTCTAAAAAATTACTAAAGCGCTAAACGATCATTTCGACAAAAAAGATCACAAAGAATTATATATATGCAAATATTTTCCTCAATTATACTCTTTCGATGAAAATATTCAATATCATTTGTAAACAGCATGAAATTTGCTTTATTATGGATCATATGATGAAGAAATTATGACTTCACTATTGATTGATGAAACATTTGATATGTTTACTCTATAGGGAATTTCCTTATTATTAGAAGCAGAAATCCCATTAAGAGAATATTTCTTATGTTATCATAATTTTGCATAAAAATTCGAAACGATCGCAATTTTCATCAATTGAAAAGAAATCATCAAAGCGATAATTAATTCCTTTCGAAATTCATAAAACGATTAATAGATTTCTTTTGAATATTCAAAAATAACTAAATGAATTATTTCAAAAGACATATAAAATCTTAAGGCAATCTTTAATAATAAAAGTAAACAATTTAAATTACTGCAAAAGAAAAAAACGACCCTAAAAATCTACGCAATAAGACTTTCGACAATATATAATAAAGATATACATATGCGATCAATATATACGTTCAATTCTTATTTCTGTACTAGCGATATCCACAATTAAATTATGGCAGGCATCGAACATAGCACAGTTGTTTTTCCGAATGAGCACCTTTGCAATACACTATTCTATCATTGAAGCAATACATGCAACTCCAGCAATATCAAATTGAAGCAATACAAGCAATATATACTCAATTACAATATCATTCAATACTTCATTCAGCGCTTACTTCGTTTCGGAAAATCGCATAAAGCATTTTAAAAAAATGTGCGATCAACTAATATCGCTTCGTCAATACAAAGCTTTCTAGCACATTTATATATAAGGACAAAACAAAAAAAAAATGTAAAATCTATATTTCTGCATCACTAGATAAAAAAATATATATATTTAATGCAGTAACTCTAAATGAGCAATAAAAAAACGAAGTAAAAAAAAAAACAACAACAATAAAACTGTTTCATTATTTTAATAAAGGAATATCGAGAAAAAAAAAAGAGAATAATGAAAATACAAAAAAAAATTCAAATACGCATAAAAGGCACTCTACTAAAAAAAAAAAACTCAATTAAATTATAAAATTTACATTTTTAAAAATCAACGAAAATGATACGGGAAAATTTTCGACTATAAAAATTGCGTTAAAAAAATATAGCGAAAAAAAATTCACTTAAGTTCTTTCCGTTATTAATTTCCAATGTTTACAACATACCTTCCAAATGTTAAGCTCTATCTCTCCACAATATTCATTAGTTCTTAAATTTCTTCAAGTAATTTTCAAAAAAAAAAAGGTGAAAGGTGAATGTCACATCAACGATTGATTTCTTTCTTTTTATTCCTGGTCTAATAATGTATGCCAGTTAGCATCTAATTACAATTTTATCGACCACACAAATATATTCACTATTGGAAAAATTAACCACATCAACGAGATTTATTTGCATAACCCTCTTTAAATTCATAAATATTACGTGAAATATCAAAAAAATCTTATTCGAACAACGTTAAATGATTTATTATCTAACTAGCACAATAAAAAAAAATCAATTAAACATCCGCAAATAACGCAAATAAAACGATCAGGCATTAATTGTTGCCAGTGCTGAGAAGTGTACCATTAGGCGCTCCATGAGGATAATGCATGATATACCAATCATGCACGTACATCAGTATGGTCATCGGTTGTCCCAAAATAAGCGATAACCACATGACAATATTGCCTGGACGGCCACCTTTCAATATCTTATCCGTCAAATATCTCAATGGGATCTGCGCCATCATCGCATAGTAGGCCCAAAGTCGAAACATATGTAGAGGGATCGAGACCTAGAAAATTGGAACAAAAACAATGCGGTAAGCAAGTAGTCATAAACCCCACCCTCTACGATTCTATATCATTAACTTACTCGTCTAAGCGACATCTCTTGCGTTCTAATATGACAACCAAGAACTAAACGTAGTTTTCAACTAAAATCTTACAAATGGCAACGATGAAAAAAATAAAATTTTGCTAAAGACAATCGGCTATTTCGCTCTGAGAATAATGTGAATTAGGGAAATAAACAAATCGAAATAATGCCCGTTGAAATTATAAGCAAACTCAGTATGCTCGAATTAACATTTGCTCACTCTGTACTAATCTTTGCTCAACAAGCAATCAGCACCAACATTTCAATATAGACTGATTAAGTGATCTCAAAAGTGCAGTGATCCAGACGCTCTAAGACAGTGACCAATCCGCCCACCTTCCTCTTTCGTTTCTATAGCCTCTCCTATACTTTCGACATCGTGATTAATAATTAAATAATTAAAACTTGAATTGAACTTACCAGATATTCGTGAAAGAAGGCCGAAATGAAAAAGACGACAACAGACGCACTCGTCTTACCAAATCCATTTCTTACCATCGGCTTATATACATGACGTAATGCCCAACGATGTACCGGTATATTCCAAGTCTGCCAGAAATAAGAGATCGTCTCCGCGTTCCAGAAGTCACTGCAGACGGGAGAAAAAAATGTCAACCACATAAAAGATTATCTTTTCCGAATGGCAATATCAATCAATTTCAATGTATCTAATATATAAACCGAGAAATCATTTGCAGCACACGAAAAACCAACAATCTCCTCCTTCCTCACATAGAATATTTGTCGAATTCCTTCCGATCTTTGATAAGTTATCCGAAAAAACGGTTGCAAAGAACCTTCCCGGATTTCCGGAGCTCAGTTTTGCTCTTTGGTGAGAAGTAGAGATTCAAATACGTATAATAGTTGATGGATGATACGATGAAAATGAGATCGATTTTCAAAATTTGGCATAAATCCCAATTTTTTGGCTCCGAGCAGATTAGCCTATTTTGCGCCCAAACTCTGAAAAGAACCGCCAAGGTGCACATAGGCAGGTGGCATATGCGCCGCTCATTAAGCTGTTTTCAAGCTTGGAAAGGAACACATGATAGGTGCTGCGTTTTTCCTCTGAAAAAGTGAGTGGGGCTGCGAAATTCTTGTGAAGACGCACCACGCGCTATGTGCTCCATATCCTTAGAAGGCGACCATTTTCTTTTCCGGCGGAAGCGTTCTATGAAGTCGGTCTAAGATGGAAATGCGCAATTCCTTTCCCCTTTGCTTTAAATTCCTCTCTTTCTTTCCAAATATTTCTTTCGGCGACTTCTATATGCCTTCAGAAGTTGGGCTGCATCGTCCATCCCTCTTATCAGTTATGAGGTGGCGCTTAATAAGGGGGAATCAAAAACAACCCCAGTACGCGTGATCGAGTGATGATCAAGTGATCGGTTTCAGCTTCCTTACTAGTAAATATCTCTCGAATGATCACTGAATATTGCTTACAGATAAAATTGTCGATCGGCGAAACGAAGCAATTCGGCGATTAAATTGAGGAACGAATGGAATATCGTGTAGAAGCATATAAGCCAGATGACATGATTGGGAATGGCCAATTTAAGAATACGCTCAATACAACGTGAGATGTTCATCGTTGAGAATGGCTCAACACTGTTACGTAGTAATGGCACTACCCATTGCTGAGATAACGCCACTATTATGAACGATAAGCAGATCAACTGAAATATGCAAACATTCAATAAGTAAGTGAAAGATAAATAAACGGAAATCCGGAGGGAGGGGTGAGGGGGGGGGGGACAGATTGTTCGATCTGAATGTGCTGCTTCAGGATCCCGAGCGGGATCTTCCAACAATCGATCGCCTGACCAGATTCGGACCCTTGGCACTACACACTCTGCGGGGAGTGAGAGGGGTCGCTGACTATGGTCACTCATTCAATAAAGCGTCACTCTGCAGTTCACTGGCCATAATGACGATGCATATCAGCTAAGCAATTAAAAACGATGATGCTCGGATGCAAAGAAGAGATTCTTTCATTCAGCACACTTTGCCATTTGGCTGTTACGCAGTGCAATAATCCCTTTCCTTCTCTCGTGAATTATAGCACACGTATGCTCGGATCAGCCTTTTTTCTCACTCATCTATAATATATTTACCAACTGCAAGATTCCTTAAATATAGATAAGCTTTGGGAAGACGATAAGACTATAACCCCAATTTGTGAATTAGGTATCGTCTTAAACTGATGCACAATGAGTCCGATATGTGGTCTCTTTGGAATTCGGAGAATTGTTATCAAAACAAATATGATTTGAAAGAAATGCGTTTACAACGGGGAAAATGAGGACTTCCCGGAATATATGCCATCTAACTGATCTGCCTCAAATATAGGATCCTCCAGATTTTTCCTCGAATATGCGCCAATTTTAAATTTGCGAGTGGCACAGCTTTAAAACCTTTCCCTTTAACATATGACCACTTTTCAAACCTTCAAACGTTCACATCGTGGAACTTGTGAAAGCGGAAATAGAAACAGCTATTAAGCAAATGAAATCGATCGCTTCCACTATAAAAATAAAATGAAATATGGATGGCATAAAAGTGATTCGAAACTTGACGCCCAGATGCTACTTACTTATGTGATCGTTCCTCCAGCAAATCCCTTCCCCTCTTTCCTCTCCTCTCTCCATCGACAAACGCTGTAAAGTGTGCAATAAACGAAAATTACCTCAGCTGTTCTCTTGATCATGAATGTTTTTCTTCTACCTGGTGAACGTGGGAATCGAAGTTCATAGCAAAGCGTCGGTGCAAGAATAAAATAATAAAGATTTTCCAACGTGAGATTACTCGGATAGGCGATTGGTATATTTGTACGTATCTGCAAATTGAATTATATCCCTCAACTATCACACAGGGGGAAAATCGATGCAAAAGTTCGCACCTCTCAATTTTAAAAGGGAATTTAGAGTTCCTAAAAAAAGTTAAACGCAGTATTCGGCAAAAAAATAGAATGGGACTCTCGCAAATCGCAAAAATTGAATGAAAAAAAAAATCATAGAACAAAATATTTCATATAGATCTTTAATTAGATCATCTTAGTTTTTCTTATTTCATATATAACAACTTCTCGTTGAAATATATCAAACGAAAAATTACAGTTCAAATTCACAATAATGCAAAAAAAAAAAAAAAAAACAAAAAACAAAAAACAAAAACAAAAACAAAAACGAATATGACAATTAAAAATAAACTTTTAAAAAATGTACTCATTCAAATCAATAACGAAATATGGATTCATTTAATCATTCGGTATGATCCTAAATGTACTCAATTCGGATATAACAAGATTAGAATCTACTTGATCGATGAAAAACGTAAGTGCGAATGCACTATAGTTTGAACCTAAAAAAAGCATCAAAAAGATTGTTCGCATGAACAAATAAATGAACGAAAATGTAAATTAAGAACCTCCAAATCAGAATCTCGTTTGAGTGCACGTGCATTTCTGCACCAATAGTTGACGTGCACATACGAAGTCAACTTTAGAAATAGTACCACATATATCGATAAGGCGAATGTTGAATATAATGGATTACCCTTAAATATTATTAGTTCAATGAAAAAATATTCGTCACATTATTTTAATGTCTTACTTAATGGGTGGCCTCGTCAAAATAAAAAAAAAAATCATTAAGAACTATACAAATTTAAGAAATTCTTTCATATAATAACAAAGATAAGCTTATTCCTTTCCCATAATCATAAATCAGTTGCGCATACGAGAAATGTTTTCTAATGACCATAACTTATAATCCACCCGTCGTCGAATAGCAAAAATGAATCAACTTTTTGGAATATTCGATAAATGAATATATTTCAACAAATGAAGTGATATTTACTCAAAACAGGCTAACTTCTCGACTCTTTTAGATCAAATCCGATTCAATGAAGTTGCATTCGAAGATTTCAAAGTTCTCTCTCAACAATTCACTAAATAAAAAAAAATCAATTTCCAGAGCTGCTTCGCCACGACAACAAGAAAACCTTTCTGCTGTTATAATATGTGATGGCAATTGCATTTCAAAAGGCGCACGCATCTGCTTCTTTTCCCACCCTTTCCACCAGTTCCTTAGCACTTCCGAAATCCGGCCTCATTCCTTGTTCTAATAGACTTCACTAATGGACTGTCTAACTAACTGACCAGCTAATCTAATGAACGTATTCTCCTAAGAATATTATGAAGAGTTCGCTATGAAAGTAAATTTACCTCGAGAAGTAGAGTAACCACGACGGGAGCGCAAATATGTACCGTGAATAGGCACACATAGAAACACGCCGCTATCTTATCACTGAGCCAACCTTTTGCTGTAAAATAAGAGGAAATATAACATGATAAAAGGAAATGCTCATAATAGTTCAGATGATTGAAAGATTTTTTCTAGAGGTTACAAATAAGTATATCTATTTCAATGAAAAAAATTAACAAGTATAAAAGCAAGCGAGAAGAATTGCCACGATATGCGATTTTGTGATAAGTGATAATAAATGATAAATGATGACAACACTATCGAACATTTTCGTCTAGTCTCCTCCTCTAAGCACATTAAAAAGAGCGGAATAGACTTCACTTATCAATTTGGGCAATTATTTCACTCATAGAAATCCCAAGTGATGAGTGGTTTTTTTTCCCCACGTTAATGCTGTGAAACGAAAAGTAGTTATACAAATGTGATAACGAATACTGGTATACATGGAGATAATTGAACGTAAAATTTACAGCCAATAATAAAAGTGAAATCCTCTGAAAAAATTACCCAATATTTTCTCCATTAGATAAACAATGATGATGCCAACATTGGAAAGGATAACCATCGTAAGATTGGGCCAGTTCCACGGATCCGTCGAAATAAAATATATCCAATCAATGGGACTTATCAAGATACCATACCTAAAAGTGATATTACACCTTAATAAATCTTAGATTCAAATTAGATCCTAGCAAAAAAAAAACTCTTAAACTGCAATAATCAACTTCAAATAATTTGCTGCAAAAAAAAATCGTGTTATATGACGACCATCCATGATGGATTCAAAAAAAAAGGAGATGATCGAGACGGTCGCGAAATGAGAGTAGAAATCGATCTTCGAATATTCGAGAATTGCTCACCCTTAAGTCAATTAGGGCATTAAAGATAATAGAGAGAAGGAAGCGCCACAATCTAATTAAATAAATAAATAAATAATATTTAGAGAGTGCCAAAGCACACCAAAGACACTATGATACTTGGCATTTTTCACTTCCGGTAGTCAAATGATTTGTCGGTAAAAACGCTTAGAAAAAATAAAACTGAAATTTGAATATGATGTCGAAAAAAATGCGCCAAAAATTAGGTTCAAAAAAAAAAGCAGACTTGATGAGATTTTCGAGAGCAACGCGACCATTTGAGACGAAAAGAAGAAGAATTGCAAGATTGAAGAAGCCTCGAAAATTCGTCCATCCTGAAGTGCTGCTGAACAATGAATCCTGTGCGACATGAATTGGTTGATCAGGAGCAAATCTAAATAATTTTTGCTGATTGCTTCTTGAACATATAAGTACCTCGTTATATATATTTTAAAAAATGGAACAATCACGGGTAAATTTATATTTTCTTTCCTGGGAAAAGATATAAGTTTTGTGGGAAAAACCGTTTCATGCCGAAGATGCAAATCCCCCCCCCCCCCCCCACACACACAGAAGAATATAGTAAGAAGGATACTGCCTACGAGCAAGGGTATTGGGAAGGTTGATCAATAGATAAAAATGTGTTTTCTGGGATAACTCAAAGCAATGATATACGAGAACCGTGGTAAGTGATAAGCATTTAAAATCATCCCTAAACAAAGAGTTACACCGTCATAATATTCGCCGATTTCAGATCAGCGGGTTTTACGGCACAATCGAGACTAAGGGAAGGTATAAGAGGCATGGCCGGCTATAACAGCAACAGTAAAACGAATGAAGGCGTGCGATCTCTATATTGACACACAGGTGTAGATTACGTGCAATTAAATCGAAGGTGGCACGTACCTCTAGCAGATTGAAACCTCCTCAAAGTATACAGATTTGCCAGTATTCCTTTCAGCAAGAACGATAGTTGACGAATATTTTAATCATTTTTATCATCAACACAGAAGTGGGAAAAGGCAATTCCTTCGAACTCAGTCGATTTCCATTAGAGAGCTCTTGCCATCGGTTATTTCTCTACCTTCTCGCCTCTCTTCCCGAATCGCTAACGGCGATGGAGAGGAGAGGGAAGGATGAGACGTCACTTATCTGGCCACAGACCACCAGGTCGTGGATCGACGGGCAAGGATGAGAAGGAAGACAGGAAAGGAAGATGGCTATTTTATAGTTATTAACGATATTTGAGAAGGATCGCAAGATGGGCATTTTGCATTGCATAAATGAGTCGAGTTTCAGTTATAATATAGCAGCTAACTTTGTGAAAGCTTTATTATAAGGATGCTCGCTCCGGAATGACATTGAATCCAGCTGAATATCTTACTGGAAGCTAATAGATGACGTCAACCTCCTAGACAATTCACTCATACACTTACGCTGAGTATTCGACAGATTCAATCATAAGAAACACTTATCCAACATTTATAGGAGAGTTCCGTGTGCTGTCAGAATGTAAATCAACAGAGGTATGCACTATTACATCAAAGATGGGGGAGGAAATACTGACTTCTTGATGTGAAGAGGTGATGATGATGATCCGGTAGTTGTCGATGCCCCCGATGCAGTTGACGTTGTGCGTGCACGTCCAAGAACGGCTGATGTCGATGCGGTACGACGCCTCAGAAATTCACCCGGCTCCAGCGACGTCATTCTCGATGCCAGGATTCTGCAACAAACGCAGAAGGTATCCCACTGTAGACAACACTTTTTCTCGCATATGCATAGTATATATACCGTTAAATGGGACATTATGTATATATATATATATATATATATATATATATATATATATATATATATATATATATATATATATATATATATATATATATATATATATATATATATATATATATATATATATATATATATATATATATATATATATATATATATATATATATATATATATATATATATATATATATATATATATATATATATATATATATATATATATATATATATAAATAGACAACGAAAAAATTGTCGGCAAGAATCGACCTAATGAAGTAAATTTCGCAGGCTCCAGTATTAGATTCCAATCCCACGACGAACAATCTAAGTGCATCTGAATCCACCCTTCGAAGTGAATCCGAACGATACTGCCAGTTTTTTCTCAACTAACAAATGAGCCCGCCAATGCATTTTCACTAACAAATGTCCCGCAGTATTTCTTTGTTCTGTGTGTTCTACCACGTTACTTTATCCACTCACATCGATGTATACAGGTTAATAATATCGATAATACTTGCTTACAAGAGAGTGTATCTTGTAAGTCCACTAGATTGGCATTTTCTGAGCCGTTGATTACACGACCTCGTTTCTTTGAGTTTCGCAAAGTAATTCAATCGTGAGTCCACTTGATCTGTGTCTCTCCCGTCCCCATGCAAAGGCATGAACAAATCTTGCTGGCTATAACCTGAGCGGAAACAGCAAACACACATAACATGAAAGCACGAGTGAACCGCAAGTTGTACCGGGATCATATGACATCCGGTAATAACCGGAGCGGAAGGTGCCATCGGGTAATCACCGAAACGGAAGGTGCCGTTTCGAGGTCCTAGCATTGTCATTTGAATGTTTATTCTGGTATGTTTATAATCTAACGTCGTCGTCCGCCTAGCACAATTTACCACCTGCAACGTCACCCCTGTCCTATTATATGTGCTTTTCCATGCGTCAAAGAATTCATTTTCCTCTCTTGTTGCCTTTTAGAACACAAAATTTGAGACCACCGTATGAATGCGTTCCTATAAGGATCACCGCCTTCAAATACTTGCAGCTATCTTCTATCTCCCCCCCCCCCCCCTTCCGGTCGACATTGTTGTTACAAAGCTTCACTAGACAGCTTCGTTTATCGTCGACTAAACCCCGATTTTTTCAGTTAATTGTACGCATTTCTAGTTGATAGGTAATAGGTTTGAAAAATAGTAGGTAAATTTTTGCCAAACCAGGTAAAGGAAGGGTCGTTAACTTGTTACTTTTTAGTGCAACATATTTGCATTGCAAAAGTGATATTGTTCCGGTATTAGCATAGCCTAGTCGCTCTTCTGATGGTCGATATTGATGCTGCATGATTTATAATGCCTTGTTTTAATCTCAATTATCAACGATAAAGATGCCAAGGAAATAGGTGGAGATTACTAGTTGATTCTGCTTACCAGTTGTGTCTGCTTATCATTTGATGAAGTTTTTTATTTAGACCTTTCAAATTGTTGCCGGAAATTTTGGCAGATAAACCGAAATTGTCGGTTAAACCCGATAAAACCCACTTCAATTAAATCATATAATTAAACCTGGCACATCTATGCGTCATTTTCGTACAGATTTGCATTTTTAACGGAGTCAGAGGTTTGCATTTTTACCGGAGTCAGAGGTTTACGCTTTTACCGGAGTCAATCTCGTCTATAGTTTCTAATGTTGTAAACATTGTAAAATCGTGATATCGTTTTTTGCTCGTTATACAATAATAAAGTTGGCATAGACGACAGGTAATGCCGAAGACGACCTCAAAATCGGACGAAAATGAGCAACAGGTAGCAACAAGTTCAAAGGAATCCACATCGTTGCCACCTGGAAAAGACCCTAAATGGTGGGATATCTCGACGTTCTCGCGGGAAGATAATCCTAGTGGTTTGGTATGCGAATCATCATTTGCTAGCCTTTTCCCGAAATATCGCGAAAAATACCTCAGGTAAATCAATAAATTTCGTTTCGTTTTCGAAAATCAACACATCCAATAATATATTTTCAACGATATATGTAAAATTTCAATAGCAAGGTCTTTATTCAACGTATATTGACGGGCAATATTGTCGTCATCATTCGAAATATTTTTATTTATTTATTTTTTCTAATTTTAATAAAAATATCAACTAACTTTTGTTGAACTATAAGAAAATCATATATCCCTCTTTACTTAGGCTCTGATCCGTGTCATATCATTGCTTACGACTATCCGAGGAATCCGGGAATATTGGTTGTAGCACTCCCATTCTGCACCTTTCGCAAAGCTCACATTAATTCTTGAGACATAATGAAGAGTCGGCACTAATATTTGCACGAAATAAACACCACCCCAACGTTGTTATGCTGATTTTATACTCGATTACAGTTTTGTGAGATACTTTCAAGCGTAAAGATTTCTCTTGTGTTAATTTGTCTCTCTCTCTCGTTTTCTTGTGTATGTCACGATCAGAGGGAGGTGAGAGTATATGTAGAGGAAGATATAGAAGGGGGTGGGGGGGGGGGGGGGACGGAAAGAGTAGAGAGATTGCCATCCATTACAATTCAATGAATTTGTTCGCTTTTGAAAAAAATTTAATGAAAATTTGCATAATTTTTCAACATCTCGGTAATAACCGAATATTTATTTAAATTTAGCGGATGTTATGAATAATTTTTTTGTTTCTTTCTTTTTTAAGTTTTTCTTTTCAAAGCAAATTTTTCCACTTAAAGCGATTTGATTGAAAATGATAATTTTAGAGAATGTTGGCCATTAGTGCAGAAAACAATGGATGAGCATTTCCTTAAAGCCGAACTGGATGTTCTTGAGGGTACAATGGTCGTTCGTACTACTCGTAAAACATGGGATCCATATATTCTCATTAAGGTATATTTCTATTTCGTGTTTTTATTTACAATTCTATGAAGACGCACTATAGCAATATTATATCTATTTGTTTGTCGGTTTATTTCATTGTTTCAACTCATCGACAACGCAAATAAAGTATAGAGAATATCGTGATGAGATACTTACGACAATTTTCAATTCACAGATTGCAGTAACCGTTAAATCTATAGCAGTGGAACTTTTAGTGGCATTATATAATAGAGAAAAATTTCTACCCGCAAATTTCTTGGGGAATAATTACGACACTTAATGGTACTAAAAAAATTTGTTGCTTGTATTTAGTGCGTTGGATTGAAAATGTAGCGGTCGATTGCTGTTGTATGAATGTATATTCCTGATGGTTTTTTCATTATGTCGATATGGTTTGTTGATTGATTGTAATGGCGGAATGAAATGAGAAAGCGCATATCGAGTTAATATCCCTGTCGCACTTCCTCGTTGTTTTGAATATAAGAAGAGGATTGTCGCGTGAAAGTAATACGATAAAATATTAGTTATTTGCTTCGTCTATGGCGCTAAATAAGATCCCACAAAGATCCGAGCGTCATCCAAGCTTCCTTCCGAGAGAAATCCCATCTGAAGGAGATGGGGCAGACGTGTTGATGAGAGTTGTTTGTTCGGCGAGCGGAGGAAGGTTTTTGAAGTTTCGTCATTCCCTGTTTTTAGCAGGTTTGTTTTAAGCTGTCGGATAGCTCAAAACTTGTTTTGCAGTAGTGAGGTTTGGTGGAAATGTAATAGAATAAACATATAAATATGTAATTTTTGCGGTGTTTGATTTTCCCTTGTCAATGGATTCTTTGATTTGCAAATGTAAGACATTTTTACCTCTTGAATGGAGAATAAAACACCTGTCCCAGGTACTTTCCTTCAGAAGTTATTGTATGTTGTAACTTCACTTTGAGAATATTGTTGCACCTAGACGGCGGCTGCAAGTCACAAGAGCGGAGCATATTTCTATCTAAAGTCCAACACTGACTTAACCATGTCAATTTTTAAATGCGTTGCGCTCAGATGCAGAGCTAATGTTCTGGTTTATTGCAAGTTATTTCGTTTCAATGAAATTATCCATTCAGGCGATAAGCGTTAAGTATTCTTGAGGATGTTTTACATCCACCAAATCGAGTTCACTTTATTGACTCTAATTTCCGCTTATTCAATTGAACAATTCAACTAACTTGTTTGCTCCTAAAAAAGCGGACAATAAAATCCTCAGGTAGCTTTCTTCCAGGTGAAGCAGATAGTCATACCTGTCAGGTACATTCGCAGCGTCTTACAACTTTGGATTGTTAATGAAGGCTTTCAGGCTCGAGATGTTTTAAAATTATTGGCACGTAGTGTGCCATATGAGCAAGCGATTCGTGTGTTGAACGACGATATATCTTGCGATATAATAAAGATTAGTTCGATGGTATCAAGTAAAGAGAGATTCGTCAAGCGAAGGGCGAGACTCGTCGGTAATAACGGTGCCACTCTAAAGGCAATCGAATTGCTCACTCAGTGTTATGTCATGATACAAGGAGGCACTGTTGCGGCGGTTGGTCCTTACCAGGTATGCGTCTTAACGCTAAAAAATGTTGTTTTTTTTTTCGAAGTTTATTGAGCAGCTCACATGCTTATGTTTATGTGGTAACCAATTGGAGGTAGAGATGCCTTCCGTTGAACTTCTTGCAGTTGAAGGACGTCACGATTCTAGGCATATCGAAGGAATCGTTATTATACGAGAAAAAGAAACCATAGAAGATAATGCGCTTTACAGAGAACCTGTCAAAGAGATAGACGACTAATCAATCATTTTGGCGTTAAATACCTTTAAGAATTTTTGCCTCAAACATCCACGGTGAGCGTTCAGAAAAGTTTTGGATTGGCTAAGATTTCTCTGAGAGATTCGTATCGTCGATATATCAGTTCTGACATGAAATGGTGTAGAGTGGTCGGAGGATAAGCATTTGATACCGTAACGAAGAGAACTGTACTATTTGTGACACTGGGATATGAAGGAAAATGACTTCCTATGAGGCCACGATAAGAATCTGTGCTGTACTCTCTCTCATGTTGGAATTTCGTGTGATTTAAAATCTCAACTGTGCCATTCTGCAACGATTATATCAGTAGATCTCTACTTTTACTGCACACAGAAGGAACCTGAGTTCGATTAAAATAGCCGATCTAGATATTAATAGGATGAAAGATGTAGGTTTGAGCGCATCGTGCTTATCTTTACTTAATGAACCTTATTTGAAATATATATTGAAAGTTGTACGAGGATATTTTTAGAGAAGGAGATTAAAAACTAAAAGGGAAGTGGGCTAAAGTGGGGCTCACTTAAAAAATGAGTGACTATGGTTTACACCTGTGCTTATAATTCGACTCATGATGAGTGCAATGGGCATCGAGGCTTTGAGGTGAAGAAGAAGAGGAGGAGAAAGAGGATCGATTTTAGATGGCGCGTTATACGTGTGATATTTCAGGGTTTGAAAAATGTGCATACGATTGTCGAGGATTGTATGCATAATATTCATCCGATCTACAATATAAAAACGCTAATGATCAAACGTGAGCTGATGAAGGATGATAAACTGAAGAACGAAAATTGGGATCGTTTCTTGCCGAAATTTAAGAAAAAGGTTCGCTCTTTGATCTTAAATGCAAATGATGAAAGAATAGATGCTCATTAAGGCTTCTTTCGCTTTAATTTCCAAGAAGGATTTCTTTCACTCTCTATTTCTTCAAGAGGGGAGCGTGACGAAGCTGAGCATCTCAGTAATGTGTACTCTTTATTGCAAGCCACTCATGAAGTTATTGATTCGAGAAATGGTGTTCAACAGTAGAAGGAAAGAAAAGAATGACTGAAATTCCTGTGTTTAGAAGACGTTGCGAGGTTGTTTTTGCTTATTATCGTTAGCATCATTCCGTTCGTAATGACCAATAAGTTTTCAGATGCAATCCTCACAGTCAACAAATCAAGCAAAGAAGAAGAAGGCAGCACGTTGGAAGAGAAAAGCTGAATATACACCATTCCCACCGCCACCTACTATGAGCAAAGTGCGTTCTCATTGCAATTCCATCTTCTCTAGTTCCTTGTTCCTAATGAGACAGCAATTTTTTGCATATATAGTTGTATATTTATTGTTCATTCACTTACATTATTCACTCAACGACTGAGAAGTTTGCATCGAGGAAAGCCGAATCCGTTCCTCCGGTTTTCCGGTGTGAGCTTCTGATCGTTTACGACATGGCGGGATATTGGTTTTATTGCTAACAAGCAAAATAAATTTGCATACATGTTTTTTTGAGGATGCTGTCTGAAGAACTTTCTACCGTCATAGAATCTGCTTCCTGATGAATGGATGCTAAGTGATACTGAATACTATTGTTTTTTTTACTGTCTACTATACCGTCCATCCGTTCTGCACAATGCCAAATTCGCAAACAGAGCAAACTCCTTCGTTAGGATGATAGATGGATGAAGCATCTTCTGGAAGCAGCTCATCAGGATGCCACATTTTATGGATATCACATTGTCATTTGGATTGTATGCCATGATGTTTAATTATTTCAACTTGTCGAACGTTCGTTGAGTATAGAAGCGTTGTTTACTTGTTTACTTGATTAAGTGGATTCTCGTTTACGCCAGAATTAGTATGCTCAACTTTTCCGGCATCCGGCTGTCCACAGTGTTTGAGAGGCTGTCAGAACGTGGACGTTGCAAACCTTTGCTTCAACTAACAATGAGAACGTGTTCCCTAAATGATGTTTTCAGATATAACGTTTGCATGTATGGCATTTTTTTTTCTTGGATATATCGTAAAAGCAAATGGTGCTGAGAGTTTCTAAAGCAGCCTCAGTCGTTACCGTCAGCTGTCGAGAGTGCATCCATGTTTTTTTTCCATAATTTCTCTTATTGTTTCTTTAAGATTTGTCTGTATTTTCATTATATACTTATGTATATGTTTAAATCAGAATGTCGATCAGTTGGAAGAAATATTGACACATTTAGTTGGAAGAACAATAGCTCATAAATCTATATCAGTTATTAATGATCGAAAAATTGAGGCGAAAAGAATTCCTGCATTCATTATTTTCATAATATTATCATTATTGTCTCTAAGATTATCAACTTTTTCATCACATCTTTATTTATACATTGAAATATATTCGATTTCATTGATAATTTAATTGCAGATCGATAAACAATTAGAGACAGGCGAATATTTTATGAATGAACGCACGAGATTGTTGGAAAAGCGTAATGCGAAACGTGCACGTCAGGTTATCGTTTAAAAGTTTTTTTTTTCTTGATTAAATAAGATTTTACTTTTTTTATTTCCTATGAATTGATTCAATCGTTAATTAACTCATATTTCGTTAAATATTTCGACGTTATTCATCAGATAGTTTTATTTATAAGGTTTTCGTATTTTGTTTAATATTCAACGATATGTTTCATTCGAAAGGGTTTTAGTTGTTATCGTGATTAAGTTAATATTATAGCTGCAGGCGGTATTTATTTCATTCTGGATCATTAAGATTTACAGGATTATTTTCGCAACGGGAATAGTGGCTGGCTTCTCACGCGACTTGCTGAAAATTCCACCAAATCAAGGGGAAGGGGGGGGGGGGAGGGGAGAGGTGGAAGGGAGGTGATCGATGTATGACTGATCAGAAATTAGATTTTGATTGCTTATTTATAGAATGAGAAGGCAGTGGAGAGGCAACAAACTCGAGCATCGTTGTTCACACCAGGAGAAGAAAAACCAAGACCTAAAACTAGCAAAAGGCACGCTGAAGAAGTACCAGTGGACGTGGAAAGACTCAAGAAGAAAGTGGCGAAAACATCCATGCAGTGAAAATCTTACAAACGATTTAAATTTTGTGCTGTTGAAGAGTTTTTTTTTGGAATGAATAAGTTGAAGTGAATTATTCTGAAATACAATTTGGCATCAAACGTTCACCTTAAACTGCTTTTAAATATCAGATATGAAGAGAGGTGACAAGGAGGTATGGAAACAAAAGTGCTCGGAGCAATACGACTCGATATCGGATCTCTGTTTTCGTTCTGAAGTTGCTTACCTTTTTGGTTGAGAACTATGAGAAAGTATATATTATATTGCTGAGAAAGCAACAGATTAAACGAGAGACGGGTAGCGAGGGGAAGTGTTTTGTGCTCATTTTCATGCAGCAGTTCTATTAGGCGAAGGAAATATTCTCATGCGAGATTTCGTGAACAAACCAATTGCATGAAATGGAATTTCCGTTACAGTTTACCGGACTATAGTTTCCTCTCCTATTACCTTATTGTTTTTCAGAAATATATTTAATGGTTGCCCAAATATTAGATCCATAAATCCTCAACCAGGCTTACAAATATGCAGCATATTTTTTTGTTGTCATGTTTTATCTATAGTTGTTTAGCGAGCCAATATTTTAAAATATCCACGTCTAATAGTAGTAATTTCGGAAAATCTGGCAAATTTAAATTACATCTATATGTAGGTATACTTTGAACTAAATATGTTCAACAATTATTAAATTTTTTTAGAATAGTAGCTAAAGGATTCATAGGATAAGTCGGCAAATTAAGACACTGTGGGAACAAAATACCCGCCCGCCGTTGATGATGCGAAGATTAACGTAGGTGGTGTTTTATGTATGGTTGAAGACGTCTCGCATTTCTGTTGTTCAGCATTGTGCATTGCCCCATTGTGCAGTATTTATCTCGAGACTTTTATGAACTCACCAACATGAACCTGTCCGAATTTACTTCGAATTTCGACTTGGGGGTCTGGATTCAAAGCTTGTTTCAAAAGTTTCGACTTTGAATATAGCTTCTTGTCTGTTGTATATTCGCGACTGCATGCACGTAGTATTGCGTAACGGTAGGTTATCAGAATATTTCGTGAGTGAGACTTTCCTCACCTTGTTGGCTTGAACATCTTCCGAGTCAGGGAACCTCACATTCATTCTTGTATCATTGGGACATTCTAGTTGGTGGTATTGATCTTGGTTTGAGGTGTTCACTGCTCACATGATCGTCTCATAGGCTGATTGATCAGGCGTTTGCTGATGTCCTGTCTTCGTTGTGTGTTTTTATGTGGCGTAATTATTGATGCTTTGGAAGATGGTTGTTGTGCTCGAATTTTTATCTATTCTGAGGCTTTGACCTTGTCGTAGAGATGATTATAGCGGTTTCAATGCGCCTTAGAGTGGTCACGACTTGTGGTGTTCGTCACCTCGCTAATTTCTTCCGCCGGGGTTGAATTTGTGCGCTCCGGACGAATACGGTTGCATTGACTCAAGTTGTTGGGAGCGTTAAAGGTTTTGATTACAATTAAGTATTTGTTTAATATGCTTATGATCTAAGGCTAATTTTTTTTTGATCGATCTACTATGATTAGTGTTTGATTTCTATACTTCTTCAATTTATTGATCAAATAAAATTATATAATTTAAATGAAAGGTTCAATGGCATAGGCTGATAGTTGTGGGAATAAGATATGCATAGAGTGAGCGTTGTCATCACCGGAGATGTCATATTTCAAGCGCGGTTTATTTTCGTGACGTTTATGAAAGTTGGAATGAGTATTCCTACCTGGAAGGCCGTTAGAGCGACGCATCTATGAGGGATAATTGATGTTGAAATCATTGTACCTCGGTCAAGCATCAGTTGATCTTATCAAACTCATCAAACTTTCAAGGTTTTCTCTTGCGTCATATTCTCAACTTAGCTCTATCTATCATACAATTTCGGGCTTGAATGATTATGTTACGTTTGACCTTTATGAGGCTACCATACTCAAGTAATGTTTATATGTTCCAACAACGAAATATACAGTAAACTTTTCTCGGATGTATTTCTATGCATACTTTGCAATAAACAATTCTTTTTTTTCCATGTCAAAATCCTGCATCGATATGGACAGAAAGATTTGAAACGAAACCAAGCGAAGATTAGCATGATTCAATGCAGGGTGTATTTCAGAGTGATATGATATATTTCGGCAACTGAGTAATGATGTATATAGGCAACAGTAGTATAATGCTGGCAAATAAATGAATGGCCCATAGTATAATGCCGCTAAATCAATAACATTGTCTCATAAGACAAAAGAAACATTCTGCACATATAGTATAAGCTAATATAGAACTATCGGAATTGACTGTTGGCTTGTAGTGGTGCTTATTGATTATTCTGTAAGATGTGATCCGCGGCACAGCACTGCTAGAGGTGATCATGACATTGGTGGCTGTCTGAAGAATCCCCCTCCTATGTAATAAAATGAGATAATGAGGTGTTCTATAACGTACTTCTCAGAGGGACTGTTTTTATTCGCCAAAGTTGTATATTTTTATTGTTAGGAATTTCGCTGCAAATAATAAGTGATTTGCAAACGTATATGAAAGGTAAGTATTTGATGAAAATTCAATTTCTTTTTGTTGATGCAAAGAATAAATTTGCTGCAGAGAATTTTGCATCAAGAATTTCATTGTCGGAAAGCCCTCCGACGAATCAGCATTTGTATTGTGCACCACGCTGACCGCCCGGCTGATTCAGGCGTTGTGTTTAATTCTTCAAGATGGCGGCTGGTGGACGAACATCGACGATGGACAGTGAGGAGGATGAAGATCTAGGCATTAAAGAGGTGAGTGCAATAGTCAACGTTGTTCGTTTTTTTTTTAATGAACCGTATATGAAGGTTATGTTCAGCAGAAGTTTATTTTACGAGGTAAAATCGAAGATGAGTTGTTTCAATCAACTAATCGGCATTTGATTCGTTATTATGTTATATGCATTCATACCTGATGCATTCCTCAACACCAAAATGAGTGAAATCTAACCTCAAGAAGCTAGCATCCGATATTCTACAACAGAATTATAAAATAGCAATGCACCGAACGTTGTTCAGCTAATAGACAAGCGAAAATAATTGATGAATTCGACGAATAACCTAAAATCAACCTATTTGAGGGAACGATAATTGAATCTTCGCATGCCAAATATACGGTAGTGAAGATGTTGGGCGAAGGCGGCTTTGGCGCCGTCTATCGTGTCCATGATACGAATAATCGAAGTCTCGAATACGCAATGAAAGTGGAAAGAAAGCTAGAGACAAGAAGAGATTCGAAACTTAAGATGGAGGTATTTCTCTAATGATCTTTGATCTTAAGTGCCGAATGTGACGAAAAAAAAACCATCACTGCGAATGTTGCACAATCTTCTCATTTTTGAGGAAATTATGAGGAGGAAGACGGCGAATGAAATAATGATAGATGTGGTATATCAGCTAAACTTCAGAACTTTGATGTCAACTGATGGCAGCCGGCAGTCTTGTTCACCTGAAGAGCATTGGACCCGAAAAGCAAGGATCACATCTTTTTGGCTGCCCCCGAAACCTTTTTCTCTCGGTTTGAGTTACATGCATTTTTAAGAGCTCTCAACAACACTCTTTGACTACGACCTCCGAAAATCGAGAATCAATGAATAGACCAAGATTTTAGTTTTTTTTCAACTTCACTAAGAGAATTTGAATTGTCACATCTCCATCTATAAGTTACGGTCTCTCAGGGGTAGGGGGTGCTCCGATCGATTCGACGTTGTGCATGTGATCTTCAGAAAGAAAAAAAACGAGACTCTTATATTCCTTAACTGAATTTCAAAAAGAGTAAAATGTTCGAATGTTCCATGAAGTATCCCATAAAAACCGTCTAATTCACTCGACATATTTTCCTCGACAGGTTTGTCTTTTCAAAGAGAAATCCGGATTTTCGAAGAGATATTTGTATGGCTTCATCAGGTGAATCGTCTGGCGTATTCTTACGAAGTGCTAAACAATGAACTGGAATGATACAATATACATAATAAATTCATGGATTTTAAAGTGTAAACTGGTAAATTGTAGTTCGTACAGTTGAGACAGAGGTAGAAGAGTGATTTCATCACTAAACGACGTCTAAGCCATTAGCAGATTTGTTTTATTGTAGAAGGCTTAATTCGCATAATAGCCGAGAATTTTCGACTTATATGATTTCAGCTTATTGTATAAATCATCGTTTGGCATCCTGATCAGAGGGAACGGGATCTGTGGGTTCGATTAGGGGTTTTAGGAGTAATCTGATCTCTCTCTCTTTCTCTCTCAATATCAGTAAGTAATGTCTACGTAGCATGTTGATTTAGATCACCTCAATAAAAGTTGCCAGTATTGCGGCAACCGTCTTAACGCTTTTTGATGAATAAGAGGAAACTGCTGAAGAAATTAAGAAAATATATAGAAAAATTAAGAAATAAAGGAGATTATACGTAATGAAAGCATGTCTGAAAATGCATCACATAAAATAGTCGTAGATATTTGCAATAGTTAACTAATTAGTGAATAGATTGAGCAAATTATATTATTCTAAATGCCGCACAAAACCAATAAATTAACTTCGATGACCAAAAATAACATTGCAAAGAATTGCAAATGGCCAATTATAGAAGGGGCAAATGAGTTAAGTACATTAGCTGGATTTATTATTGTTTTTGCAATTTAAAATTGTTATTGCCATATTTGCATTGGAGTATAGTTCATTTTAAAAAAATTCTAAAAGCGATCTCAATAAAGTGCTATTGCATTTTTTTTTCAGTCATTTTGATAAGTTTCTTCAAAAATGACTAAAAAAAACTTACCTAAATTATTCTAAAATGCGATGGAAATAAACAATGAAAGTTGTTTTATTCAACGTATCTATAATTCAAAAATTGGATAATGGAATTTGCAATTAGATTAACGCATCGTTGAATTTCAATTGATTAACTGCGCTAATTGATGCGCAACTAAGTAAACATCCAAATTCTTAAACACATCTTTTAAAGTAAAATGATTTCAACCGCATAAACGCAAAAAATATTCCCCCAAGAATCGACTTATAGAAGGAGAAAGGAATAGTCTTGAAGACTTAATCATGTTTTCAATAAATATAAGTTTTGATATAGTACCATGTGATCAAATTGAGGCTCAACAATACATCTATGTACGCTTATATTATCGGCGTAATTTATGCAATAGTTTCATAAGTTCTCTGCAATATGATTGTGGATCTATCATCTTGCAAGATGGATGTTACCTCTCTTTTTTTGTTGTACCTCCATTAAGCTGCTTCATAATCGACTAAATATATAATATTTGATATCAGTTGAATTGATCAATGCGAATATAGTATTTCCATAACGATGCAAATCGTATTAAAATATTTCTACCGCAATGAGAAGCTAAAAATCGGTATAAAGAAGAAACGAAAATATGGGCGAAGATATAAAGTTTTCAGATTGCAATCTTAAAGCTTGTATCAAACGAACGTGCCGAAAAATCGCATTTCACAAAAATCGTCGATCGTGGTAAAAAAGAGAAATATTTCTTTCTTGTAATGCAACTCGTCGGCAAATCATTAGCTGATCTCAAATCTGTTCGACCACATAAGGTTCTATATTATCTCAACATTATAATATGAGTGTTTAGTAGTATTATTAATCAAAGAAATCGTTCCATTAGGCAAAAGCGAAGATGATGGAGGTTGAATTTGAACCTGTAATATCGATCGAATCAGCTCGGTGACAAGCATAATTGCAATGAATTTTCCTATGATACGAGACAGGTATGAAATGAAAGATTGGACACGCGTTGAGGACTCCGGTTTCGGCTGCGGGAACAACTATAAACTTCCTTTTGCTCTGTAGAGAAATCGTGAGTGTTAGTCACTGTTCCAAGTCTCACAATCAAATTCCTACCTACTAACTCTTGCAAGTGTGTTCAAAATGCGTTGCATGAGGAGATTTGTAATTTCTTTCATCAAATTTTAATTTCTCTTAGCTAATGCAATTTTACTGTGGTAGATATTCTCACTATCAACTGGTATTGGCTCTGCTATCCAATGCTTAGAAGCAATAGAAGATCTGCACAAACATGGTTTCATTCATCGTGATATAAAACCCGCCAATTATGCTATCGGTCTTGGTGATCAAATGCGCGTGGTAAGTGCTTTTTCTGCGTTTTTTAAACGGCATATTATTATGAAATATTTTGCTTTATTAATGAAGAGATTGCGTTGTTGAAAGGAAGAGGAAATAGAAGGAAGTAGGTAAAGCAACGAAGGTGAAGGAAGATTGGAGCATCCTACTCAGTCCTTACTTGTCGCAAAATATTTGCAAAATATACCCTGACGCATTGTTTTTCTTAAGGCAACCCTATGTATTTGTTCGCAAAACGGTTGTTGTGCCATCTGACAATGACGGTTACTTTGGAAAAGCGCATATGGAAGTGAGGAATGGAGAAGAGAAGAGTTAAGGAGGTGGAAAGGAGGGATACTTTTCGTGAAGAAGGAGAGATGGCTCGGCGGCAGGGTAAAAGCGGCATCTCTCTTAACGGAAGGAAGACGGAGAGGGAAGAAAAAGAGGGCAAGGGAAGAGGTTTGCGAGCGCTAATTTTCTGAACAAAACCTGCAAATTTTATACTCGACGAAAATGGGATTTGCTAAACATAATTCTTAACTGCCTACTCACTAACACATGAATTTGAATCCTATTATTCATTTAAGAGGATTATTTTAGTAGCTGAATTATAGGTCCGACGAAATCCGTTACTCAGTTCAGCGGTCTTTCCTGATGGAGCCTTTCCTCGAGTGCTGTAGTATTCCACTCTTCCCGCTCTTGAAAGCTTTGAAAACTTCCGCTGCTCTTCTCCTTGCATGCCTCGTCAGGCTTCTTACTTCTTCTTCTCGAGGCATTCTTTCTGTTCCTCTATTCTTTCTTTTTTCCGAGTGACATTGGAAATAACCATCGCATAGCAATTCCTATTTATAGCGCAAATGGCTCATTGAAATCTATGCTCAACATACTCTTCTCATTTTATATCGTATTTTATCGTATTATGTGCTAGTGCGGTTTACAACAACCTTCCATTAAATTGCATTGTAAAAATGCTTGCAAGAAATTATCAGCGGCTTATGCACAACATTCTCTATGTTCGTATTACCCATCGTCGATTTATTCTTGTCGTTTCTTAAAGCATTTGCAAATTCGTTTTATTAATTGCAAAATACCTGAAGTGGAATAACTGCAACGAAAAGAAATATAGGAAGATAGTTAATTATTAAGTTTTATTTCAATTTGCGATGAATGAAATATGAAGAGTAATGAAATTAGCTATAACCATAAAAATTGCAGATATATATTTTGGATTTTGGTATAGCGAGAAAGATTCTAAATGATAAAGGGGAAATAAAAACACCTCGCGTATCGGTTGCATTCAAAGGAACCATAAAATTCGCTCCATTAGCTTGTCATCGACGTAAAGAACTCGGCCCAAAAGATGACTGTGAATCGTGGTTCTATCTACTACTTGACCTGATATTAATAGATGGTTAGTGATTGATTGAATTCTCATCTCGATCACATAATTTTCTAGATGAGAAGATAATCTTGAATCTTTTCTTGCATATGGAAGTGGAGTTGCTTGAATGCTGAGAAGAAAAAATGATGAATTATGATAATTCTTCCATAATATCATATTTGTGGTACTATTTTCGTGTTAGATTGCAATTTCCGACTCATTTCGAGTCTAATATCGAATAAGGAAAACAGGAACAATACCGGTAGGTCAGCAAGCTGAAACTTTTAACAATTTCCTGATTACCTTCTGCCCATATTCTATCTGTCTTCCTACTAAATTCTCAACCTCTCCTTATCAACTCTAACTGAATGATAGAGAATTCCTGCACAAATCTTAGCGTCAAGAAGTTTATTCTGGTGAAAAGAGCGATTTTTGTCTTCTGAATCAGTCATTAGTTTTATCAGAGATTTGAATAATGCTCAACTTGCCGCTTTTCTTACATCGAATCACTTCCTTCTTGAGAACATTTTTTAAAAATATTTGACAAACATTTATTCCAAAAAAAAAACCACTGAGAGAGTTTGAAGGTTTTTTTGAGAGTAATTCAAATTCCACTTTCATCCGATTGTTATATTACAGGTTTACCGTGGCGAAAAGTTTCTGATAAGAATGAGGTATTGAAAGTAAAGGAAGAATGCCGCACTAAGCACAGAGATAAACTACTACGTAGTTTTAAATGCAAAGAAGAATTCGGCAAAATAATGGATTATGTCGATTCGTTGCATTATGAGGATCGCGTCGATTATTCATATATTTACGAAATGCTTAAAACGGTCTCGCTACTAAATTTCTTTCTTGATTTAATGCCGTAGCTGCCACATCTATAAGGGTCGATCAAGAAGTAAAAAAAAATATCATTTCATTATTTCCAGCATAGTAATATCCAGTCAGGGTGAAGTCAGCGATTAAGAAAGCATCTTTACTGAGGATATTTTGTTCAAAAAACTGCTCATTTTTCACACAAAGGTCTTTCTGGAAGTATTGGTGATCCCTTGAAATTTCCCTTGTAGACGTCACACTGTACATAATAATAAGCATTTTATGTTGGCGAAACTTTATTACATCTGTCGAAGATGGAGAAGAGAAATTGAGAAATTCTTTAGTGAATTCCGAACGGATTTTGCCAGTTTAGGATTTGATGATAGGGCGACGATAGTGCTTTTGGAGCAGAAGTTTTTCCCTGCCTTCGATTCTCGGGAACCATCGACTTGCTCTGGCTGGCACAACAGCCTGATTGCTAAATGCCTCTAATTCTTTTCGTTCAGTCTGCCGTCACCAACCAGTTCAGAAACCGTCTGGCTTAAAGGCCCCTCCATAGTTCATCCTGGGAGTTCCTTAACTTGGAGGCAACCGTGATAGCATTATATTGAAAGACTAAATTTTGGTTCAAGCCGTTGCCTCCTTCTCTCGAGGCAACAACATTTCTGTTCCAGTACCCTTGGCTGAAGGTCGAGGTCAAGTCACTCATAGTTGTCTCCTTGTGAGATTTCGAAAGAATTTTAGATCACTTTTCGACAAAAATTCATGATTCCTGTCGCACTGCTGCATAATCTCAAGGACAAATTTTCTATTGCGTACAAATAGCTCATTTAAAACGTCGGTAAAGAAGGATTTTGGAGGATCTAGCCTATCGGCTGCATCCTCGAAAATCCTTCTATATCGATTTTCGAAGCTTGAATTGCCTCGAAGATGAGTTTGAAGAAAAGCAATAAACAACGATTGCTCATAGATGCAGCAACAATTATATTGTGTAAAGAAATATCTTTGCTATGGTGTACGTTTAGAAAAGTTGATGAATTTAGCAATTTATTTCTTATGATAGAAAGAGAAATAAGCAATCTCTAAGTGCACATTCGTGCTTCCCCGTTCATATTTCGTTCTCTTCTCACTCCACTTCGCTTCCTTTTTGAATTCTTCCCACCATTCCAGTGTATGTATATTTTTTTGGAGATTAGGAAGTTTGTTTTCTCATATATGTTCGAGCTTCCAGAAGGCGTTTTTCTTCCTGAATGTTGGGTTCATCGTTTCGTATTTACAAATTGTAGAGCTAAAAAATAAACAGTAGCACTTCGAAGATGAAATTAAATAACTAAATGAAATGGCTGACCGAACATCGAAATTCGTGCTTAAATTCACTCGATGAGGATTCACTTTCAGCGATCTCTTGTAGGCATTCTTTAGTTATTGCAATGTAAATCGAGATTGAAGACCTACATCGTAAACGCCAACCTATAAGGTATCATAGGAGATCTCTAATCAAAGAACATCAAAACAACCGAGCAAGCAGTCTCTTCGAGTTGAACCAAAATAGTGTTAATCCTCAAGCAATAAGCAAGCAAAGGTCTCGATGTCGATCTGTTTGCTGGATCTCTGGAATGCCAAACGGGGGCTCTCGACAAGGTTTTTTTAGGCCAGCGATTTCTTTGCAAACTCCAGAAATCAGCCTTTGAGCTCCTTCGAGCTGGGAAACTCGAGAACAGCATTATCGTACAAGAAGCGCTTGCCCGTTGTGCGTTATCTGTACGGTCTATTATTATTTCGGCAGCATGTATATAGGCGTTCGTATAATCTGAGCTGGATGCTACACTTTATGTATCGGGCACTCAATATTGTTAGCTATCAGGCATTTTTGAGGCTTAATGATATTTATTGCAGGCTGCAAGCGTATGTGATTTGAGATTAACGGATCCATATGATTGGGAGGAATCAGGAGCTATTAAGGGAAAGAAATGAAAAACTCGAACTTAAGAAGTATGCAATTCGATAGATATCAATGATTTCATAATCATATTACTACCTAAATGCTATTTTTTTTTAAAACTATTTTATTTTGAATTAAAATATTACTTAATTATGAATTTAAAAATTTGATCTTAATTATTGATGCATTGAATACATAAATATTTTTATTTTTTATTTCTTTTTACTATATGCCATGTCATTTTAATTTTTTTTTTTTCCCCATCGTCATTCATCGTCAGATGAGAAAATATCAAAATTCTTAACTTTAACTTTGTTAACAAAACAAAATTATGAATAAATGCCTTTTCAAGTCGCTTTCATTTCCGTTTAAATGAAGTTGTAAGGTTGTATAAGGTTAGAGCTTAGGCTCATTTCCTAACTATCGAATGTCGGAGAGTCCATCCATCGTCGTTCCGCTTACGGGAAGAATCCGGATAATTGCTCCACCACCCTCGTCCCGACGAGGATGCAGATCGAAATGGCTCGGTAAGGGGGAGCAAATGAGTCTCGTCGAGGCCACCGCGAAGCGAGGAATCCTGTTACATATTACAGAAACGTCTTACATGAAGGAATCAGAGTGATGTCTAGAGTCAGCTTTTTGAGTTGACTCCTCACTTGGTTGGCAAGTGAATCGATAGGTTTTTACCGAAGAATCTGAGTGTCGCTCACTAGTCCTGAATCAGTGACATTAGAAGCAGATAAAGTAGATCTGATTGAGCTAAATACGACGCGTGTTACGATTAGGAAGATGCAAGCAAATTGCTGAAAGAGCCGTTCAAAGAATATGGTGACTAAGCGATAGAAATTACGTTGACAAGAACTCGTTGGCAAGTGGGCAATTGAAAACCGATGCCGGAAATGCGGTGCCGCTCCATTTATGAATAGATTTTGGTCATCTAGCAAAGGGAACATCCTCAATACAACTTAATATCAAAGGTGGAATTGGCGATCCTTTCTAGAAACTAGCGACATCAAAGTTCTTTATAAATCCTTAAGTGAAAAATCTTAATTGCTTTGAAATTTATTGATAATCGGGTTGAAATAAGAATTACTCCAACATTTAAAAAAAAAAACTTTTGCAACATGAAAGGAAATTTTTGCCAACTTGATCGGGATGCCGAGATTTTTGCTTCCTATCTTGAGTAGCTATCATCGGCAATGATCTTACTATTATCAAAAGATAGATGTAGGAAATTCGCACATTAAAAAAAATAATAATAATATTTCTACAATTCTACGTTATTTTCACCTATGTTCAGATAATTTTTTAATCGGTTTCATTCCATTTCATTTCCACTTTTATCATTTAAAGTCATAGAGACAGAGATATATCATTGCAGAATTTCGGCATCTTTAAATCCTATACATTTAAGTATCGATATGAATTACGATAATGGGCATCGGCAAAAAATTATAAAGATGGCTAATAAAGTAATCAAAAGATTCCTCATATTTCATTTACTAATTTCTCAAATCAACTACACAACACTTCAAAAACACGAATTATCTTCAGTGTAAAGAGTTGCATTGGTGTATAGAAAATTTGCATATACAGATTTTACAACGCATTTATATGCAGGAAATTTGCATACACAGTTTTCACAATGCATTTAGACGCTCATAACTCACTGAATGATTAATCGTAGCGACAGTATCCTTGAAACGGCTGGAAATAATGGTCAATCGTATGTTTACGTTGAAAATGCATTGGTATCGATGCGGAGGTAAATTAATGAGGAGCAGAATCGGAAGAATATAAAAGAGTTGATGTGCTTATGTGTATTCATAGCAGCTTCTAGATTGGTCTTAAGGTCGAACAGATCTATCGGTGACGGTCCTATAAGTGGCCGTTGAAGTCCGCGTTGTGATAGGCGACAGTGTGGAGTTCCACTTCGGGATCGTGTCAGCGATTCAAACTATCCTTTATCTCTTCGTGTTTGTCATATGATTGAATAAGTATGATAAATTGTTCGTCCTTTTTACCTACCTTGTCTCGCAAACTACTTGACCGCAGCTCGATAGATGGTGTGGATCCTCAACGAGATCTAAATGACAGTCAACGAGAGCGTGCTCACGACATCCAAATTCTCTAGAAGAAGCTAAGGGTATTTTTCAGTTCTTCAAGGTTCCAGCACTCAGATTTTTCCCACAAGAAAAAGGCAATGTGATTTGTCTTCTCATTCGGTGTGAATATTTTCTGCAGTTGAGAGGAGGATTTTTTTTTTGTAGGTAATGATAGAGTTACATCTATACTGGTCTAATATGAGATTAATAGAAATTCTTCAAAAGCGTTCCCATTCATATGGGGTTTGATAAACGCTGTGGGCGATTCATATGTGCTAGACTATGCTACAAGACTGTGAATCTTTAGCATAAAATCGTTAGAATATTATAGCATTAAATCTCTCTTGATTCTTTGGTAAAGAATTGTATTTTCCTCGTTTATTTATTTATTTATTTATCTATTAATTTATTTAGCTGTTTATTTATTTATTTATTTGCTCATTTATAGAATTATATATGTTTATTTATCTGTTTACTATTCTATTTTCAAGAAATGTTCCGGTTCACATCTCACCTCATAAATCGATGCACTCATCACTTTCACCTTTTCAAAAATATTGCATCAATAAATAGTGTGCTATATAGTTTTCAACTCGATGCTATGTATAAGTGGATACTGTCGCTATATATATATATATATATATATATATATATATATATATATATATATATATATATATATATATATATATATATATATATATATATATATATATATATATATATATATATATATATATATATATATATATATATTATATATATAATATCATTAATACCTGATAGTATATATAAACTATACTATGTTTCTATATCTAATGAACTTTTTGTTGATTTTATATATTAAATTTTTATTATCTTCTAATATATATAATATAATTCTATTTAAACAATAAATATAATTATATATATATATATATATATATATATATATATATATATATATATATATATATATATATATATATATATATATATATATATATATATATATATATATATATATATATATATATATATATATATATATATATATATATATATATATATATATATATATATATATATATATATATATATACAAAATCGCAATCTGATCTCTAATCTTCAATCCAACGAGGCAAAAAAACATTAACGGCACAGATGTTTTGCTTCATATCGAATACTTTCTGTTGAGTCATTGATCGCATTCTCCTTTTTTTTGCGTGCAAAACCGACCTGCACGCATTGCAAGCAATCCCCTTCAGTGCCACATTTTCATAACGTTACCGAGATTTGTTTGTTTTTACGATTATATGTTTCTATTACATTATTTTATGTATTGCATATTATACTATACATTAGATTATGTTTCTATTATTTTCTATTATGTTTCTATTATTATATTTTACGTTAATATTGTCTCTAAATGATTATACGCTGCTCTTTGTTTAAAAGAATACGGTAGATACTAAACAGATTTTCATGGATTTCGAATATTTTCCATATATAATGAGTAAAAATCCATTATAAATTCAATATTCTGCAAAGGTAGATTTATTCATTCGCAAATTGGTCGTAGCTGAATTTTGACGATAAAAAAACTGCCGTATGATTCAAAACTGCCGTATCTCGACGTGAATGTTTCTTCGAGAAGAGGATAAGCTCACCTCTGTAGGTAGTATCAATGACTTTCTCCTTGAATTCGTTGCTGGCATTCGTGAAGGTTGCAGTGTTCCACTTTCGCCGAAAAGTCGTCCAAAATTGTAAACTACATTCTTTGCGCTTTGCAACATAGACCTATTGAACATTGTCGGAAAGCTTTCATTATCTATTGCCAACTCTTTTTGGAATGGCATGACGCTTTCTAGTTCTCTTATTTAATTTCTTTCATCATATATTTAGAGAATATCAAAGAAGTGTTTCGATTATGTTAGTTTTTTTTTTAAACAAATTTCTATATTGTCAGTAACTGATCCCAATTCATTACTATATTCAGAATCTTTGTTTCGGAATCATTGGAATATCAAAGGCTCAATTTTTAACTTAATTCTTTTATTTCCGGCACTCATTTCCCACAAAATATTTTCGTTTTTTTTCTTCCCCAAAATCAACGTATTTATTAATTTTATAATTTTTCTTGATTTTATTAAAGTAAGTACCTTCAATTTTATAAACTTTTTCCGCCTAATATTTCAGCTTACCAAAGAAAAAAAATATTGCAATGCTATCAATGCTTTGTATAGTTTTCAATTTCGTTTTTTACGAGTTTACAATCTACTCGTTATCGATATCGCTTACAATCTGAAGCCTTTCATTTTTCATACAGCGATTGAGTGTTTTCTTTTTTTCAGTCGTCACACTCTTGCTACTCTTATCTACTTGCAGATAAAATAATGTCTACAGTGCGCAGAATTTTTCCACACTCATGTGCATAACCTCTCAAAATTTAACGATTAAGCGTCATTTATGCGGTTACGCACGGTGTATTTCGGCGATGGTAGCAATATCTAGGTAGATGCATAGCCTTGGAAGGCGATTATTTCAAAGATGATGACAGCCGCTAATTTGCAGCCACAAATACCACGTCCATTTCCATCATTAAATTATCGCAATTCACGTAGCAATTGCTGCTGGTTCATGCAAATAACGCATCACTTTTTGCATTTATTCTTTTTCTACGAGAAGCAGATTCCAGACTTGCATATTGTTTCTACTGCAGCATCTTTTGGTGAGCTGGAATTGATGCGCAAGTCGACTGCGGGGGATGAGGGGGGAGGAGGGGACAGATTGAAATGTTTCTGGCAGAGGGATGTCGGAAAAGCCGAACACGATTTTATAATTGAGAATCAAATCAAAATTGAACTTGATATATTCCAATGATTCCAGGCTAACGGTTTTCATTGTGGTGGTGTAACATGGCTGATATGGACCGCGATAAATTCTGCAAAAAAAAATACGGGTGAAACTTCGTGAACTTTCTCTAGCAGCTGGATAGAATCCGTAGCATCCCACGTATAAATGCACAAATGGAATTTGCCTCTCGGCTGTAGGATTTTTTTATAAAGTAGCTGCTAGAAATCTTTGAGAAGAATGGTAGAAAGATTGGAATCCAGTCGGTGTGAGTTTCAATTTGCTAAAGGCTATGTAAACTTCAATTCCCGATTATCAGGTAATCGTATGATAAGGTGTAAAACGTTGATTACATTGACAATGATGACTTTATTGATTAATCATCATCCTTTACTTGAACGCTTTTATTGCTTAGTCTTATTGAAAAGAATGTCTCCAATAAGGTATACAACATTCATTATATCACTGCATGGTTTCTCATTGCTGTCACGATTTAAATGAAAAATCATCATTCTTTTCTTGAATAGGTTTTACTGATTCATAGCATTGAAATTTAAAAAAAAAAAAGATGATGCTAAATTTGACTCCACACTACAAAAATTGTTACATTTTACATTTATCTGATACGATTGTTCGTTTTTCAACAGTAATTCAAACGTACTTATGAGTAACTAGAAATCATATCAATTATCATAGTCTAGTTTACCGTTTATTCTATTCAATAAAATCTGCTTCTCTTCTAATCGTCGACGAAAATCGGTCTCACGCATTAGTCTTGGCATTTGTTGTTTTTCTATTTGGTTATGTGGAATATTTCTTATAGTAACTGATACTGGGCAAAAATTTCATCATGACATTGGGATAATTGCGTTAATTTTTAGCTGCAATAGTAGCAACATTTTGTGCTCAAATGAGAATTACTGTAAATGGTGCGATGTAGAGTCAGAGCTCTCGAATATAGTATTATCATTAATTTGGGGAACTTTGTTGTGTTGGATGTGAGTGTGACATAGATTGATGCTGTAATGCTTCGTTGGTCTTATGAATGAAGTTTCAGGATTTGACGAATTGAAGTGGGTGCTGGTGCGATTTAGAGTCGAACAAGGTGAGCCCTCATTTATCTATTCATTTGTATTGACCGCTCACACTTTTTAGTTCTCCCCTTGTGGGAAGTTGGTTGTATTTTGTGAAGGTGTGAAGATGGTCAACAATTTTTGAATGTATGATAGGATAGTTTGTCTCCAAAGGTTCGTGAACAAGCAATAGAAGTGAAGAAAAAATACGAAAAATATGATTATTGTTAAAAATTAGGCCCAAGTCCCTGTTGTTGATCGATGTCGCCTGAGCTGCCGCTCGGTTTCCGCTATCTGCCTTTGTCAGTTGTGAGTTGACGCGTGGAGTCTCCGATCCACCGTCGAGTTGTCTCTTAGTCCACTGGCGTCGTTCCAACCACGATCACCGCTGGCGTCGACGTTCCCCATCAGTTAGCTCCTTTTAACTGCGACCAGCCTGGTTGTGGTGCCGTACCAAATATTGATGCCTTTCGCTCGTCAATGATCACCTTGGCTTGCCTCTGCCAGTTACCCAAGAATATACACTTGCGCTGAGGTGGTTCGTCTTTTTAATACCACTTTCACATTCTTCTGTGCAACGACCCGTGTGCGCCCAGCCACTGCTTTGTGAACCACACCTCAAACTTGACTAATTAAACCTTCATTATCGTATATAGACAATAAAAACATGACGAAGAACACTTAATTATCAGAGACGTATATGATGATGATAGATTAAAGCATGGCTAAGGAAACTCACGTATAATTATTGGGGATGTGCGTGATATTCTAATACATTCTAACCCGAATAAACAACCCGCATATTCATGGCCATAACACAACACTATAATATGACAGGGAAAACATCAGACACATATAAATGAAAAAACATTGGAGTCGCAACACCGATCCACATTTTGTATTCAACAACTGCCGAAACTTTGGGATTTGCTTATATAGCCTTCTTGTTGACACCTTCTGGTGGCTGCCCCGCCCCTTCCTTGTGTCTTTGTTTGACGCCAAAAGGGTTGTTTTTCCGCTAATTTGAGGCGTATAACTTTTATGATGTGTTTATAATGGCTTTATAACGGTGCTCTTTGAGGACTAAGCGGTAACATCTTCTCTTTGTGCCACTGCTGACTAAGCGGTAACATCCTGCATTCCCTTTTTTGTGCACATAAAACAAGTGAGAGTCGAATAAAGCCGCAGAATTAGTTTTTGCAGTAGCAAGAAAATTAGCAAACAAAGGCCGAAGTTGTTGACAGACCACTCAGATATAGCCGCGACATCATTAGTGGTCGTGCTCCTTCCTTTTTTTTGGGGGGGGGGGGGGTTGCGGGTTTCTTGTAAGATCTTGTGGGATTCCTATAAGGACCTATAGATGACATCTTTTTTTCCCTCTAAATATACAAAACAAATTATTTTCAACGTTACGAATTAAGTTAAATGACCAATAAGTATGCTTTCACGTTATATATTGCACAAATATGCTTTCATATTACATAATGCGTTTATATTGTATGAGTACACTTTCGCGTTTTGCATTATGTAAATACACATCTCTATAATATTATTGCATAAATAAACTTATATATTATATTATCGTATAAATATACTTCCATATAATATTACCACACTTTCTGGCACAATGCAAAGTTTTTTAAATGCTACAAAGATAGTGAATAATATTATCGTGCAATTGCGGCATTATTCTATCTATTCTTGAGCGCACTATGCAGCTTCATTGCCGTAACTCGAACTAATATTGCGGCGTGAACTACGTTCCCAAAAAATTTTCTATGATAACTGTCGTAGGCGAGAGGCATAGGAACCTAAGCGGACCAAGCCTAAAGGTGTCGAAGCGTAGAGTCGTTGAAGCCTAGGGGGGGAGGGGGGCGGGGGGGAGCGACGATGACTTTCTCCCTGTCCCCATTGAACGGTGACGTGGTTCCTGTAGTGTGGCATGATCCGTTGTTCCCATCCACATCCGTTGGGGTTATCCTCGTGAGGAGATTGTTGGCTAACGGTTGTCGGCGCTTTCGAAGCCGTAGTTATATTGTTTTGACTTTGCGGCTCGCTCGCATGGGATTTGTCAATCAATCAAAGATTGCCTTCAACAGTTCTATTCGAAATTCTCCACAGCTCAAAGTACGAAAACGCTTTCGATGCGTGCTAGTTTTGTGATGATGATTTTTCACAAAAGACACCGCATAACATTCGAGGGTTCGTCTTCTTTTGAGACAGATGGACAGTTCGGCTGTTAAAAATATATAAGTTACTTCCTATGGAAGGTTTTTATGGACCTTTTATTGGAATAAGCTTTTCCTTGCGCCCATGGAGACCGGGGGTTGCGGGTTTTGTATTTCAACTTTTGTAGTTAATTGTTCATAGTTTCATTGTCTCATGCTTGCGAAAAATTCATGCAACGATGTCATAACATGCGCCGGAGTTGTCATGAGAGTATGAAATGTTTCGACTTGGAAGTGTACTGACGACAGACTCAAATGGCTCATGTGCATGAATGAACTGCAGTAGCGACAAGATGATCACCTCGCACTCATCTTCTATGCCAAATGGAAATTTAGTGCAACTGCGCAATTCAGGTTCTAGGTGAAGAGTACATGATAGTAGTGAACTTGAAACTAGATATAACAACGATTGAATGCGCCGGAATCCCATCATCGTTATCCAGTGCCGTTCGCTTCATTAAGCATTTAGGCGAACTGCCAATGCTGATGTCCGGTCAACGGTGGTCACCACAGCGGCAGTATGACCTCTTTCATCGTGTTGGCTTTTCGTGTAGGCATATACGACTCAAGATTTCACCCGTACACCAAACATACGAGCAAGGACTGTATATGGACACGCATAAAGATGGAGAATGCTGGGGATTGTTACACTCATAGAGCCTGGAATCGGCGGGAGAAACTCGGAGAACTCCACCCACTGGTGCATACGATATTTCTGGGGGCTATCACTGGAAGTTCGTCGTGCTATTGCTATTTAAGTTCCATTTGCTTGAGACCAGATCTGGTTTACTTTCTTGAAATGAGTAGACGAGGCTGAGAAGGTCGTCACCTGCTTATCCCAGCTGCAGAACTTGTCTTTCATGCCTCTGGTAATAGCATCGTGCATACGGGTAGTTCACTTGTGTCATCTTGTATAGAAAAGGAATCGCGCTTCAATGACCTTTCGTCACAAACGAAGGCAGGCTTAATGTGCCTGAACTCGTGTGAATCGACATGCATGGACTCTGAAATATCCGAACTACCTGTAGTGCAACCGAGAGCTCACCCACCATGCGACGTGGGGAAGCAACATTCTGCAGCCTTTACGAACAGTTGGGCCGGTGCATCACGAACGATGGAATTCTCCGCTTTCGCGGTAATCATTTGATCAAACTTTCTTTACGCTATGCAGCAGCAGCTTCATTTACTCGAGATTTGGATTATCTCAATCCTTGGAAATGGCTACTTGCAAATATGCGAGACTTTTTGCCACTCTTAGAGGAGATTCGTTATTTCATAACCTGACTGCTCGCAAGCTGAGGCCAAGAATGCCTCGTAACAGTTGTTGACGGTCACTAACAACCGGGTTGATGTCAACACAGTTTGTTACCATCAGGCACGAATTCCTCTCCTGGTGTCTTTCAACAAGCTGGAATACCATACCGAGCAGTGTCGTGGCACAGTTGTATATCTTGATGATATGATTCGTATTCGAGCAAGAAGGAGCATATTCTTCAAGTTTTCAACGTTGTTTCCAAGAGGGTCGAAGAGTGCGGATTTCATAGCCATCCGAGAAGTGCGGTTTCTTTCTTCCATCAAGCGGGCCTGTTAGGTACATTCTCAATAAGGATCGATGCCAACCTGATCGGGCAAGGTACGGGGCTATCAGGAAAACACATGTTTCTATGGGCACTTCGATGCTGCTGTCTTTCCTTTTATGTTTTCCCTATCAGGAAAAAGACAGCTATTATAGCAACTTCGTCATGGTGATGGGCGATTGCCGTACACCGAATAACGCTCTTACGGAAGGATGGTTTTGTTGAATTTGCTGGAAAGATTATTTGTCGCTATTTATATTAAGCGAGTTCCTCTCCATGTTGCAACATTTTCAGATTATTTTAGACGTCGTAAAATATAATTACTTAACGTTTTGTTTCACATCATCTAAGCATATTTAAGAAGCGGCTCTTGCTCTGGATTGGCATTTTTTTGCATAGAAGGGAAGGCTAACGAATATGTTATGAAAAAACCCGGTTTCTCAGACAGCAATGATTTTAGTGAATAGCACAACTCAAGCTAGCTTGACTTTCGTTTAGCACTTACTGTTTGCTTGTTGGTACTATGAAGAGTGCAGTTTTTTTGAAATTTCACAATAATTAAAAATATAATTTACATTATCGAATCACTTTGGTATGTTTAGGTTAGCGAACGCTAGAAATAATGCTTTCAAAGAAATTTGAAGTTTAGAAGATTTTGAAATAATCTAACGGAAGTCATTTTAGTCCGTAGAGAATTTGAAGCAAAATATGGTTGTGAAAGTATTACAGCGTTTAGGCGATTTCAGTTCATTTGAATCATCTGAAAGGAAAGTACAGGTATTGCATCTTTGGCAGGAATCACTGTAAGCAGTGAAGTAAAATGTCGTTTATGTCGTGGGGGGCATTTGAGATTTTGTTTCATGCCTTTGTAGTAACTGCAATTCTCATTATTTTTTCTTCTCCTTTCTGAGGTTTTCTAAAAAGGATGATGGGAGCTTGCGGAAACGACGTGGAGCTGGGGGAGGGGGGAAAGATTCTGCTTCATGCTTGCATTCGAAAGCCCTCTCTGACTTTAGTTGCACCATAGCAAATGCGTGACTTTTAACTCATTATTTATAGTTTTGGTCTTCAAATAAAGACCAGTTACAACTATGTCATTGTTGGATATAGTCATTGACGAGGATGGGTACGGATGTGCTGTGATGCTCACTACGGCCGTTGTACCCGAAGTACTGTGCCGATGGTTCGAAGTTGTGCACGACGTTATCATGTCCACATTTCGTTTTCATATTACAAAGGAATTTTTATCGGATGCTTGTGCAGATCGATGGTATGTTAACTAGCAAGGCGGATTTGGTACTTTTTACGTCTCTTTTGCCTGATAATATTGAAATTGGCTTCAAATATCTTTTGTGCTTTATTTTTCGTCGCAAATTCCCTTCTGAAATCATTATTAGCATTTTCAAGCGTGGCACTTTATCAGGCAACGATCCTTCAATCGTGTATCCAGTACGTTTGCTATTTCATCTAAGGTGAAGACAGCAATTGTTGATGCGGTTATGCCGGTAGTGAAAGATAGAGGTTCGAATTGTTCTTAGTTTTTTCTTATGCTATTCACTATTATCTCTCTCCGCATGCAAATGCTTTCTTCTGGTATTGTCAAGAACTCTTCATAAACATATCAACGCAAAGAAATAATTGCTCTGATTTGTTAGAAAAGAATCATGGATGATTACAAATTGAATCTCTTTTTTTTTGTCTTCCATTAAATGTAAGGTTTTCAGGTATACTATTCGTTTCGAAATGATTCATATCGCAGAAAGAAACATAAGATCAGTGGACGATGTATATGAAATTTTTTTTGCACAAACAATTCTCGATGAATGGCTTAGCCAAAGTGATCTTCATAGCGATAAACGTCTAAGAAAAATGTATGTCGTATTTCTTATTTTTCAACGAGGCGATTTTTCTGTGGGGCGCTCTTCCTACCTATCCAAGAATTTTTTTTTGAATGAATGAATGAATGAATGAACAAAGATAATAGCGCATGGAAAGGAGTGAAAGGGTATGCGCAATTTTGCAATATCGTTTATCGTTAATGTCGTGAATAGCAAATAATATGTGAATTTTGATTTTTTAATTTATAAGTAGAAATTATGTTGCATATAGCAAAGCATCAAGGAAAGCATTCCAAATAGTGCAAGAAAGATGAAGGGATGGGGTGGGGGGGGGGGGGAATTTCACCTGAAGCAAATTTGATGAGGAGATTATGATGAGGGAGAAGGGGGGAGGGGTTGTGATCTGATCTCAGCTTCATTTTTGAAGATGTAAGGGAAAGTGAAAATTTCACTTGGAATTGCTGGGGAATGTTTGCAAGGCGCGTTCATTTGCTCGAAATTGTTCAATGGTACTGTTTCTACTCATCAAAAATGAATTGAAATGCGATTATACTCATGCGTACTTCAGCATCTTCAGTTCTTTTATTGTGGCCACTATACTTTCCCTTCCCAGGTCACCTTATCGCAATATTTGAGGCGTGGAAGGGTTGATCAACGAAGCACCCGGTACAGGATCCGTCCTTTCTGTAAACTTTTGAAAGAGCTTATTTAGGTTGTAAGAGGTTCTTTTCCTATGCAAATTTTACTCTCTTTTAGGGGATCACTTGTGGCTGGTCGAAAAAAGGTGGCTACAGAAGAATTGCTTGCATTATTTGAGGTCAATAAGCTTATCTTCAACGCTAAGATCAAGCGTGACAGCTGCTGCCAAGAGTTTGCAGAAATGTGCAAGGTATTTTATCCACGCTTATTTCAAAAGCTTCGTCGTTATCTCTATGCGCCTCATTCACGATTAAGCCAACTATTCTTTCCAGCTGGCAGAGTGGTCCCAAGGATCAGGGGGTTTTGTCGTTACACCTCCGCCTGGTCGTCCACTTCTGTGCGATTATTGACTTCCTTAATCGATCCGGGTCGTCCTCGTTTCTAGCCCGACTGCCTTTCCCTCCACTCCTCTCCTCCCTTGCCTTCTTTACCTCGCGTGCAATGTTCTGTCTTCTGCCGCTAGGTTCATTTCAAATATAAATTAATAGCAGAACGCTCACCCTTAAATGTGTTTGCCATCGTCTTTGCTACTCGTAAAGCGGAGAGGAAAGTAGGTGTGGAAAAAAGCTCGTCCGTGAACGACGCGAACATCTATGAGCCGCAAGGTGCAACCGATTTCCAAAAAAGGTGCAAGTCACCAAAGAAAGATCTGGAAAGGAGAGATGCAGAGGAAACGAAAACGAAATGATGAAAAAAGTACGCTCAAGACTCCAAAAGCAGTGTGAAGATTTTTTAAGTACAACTGAGAAAGGTTGGGACCTTAAAGCTGTTGAAGGAAAGACATCGCCATATGCATAAGCGGTTACTCCTTTCGATAACGAAGGACCCACGGTCAACCGCACAAAGTTCTTGGTATACACAGATAGTGACAAATATTTCTGTTTGTGAAGCGGTCCGAGGATTTCCGGGTCCTAAGAGCGTTTGTCGGCATTGTGCGTGCTGTTGACGCTTGACGCTGCTCAAAACTATATACAGTGTTTACTGTCGTAGATGAGGTAAAACTTAGCCGATAAAGTTTTACCGCATCTAAATGTTCTGGTAGAAAAAAGAGAACAAGATGGATTACGTTTATTGAATGTCATATATCTTGTTTACGCAATTTCCATTTCATTTCCATTTCATTCACTTCATTCAAATTAATTCATTTGATTTTAAAATAATATAGGGGAACCGCAAAATTTTTCTTCCTCTATTAAAAGATTTAAGGCCAGCCGGATTAAATGGGAGTCTTCTATTAACAAATCAAGGCATTTAATAATTTTACACAATTTGGTACGCTGTAATATAGGAGGCGTTCTAAGCCTCAGTTTTCTATTCTCCATTCTCCACTCCTCATACCCTCTTCCTCTTCCCTCGGGCGCTTGGTTAGAGTTTTATGAAATTCGTTATGTTCTATTATAGTAATTGAGTTCTACATATTCTAAGGCATTCTCACGAAATTGATGTGTTTTCATTATCTTCGGATGTAACCTTCTTTTACAGGTTGATGCATCTCGTGTAACATGGGAATCATTGCAACATTTAAGCGATAAATATGGATGTGATGGTGGTAGATGGATTCTTACACCTATTTGTTATGACGATATTGAAACTATGAAGCGTAATATCAATTGGATCGCCCTTCAATTGCTTAGATGTGAGATTTTTAAATTTTTATCGTATTCTAGTGATATCAAAAATATTTATCACTGAGATGTTGGAGTGATAATTCGTATTCTAGAACTACAAATGAGTCCATTCCACCTTCGAATTTAGAGGATGAGGTTGCATTCATGGGTGAGGTTGAAAACTGTTCGAATTTAGTGTTAAATAAATATAGGACGAGCGAAAAAGCCGGAATTGTGCGGGAAAATGAGTCGATTGGCGACATAAAGTTGAGACACCACATACTCGTCTCGAGTTCGAGTTAGGTTCACAAGTCTTGTTTTGTGCCGAATTTGGGATCATAGTTCTATTTCTAGTTAAAGATAGGTGGCATTTCGGTTTTCATTTGGAAGTTGTATATATTCTTGTATATATTAAAGGTACACTGAAAGGTATATATTCAAAGGTATGTATATTGAAAAAAATATATATGCATTCCTTTTGTTATTTCTTTGCTTCTTATTCATTATTGTTGTTGGAAGTGTTTGCTGAATGAATGCAAAACGGTTACGATAGTATAATTGAGCAACAGAATAAATTATTTCTTTTTGAAGCATTCCTTGGCGGTGAAATGACTAAAGAAAAATTCATAAAAGGGATTATATTTCGCAGTGATTTTCGTCGTGAAATGAAAAGGCGAAAAACCGTATTCTGTGTGGTAAACACATCCACAACGTTCAACGGATTGCGATACACAGAAATGCATGTATTCAGGTGGGTATTTCTGTCAAATTTATTCTTATTGACTATATTGAGATGAATTTTTCCCCATCAAATTTGGCTCATTTTTCCATCTTCGAAAATGGTTGTCGCTCTTTGATTAAATTTTTCACCTTATGATAAATAAAAATAAAAGTTTTTCGTTTTAATTCATCATTCTCCAGTTAGTGTCTGAAAGAAACCGTGACCGTGATTAACTGGTCAAGACATATTCGCCATATGCAATTTTGTGCCCTCTGCGATTAATCTGAAGATTCTAAAAAATTTTCTCAGAAGACAGTCATAATAATTGAACATTGGAATAAATTCTGATCAACGCAATTCCGTTTGAGCGCACTGGGTCTCAGTGCGCTTTTTCGGCTTGATATTTGAGGTTTTCTTTCTTCTGATTCGCTGGAGAGATGCATCCTTAGCTGTATCCATTTTTTCGAAATCAGTTATTGCAATCTTCATCACTCTGGAGTCCGGAGCGGTGGCGTGGAGAAGTGCTGAGGTCACTGTCTAACTGCTCAGGACACTTTCTGGCAACTTCTCCTGTATTTGTTATGAATCGTTTAAGAAATCGCTTCTCATTTTCTTGCCTCTCTAGTCATATAAAAATTCGAATACATAATTTTCATGGAATATGTAATTGCATATAGTTTAGGAAGGAGATGAAAGATGCGAATCGAATAGAATTTTGAGATATCAATCCAGAGGATTTTCTAAGAACAAATAATAGGAGGGATCACTCACCTTAGCAGATTGTTTCCACAAACCCTTCTTTGAGAAACTATAGTACTTTGTTAAGTGCAATTGTTCCAACGCCATTGTTATCAATTGCTTACGAGCAAAAGCCTTCCATTACGAAACATAATAGCGTACTATACGTTTTACCCAACTGGTGAGTAAATACACGCTTTAGTATGTATTTGCGTCAAAAATTTCGTTGAGAAGAACGCATGGAATTTATACTTCGATCTAACCTGCCAGTACAAAAAATTCCAACTTGAATTCTTATTGGACTGTGTCCTCGTCGGTTTTTTTCAAAGCGATGGATTCAATCTCCATAGAGCTTCTAATAATGAACCGAAAAGAGTGAAGTTGCTAAAGAGCTTTCATGAACGAAAAAAATTTTGAAGTCAAAATTTGTGAAGACTTGTAGCCTCGGGTAATCATCTACCGGATTGATGCTCCTCAAAGCACTGTAGTTTGTCCTTTCCTCTTTCTCCGCGATATAAACGACCTTCGTTATTGTATTTTTCTTTCCGTGGCACGGATTTCTAGGTAGGTGATGCGAAGCTCAACATTATATATTTGTATGGTGGTATAGGTAACGCGAAGGTTTATTCATAAATGTTCACTACTTCATAGCGTCATATAATTTTCAAGAAACTGGTATTGAGGTAGTGGAATCCATAGCAATGACCAGTTGTTCCTTCTTGCGCGACCCGGTCATGAGATGGGAATTCGTGACCCTCGTCACATAGCAAGGGAATCTGTAGCTTGGTGTGCAGATGCCCTTTCTGCAAATTGTGAAGTTGCTTCGGGTGTTTCAACGCTTCATAAAATATAAGTTCATGTCCACTCCTCTTGGCAGTTATGCTCTATATATTGTCGCTGTGTGTGTAATAATTTGATGGTTCATTGCATATAGCAATATGCCATGGATGTTTTAAGTCTGGATAAGAATTAAGAGTGTTGTTTAATTATTAAGTGGGCGACAAATTTCTTAGCACTGCATATGCAATTGTTTAAAATTATAGCATTATTACCTAACTACGCCATATATGCTATAATGTTAAATATGAATTTCATTTAGACGAATTTCATCCTTCTTTCCTTGTTTCAATTTATGAGCGATTTTTCATCTTTTCGCATTGATTTTGCTTTTTTACCCACATTCTTAATACCTGATAGGTAATGTCGGTATCGCAATCTTTTTTAATGTGATCGGATGGCGACTCTGAGGGGGGGGGGGGGGGGGGGGGGCAATAGCAAAGCCCCTTTTCGAAGCGCGTCGGGCACACACAACAATGACAGCTGCTGAAGAATTGGCAAAGAGTGTGGCTTATATGGTAATATCACTCTGGTGTAACGTTACCATATATGCAATAAGCTTCGTTAACGAAATGATCAACCATCCATTTCATAGTCGAATGTTGCATTGCAGCAGATAGTAAGCGGCTTGATAGGAAATTTTATGGCGATGGACTTTATGCTTTTAACAGTTTATTGCGAATTACAATCAATTTTTTCCGCATGCGGCAATCCACCTATTAGAAAACGAAGAATCATCCATGAACGAAAGAAAATTAGACAAGTGTCAAGAACATATAGCCAAGAACTGCCATGACATTCTATAAAATCGCCCAATTTTGAGCAGTAAAAGCATTGCGTCTCCCATCTCAACATTTTTTTATCGAATGGAAGCTGCATTTAGATTGTTATTAGCGTTGTATATATGAGCTTATAGCCTTATTTTGAGCGGATTGATGAATACATTCGACTAAAATGACCGATGAATTAATATTGCATTTGAGAGTTTTTTCATGCATTTTTATCATACATTTTTACGCATTTCCAAGTTGGAAAATCAAATGCAAAATTTGCATCTGCATAAATATACAAATAAACAAAATGACAACACCATAATGCATATTAAAAGTTTGCAAATAATGCAAAAGAAGAATATATAATTAGTCGATTTTTGCAGGATGACTATGAAGTAGCTCGAGTATATCAAATTTTATTGAGAATTGGTGTGGCTACTCATCGCCGTTTACTTTATATGAAGTATAAGCCGAAAATTTGCAGGTTAATATGTTTCCTTTTATTAATCTCGCATATATACTATTTGATAGATATAAAATAAAAATAGTGTTATATAGCCGAATTATGACGCTGGAATTTCAAACTTATATCGATCATGAAATTGCTGAAAATTTCTGATTTTCGCCGAATGTGCTTAGCGACCGTAGAGTTACCTTCAAATGGCCTATTGGTTCCGTTGAGAAGAATCTACAAACGCCATTTTTTGGTGCGCAAGTGACGCATGATATATCACATCAGGTGAACTGATCTTTGCACTATACCGTGCAAATGGGCGCATGATACTGTTGTCAAATCAGATTAACGTATGGTGCGGCCATCTCAAATAGATGAGCATGGGATATCAATAAGGTCAAGTGAAGTGATGGTTATGCCATCAGATCTATTTTGTATCGATCTGTCTAGGACACCAAAAAAATGGGCTCAGCTTTGCTGTAGGAATATTTCATCGCGACGATCTGGATAGTTTAGAATGCGATGTTTTTTTGCGCGTGGGTTTTCCTCGAGTATGCTCTATCATCATTTCGCGAATGATCATTTTTTATGCGCGTGCTCTTTGGTTTTTTTTTTTCGCGATCGTTCTATGATGATATCTTTGTGAATACTCGAATGTATTTATGTGCTTTCATGACGGTGATTTTCCTTTCAATATTCTGCTCTTTCTACTTCCAGTGTATGTCATATTTTACCTGGTTGCAATTTTATTCATCCGCATATATATGACGGCGATATTCGTGAAGGTATTATCTTTGCAATGACTTATTATCGAATTTCTTTTTTTCGAAACAGTTATAATCTCTTGAATGCTCCGTGATCGTTTTAATGCGTTCACACAAAAATAAAGAACGATCTTCTCGGATTGAAAAACGCCATTTGCGCATTACTACCTCTATGGAAATTAGAGAGAAGATGATGTGTTGAAAATAGGAATGAATAGCATACTACTCGCATAATTTGATGAAATCTCCTCATAGATTATGTATGGATCCTGATTATGAGCTAGATTAAATTGAAGATTCATAGTGCTTTATAAATTCACGCGTTTTTTTTTTGTGAAATTTTTTCATTCCAAAATAAGCGAACGATTAGTGACCGAGGAAATTTCTTGATAGGAAGAGGAGAACGTAGATGTTCATTTATGACTAAAGGTAATAGTGTAGATAGTTATTGCTTGCGATCGATGAGACCTTATCACCAACTGAAAATCAAAGGAATGCGGCGATAGTAGCAAAGGTCTTTTTTTCTTAGAATTACTGTGATAATATGTACTTTGCTTAAACTCGTTCAACTTGTGTAAATACTCGATGGACATTTATTATAGAGCAATATTTACGGTTGAAATGTTGCAGCGTTGATTTTATTTGCATTACAATTTTTTTTTGCGTATAATTTGCATAATTTTGCTTTAAATACACAATAGAAATGGTTTATAGTCCAACATATTCGAATATTTATGTATATTGTGGCATAAATTCGCTAAGCGTCATTAATGCACATTGAAGTTCCTATCGCTCAGGTTGATTTACTTTTTAATCGACGCTTTATTTTATTAGCTTTCAATAAATCTTTCCTAGTTTCAGAAGAAAGACGTAATAAATGTGGATGCCGTTATCGACATGTAACAGTGGATGAGTTCCCTCACCATAGAGATGCAAAAACAGGTAAGAGATAATCGGCAAGTATTTCATATTCGTTTATTTAAATCGTAATATTGTTGAAATATGACGATAAAGTTCTTCAATTATTCAAATAAAAGGCTTTATATAAGCCATTGAATTAGATAGCAACCAATTTGTCTGTATGTTTCCCATCTTTTTGGTCCATCCGCAATACCGCTACTTCAAATAGATTTTGTTGACTTAGCCAGCATGCACCATTTGTCTGAATCGCATTCTACGTTGGCATGATCTTTCCTGCCGATCCAAATTCTATCATGTAAATCTCCGTAAATTATGATGTTAGAATTCGGGATCAGAATTTTTTTTGCTCAGGTGTAGAAAACCAGTTTTAGTGGTAAATGCAAGTGAACATTTATTACGAGAGATGAGTGACGGAAGAGGGCATGAATAAGGGCGTACATCCGATGGGATCCATCGCCAAATGATGTGGTGAATCGTACTGTAGTAAGTGCAGGGGGTTTTTCACGCCTGCAAGGCCCTCATATAGTTTTTAGCTTTCTAGAAACCCCCTACGGGGTCAAGAGGGATATTTGGAGCTAGAGAATCCCCGCGGGATCTTTGCTTGAGCTGTAGGGATGGAGAACGCTTGGTTTTATTACACATCGTCCTTAGATAGCTTATACACTATTGCGTTATATTGTGTTCACATAAAATTGGAGTGGATTAGCAATTTTTGTGAAGTTGCACTCATGGCGTACCATTGCATTAGAACGCATCTCGCATGATATAGCTGGCAATTACAATTAACTCCAGAAAGCGTATTTGCGCCTGATAAGGTGGTATATTTGTTTCGATTAGTTACCAATGAGTTTCTGAAAATTACTCACTGAAGAATAGGGTTCGTTTCGATGATAACGCGATCGGTGCGTGTAGTTTTGTGTTGTGTCGTATCTCAGCAACCGAACTACAGAGAGAATTAGAGATGAGCGCGGAGCGTAGTGCTCGAGTTGTTCACTTTTTCGTCAAAAAAGTTTTGAAAAGTAAAGGTAGTAATGAAGCCGAGGAAACGGACGCAAGGGTGGTGTTTGCGGCATCTGATGGGTATCGACAGCTCTGGTGAGAGAAACCAAGCAGAGTGAAGTGGACTTGATCCAGTACTAGGAAGCGTATGAGGAGAGTGGTTCTGATCCAACAACCGATATTCTTCAAGCTAACATTTTGGGTTCCGTTATCACATTTAGACTCCGTGGAGATTGAACGTCTTTTCAGTGCAGCAACAGCAATAGCGGTCGACGAACATCGGAATGCCTGATCAAACGTTGTCGTCTCGCTTCTTCCCAAGCATTTCTTTGAACGCGGAAGGTCAGAATGCTTCCAGCTGCGAAAGTTGCCATCAGATGATACCGAAAAAGGCATTAATAGATTGAACTCAGCTGTCAGTAATGCCACCCCAACAATTTTGATAACTCGTACGTGGAGGTTTATTCGTACTGTATCCGAGCAAAAAAAAAAACAATGCAGGTAGTAGGTGTTCGGAGTTTACAGGTCGTAATATAGTGTGGTTTAAGGAGTTTTTTTGTGTAGGTAAAATCTGATATCACATAAATCTCAGAAGTCTTGAATCGGTCGAATATACTATCGCATTATTTTGCTGCCCTTTAATATAATGTGGTGTAATTAAAGAAACTTTTGAGGTGATAAAATGTAGTGCAATGTAGTTTTTAAATTTTTAGAGGAAGCAAAGCGTACCTTGATAGTTTAGAAATCACAATAAATTGGCATCGTTGATTTGCCAAGTGCTTAGTGATTGCTCTTTCTGCATTAATAAACGAACGTCTCTTTTGTTGTTTCGTGTTGTTTGTGCCTCTTGGAATTGGCAATAATTTGCACATCATCTGCGTAAAGGACTCCTCTTCCAGTAAACGGCATGTTTTTCCGAGGTCGCAAATGTAATTGACAAATGAAAAATGGGAGAGGAGAACATTTTATGAAACTCTGAGAGCAATGGATTTTCTCGAGGTAACATATGGTTCCCAGAAGTCTCTATTTTTCACCTCATTGGACAACTTTTTAGTAAATTGATGATATTTACGTTCATTCGAAGTGTATTTTCCTTCAGCTGAAAGGAATTTGAGATGACATAACTCTCCTTGATACGATGTTGAACGATGTATTTCGCATATCGTTTCTCCTTTCTCAGATCTCTTTTAATCATTGAAATTATGCAGTTAAAATATGAGCACACTCCTAGCGCGATATAATGTTTTCTTCCATAATCAACATTTTATTTGCAGCCTCATCAATTCTTGGTGCTTATTTTTATTACATATTAGCAAATTTTTTTTTGAATAAAATATTATTGTCGAGCTTTTCCAATTCCATCGTGATACTGTTCCCATTGATCTTTCTGATAGTGTCGATTTTATGCCGATATTCTCTTTTGTAATGACTTTTTTTTCTCGATAAGATTTCTCTTTCTTGTTTTGCATCAGAATACTTCCTTCGAATAGTGTCTTCCATAGTTTGCTCATATTCCCACTAATGTGTGGAAACAATTTTTTTTTTCGTTTTTCGCAGGCAAAACTCGTATTCGTGAGATCCTTCACAGAGATGAGTAATCCCCAGGGGGTTTTTGTGATCTGCGCGGGGAGGAGGCCGATTTCATAAAATCCTCTTTGGGAGCGCGGGGGCTTCTGCAATTCAGAACCTATGAGTCATGTTTGTGGGGGCGGCCACCAAACCGAAGCCCGCCGGCGTTTCGGAGGAATAGGAAAGATCATGGTGAACCCTAAACACTGTTAAGGATGGCACAATAGGAGGGAGAGAGACAGGGAGAGAAAGAGCTGTAAAGAAGTGATGGGTGAAGAGCCATTTTCTCTTATCACTCCATTTGAAGAAGCAAAGCCTGATGTATCCACCCACCAGGTCTTCATGAGCTTACGGAGAAAACAAGTCGCAAGAGATTTTAAGTGTTGAACCTTGACGTGGATTCCTCTAAAATGAAATGAGCAGTTTCAAAAATTTCCTCTAAGAAACGATACAGAAATGGTTGTACTAACAGACAGAGTATTCCTCTTGCTTACGTGATAAACCTGCAAGCTTTCATTGAACTGGTTGGGAATTAGGTGGGACTTTCGACAAAACATCCTATAAAGTTTCTTCCTGCTGCATCCAATGATGGATGAGAAGATCGCTGAAAGTTGCTCGCTTCTAACGTAACAAAATTGTAGTTAGCATATGGCAACTATATTATTCGGTAGTAATTTGCTGCCATGTTGAATGCATGACATTTTCTATGACAACTCTTTGAACAATTTCTGAGAGAACTCGTTGATGGCGCTTGTTGGATTAGATCGGATTGGAAAATATTTATCGGATGACATATGTAAATGTTGGAGAATTTTGCGTTTTCTGATTGAAAGCGGTGACGTGTCGATCGTTTCCCAGTTGAAACCGTTTATTCGACGCAATTGTTTATGCTGGAGGAGGCTCACCACCTCCGATGTTAACGTCTTCATAATTGTCGCCACCTTCCTACAATCAACAAAGCAATAACCGATCTCACTTATCAAAGCGACGAGACGTGAAAGTGAATAGTGGGGGAATGGTGGACACTTGCGCCATGATTGCGCTCACTTATTCTATGTTATTGTAGCCACTGGAACATGTGTCCAGTCTTAGACCTTAATGATTTTCAATGTGGCGCTATTATCTAGTGAAGTATGTAGTGAAATCGCAATCAAATTGGAATAAATTCGCACAAAGATGGACATGCTAGCCAGCGCTCCAACACTGCCACTTCCACGCCTAATTTAACCGTTGTTTCCCACCGTTCAATAGTGTTGAGTTTCGCAATCGACTTCATAGTCTTTCTTTGCGAATTCGTCCCTATTTGGGCAATTTTTATATCCTATTCAGGCAATTTTTATAGTTTTTTTCGGTTCTTTGAACGCTGATTATTGTAATTACCGAATATTTTGCATACATTGGCCTATAATATGTTGTACAATATGTAAATGTTGAATATGTAAATCTTCTTCTGCCACTTGGTACCTTCATTCATAAATTGAAAGAAGAGAATCAAATTCTATGTTGCAACTTCCGCAATTGTATTTGAATTTATGATTTGCTTACAATAGTTTAAAATATTCATCGGACAACTCGCATTTCCTCATCCATAAGTAATGCTTCATTTTATTTGCTCCATTATAGCCGTTTATCGATTAAACGTGAACAATCGTGATACGACGGGAGAACAATAATCCACCTACCTCACATCGTTACCTATCAAGAGATCATTACCGCATCATTAAATAGCAATTATAATTTTTTATTTTATGATATCCGTCACCGCCGATAAAACACTTTCAGATGAAATTAAAGCGAGCTGTAAAAGAACAGCTTAACGAGTTTAGCTCTCTACCATTTGACTTCATCTGTATAGTTATAAGTGTAAGAGAACTCACGTCTACAGGATCGGCAATTGGTGGCGGTGGTGCTGCTGCAACAGGTGCAGCAGGTGTAATAGGTGCAGCAGGAGCAGCAGGAATAGATGGCTTGAAAGCGTCAACATTAGGAGGAGCAGGTGCCGCTGGTGGATTTCCTCCTGGCTTCTTATTATCTCCTACAAAGAAAAAAGACCTGAGAAAATATTTTAATCTATTTATTAGATCAACACCCAAAATAAATAAACGTTAAATAATATGTGAAGAAAAGAGCGTTTACGATCATAATATATCTTTACCAATGATCATCAAAGGTCTTCCTATGGATTTTATTATGCAATTGTAGACACCTTGAATTAAACGATTGCAGAAAGTTGTCCGCTTTTTTTCAGTGGATTTTTTCGTGAAGAGTTTGACTCGAGCGAATTGAGTGGATTTAATTCGTATAATGATGTGTTTTTTTTTTCGTTGAAACTATTACCATATTTAAATTTTACACCAGAAATATTTCCGGTGTTGAAATAAACATTTAAAATGGATAGAGATGAATAAACGAGAAATATTGAGAGCAGTAAACGAACTAATGCACCTGTCGGTTTGTTATTTGTAGTCGCCTCTTTGGATTTCTTCTTTTTAGAGCACGACACGATAAGTAGCGTCCATAGCACTATGCTGACAACTACTGACAACACCAAAAACAGATCCTGTAACTGTTGGCTAAAATATTTTTTCTTGCTGAAAAATAGCGATCTCTTGTTGCTTTTTTTTTTTTGCTGGAGCTCACCTTAAATAAAACTCCAATATAATATATGTATACCGTAGTGCTTCTTTATTGTTTCGAAACAAAGCAGGAGAGCGAATAAACCTGTCTGTAGTGAATAAACTTATATTCACATGTGCTGGCGTATAAATAAACTTAGAATTTTGATTAAAACAACTGATAGGTAAATAGGAAAATATAGCTCCAAAAAAAAGACAGAAAAGAGCACTTCTTGGAGCGGAAATCATTATGACTTTCAAATGTTCGCTGAAACGATCCATGCGAAGAAACAACTGAATGGAAGAAAGATAATTGATCCATCCGAACGGACTCATCTAGGTTGTGCATGCAATCAATCACGTTCAATGTCCAATATTGTCCAGTTGCGTCTATGCACTCTAATTCAAACGTTCCTTGAGATAGCATAAGACAATCAATGAATCAAAAGCATTTCTGCCACTTGCCAGCATTATGAAGAGCTAGCTACTCACGTAGGCCGACCTTCCTCGAAACAAGCTAAACAATGGCGATGACACAGATTTTGTGGATTTTATTCAACCACAGAGAAATACAAAATAAATTTGTCCATTTAAGTGTCTAGGTCTTCATATATTTTGCAAAAATTATTTACTCTGAGGCGATGAACTCGAGGGATTTGAGATTTGCATATCGTTTTTTTTTTTGTATTGAAATGTCGAAGATAGCAATAATGGATGTTCTCACTTTTCAACATATTTATTGTTTTGTTGAGATTTAGCATGCCAAAAAAGAATTTTCGGATTGGAGTCGGGGTGGGATGGGAGAGGGGCAGAGAGGGAGGCATTCGCCCCTTTATGCATCACTGCTCATATGTTGCCCGTGGAGCACAACATCGTACCAACATCGTACTTCCTTGGTGCGCTTTTGCAAAGTTAATTTGCTGGCGTACTTATTGAAGCGTTAAAAGCTAGGTTGGTTGCAGAAATTAACAGGTCAAAGATGAACTGTTTTATCATCGTCAAGCTCGTAAAAGGAATTCTTTGTAATGATGTGCCGTTCGAAACGTTGACATAAATAAATGATTAAGCATGAGTTTTTTCCTCTCGAAAATAATGAATAATGAGGACGCTGAGCCCTTTCCCCCTCTGAATAGAATTGTTGAGGTATCCAGAAATTTTCACGAGTACTCGAAAAGGTTCTCTTTACAAATTTTCAAATTTTTTAAACATTCTTTGAATAATCCAACAAATCATCGTGAAATGAGCGAATACTAAAAAAAAATCAAATAAAATGGATATTTCTTTTAGTGCATTTTTTATTCCTTTATTAAATCTATTTCATCGTTTACATCGTTTGATTCGTATTCTAATCCTATACTGCTAAAAAATCTTTCATATGGCTCTAGTCTAAAAATATTGTTTCGTTAAAGAAAAGCACCTAAAAAAAACGTCTAGTGACTACAAATATATAAATTTATTTCCCTATTGTGTTCCTCTTATCGAGAAATCTATGGACAGAAATGTTGTTTACAATGCTTATGAGATAAGATGTTGATTACTGTGGTGAAGTCTTCTGACATAAACACATTTCCCTATGTCTCAGATAGTAATGACGTCGCCCGTCGTACATCAACCACATCTATATTATCATATGAACAAAGCTTCTATTTATGAATATTTCGGAAAATACGACAAGATTTCCACGTTGAATATCTTGAAAGGTGAGCGGTAAGTAAGGATGCTTGCACCACAATTTGGTTTAGTGTTGTTATCTCGGCAACATTTATAATTAGAGGAATTCAGAATAATATTTGGAACTAAATATTTAAACCATTATGGATGTTAGATGTTTCAGCTATCGTCTTATCGATAAATTATCATTGTTTTCAATTTCATCTCTTTTTCTTTTGTCTTTATAGTTCCTTTGGAAATAACCCACCTAGAATAGGAAAATATCAAATATTACATGAATATTTCTCAACAATTAAATATGATTTTAAATTATTGCAATATTAAGAACAATCGAGTAATTTTTTATTATCTATAACAAAAAAAAATCGGCATGAAATTGTTGTTGTAATGCGCCATACGCAATTATAATCTTTGCTTTCAAATCGATCAATTTGCATAGTGTTGAATGTTGTGAGGATTTTCTCTTTAAATTTGAAATGCGCTCATCATTTTGAAGACGATTAGATACAAAAGAACACAATCGTATTGAATGAATGCCTTAAAAGCATTTTCACTTTTGTACACTAAAGATCCTTATGAATTAAAGAGGTAATTATTAGTCAACGTAAATTACCTAATAGCCGACACGACACTCGTGATAGAGCTCTTCGAAGTCCAACATAAAAAGTTGCTTTTGAAGATTTTAGCAGAAGCGAACATTTTTTATTAGCAATTCGTACAAAAGACATTGTTAAGCAGTCACTTGAAAATGTGAATGGTAAAAAAACCTCTGTAGTATCAGTGTGTTCTACAAGGGCTACGATCTACACTTTAGAATAACTGTGGTGCTTCTGTGTCTGCACTGTCTATGTCCTGTGTCTGTGTCTGCGCCTGTGTCTGTGTCTCTGTCCTCGCATCAACTAGATGCATATAAATTACCGCTCAAGCAGCTGGGTCTCTCATTTCGTTGCAACATTTTCACAAGCTTGGAGAAATTTCAAGCTCATTAATTTGCTTTATTAGTCACCTTCACCAAATTTGCATATCAGAGTGTTTCTTGACCGATCTTTGCTTTGAATCACTCGAGCATTTATTATATTCTGTCATTGTTGACCGATCTTTGATTGCCTGTTAATTATGCGCAACTAATTTTGCAACAACTTCGAAAGAGTTGAGTTTCCACTGAAGCACTAGTGCAATCGAAATACTGTCTTTTAATTTCGTTACGCCAATCCATGTGGTCATCTAGTGGTCAGTTATTTGCGCACTTAACATGCATCCTTCTGGATGAGCTGCTGTTAAATGAACTGTCAAATGAATTTATATATTTCATAAAATATCAATCAATGATTACTAATCCGATCTCTCACTCAGCAAATAAATTTACAGCTGCAGCATATTTATTTGTCCATTTCTGTTCCAGCTTCCTTTTCTATATATAAAGTTTTCGTCCGCAAATTCTCAAAAACGTACATCGCTTAGATTAGTTCTAAAAGCATCCGAACGCAGTTTGCTTCTCAGCACATCCGTTGCTCAAATCAACGCTTCCCATGCCGGGAATCGAACCCGGGCCGCGTGGGTGAAAGCCACGAATCCTAACCACTAGACCACATGGGAGTTATGTTTTAATGGCGCCGCACACCTTTGATGAAGAACTTTGAATTTAGTGTACAATGTTTCACACTGTCACTGCTTCGTATATTTGCTCTCCATGAATACAATGCAAAAATCAGCACCCCAACTCGAGAGCGACCGCTCTGGAGAAGCACTGAAAAATAAAGCTTTTCCTCGGATATAATCACCTCTCCAGTCCTACTGAACAATTCCTGTATTGTTTTTCTTCAGTTGAGAAAATGCAGAACACTTTCTTTTTGAAGCCCAATCATGGAACCTTCGATGGTCATGGTTTGCCTGAAAAAATTTACATTCTCATTTCGTATGTTTTCGTCTTCTGCCCTATGATTATTGCTGAATCATATGTCTACATTCTCCGCCTCTCTATGTGGTCGAAAAAAAATATACTGTCTTTCTCGAATATAACTCCGTCTTAAATCGCAAAAATGTACTACATATGAGCTTTATTCCATTTATATGTTTATCTCCCATATGTGCAAAGCATATGGCTGCATAAAGCTTCAGTTTTTCTCGTCCATTCGCTGTTAGTGTAGGTTACTGGCACATGACACATAATTTCTCAACAATGTTAGTGTAATGTTATCAATACGATCAAATAGAGTGATCGCTCATTTTTGGTCTGCAATCAACGATCGGACTTATATTGATATGAGAGTCAGAATGGCGTGGCGTCTCGACGAGTGGGAGGGAGAGTATGCGCCGATTATCAGAAGTTTCTTATAGGCTACCACTGATAAGCGCGTATCATTGACGAGATGGATCAGAAAGGAGAGTGGTTGAGTGATGCACTTCGTACAACGTTTCACTTCAGAAAGTGGAATGGCGTTAAGGTTTGTCTTTCATTTCTTTCTTTCGTTTCTATTTCTTAGGATTACTTATGAGTACGTCGATATCTTTTTCCAGTTATTTTATTTTCATAACTTTCAAACGTTACTTCATTAATTTGTACTAAAAGTTATGCCAAAAAATTGCTAATATCATCCAGAAAGGATATTTGTAATGTCGAATTTTGTTGGAAAACTTATCAAAGGAAATAATCCTCCTTAGGTTTCTTTAGTCGGTTTTAAAAATTTTATTGATAGCTTATATATGTAGTGATTTTATGAACGGGGCACAATGGCATATGTCATGTCAGTTTGTTTGGCCTAATTTCCAACTTTTGAAGACGAAAATAGTTCGTTTTGTTTGAATTTCATATGGTTAAGCTTTTTGCTTTTTTGCTGACAAGTTGCTGTGAAGTGACCCATTAGAGCACGAAGATATCTGCAAACCGGTGACAGGGTGTGCCAAGAAGGCCATTTATATATATGACTTTTTCTGTCTTTGAACGTCACAGATTATAATTTCCGAAGATTTTGCTTGAAATGATATGCAGTGTTGAAACTAATTACAAAATTAACTAAAACCATTTTTTTTACATCTTATGTGTCTTCTTCTGCTAAGCATTGTTTAAATATTAGGATATTGTTTTCAGGTCATGATTTTTTTTATATTAGCACAAAAATTAGTGAATATATTCTTTTTCTTGAAAATAGCAGCATCCTGAATTTTCACTCGTTCCCTAAAATCGCATCTGAAGGATTGCTTCGAGTATGCAATAAAACATATGCAAATGCACTATTTTATTGATAAGTGATCATGAAATTACAGTTCGAAGGTCTAACTGGAGCAAAAGGATATATGTCACAAATTTTGCGGGCATATCCAGATTGGGAAGGAGAACGATTACCCGAATCGTTTATTATCAAGGTAACAAGTTTTAGAATATTACTCGAATTTACCTTTAAAACAATGTATCTACGAACACTAGTCGCCTTCATATTGCAAATTTGTTACTGTCCTATTTAAGGAAATTATAAACTCAAGGAATCGCTAATTGTATTGTGGAACTCGTTTTAAATCTATCATCGTTTCATAGCGATAAGTTCTGGATGATGGATGCTTTTTGACCCTTTTAGTGGAATCAATCTTACATTTTGCATTTGCATTTGTGTCTAACTTTAATTGGCAATCATGATGTATATACATATAATCATTACTGCTATTATTGTGATGCTTAGTCCATGTGATTTTAATGCAGATTGAATTATTTTATGAAAAGCGCATTTTGCATCATATCATGTAAAGTAATTCACGCTTTGTTTGAATATTAAAGTAAAGCAGGAATGAAATTAAATTAAAACAAAGAGATAATTATAAAGAAATTTAACAAGCGATCAGGAAATGAAATTAATTTAACAAGCGATGAGGAAATTATAAAGAAAACCTAATGGAAGCATCATTCTTCGTCTAAAGAGTGGAAAGATTTCTCAAAATAATAATCGACTTGTATATTGTCGCCCTTAAACTATTTCTATGTTATTGTTAAAATTATAAAAATTATTTAGTTAATTGTTCACGTTTCTAATATGATTAGGAGAAATGTTGAGCTCTTCTGGAGTCGGACTTGAGACTTTTGGAGATTTCTTGAGCTCCACTATAAATTCATACTCATATTTCATAGGACTTCAACTCATATACCGAGTTTTTCGGTATTTCTTAGCAATAATTGCGCAATTGAACGAATCGCTCTTATTATTGTTTGGAAGATTTCTGGATGATGGGGGGGGGGGGTGAGGGGAGAAATTTTAGCAATTAAAATTTGATAATAATTAAAATATCAATATAACATGACGAAATTGATCATGGTGATTTCTATGATCATATATTAATCGATTTTTTTTTAAAGATACCGACTTATTCGATGGCCGTCGAAAAAGCGATCGACATACCAATCGATGACGAAAATGATGACGAATGTCAAAAAACGACACTACTGATTAAAATATTCCATAGAACTGAATCAAAAATATACGAATTATTCGAACAATGTAATTTTTTTTTTTAATTTTATTTTTATTTAGGCATTATTGTAATACGACGACTAATATTTCTAATTTTATACTTATCAAATTTTATTCCAATGAACTTGATCATGCTCTGAATTATTCACATAAAACGTATCAATTGTGAAAGTTGTTCTCATTTGATGTTATGAATTCTTTATTTATGTTAGAAATTACGGATAAAAATAGAACGCAAAAATTTGGCAGTCATCATGTTTCAGCGAGTAAATCGTTGCAATTTGAGAGCATTTTCTGGGCATTCAAAAAAAAGTACCTGTAAAGGTATCTATAAAAATGAAAACTTCGTTTGCACTTTACCGAGATACTTTCATAGAGTTATATGTGGATTAATTATAAACATGACAGTCAGAAAAGGTCTTAAGAAGCAGAAAATTCGATAATGAAATGTTGTTATATAGATATAACAGCTACATAGATTACATAAATATACTATACATTATATATATATATATATATATATATATATATATATATATATATATATATATATATATATATATATATATATATATATATATATATATATATATATATATATATATATATATATATATACTGCAGATATACCTATGGCAAACGATTCTTTTGCGGATAAACATCTAGAAACTGAATTAAATAATTTTATTTAATTGTTTTGCAAGGTAACAATGGCACAATAGCAGGTATATTATAACAGATAGGTAAGATTATATTTTTATTTCATCTAGTAACTTTATAACTCAGTTCCATCCTTATTTGCATATTGTTGAAATTTTTTGTTGCAATCATTTGCATATTGACTCATATAAGCGCTATTCTTTTCAATATTGTTTTTGACATTTTATCGTATTTCTTAATTCATTTTTTTAGTAATTTCTTTCTCAGCAAGATTTACCTGAGGTGATACTTACAGCAATCTTTTAATATATGAGATGGCGATATTGTTTGATACATATTTCTTCTCAAAAATCCACTATTTTAGTAGAAGCTCCGCCTGTACCTATACCACGCGTTTATTTCAATCGAAATAGTAGTGGAACAAGGAACGATGAATTCTCCGTATTGGTTATGGAAGATCTCCGGAAATATTCAACCGTTGATATTGTCGTTGGTTTCAATGATGTTCAGGTTATCATTTTCGTTTTTTCCATACTAAAACAGTTATTGAATTTAATGAAAAGCGAAAAATATTCGCATTTTCTACAAATATTTTTTTCAACTCTTCGAAATTTGAGCATGCAGTATGAAAGTTGTTGATTATACAACTTATACTCTGAGAAGTTTATCTTTCTCCTTAGTGCTTATAACTACTGTGATCAAATTGGCTCGATAATAAATCCAGGAAGTAAAAATTTACATATTCTTTTTCGATATTTACATTTATCTATTTGATTTTTTTCATTAATTTGTAGTCTAGTTTTAAAAAAAGATTCAAAATAATTTTTGAATCGTTTTTAATCTTTAAACATTCAAAAATCTTTAAACTGATTTCAAGTATAATTTTCATTGCTGTGAATATTCATTTATAATCGATTTTAATGCATTGCAGATGTATGCAATAGTGGATGCAATTGTCGATCTTCATGTCTACTCATTTACGCATAATGGATGGGAATCGATCGGTTTCTCTTTGCAGGTAATATTTGTGCTTTTTTTTTTGAGAACATTTAAATTAATCTGTTTTGAAAAAAATAAAAACTTGCCAGAGTGAACGTCTCGTAATTCATAATCCTTTGCATCATCATTTAATATAATTAAAGAATTATTGATAATTATATTTTAAAGTCAAACTGTTTCGTTGTGATTTTCAAAAAAAAATAGAAGAAGCTCTCTCGATCTTAAATATGGAATATTCATGGAAATTTTTCTAAGTGATTAAGCTTTTTTTTTTTAAATTTTTGGTTCAAAAATATTTTCAAACTTTTTAATGCATTTTTTTTGAAGTCTAAAAGAGCATATGATATTTCTTTGCGCTTAAGCTATATTAAGATTCCAACGTATTCCTTTTCAACACTCAAATTCCTTTTGGTCTTTCATATATCATGTATTGAAACCATTAAGGAAATCAGGGAAACGGAAAGTATGGCGACAATTGTGGCGGCTCTAGCTGATCGTCTAAAGCAAAGAAGTCCGTATCATTTTGGCAAAATCGATTTGCTTATGGAATTACTTGGAAAGGACGATTGGTCTGAGCGTTATTTCGTTTCATGTCGTAATGGAGGTAGCATATAACTTATTCAATTAGCAGTGTGGGATAGAGCGAGAGAGAGAGATACCTCCAATTCCTTTCACTCCCCACTCTCCTTCTCAATATCAACATTTTGATCAAAGCTCGCAGAAGATCACCTTGAAACGCAAAATTTTCAATAATGACATCGTTAGCGGTGTACTGCATGCAATAAATATACCATCGTGATAGAGCATTTAAATTTTTCAATGATCTTTTCTTGCTAGCTGCATTTAAGTCTTCAATTGCCGGAATTCCCTATTTTTGAAAATCTATTCGCTTCGCTCTCTCTCTCCATCCCTCTCCACTCAATGATTTTATATGTCTGCCCTCCGCAGGTTACTCATATAATATTAGTTATTTTCAAGGCGATTACTATATATTTGATCTATGCCAATAATTGTTTTTTTAAATCGCTCTTAGGTATAATGCTTCAAGCATCATCATAGGCCAGTGGGAATACTACAAAAAATTCACAAAATTAGCCAATGCTAATAACTAAAGAGTTCATTTTGTTAGTGCTCGCTTCTCGATGGTTGTGGATGGTAGATTTATATGCATTGGACAAATTTCATCTGATACAAAAATTCATAAATTATTCTATTTAAAAACGTATAGTAGAAGCAATGAAAAAAAAATTTTCCCAGTTAATATCTGTAAATTCATGAAGCGATTCAGCATAAAATTTCACAAGAAAATAAGTTCATCTGTTCACCTGATAAAATAAGGTATCGTTAGACACTTCATAGGTTATGGGATAGGTGAATGGAAACATTTTCTTGTCTTGTAATGGATAGTTACTCTAAGGCAGTTGTGCATCATTTTGAGTAAGTATATATTCATAGAAAGAATTTTGCATTGCTCATATGTCGGAGGAAGGCATAACTTTTTACAGCTCAGATATCTCGGCATCATTTCTGTCATCATCAATTTTCTCCATGACACATTCGATATTTGATGGATTAGCCATGGGCATTTATATTCATGGTGTATGGCTCATGTCTTCTAAACATAGAAATTGATGATTCAGCCATCGCAATATTGTCAAAAAGTTGCAGGTGGTCATTTGTGAGGTTTTTTTTGCAGAGATTATATGTGCGTTGGCGCATGGTGATCTATGGTCGGAAAATATAATGTGGGAGGGCAATACCTTGAGAGCGATTATCGATTGGCAACTCGCACATTGCGCTTCAATTACCGAGGATATTATGGTAACTAACTCGATATGAATACCCACATTTTAGTATTCCTTTGAATTTATGAACAGAGAAGGATATGAGAGTAGAATAGTTGCAGTTTGCAGTGAAAGTGGCTCAAACGCTCGGCTTCTAGTTCCCTCGATTTGGGGCTGTACGGATTCATGGGCAGGTGTAAGCATGTTTGGCTTTGATGTACAGATTATCCAGTTTCTTTTCTCCTTGTTTTTTTTCTATAGGAGCCATTAACCCCCAGGTGAAGGCTCCATCGATAGATGGTCTGCAGAACTAGAGAAAGATTGTACTGTCTAACCGATAAGTCAAACGGATCATTAACTTTAGTATTCCTTTTTTTTTAATATGAGTGTTGTGTATGTTTTCAGAGAGTGTTGTCGACATGCGTCAGCGTAACATCTAGAAAGCGTCTCACTAAACCGTTACTTACTTATTACTACAAACAACTGAAGAATAAGATGGCAGATTGTGGGAAAACATTGCCATTCACCTTCGCCGACGTTGAGGTAATTTTCTGAGAGAATTTGCAACCGCATACGGAAAATCAAATTGGACAAAATATGATGGAAAATAACAGTCTCGATGAAGAGAACAGCAGACTAAGGTGAAATATTTCGGAAAAAAAATTAAAAGTTATATAAGTGCAGTTAAAAATGAGGTAAAATTTGGGAATTTTTCCACGAATTCTGATTCACTATGCATTTTTGCTATGCAACCACATGACTAACTGCTTGTAATGATTTTCATAAGGAAGTCAGATGTTGCTTAGTTACTGCTATGCGCAGACAAGAAAGTAAAGTAATTTATGAATCTAAGACTAAATCGACACACGATTGCAGAAAAAAAATTTATGTTTGCGAATTCCGTGGCATCGTGACACGTATGACTCATAGCGAAGCAATCGCTCTTTGAGTTTTTCAAGAGAAAAGAACAGTAATGGATTGCCCTTCGATAGAAATTAGAGTACTACTATTTTCGCTTCATAAATGACATGAAATATTGACAAACGAAATATTTTTTCTTAGCTAATAAGCGCTGTGGTTTCTATTATCGCGCTGATAGTGCATCGTTGAACGCCGCCAAACGAGCAATCAAATAAATCACAAGTGATAGTGATAGCAATATTCAACATTTTTACGCTTATCAATGATCATAATTGAGAATCGTCAACAGATCACTTGACTTGTTTATAAGCAATGTTGTTTTTCTTGTGCTTACGTTTTCAAGTAGATTTAAATCTTTAATTTACAAAATAGATTGGTTTATTAAGCTGTTCGGATAACCTATGAAGTTAATGCCTATTCCACTTCTTATCATTTCAAATTTATTTCCGGTAGTTTTTATCATCCCTTGTCTGGCAACGGTTATCTGCATGATAGAAAAGTTGTCAAAACTCTTCTCAATTGATATAGAAAATAATGTATAAAAATCAAGATATAGCCGAATTCTTTTTGCTAAGAATTCACCAAATGAACTATCAGATTCGATAAACGCATTTTGAGTGACCGAAATATCGAAACAAATTTCCTCGTTCTCGCATTCGACTTTACGCTTATACAATATGAGGCTTACGGAAATAAATTAGCTGTGCCATTTTAACGTTATTTTCCGTTGGCGGATGTTTGATGGTTAGCGAACACATTGCCCATCGCATTGTACAAATCCGCGACCTTCAGCTTGCCTCGCGAATGCTCTATCACTGAGCTATTATGGATGATCTTTTTGCCTAGATGCATTCATATCTACCTGCGGGCAATATTTTCGTTGGTCATTAAACGATGGTTGCCGGTTGAATTTGAACTAGTTGAAAGGTTGGCTTAACATAAGATGTTAGCCATCTGTCCCTGTATCATCCCGCACCATTAATATCTGTTCTAATCTAACTGTTGACATTGCAAGCTCATCAAGCGTTTTGCATTATTTGCACATTAGAATTGATGAAATTAGGCAAGAAATATTAGCGCTGCGATAATCTACGATAGATAGGTGGCAAGAGATTCCACCGGCAAGTAGAAGGTCTTTGGTTCGATTCTGCCTGCAAGGAGTGCTTCTTGTGTGCTATCAATCAATGGTTAACGGGTACATGATGATATGGCTACCGTTCAAAACTATGAGGATGTATCTTTCATGCATGCTATTATGATAGTTGCAAAAGAATACACTCTAGGATGGTGTTCGGGTATTCAATTCACGGTCTTATCCCAAACTTTATTGTAATTAGTAATTTTTTACTGATAATAATCTAGAATATAATGTTGGATGTAAATTTTCAGGATAGTTATCGATCGACGCTTTTATATACAGCCGCAATGACAATATTCGCAGCGGCCGTTTGGAGTAATTCCGCAGTGCTCAAAGATGGATCTGCAAATGAGACAAAACGAATCAATGAAATCTTCGATCGAACAAAAAGTATTCTCGAAGAAGCCATCGAAACTATATCAATGTCTTTGAGTTGAGCATTAAAGATCGCTTATATATAGAGTTATATTAGTTGTTCAATAATTTTGCCAACTTTTTGAGAGGAATGATGATATCTAAAATTCAGAAGTATTTTTGCATTGATAGCTTAATGTTCATTAATAAGAATCCAAATCAATTTTGTACATAAATAGGAGATGATCAGCTAAAAGCGGTTATCAGCAGATCGCTAAATTTGTTCGAACTAATTAAATTTGCTTTTGAAAATTATATTAATGAATGAAACGATATATATATATATATATATATATATATATATATATATATATATATATATATATATATATATATATATATATATATATATATATATATATATGTATTGTGAATTATTATTTTCCCATTGATGACTTAATGTTGCCATTTCAATGCGAATCCTTCAGATTTTAGTTCTTTTTTTTTCGCCTGTTGAAAAGGACTTTGAAAAAGTCATCAATTATTGCTATAGTGATTTGAAAGAAAACATTGAAGAAAATTACTAACGTAAAAATGACTCAAATTCACTTTGAAGTTAGCGTAATGGTTTTATGTTAATGAAAATCCTACAAATATGTGTGTCGAAAATCACCAGTTGGATTAAAATTTGTCTATGCATGCTTCTAGGCTATGCAAATTGAAATCATTTGTGAGAGTACAAAGACTTTATAACTTCCGAGAAAATTAAGCTTTTGAGATGTATTTATGGCACTTTGATGCATGCTTTCAATCGACTATATTAATGCTTACAACAACTTTTTTGATGAATTTGCAAAGGGAAAGAGAAAACATAATGGAAGCCTTGTATGTGGTCTCAACATCAATTCGATTGTGTATGAAGAAAAGTACCAAATCGCCTTGTCCGAAGGAATCAAGAGATTAGACGAAACATCGCTCTTTATTGAATTGCATCCATGCTTTCGAACATGGCCTAGATCAATCATTATACATCCTTGTCACTTTCAATTAGTCTGAGCACATCTTATGAGATGCGACTTTCCCTTCAAAAGTGACACGGATGGATTTTTTTTTCGTGTTTTTTTTTTGACTTAAGACTGGAACTAGGTTCATTTTTCTCGTATCTGCACGTTGTCTTTCATCAGCAGTAATATAGATTTTACGTGTAAATATTTGTGTATTTATTATTTTTCTATCCTATCCAGGTTGAGCAATACGAATATATATTTGTTTTCTAAGGTGAGCAATGTAATTTCGCTTTAAAACGATGTGGAATCATTGCTTCCAAGCCGAAGAGTGATTGTTTAGCTTCTAAATGATGCGCCTCAAAAAAATCGCTTAAATGGCTAATTGCTGCACTAATATTCATTTTGCTTATAAATACGGAGAAACTTTAGCATTAAGCGTTCTATCTTATTTCATAAATGCATTCGAATCTAAATGAATGACCAAAAACAGGATAACCCATTTTAGTATATAAATGAAAAAAGCTTCTTTTTTTTAAGTACCAGAGTTTTACGATAAGAAAAATCGAAAATATTTAGTCGTTTTTTTTTCAATCTGCTAAATTTATATCGATATGCTGAGCAAGTTCAATCGATCAATCGATAACGATTACTTTATTCTGAGCTTTGAACATCATCATCCTCATTCTTATACGCATTAATTTTCTCTTATTTCCACTCCTTCTGTATTATTCTTTGATATATCGATTCTGGAAGATTTTTTTTGGCTCATATATTTTCTTACTTGAACTTTGACGTAAAGAAAATGTTTAATTTAAAATGTAGAAATGCAGAAAAATTGGCATGCAACTCTTGAAAGATAGCCACAATCGCTATAATTGGCGTTGTTGTTATCACTTTAAAGGATTTAACGAATTTCGAAAAATCGGATGCAATAACTTTATATAAATAATATTCATAGTGGTTATTCCAGTAGTAAAACCTAAACTCAGCATAAATTTGCTTTTCACTAGACATTTGCAACTTTAGTCAGTAGTCAAACAAAAGCAATGTTTTGCTTATCCTTATCCCCCTCTCCTCCCCCTCCCCCTCCTCGCCTCTTTATTTTTTATTGGCTATACAAATGTATTGTTATACTGTTTATAGCGTATGTTTTTGTTTGTTTTGTGTTGTGTATTTTTCATGTTTTTTTGTATACGTTTCGCGATGAGATTTAATTATGCCTTTCAAATGAGATTTTATCTTCAATATGAATTTGTTACGTTGTTTGTTTTTTAAGTGAAATAAATTGTGTCGAATCATTGATGATAAAAATTCTTCAATATTATCCAATTAGCTGATTATATATATATATATATATATATATATATATATATATATATATATATATATATATATATATATATATATATATATATATATATATATATATATATATATATATATATATATATATATATATATATATATATATATATATTTTCAACCACAATGATCACCTCATTATTCGATTTTCTTGCAAAATTCCTCGAAAAATATTTTTCAATCATAAAAAATATTCGTCGATAAAAGGTTTATTTTTAATAACTTTTTTTTGAAGCTGTCAACTAGAGAAAGCATTTATAATTATTAATAGAATTGAGCAGTTTGCATAAAATATTTTTTCAGCTATAAATAAAAATCTATTGAATAAATAAATACCTTCAATCGATCATATTAGAGGCAATCCAACTGCATTCATCGAAAATAAGCGCTATAATATTTCTGCGCAATATTAAGGTAATATTTATATCATAATATTATTGAATATATATAGAAAATCATTGATAAAAAAAACGAATTTTTTCACGAATGTCTATAGGATAGTGGCCGATATTTACTCCTAATATAAAAACATTTCATTTCTAGCTTCAATAAAAGCTATTTAATCAACAAGAAAAATAGAAAATTTTGCAAATAATTTATTTTTCGTGTAATCTAATTAAACATTCTTCTCGAATAGATATTACATATAGAAATTTTTTTTTTTCAGAGGAGAATGAAATGAGATTTCATTACATTTTATTAGTATATTTTCAATAATTATGAAAGAATCGAAATATGAAAATTGCATAGCTTTTATCGAATAGCGACGGAAAAATAGGGAAAAGTCATATATAATTGTTGTTTTGCATGATATCAACATTATAGATTTATTGCAGAGATTGCATTTGTTCTTCTATTCTTTGCATTGTTGTACCTTCTTCTTTTTTTCACTCATCAACGGTAAAGTCGTTATAATGGATGTAGTGTTTCGAAAAAAAAAAAAACTCAAAATTGTAAGGAAGGAAATGTTTGCTTTCAAGGAAATAATTGCTTTCCATTATTATACTCGATAAAATATATTGTTGTATTTTGTTTTATGATGGTTAAATCCGATTAACTTGGTAATATTCGGTTAAATCAACAGCAAATATCACTAACAATTGTGCTTAAATGTTGCGTGTTACATCGACAACACACATTGTTCGTTGTCATAGAAGTCGGTGGATTATACAGCAAAATTATGGAAGGATAGTGGCAACATGTATGCTTATGCATTCCTATCATACAACCTATATTATATTGCTTAAAACAACTCGTTTTCGCTCATCTGTCTTGTTCACTTTGCAATGATCATTTTTTGATTAGTCATTTCAAAAAAAAAAAGCAATATAATGGAGAATGATGTAAAAAGGTTTGTTGTAATAAACATCATTCCTATGATTGTATTATCTAGCTGGCAATATATGAGGAAATTTGCTAACACTTAATCATTTATGTCATACGACATAATAACGTGGTAGCTGCTAAATGTCAATATTTACATTCACTTATCATTGCATCGTTGCCATATTATTGCTAAGAATAGGAAAATATAGAAAATCACGAGTGCGAGTATCGATTGGAGTTTAATCACTCCGCGTACTTGGGAATTAAATGGGTCAGAAGTTCGGATCCTACAAGTGAGCTGATATTTCGTTGTTAATCGATGTTTGACGCATAATAAATGCCTATTGAAATTCAAAAAACTTAATCTCTACTCGAAAAACAATTTACGAAATTTCGTTGTTTAGTGCAAACAGCTTAAAGCAACGCAAAGTGATTGAAAATTATAAATGAGATTAATTATCTACAATTTTTGCTATGGAAAAATAAAGTATTACTATGTACTTCCATAGTGTGCTTTTCAATTTTCCATAGCAGTTATGGTCTTTGAATTAATTGCAAAAAAAACACACATACGCAATTATAAAATATTTTATTCGCGAATATATTTCTATGTACAGAAAAAAAAAATTAGTGAGATTATAAGAGTGCACAACAATTCGGAGATTCCTTGATAGTCCGCAAACTGTCTAATGAAGTATGACGATTGTCTTTGCTTTCTGAGAGTAAACTCATATTTGATGGTCGTGTGATGACAACTTTCGGTAGTGGATCGTCTTTTCGATCTCTGGTTGTATTCGACTGCTAAAAACTTTCAATATTACTAAATACTATCGTTGAAACATTCCACAAGAGTAAATGAGAGAGTAGAATAGTGATTTGATAAGATGAACGTTTAACTTTATATTGCTAATCGCTTCTACTCATTTCTATGGTCATCGTACTCACTTATAAGATAAAACGAATGTCATATAGATCTTTTTATGGTATGTGCATCAAAATATTATTATCATTTCTTTAAAGTTTTTTGTCTTCAAAATTCAAAGAAATTTTACTCTGTCTCAATTTTTTCAATTTTTTCTCGAAAATATTCCTTACAGGTAGCTAATTTGAAGTTATTACAGCGAATGTTTTATCGAAGTAGTGCTCCTTAAGTTTTTTTATTCGAATATATTTATCGAGTTTATTTTTGAAAATTTTCTAGGTGGTGTGCGCAAGTGAGGGAGCGGGGGGGGGGGGGGGGAAACAAATACTCATTCGATTTTTGTTTTATCACAATTGCAAATAATACCATCTGAGAATATCATTAAGAGGAAACATTCCACTTCAATAGAACATTTATTTTATTGCTTCATTAATGCATTCTACTTGAATAGCGCCGTCAAATATTCCATTCATCCTCTCCAATGAAATTAAACCAGGAAGCACCTTATAGGATGCAATATATGTCTAATATATTTTTGGTATTTTTTAAAAAATTTTCCACTCATAGAAGCTCTGCAATAAAGAATTCGAATTTTCCATATGTAAAATTATATCCTCATATTGCTAACAAGCAATGAACGGCGCGACATTTCTTTGGTATTTGACGTTTCCGGAAAATTGCTATTATATGACAAGCGAAAAATCGAAATAACAGACACATTTATGCAATCTCATTTAATGCGCTAACCAGAATCTAGCAATAAACAATAAAATATATACGTAATGCGTTTATATTTCAAGCAAATTGATCGCTCTTGTAAAATTTATAATAAATGCATTTTTTTTTCCGAAATTATCGAAAAGATTCTTCCAATGATAGAAAAAATTTAAAATTTTCTAGGCAATTTTTTGGTCTCTATAATTCGTTTCGAGACCGATACGTCAGATTGAAGATTAGAATAATTCACTCTAAAGTGAATTGTCTCGTTCACTATCTCGACGATCAAATTGAGCAATTGCTCAAAACCTCTTGCAATATCAACGCTATTTTCGCATTCGCTAAAGCCTATCAGCCGGTTGCGTGATTATATCGCCCTCAGCAAAATAGACTCTGACTTCCAAATGAGTGAACTTTGAAAAGAAATCGAGTAGAACAATGCAGACATCTAAGAAATCGGCACATTCGACAACTCGATTAGTACTAATGACCGGAAAAGTGAACAAACTGATATTTGTATTTATTAATGAAAACGAGAAGAAAAAGAATTAGATAGTTTAAATGTAAGTGATACTATCAATGCGATAAATCAATCACGTGATATTGATTACGCTCATTAAGTTTTACTGCTCCATCATCGAGTTAATTTTTCGTTGAAACTTTACGATTCAAATATATAGACACACACGCAGACAGAGATGCGCGCATGCAAAACATCATGCAAACATACACATAGTCAATCACTCCTCCCTCCTTTCCCCCCCCCCCCCCCCACCCTCCCACCTCCCGCCCTTCAAGGCATCATTGCAGCGAACTGTTAAGTATAGGGCGAAATTTTCCTGCAAGAAAATTTTGGCCAATAGTAAGATTAGTTTCAGGTCACCATTACGGTGCGAGGCTGATTTTCGGTAGTAAGGCTGAAAACAAACGGAGAAACTATCCTCCCTTCAACTTTCATTAAGACAGAGGCTATAAATTTTGAGTAGAAAATATGAATAAGCGGATAGACGGCCACATAGAAACGTCAAAATGCTTTTTTTTTCTCCGAAATGAAAAGACATCAAAATATTTTTTAATTTATCTTTGGATAAGATATCACTTCAAAAAAAAAAAACGCAAACTTCAACTGAAATTGACGCTCGCTGCTCGAGAAAATTCACAGAATTATAAGTCTCTTCTTAATCGAAGTTCTTTTTGATTTTTTTTCTTCCGTCTGAATTGTTGACGAATAAGAATCTCTTCAAAGACTTTAGATCCATTTGATTTTTGTTTGACATATTTATTCCTAAAATGATGAGAAAATTGAACACATTTTTTTCCTCATCCATATTTCTTTCTTTAAATTCTGGGAACCTATAAACATTGCATTTTGTAATCGTTACTTTACAATTAATTTTGAACACATGCATATTAAGAAGAGCAACATGCAGTTTATAGGCACTATTGTTCGCTCGGAAGATGAAGCAAATGGTGAGAGAAGAAGAAGGAGGTAGAATGGGATTGAATCACCATTTCTAGGTTCAACATACATATATATATATTCTGTTCTTAGCTGATCAAATACGATATTAGAGTCGAACTTTTCGAGAATGAAATAAAATCTAATTGCATTCTCTCGTCATCATTTTTCAATTGCATTTTGTTCAATTTGTGGTGTCAAATCTTGCAAAATTTCATTTAGCTTTTTTTTTTCTGCAATGCAACATTACATAGAGTTTTGTTTTCCTCTGAAAATTCTTCGAAATATAATTGTCGTTCGTTACTGATGGTATGAATTCAACCAATAATAGTATTGGTTGGAACGAAAGACATGATGAATGTTTTTTTTTTGCTGACAATCTATATATGCAACGATGAAAGAGGGAATTAATTGGATCGAAGAGAGGCAATATATCGAGAAAAAAAAAGGTTGTTAAAGTTCGTTTTTTATTGAATATTCTTAACAAATTCTTTTTTTTTTCATTTCTAATTTTAGCAAATGAAATGTTCGTTTATTAATTTAATTTCAATGAATATTATTTTTGCAGAGTTTTTCAATCCTCTAAAGTGTTCAACAGAAAAATTTGCCAAATAATTGAAGCTTCATGATTTGCGAAAGAAATGTTGAATAATTTTGCACTAAAAACTGCATAAAATACACCAATATGTCATTTTTTTTTGCAAATTTTTGAAATTTTCACAGCAAATTTTCATAGCAAATTGTTTTATTTCATTTAATTTTTTTTTTGCCTCCTCAAATCATTTCCTCATATAAGAAAAATATTTGGATTAATTCTCATATCTATTTCCGCAAACGTTTATTTTTTGAAATGCTCAAAAATTGCCAAAAATTATTGGTGAGATACGATTATTTTATTAGGCCGCAAATTTTTATTTTTCTCAACTTTTCCCCATTGATATTTTTTTCTCAACCATTATTTTTCATCTACATTTTAATTTTACTACCACACAATTGACTTCGGCATGAAACATCATATTGAATATACATACACAAATAAGAATGTATTGTACCTTTTATGGTCAATAATATATACATGTGGAGTGTTCTCGATACACAATAGTATTTCATTGATGGCGTATAAATTTGCGTTGAGAAAAGAATTAATGATTGTCTTATGTGAAAAGCTATTCACCATTGTGGCTATTATAATGAATGCAATTTGAATATCCTCATACATTCAACAATAGCGCTTTATCGTTTCTATGAGTGATCATTCTTCAATTCTCGAATAAAAAAAAAAAATTTTTTTTTTTGTGGAGGAAAATATCTCTTATTATGATAGAAAATTTAGTTTAAAATTTTTTGAAATTTTTCAACAAAAAATCGTTTTCAAAATTAAATTGAGGAATTTTTTTTTCCACTCATCTAAAAAGGAAATTCAATGAGAAAAATTGGAAATTGCAAAAAATTTACGTCGAAAAAGAGTGATTCTTTTTTTCAAAATATTTCAAAGGTATTCATTTCAATGAAGAACATTTATTACCCCTCGAAAAAAAAAGACGTTAAAAATTAAATTACCTTTTACTAGTAATTACTGCATTGTTAAGAATTTTTTTAAAAAAAACTTTCCCATAGCGCTCTTTGTTTTAATGTGAAAAAGTTTTATTTAAGAGGTTGTTTAAAAGTTTCAATAGCTTTCTTTGTGAATCTCTTTGTGAAAAATAGCTCTCTTTATTGACTAATTGAGAGAGTGGAAAGATTTTGAGCAAATAATAGTAAGAAATATCTAAAAACCTGTGAATGAGCGAACACATAGCTGAGAGGATAGCAAACGATTAAATCAGATTTTAACTGATCAAAAAAAAAAAAATCTATAAAATTCAAGTGAGCAGAAATTCTAATGATTGGCAAATCGAAATCACCAATCAAATTAAATTCATTTTAGATCTTTTTTATATATATGCACATCGATTGTATTATTCGAAATATCGGTTAGACTTGAAAAAAAAAAAGGAAAGACCAATATGATGGAATTAATTTTATTTGAATCATTGGCGAAATGCTAAAATAGGAGCGCTTTTGAATGTGAGGTGAACGTTTCCTAAGCGGAACTTAGACTATTCTTTCAAATCCGTTTCTATTCCCTCTCCTCCATTTCATGGCCTATTGCCTTCTCTCACTCCTCTATCTTCCCTCCCTTCTCCCCCCCCCCCCCCCCCACCTACCTCTGTCCACCCCCCCCCCACACCCACATATAATCATGACAAATATGTTTCTCTAGTAAGAACGGTTACATTTTTACATTTTTCGTTAAGTTTGTCCTTCAAGTTTGCTCTCATCTTTCATGATTATCATCCAATGGATTCTATCAACGATATCTTTCTTCCAAATGTGGAAAAGAGATTTAATTTTTTCCACTATCTAAATCAACAAAGAGAAATGAAAAATTAGGCGAGATTTAGAATGGAAGCACGCAATGAAGTAACGAAAAAAAAAACTTGCTTAAATTCGTCAACGTGAATGCAAATGACCATGAGAGCAACAGCAATGATGAGATTGGACAGCGGCACTAATAATGTTACGATTGAAGCGACAGTCTGCGACATACTGACATAACTTTATGCCTCCTTGATAATATGATTGAGCTTATGATGAAAAGTGTCGCTCGACCATGACATGATGGAAGGTTGTCTGCCATACATTATTGGGTGGATTTTCCAAAACGATGATAAAAGTCTGCCTCGGCAAACAGGTGAGTAAGCAATTGATAAGAAAGAAACAGGTGATCCTTGGTTGTCTGGGACAAATATATTAGTTGCTAATAAGTGTATGATAGTAGGTGGTAAAATAACACTACAAGCATGCTTCTCATAATAAAATTGTCCAATTAAATCGTAATTTTATACTTGATAACTGTCAACCTCATCATCAGAACATTAACGCTAAAAGTGAATAGTTTAGCACGATCGTTGGATAGTCACAATTAGCGCTAATTTGGTGACACCTAATATGATAATAGTCCATACATCCGGAAATAATGAATGAAAGTTCCATTGAGAGATCTTTGATTTTTGATGGGGTAAGTATTCAGATAGGAAAGAGAGCAATCGCTATTACTTGATCGAAGTGAAGAAACGCATTACGGACATTGAATACTCGGCCCCTTCTCTGTTCTCAGTTTGAATTGCATACAATCTCCTCATTTATTGTGGTGAAAAATGCATTCATTTGATATACACAGTATTTCCATGTAAAGTAGCGTTATTGCATATATCACAAAAACCGATTATCGCATTCCATTCATATACCGATCGAATGTCACAGAAAAACCAAATCAGAGACATCGATACAGCAAGACGTTTATAGAGATTTTGCAAAATTCTTAAATAATTTATTACGATATTTTAGTATTTGTGCGAATTTACATATGAGTTTCCAAGTCTTTCTGCCTTTCCAGGCGTTTTCACTTTATTAGCTCAAATAATTAAGGTAACTAAATTAATTGATACGTTGAGCATCTTCAGCCGAAGATCGAATTTGCCGATCGGTCATCATAATCAAAGTAGACCGCTGTGTTAAGAGATCTGCATATGGAAATTTTTCTAGCCTAGGATAGCGAAGAGATGAATGGGGAACATATCATGTCGCCGATATATTATGTGTTTTTGCAATTTCTGCTAATAAAAACCAACCGGCTATCCGGAAATGCAACAAATGAAGAAGCATGTTATAGGATTTGTGCCTATGCATCTCTCTTACTTGATCAACCACTTCCACAAGTTATCAGGAAAGAATAAAAAATGCCAAATATTGTCTTCATATTTTAACTAATCCGATCACCGACATAAACCTTTCAAAAAGGGTTCGTTTTCCATCTATCCGACTGCCACAAAGTATAGGTGTGACCAATGCAAAATGCATGCATTCTTTTGGCACATCAAATGTTTAGTATCACTTTTTAGCTTCGCAGGCTTTCCTGAAATGTGTTTCAGAAAGCCAACCTATAATAATGCACTCAGTAAAACTGGTGGTCATTTAATTGGTGGTCAGTATAATGGTCAGCAAAATTGCACAACTGCAATTTCAGTGACCACTAAGCTAAAACTACCTAATCTACAGTTGCATAAACGTAAATATGCAACGATATAGACATTATTGCAATAAATTTTTGCAAAATAAATTTCCAAAAATCTACAAAAACCACAATAAATACATAATGTAATGCAATTGTTGAAAAAAAAATCGATTGACTCTTTGCATAGATTTTATCCTTTCATGATTTTGTCTCTTTTTTTTTCTTTGTCCCTCTTTTTTGTCGCTTGAAAATTTATGCAAAAAGTGTCGATTGCATAAGAAATGCATATTAGGTGATATTATTTTGCTAATTTAAACACAATTGCTTCAATGGGATTGCGCAATTTTCTAATCAATAGTCTAGCGGCCGTTTGAAATTTTTGTAAAGTATTTTCGAAGTAAATTCTTTAGCATATCGTCTCTCGCTATCTCATTTGTAAAATAAAGATTGGTAAGGCACAATTACTCTAAGAAGATATGCATCCTGAGCATTTAAATCCTCAATTATATCTCACTTTTAGCAGTGCAATTTCTCTATTCGCATTATTATCTCAAGTAATAACTTAAATCTTGAAATAGTTTTTAAAATTTTTGAGAAAGTAAACAAGTAAATATAGAGTACTCTCTGCATTAGGAAATAAATCGCCATATAAATTAAGAATATAGGCATCGATAAGAAAATTGGTCAACCACAGTAATATAGAACTTTCTGTGGACTCTATTAGAATATCAAATTTTTTTCAAATATTCATTCGAATATTTTTCATACTATTCCATCACCCCCCCCCCCCTCCCTACATTCAAATTTTCAGCTAATAATCAATGGAAAGCGCAGAAAAGCATGAATAAATTTTCTCTCACAACGGAAAATATGTCGTTTTTTAATGCATTTATTCACGTTGATTATGGCGGAATTGTGTAATTATTCTCTTTCGCGGCAACGTACTACGAATTTTTATCTGCAAAAGACCTGATCACATTTATGAATCTTGCAGTTTGCTCTGGTGGCGTACGATATACGTTGTCTATTAATCCTTGAATTGCACAGTGTTAAATTGGCCCAATCGGATTCAGGCTTATTTTCGGCGAATTGTTTCTGGCCAGCTTTAGCACTTTTGGCTGAATTTTGGCTCATCGATCAGGGGAATCTTTGACGTTAGCTCAATACAATGCTGCAAACAAACAAGTCACACTCATCAATGCATGCAAGAGTTTTTGCTCATATTTCCCTCAATGGAACGGAGTTTTCTATAGGCGATTCATTAATTCGAACGTATTCCCACCGTTCAGAAAAAAAAGCGCCATAAAAAAATACATTTCAAGTCAGTCGTTAAAAGTAATTTTCTCCACTCCACTCTCCTTTGGCTGTCATTTGGAAAAATCCTATCCATTACTAACAAATCTCGTGGTGCAATTACCCGAAACGTCATTTTTGATGGACCGAAAATATTTCCGTTCCGATCCCGAAGAAGAGACGATATGAGTGTTTGAATTAAAATTTTTAATTTTTCAAACACAACCTTTTTTAGTAACGAGCCGAAAATCCTCCATAGTGCAATGCTTAAGACATAATATGGTCAAGGACCTAATTCACCAACTTCCAAGGCTATAGAGTCATCCATAAGGGAATGTAAAATGAATCTTTGAAAAAAGATAATTCAACGAATCATTGCATACAAAAGTAAGTTTGCTCTATCATTCCGATCAGTTTCATGATGGAAATCCAGATATGGAATTAAAGATAGGCTTCTCGATTTCAATGGTTTCTTGAGAAGGCGCAATATTCAGCGCTACATAATGCTAGCTTCCTAACGCTGCAAATCACCATCAATCGATTGACGGAAATACAAAAAGCGCATGTTGTTTCAGCTTCTTTCATTCAACTTCCTAGATACTTGTTTGATATAGATTATTCCTTTCAAGTTTCATTGCTATAGGTTTGCATTTTCTGATTTGAAAATTTCAACTATCACATATACATAAATAGTGGCAGAGAGAGAGAGAGAGTCATTATAATGTATCTCTGCAGAAGCTCCTCTTTTTTTTTTGCTTTCAAAAAAGAAAACGCTTAAAATCGAGCATTTTATGCGAAAATCCATTAGGAAAATTTAATGGAACATTCATTTCGCGTTTAAACGTCACAATTCTCCCCAATAATCGATGAAAATTTTTCAATGATGCGTGATTTTAAAGTGTAACCATCTACTCAACAAAAGGAATTTCAACTCGAAAGGCGAATTTCTTTCTCGTCACTTTTTTTTTTCATTCATTCATGATTGTGCTATTCCTTTCTATTCGTATATTTCTTTAGATGATTGACTCTTCATTAGATTTCAACACTTGCAAAATCATAAAAATTACGACGATATTGTTTTTTTTTCCAACTATTTTAAGATTTCAGCCCACATAAAGAATTTTTCTTGAGAAAAATATTTATTAAATAAATCTGAAAAAAAATGACAGGTTTATAGTATTATTAAATGTTGGCCATTTGCAGTAATAAATTCTGGAAGGAGCTAGATAAATGCCGGAAATAATCCTAATGATCTTGAATCCTAAGTTTGACTATATGTGCATTTGCCCAGTCTCGTCGACTGCTTTTTTACTCAACTCGACGCGATATGTGTTCGCAGATATGGAGAAAACCCTATTGTTGTGGAATTTTTAGCTCTCTTTTGCAACGTTTTGAAGCATTTTATAATATTGAAGAGGAAACTTTGCAAGTAGAAGATTTCTATACGACAATAGAAAAAACTCCGAAAAAAGTACTTGTTATATTTTCAAATATAAATATTAACATAATAAAAATATTTCTTATATCGATAAAATTTGGAAATTTCTTGAAACCAACTTTCAGTCATATACTAATCAAAAATCAAATGAAAAAACGTCCACTAGCAAAACGAGAGTATTAAATGCCCCGAAGGTTAGTCTATAATCAGTCAGATGCATTGGCATTCACCAGCAAAAAAAAAAGAACTGCAGAGTAATCCCATCAAAAAATAAAAATAAAATAAAGCAATTCGCCAGCTGCTCACATCATCAAAGAATAACCAAAAAAAAGGATATGAAAGTAGTTTGCATGATGTGTACTTCTATAATATAACTTATTAGACCAACTAGTTGCGTTAATTGCCGACAATGAGACATATGCAATAATATAAATTCATATTGAATTAATCTTATCGTTCGTGCAAAATTTCCACAAAATAATCGCATATGAGCGTTTTTGCAAAGCGAATTATTGAAATCTCCTTTATATGCGCATGCATCAGTCTCTGTCTGTATGTCTGTATGTATATTGCCGTAAATGGATGTCCATACTAAATAAAATCACGAAACAGAAGTAAAACTTCACAATCAATCACCTATTGATTCACTCATATCGATTGTAAGCATTTATTTTGATCATGCAGAGAAACGAATTTTTCGTAGAAATTTTTACAGAGCGATTCGGTTAACTCAGATAGACGGGCATTATTTTAGAAATATTTATTATCTCATGTTAACTCATGGGATTAGTTGGTCAAGTGAGTGGGATGCAAAAAGCGCATATTGTGCAAAATCACCCCGGTAGTATGTTTCCTCAGTTGTTCTTCTGCCACCAACGGTAACAAAATTCTACTCGAAGGTCGTAAAATATATGCAAATTTCCCGACATATTTATGTATTGTATTCCCATCATACGTTGATGAGCCATTTTTGAACAGGTGTTCTTGAGTTTATCCTACCGTACAAATTTCAGCACCAAATTTGATTATTTTAGCTGTGCATTCTCAGATTAAAAGCCGACAGTAAAACAAACAAAAACAGACCCATCACACAAAATTGATGCATTGCGGTTCATGAATATATATCTGCTGAGGGGCATCAAAAGTCTTTTGTGCATCTAAACAACCAAACAAATTTGCATATGCAAATTTCATCGCTAAAATTATGGTCCCTAATTGGAGAAAACACTAGCAATGCGCATCCTCAGTTGTACATTGACGATGGACTTTATCACCGTAACTTTCCGGATAGGTAGGCGAAACGTATGTGAAGTGGCAATTAAATGCCTCGTCATAGTGAACTCTTTTAAGCACATGGTTAAGGATATTAAATGATATCTGTTTTTCTGCTTCATATTGAATTCGAATAGCAACCAACCATATTCGACCATTCTATAGAAAGTTAGAAAGGTGATCATAAGCGGATATCCTAAGTCTATGTATTTAACGGCGAATAAGGTAGATGATCTTTTCGACATGCAACAATCCTCTCATGTCGCCCCAACAAATAACTTCCACATTTTCTACTCCTAACTTTTGCGATTTTCTTCATAATACGGATCCATGCATTATATAGATTAGAACTGTGGAATATACTTTCCCATCCAGATATCAAGAAATAACAAACGATTTAAATTGCAGCATTGATTCTGTATTGTTTTCACATGAAAAGAAGATTCAGGAAGGTATCCGAGCTTCTAGAAGGTGGGATTATTTTCGTCTCTATTTTGCATAAATTCCGCATGAATATTCATATCTCTTTATTGTATGCTATCTGAATAAGGCTCTAAGTTATGTTTGACGATAAACGGTTAGATTGAATGTATATAACCTTTATTAGTATGACAGATGGACGCACATCTAAGTGGACGTAGAAATTTTTTTGATTACCTCTTGAATACACTAAAATTAAAATAAGAAATGACGCTATTGCACACTATTAGAAATTCAAATGCGCATCGGAAATGCAATGGTTGAAGTTCCTACTACTAAAGATTAAAATATTACCTTATGAGGCATTCGTAATAGTGACGAAGTATTCTTTAGCACACGCACTCGTTGGGCTTAAACATCGACGACGCTAATGCATCCGCATCACTAGTAGGCGGAGTTAAATGATAATGGAACGACAAGCCACAATCTATCACGTGTTTCATGACAGCTTAGTCGATTCAATGAATATCTCTTGTTCATTCAAGACAAAAATTTTTCAATGAATCATATTTATAGTGAATTATCGATTCTTAAATAAATAATCAATTTTTTTAAAAAAAAATATGCAAATATATGCAAATTAATTTCACTCAAGTAAATGAGTTTGTTTTTCTTTTTTTGTACACTCTACTCGAAGAATTAATTTTCCCACATTAATAATCTCGTTGCACGCTAATCATCACAAAATTTGTGTTGATGTTTCGTATGAGGGAATAAAATTTATCACACAAATCAAAAGAATATTCAAATCCTCTCTGCAATTCGTATTAAACCAAATTGCCCTAAGGTAATGATTTGTGCATTCAAAAAAAGAAAGAACTTATCAATGGACAATATTTAGTGCTTAAATTTTACACAAAAAGAAAATATAGATGCTTTGTAATCGTTGTATGATGACAACATAAGCAAAGCAGCTTACCACATATTTTGCCCTTATTGTGTACTTATTTACTATGAGATGCAAACTAAGTCAACAAAATGCGCAATGCTCAAGTTGAGAATATGCGGCAAGTTTTGTTTTATTGTTGCTACTCTATTGTATGCGTTTTTTTAATGTTTGTAAACTTGAACTTATAGAATTTATAATGGCGGTATTGTGTCTGTGCGTGTTTGCAATGCATCTATCGTTTCATGTATGCATTTAAATTCAGCGTAGAAATTACTAGAATTGTGAGGTTTAATGATTGCATTATAAAGTGCATATCTGAGGGGACATTAATAAAAAGATTGCTCTATCAATTGAGGAGTCAATTTGAAACGAGTGTTAATATTGTTTAGAGAAATTAAAATATCCTTAAAATATATATTTGATGAATATTAGATTATATTTTATAATCGATAATGTTGAATAAATCTTTTCGAGAAAAACTGTCTGACAAAAAAAAAAAGAATTAAAATCTTATTGCTTATGATATTATAAAATTTTTTATTAATTTATAAATTTAGTTTACTATATGAGTGATTATGAAAATAAGTATCATTTTAAATTTGCCTTACCTGTTAATTTACCTGTTACACCTGTTAATTATTGAAATATTAATGCAAATCCACTAAAAATAACGAATTTACGCGGTAATCGTGATAATCGCTTACGTATAATCTCACATAAATAAATTTTTTTCCTTCTTGATTACAAGTTTTTTTTTTTTGTTGGTCAAGGGACAAAATTCGTGATTGTCGAAAGTTTATTGAATATGTTAATTAGGTAGAAAAGACAGATGAGAAAACTTGATCAGGTAAGTGTGCTCTACTGTCTCAATAAGTGAACAGGTGGACACGCACATACCTTTTTGACCAATAGGGATTATTGATCGTATTATTTCTTCAAGAGTTTTGCGCTACGCATGTTTGATAGGATGCAAGAAGGAATTGAGAAGGATGTTTTGCAACGTAATGTATCGGTTGTAATTGCACAGGATATTGTCGACGGCATGACATAAAATGTGTAAATGAGAATAAACTATGAAAATAGACGCCTGAAAGATCGTTAATGAATTGAAACCATACTAGAGGTTCACTTTGATCCTTGTCGCATGAAAAGATTTCAAAAAAAATTTCTGATTTTCCTCGTAGGAGGAATGAGCTTTATCCAACATCGATTTTTGGAAAATTATCTCACTGAGTCGACGCTATGCGTTTTCGACCAATCTAATATCACTAATGTTTGATGCTAGCGAATATTAGTCCAGTCTATAAGGATCGATCGACGATATAGCGTTTCTACGAAGCCTAGCGTTTCTACGAAGCTTAACAACAACAAAAAACAAAAACTTGCTACTAATGCTCGAAACATTTTGATTAGAGGAATGGTAAATTTGCACTTCCAATTTCCGATGCCTTATGTAAAACGTTGTGGAAATGCTTATATCGATTTAGTCCCACCGTATATAAACCTCAATAGAAAGGAATAATAGTCGTGGAAAAAGTTGGGAAAAACTTCATAAATGAAATTTGCATGCGACATTTTTTTTTTTTGCACTTTTAGACATAAATATTCAATTACAGAATTTGCATAAATCTCTAAAGATAGTGAATTCCTATGTGTTTCGTAGTCATCTTAAAATTTCAACGTTATCCGCTAAAAATCTTCAGGAATCTATGATTCCCCATAAATATGACTTACATATAATATGAACAAAAAAAAAATCTTTCTAGATCGCTCCAGCGCTTTCATATCAGAGGTTTCAGTAGACTTTTCCTCTATTCAGCTTTAAAGCTTGCAGTGAATCTTTGTTTGCAATGATGAGAGAATATTTAAACTAAACTAGGATATTGAACCTGAAAGTTCATCGTTTACCTTAACCTCGTGGAGTAACCTATTATAACTGATTGTGCTAAATCGCCTTCGCATAGAGTACGTAAATCACTTCCGCTTGAATTTCTCCATTTAGCGCCGCTAAACTATCACGAGAGTGATGAAACAAATTGTGTTGTAGGTGTGATCAGCCAGTAAGAAGACGTTCTCCTCTCCAGGTATGCTTCACCATTTGCATATTAGAGTTTCAACGACCGATATCTTGCTCGTCGATGATAACCGTCAACAGCAGAAAGTATATTATTCAACAGCTTTCTATTGCTTCTATTTTATGCTAATAAAATTATCGCAAAAAAAAGCTTGCATATTTTTATTAGAAGATAGAACAGTAATTGATTCAGAAACTTTTAGTAATAAAAGCAAAAAGAGAGTGGTAACAATAGAGGAAAACAGCTTAGAGAAAATTAAGCTTTAGGTGCTTTTGTAGTTCTAGGTGGAACATTAGCAAGTGGAGCGCATTGACCAGTACACATTGCTCCTTGTCGATCCTTCTGTATAGGCTTCAAATCATCGCCAACCTTATATGTGACGCGCCCGATTCCATTCAACGATACCTGAAATCCTTTTTTTAATGTGCATTTGCATTACGAAAAGATAATTAACGCCAAATTCATCTTTTTTTTTTTTTTAAATTTCACCCTCAAATGCTCTCCATTAAAAGTACAAAACTTTGATACCTTGGCAATTTTAGACTTTAGTTTTGAAAATTTTGCAATTTTTTTTTTGGCTCGATTCCATCTTTTAAATTTTTGTCTGATTTCATTGTCGAAACTCGAATCAAGCTAGACTTTAAAAGTTTTCAATGAAAAAAAATATGCATTACATCGAATCAAGCCAAAATTAACGAGCTAAGAAACTCAATTTCTCTCTATTAGCCTTGCGTTCACAAAATAGCGCAATTATGCTTGTCTCTTATTGTGGTAATGTTTTTGCTTTCAAGAAAAATGGAGATTCATTTATGAAAGATTGAATGCATCATGATGCATGTTTCGTTTGCTTGCATTTCACAACTATGATTAGCTTAATAAGTCGTTGTCGTTAACAATCGGATATCGTGCTAACTCCTTCTAATCACTCTCGATGTTAGTTAAATTTGTTTGCGTTAGATTTATGTTTAGTTAATTTCTACTCTTGATTGCTTTCGAAATTTCGCTCATTGCCAAATAAGATCAAAGTTAACTTTCCAATTAATTTTTTAATCATTGGGTTGGACACTTGCGCCACGAAAACTTCTACTGCGGTCATTTGCATCATGGGAATTTGTCTCGTGAGACATATATGCCATGAGAGGTTGAACTGAGGTATATGTTATGTTAGAAACGCATATTTTGGCTGTTCACTTGAGAAACCCCTAAAACGTGGGACTTTTGCGCCATGTACAAATTAAAGAACGTCTACCTCATATGTGTTTATGTCATGAGGTTAACTCCTAAGTTGTATTTTAGCATAAACATCTGCTTCCGTGATAACGTCGCGCATCAAACAATTCTCTCACGATTACCTATGTCAAAGATAAAGCACGAACGGTAAATTTTTCTCTATGCATTTCACTCTTCGCTGAGAATCTCCTAGTGGAGCTGAAGCTTCTAAACTACGTTGCGTTTCATAGTATCACCTCATGCTGCACAAGAGTGCTCACGTCGGAAACATAATTCAATGAAATAGAATTCAATGCATCAGCCTTCATAATTCACGCATGTATGAAGTTGTTTTTGCAATATATTATGGAGCATATAGGCAATGGTAGAAAATTTTATGAGAGATGCACTCAACGAGGATGATGAATCTGTGTTGTAATTGCAATAACTTCCATTCCTTTCCCTAACTGCCTTCCTCCTCTTCTCTTTGCATTCGGATTGAAATTTTGATGTTCGATGATAGGCCCCTTCCTTAGCTTACAGCAACGATGCATTTCTAAATGATGCATAACTAAACGTGTTGCAAATTAAAAACGGATTTAACATATTGTTGCATTAACAACTTGTGGCATCTTTCCAACACCCTCTTCCATCAGCAAACGTGCGTTACTACTTACGGTGAATCATTGTTGATTTCAGAGAAAATTTGAATTTATGCAATTTATTTACAAATTATTTACAATTTATTTAAGATTGCATAAATTTATGCAATTTATGCAAACATAATATTTTATCGATTGCAAAATTAAAACGCTCTTCCAAAGCACTCTGCAATATCGATCACTTGCATCAGATCATCTTGCAAAATCGCATATTAAATTCGAAAATGCAATCATTAACATTGAAAGAGATGAAAGATTACGTTATTGGGAGAAACGTTCGAAAGTACAAATACAGATTGCATCAATTAAAACCGCTTAAGGTCTATGCTTACATCTTATTGATGTATTCAATTTGAGCGCAAAAACAAACAAACCTTCACATCAGCCACTTGTTTACCATTTTCATAGGTGATTATTTGCCAATCCTTAATGCCACATTCTTCTGAATTCTGTTGGAATGTTTTCTTTTCGCGTTTCTTTGTGAATGACCATCTAGAAAATGAACTGACCTATCATCATGTACTTTGTTGTATTACTTTGAGAGAAAAGTTAAGTAAGTAATCGAATGACAGTAAAAGTACGATAAACGCTGCATGAATGGGAATGAAAGCTAAACTATAGGAAGAATTAAATGTGATGATAGGACGTCTAGGAATCTAATCGTTGGTGATATTTGTTATAATCAGACGAAGCCCAGAATGTTTTTCGGCTCCAGCAGAACAGCCGAATGGTCCTTTCTTATTGATAATCAGGAAACATTATTAAGAGGTAAGTAATGATTGTGTGGTCCGATGGTAATGTGGGATCTATCAGAAGTAGGGCTTGACAAATGCGCCAAATCGATGACCGTTGAAGTTTAGCGGCTTATGAGCAAACTTTACTGAGGGAACCACTATTAACTGAAGCCCTTTCTCGCATGGTTACACTATTTGATCATATCTTAGAAATAATAAAGAACTTAATTGAAATATTTGCTTCAAAAATTAGTGGCTAATTTTTTTTTGCTCTCATGACGTCATAAAAGATTTAAACGATATGTAACAAAAATAAACTCACTTATCGCTCTTTTTACCATTTGGTGCGATTATTTGTGCGTCGAATTTTTTATCGGTATCGGATTTGAGATGAACGATTATATCACAGCCGAATACACTGTAGCCGGCCAATACCGTTACGAACAATAAGAGTATCGTTGTGAGATGCATTTTCCTAAGTGAAAAATTTTTGATGTCGCCTTGAAATTTAGGAACACCGAATGTCATCATCATCGACGTTGCCGAACAAGAGAAATATTCGTACGTTTTCCCGAGATTCATATAATTAAAATGGGTTGGTGGAGGGGATAGTGTGAGGGGAAATGGAAAGGGAAGGATTTGGCCAATTTTTCGCTCTTATCTTTTGGCTCCATTTGCGAATATCAATAACGGTTTCTAAAAGATGAAATAATTGCAGAAATGCTAATCAGGTTATTCGAAGCTGACATATTTACAACTGAATCACTGCTCTTTTATTGTTTCTGGCTTGGATTCCGCTCAATCGTTTCCGCAGATAAGAAAAAATTGTTTTTGCTCTTAGACGGTGTTCATGTCAGGAGGTTTTAATCCCACCCGGCCGTATCTGTTTCCTCTCTTTCCTTCACCTATCACTCATTAGAAACGGCTCACCCCTATTTAGAGATGTTTCATTCGCTCTTGGAAATTCTTTAACGGATGACTTTATTCTTAACGATTTCGAACTGGTCAGGATATTGAACGGAAGCGTTTTTCCTTCATAAAATCTAAAAGTGTAATAAACGAGTTGAAAACTCTGAAGTAGTACGAACATTAAAACAGAATGGCAAAATGCCACTGTTACTGTTCTCGTTAACGTGCGAAAAAAAGTTTTTGAAGTTATAGTAAGTTAAGTAACTGTTTTACTTATTACTCATAAAACGTCGTTTATGCACCTAATTTTTAACTGCCGAAATTGTGAAAATCACCGTATTCACTATATGCGCTCAAAGAAGATACAAGATTTATTTCTTTATAAAATACCAGGAAATATCTATTGCATGCTTATCATGTCCAATGCAATCTTATCGAAATATCGGAGAGTATGCACTAGAAAGTGATGTCTGATCACTTCAAAATTACTGAAGATATGCAAATATGAAGTAATAAATTCAGAGCAACGAAACTACAACAATACAATCAACGGAAGGCGCCATCGAATAGCAAATTAATCAGATTGCAATAGCTTTAAAAATTTTTTAAAATTTCAATCAGTGAAAAAAAAGCAAAACCATTGATGAAAACTCTAATAATATAACTATGTAATTGCGGCATATGAGTGATATTTTTTGAAAAAATTGAGGATACTAAGATAGTGTGGAAAATATTTCCAACAGAAATATTGCCCCGCTTAATATTGTGTTGTATAAATGTTGCACAACGAAATGAATATGTGTGCCGAACGATTGCAACAACTGTTTTCCATGAATAATGAGCTTAATCCGTGTATTATTCTTCCTTTAGAGTTGCTCGAACAGCTGATGCGCTTACACATTGAATTTATTGTATTCTAAATTGCAAAGTTTATTGCGTTTTTTTTTTAACCGATGAAGAATAAAATTAATGACGCACTAACAACTACGATTACGATTTGCAATATGCTAACAACTAAGATTTGCAATAAAATCTCCATGGAATTTTGCTTTATTTATTGTCGATTGAAAATGACTGTCAAAGTTTGTAATGCTATAGTTCTATAATAGCTGAATTCATTTCTAATATGGAAAGCATCATCTGGAATTAATAGCTTTTCATTCCACAAAATGCTTTATAGAAATATGCAAAAATTATGATGAATTTTGCCAATTATGCGTGCTTGCAAATTTTCATCAACAATATGCATTAAGGCGAGCGAATTGCAACGATATGTAACCTCTGAGCGCATATGTGTATCTATGTCCCGTATCTAAATGTTTGTGTATCTATCTATCGGCTTGTTCGTTTCAAGTTTGGACCAGCGTGGATTATTGCAATGTGATTTCGTTGATGCAATATGTACTTAGAGTGCCTTCCTAATTCAATTCCCACTTTGATCCATCAATTGTGAACAAACTATAGAAGCTGAAATATTGCGAAAAATTTGTATGCATTTGGAAGCGATCGGACCAATGAAAATATATGTGCATCCTTATAAATCTTTCATTGTTTGTAGATAATAATGAACTGGTCAGGTGAACACAATTGCGGAAGCATCTATCGTCCAACCCCTCTGAAGTATTTTCCCACTTGTTGATACTCATTTTAGCTAAATATTACGATAGCTGTGGAAGGAAGTGTATATTTATTGATTATGCTATCAACCATAAGGGTCTGTGCAATTGTTTGTTGGAGGGTACTTTCTCTACGATTATATCAACAATCTGTGAGCAAATGTAGAGGGCACTTTCTTTGCTATTTTCATTATCGGATCTTTTCGCGTTAAAGATTGCATCCGTGCAACGATCGCTAACAAATAAATTTCTTTAACGATCAGTTTTTAAAAAAAAAACCCTTCCTGAACATATATCACGTTTAGATGGACTTTCAACGGTGAATTCGAGAGTCTCGGCTTTGCTAGCAATGAAAATATCTAGCCGCAAACATTATCCGAGGGACGATTGGTAGTCAATCCTCTTGTCTCCATTCCACAAAATCCAGGAATTGTTTCTAAGGTCACTTCTTGAGTACGATTTCTGCAATTCACCAACGTGATGTGAAAATTGACTAAGTATTTTCCGGTTGTGGTACTCTTCTTTGATGATAGTATTTAATTTCTATTTTTGTTCAAATCCATATTCGCACAACAAAAGAACGTTTTTAATAAACACATAGCTTAAATTACCTGATATCTTGCAATAACAAATGATAATTTCGATGTTAGCGCTATTCGACTTCAAGTGCACAGCACATATACTATACATGAACATGTTGGATGAAAGAATAATGAAATCTTTGAATGCTTTTAAAAAGATTCGAGTACCATTCTTTGTCTTATCAATTGAAATTTTTTGGAACTTGTCACTTTATAAAATAGGTTTGATTGATAACAATGATAGTTGATCAATATATCACCGAATATTTCCTGTTTTTCGAGATAAGCTCATTGGTCGCCAACGTTATTCAATCTTTCGCTGATAAAATCTTTAGAGGATGCTGATTTAAGAATGCAAGAGATAGCCGAAATGCTGAAATATTTTCAAGTAAGAGGAACGAGGAATGAAAGTGACCGTGGAGCTCATCGCGAGGATCGAAAGTCTCCACCGATATCGTAATACGTCAAACGATGTTTGCTATAAAAATGCCTCATCTATACTAGCTATATGAAAATTAAATGAAAACCTTTTTCAATTGATAAAATGTCATATAAATTTCATTGAAATCCATCATAATAATAAGAGTGCTTAGTAAATGTATCAAGATAGCTATTAATATATGCACCTTTCGCAAATATGCCAATCGAAGAGTTAAATTACACAAATATTTCATAAATAAGTAATAAACGCTAAGAAGATATCAAATGAAATTGACAGATGTGAGAAATCTCAACTAGGAAATATTGCTTTTGTTTGTATTTCAATTTGCTTCTCTCAGTTAAAATTTAATAGGCGAATTTCATCAAGTCGCTACATGAATCGAGTGGACGGAAATTTTACACTCCCTTATTCTTAAGAAGAAAGAACTGAAGATAATGTCCATTTTTGTGTCCAACATGTCCAATATGTCCAATATGTCCGTGTTAACAATATATCTAATAAGTCTGCGAGCAACAAATAAATAGTTTTTGAAAATTTTTCAGCCTTTTGTTGGCGCATAAACAATCCCTAGACGCGGAGATATCGATTTGAAAAGAAACACAATAAATTCTGGAAAATAAAGTTGCAAGCGTGAATTTTTCTAAGACTTAAAAATCGAACTAACAAAAATAGTCCACTCAACATTTTACCGCCATATTTTATAGAGGGTTTTTTTCGAGAAAATAACAGATGGCACAAAGTTCATAAATTAATTTCCTCGATTTCTGAAGGCATTTTTAACAACTAACGTTTTCATATAATTGTATTTTAATTAAATATTAAAAACGCATGTGAAATATTCGAAACCATTTAATTCTTGCGCCTATGGGAAACTATATATATATATATATATATATATATATATATATATATATATATATATATATATATATATATATATATATATATATATATATATATATGGGCGTGCATGGACACATGGAAACTAAATCACTTTTGCAAAGGAAAATCATAACAGTATGAGATAAAAGTCCTTAATAAACATATGCCCTATTCATACATACAAGTATCTTTACATGAAACATTTACAAGTAAGATGCTACCACTACCACCTATACAACTTATGGAGTAATATAGGCTTCATCCAACAACACGATCAGTTTTATGAGCGCGCAATGACATTGCAAAATGACCTTGAGTGGATGCGAAACACCGTACCGAGCAACTATCGATACAACTGCCTAGCCCATATGACTGACTGACAGTGGTCGATTACCGCATTACAGACCGCTCAATGCGAAGCGGTAGAAAAAAAAACAACCAACCGGCTGTCGCGAGATGAATCATGGTAGAAGACTAATTGCCTGCAGCGATGCTTTCAGCACAACATTCGCATAGGCTCATTTCCACGTATATCTTCATTCTTTGCGTAACTCGATGCACACTTCCCTTACGTAATAGATTTTGCAGAAAACTGAATGGAAACAACTATTTGGCGTTTGCTTCAGACGATTCACAAAAATTGCACGACCAAATTGTGAATATATTTACTTACCTATCGTAATACAGGTACAGGTATGTTTTATTGGCAAAAAAAAATCTAAGAAATGAACTATAAGCTATGTGTACATTCTGGCGTACATCTCTTAACACTCGAATTATTCAAAGTTTATTTGTTTATAAATTACTGCATTTGCATATTTTCCTTCAAATTGTTGTTTTGAGTAGACAGCAGCAGTCGTTTTTTTTTAAAATTTTTCTGAGATATTCGTGGGAAAAAAAAATTGAAAAAATCGAATGGAACGTCACGGATTTTAAGGAAACAAATCCGAAAATTGCGTTTATCAATAAATAACAGCAATGCACCCCTCCCCCTTCCCCCTTCCCCTCATTGCAACTCGAGTACGATTTTACTGGAAGTCTATCGATGAGAGAATAATGTGGATGAATAATAGTCAAACAAAATGGAGCGTCCCACTGTCCTAGTTCCTCTTTTACAGATCAATTACCTCCCAAGCGAATGAATGGAATATTTTATAAATGCGGTATTTGGATCATAATCATTACTCATTCCGTAGAAAAAGTTACCATAAGCGACGATAATTTATCATCAAATTTATTCAGCAACATTAATAAAATCCTCTTTTTTTTTCTTGAAAAGAGCCATCGAATAAGAAAAAAAATCATAATCGCAGTCATAAAATGAGAACGCCGCATAGTTCGCAATTCGCTGACCATTTTTGAAAAAAGTTTTATTTGAAATCTCATAAAAATTTCATTGATGCAAAAAGTTGCAAAAAATTTCAATCGTAAATCATTTCCACATATCGAAAAAAAAAAATGCGCCTATAAGAAAAAATGTTGCAGAAATCATTGAGCGTCACTACATTGAATGAATGTCAAATGAATTCAAATCACTTCGATTTATCAATCGGTTAGTTCATCTTTCAACATTTTTTCATTTTCGTATTTTCACTTTTATTATTCATTCAGAGATATTTTCCCTAGCAATATTTCATTTACCCGTTTAGAATGCAAAAATTCTACGGCTACTATTTAGTCGGGAACAATTTTTAAATAAAACAAACATTCGATCGTAGTACCGTTGATTATTTTCTCCAATTCATTATCACATCTTTTTTCGTCCATTTTGATAGTATCAATTCTAGAATAGTTGTTGCCTTTAGGAGAAGCCTTATTTCTGCCTATATGTCTGAGTATATATTTTCTTTTCGTGAGCCCAAAAAAAAATTTTCATCTATCTGCTCATAGTATCAATGCACTTGCCTTTTCCAAATTACATTCAAATGATACACATCGAGCGCTTTCTCTTTATTGTGCTGCAATGTGGAAAATATCATTCTCATATACGGTGAAAACATTAGTGACATTACCTATGCATTTCATGGAATTTAAATTCAAATGTAGTTCATTTCCTAGACGAATATATTTACTTACTAAAGGGTGATTCTGAATTCAATTTGAATGAGTTGGCTTCTAAAATGCTTCTTATGGAATTTAAACAAATCAATTCATTTCATGTGATGCTAATTTCGAGCTCTTTCATGCTGAGAAATATTTCAGTGATAAGATTTAAGCGCACATAAATACTTATAGAAATGATATCGCTATTATCATGCTTTTATGACTTAATTATAGAAATTTTTTGCAAAACTTTCGTAAGAAAATATTTTAATTCGAATTCTGTAGGGGTTTTTTTTTTCGAAAATACTTTATAAAAGCGTTCGATGTTGATTTCGGATTTACTTATTGCAAATTTTGAGTATATTATTAAGCTAATTCATTGATAAATTATTTCATTATCAAAATATAACACGTTGAAAAAAAAACAATAAAGACACTTCTTTATATATGATGATGAATTGAAAAATTAATTTACCCCATCAAGCTCAACTTGTTATTCACCTCATTCACCTGAAAATTCCTCCATTCGCTAATGTTCGGCGCGAATTTATCGGCTTTTATTCGCTTACTCGACTGGTTAGCAAGTGAGGTTTACGCAGTGAGTTTCGGATTGCTAGCTGTTGTGCCCATACAGCGGCCGGGCATGAGGGCTAGCAACTTGTTATTGGTTACTATAAACTATAAGCCATATTAAGTGACCGAGCGAAACCATTTTTTACGAGGCAGTGATCCATAACAAGATCCGTCCATATGAATCGTCTTACTCAAATTACTTCCTTACTATTTTGTAATGCTCTAATGTGAAATATTTATAACAATCAAAAATACAATTTTTATTTCAATTCATTATGATATATAAGATCATCATTATCAATCACCTTATGATTTACCCTTATCACGCATGAATGATTCACTGATAAGCGGCAATTGTTGATTATCATAGAGCATTACGAGTGCGAATATTGTCGTGAATACTATGAAGAATAGCATCAATATTTTTTCCAACATTCTGCAATATCAAAGAAAAATTATTATCAAACATAGTTGACAATAAATGTTATGTATGATATTTTAAATTCCTAAAGCGCTAATCGTCATCCAACTCAGTGAAATATCATCATATTATCGGAATATTTATGGCAACTATGACAATCTTAATACAGGTAACATAGGTAAAAAGTAGCTTCATATAGGTGAAAAGAATAAATCATATTCTCACCTATTTTATACCATTTTTAATCATTTATTTATATTACTCAATTTTTAGATTGTTGACAATTTACGGTTATCATATAAATATACCTTACCTAGCAAGCATTTGCCATTCTTTACGTGTTCTTCGTAGATGTTCATATGCGAGAAGATCTTGTTTGATCGATTGTACCACGGTCAATATCTCACCAATAATTGATACAAGCGTAGTTGTTTGCTCATCGGACGGATGACGTTTGCATAATTCGCCGCTTGTTGATTGTGAATTATGCTAATAAAGTGGAATTTATCATTACAGAAATATTAATGAGGATGAATTTCCTTATTGAGAGGATAAATTGCAATTTACTAATATTAATTTATTCTTATATTTAATAGTTTTTGTGCTGATATTATAGTTGAACTATTTGAATTTATTAATAAAAGGAACTAATTTTTTTTCATCTCCATAATATAATATAAAGCTCCTAATAATTCATCTAAACGTCTTTTCTCTTTGCATTCGTCTCCTTTATCCATTCGTTATGGTAACATCATGCGTGCAACTATTACCTGAGCGATGATTAAGAACTTACATGTGAAAATTCGTCGATCTTCAAGACGTGATGTTGCAGATTAAGAAATTGTTGTGCGAAATTTCTTTTCAACTCGTTAAGTTTGTCCTTCAAATGAAATTTGTCCCTCATATTATAAACATAAAATGGTACTAACTTACTAATAAAATAGAAAATAGTTGAGAAAAAATCGATTCTATTTTTTTTCAATTACAATATGAACGAAAAATAAGTAAAAATTCGTATCATTATCAGCGATTTTATATTCCTCTCATCTAACCAACAATTCAATAAATAATAAAGCTTATTTAATGCTTTTCATTTAGCTAATCGAATTCCTTATAAGAATCCTCTATAAAAATTTTAAATTTTTACTTCTCTATGAATCGATCGATGAAAAGCGTAAATCGGATTATTCTAAATTGTATTTTATTAATTGCAGATTGTAAATTATAGAGGTTTTTTTTTCCGTCGTGCATTTAAACGTTTATTCTCTATTGTTCTCTATGCTTGCTTAATCCATATTTGAAATTACCGCGGAAAAAAAAAGCAACACATACGCATACAAATATATACGTAAGCATAGAAACGAAATTGCGACAGTATGTTATTTGCAAAGGAATTTCGCAAAACTATTGGAAAACTTTTTAGAGATTAATCTAAAATACAAGAAATTGCAGATGTTCGTTCACTTGCATAATGTCGTTCGAAGATTTTCGCATTCAAATGTCATTCACTTGATATTTCAATGCGGAAATTGGCCGTTCGATTAGAGATAGATTAGAATATTTTAAAATTTGGGCGAATAAAGCTTCAATGTTGATTGAATAGATTACAATAGTTGACTACGTGATTTATTTCGAAGTAACTTCTCAGTCAATTTTACATATTCAATAATGCTCATTGCGATGATCGACTATATCGGAAATTTACTTGTTCTTTGAAATGTCAGTGTGCATGCATCATTCAATCGCTAATTATTTTAATATATGAGAGGATTTTTCTTAGCATACGAAAAAATCAACCGAACGTTTTTTTCCAGCAAACAGGATATGCAAATATGAACGATTTTCATAACTTATAAAATTTCAACACTTTGGTGGTTAGAAATTCAGAATTTCAGTGTTTAATCGAATAAGTTCCAAAACAATTGATAGCCTATGATGATTTTCGATAAACGTAGATAATAAATTCATCATTTAAAGCTAATAAATGAAAAAAAAGAATTCAACTAACATATTTTTTGAGACGCATCCTTATACTCTCTTGTATGTTGAGCAATTCCCTACCAAAGAACCATGCAATAATACAATATCGTCCCATCTTACAGTTCAATAACCAAGCACGAATACGATGAGGAATTGGTCGTCCTGCATTACCATGCATTTGAACGCTAAGCGTCCATGTTGTGCAATAAGTAGCCGTGAACATTATGAATATTAAACCGATATAGTATTGACCTGAAAGTAAATGGCGATAAATGAGCGCGATATGCGCTTTTCGATTTTGCATCTAGACGAATATGAGTATTTCACATAAAGAGGGAATAACTAATATGAGCATTTGAAAAATTATCAACAAATGTTTTGATGAATTCATATTTTAAAATGTGATCCTACCACTTATAAAAATGTCCCCTAACTAACGGTAATTTCGCAAACGGCTGACGCAAAATATGACCTGGCTAGGTGCCAAATTCTGCAAATTTTAAATATCTTCAAGATAACTCAAATTGATCTGCAAGATATTACTAATCAAAATTCATATATCTCTAGGTTCATCGCACCTAGATTAAGGTCACTGAGCACGCAGACCGACACAAACAAACCCAGAGAGCATGAAAAGTATGCGAACGCTTTGATGAAAGCTTTACAGTTTCTCATAGTTAACTGTTTTCTTTCGTATTTGAGTAATAGTCCCTCATCCTTCTCCTTCTATTCATTTGCTCTTTATTTTTCTACTCCAAGAAATAGGCAGTTTCAGGAACTAAAGAAAACAGGACAACAAAAAAAAGAGCAGAAATGATTGAAGTTTTCAAAAACTTTCAAAGAGTAAACATTAGAAAGTGAGGTCCTTTGAATCTTTTCTAGCGAAACATGGGCCATCAAAGCGAAACATTTTAGGCAATTGAAATGAAGCTATTACTAGCCGTTTCGATTTCAGTGGATAAAAACATTCCTTAACAACTTATCAAACATTGAGCTAAAAATTTTCGCCAGTAAACGATGCATTATGGCACTTGCCAAAAGGTATATTTCAGTTGAGATTTACCTAACTCTCGGAGAGACCCGTCGATAACGTTTGAAAAAAAAAATTAAAAATCATACCCAATAGAGGTACAGAATTCGATGTTGCTGGTAATTTATCGGATACCATCATCACTGAAAAAATATTTACTGAACTTTAATATAACGAGCAAATCTCTGAGACTTTTGATAGTGAAGAGCACTGGAATTGCTTATTTTAGTGCGCTGAAAATTCTTTTAAATTATTATAGCATAGGCAGTTAATGTGGGTGCGACTATGACACTCGCTTCACTCCATGATTTATTGAAACTTTCAAGGCGCTTCTCTCAAATTCAGCATTTTTGAATAAAAATTTCGAGACGTTTATTTGAGAGCTTTCTCTCAGATTGATGATTAAAACATATGGCTGCTGAAGCAAATGAAAGAATGAAGTATATATCGCTGGCGACGTAACGAAGAATTTCCTAGAGTATCGAGGACTAAAAGCAAATGAGAGAAGAAAGTGAGATCCCACATCAGTGGGATCCTGAAAAAAAAAACAAATTTACAATTGCTTTAAGCTTATGAATACTATGACGGTGTCTTTGCATATACAGGTTTTTTATGGATAATATCATAGAAATAATAGTAGGAATAATATAAGTAGGAATAGAAGAACAATATTATAATATGCATAAATTAATGAAATTTTCCAATATTATAGAGAAGAAAAGCACTTACGAATTATTGCAAGAGAAAGCAGTGCCGTCACACCGAGGCTCACCTAAAACATTTTGGTGAAAATTGTTATAAGTGGAAAGACTTATAGCACAATCGAGTGATGTATCGAAGAGGATGGAGAGGAGCTTGTTGAGGCTCAGGACTTCTTTTGATCTTGGGCTTGACTGGAACGAAAATTTCAAGGTTTTCGTTGTTTTTTAATAAGCTTGTTGCGTAAGCACTGCATATTTGTTTTTATTGATACGTATATCAGGAAATTTTCTCTTGCCATAGGCAAAGGCTTCTCTGTATCCTTTCAAAAATTCCTATCGCCTAGCAGTTTTTTGCTCAAACCCTTTTGTTTGGAAATTCTGAGATTATTAGCAGTCGATTTAGGCGTTCATTGCGTTGCGATATAGATGAATCACAACGATGCCCGAAAAAGATGAGGATAACTGATCTAGCTTTGTTTGTTTTCCCTCCTAACTGGTATAGAAAGAGGTTGGAAAATTTATGAGGTTTCGTAAAATCAGCGTAAATCCTTTGAATGCTATTCGTCCGAGAATGGCGGTCAAAAAATGAACTGCCGTTATCAGATTGTTTCGTCTCACCAAAAGCTAAAACCAAAAGTATCAAAAAAAAAACGTTAAAAACGCTATAATTAACAAACGTAAAAACATTGCATGTAATATTAGCGCCAGTTTCCTGCACATTTTTATCGTCTAGTAGTGAAAATGCAGTAATTATTACTCACATTTGAAGCGGAATAATTGCAAAGTAATATTTTTGGTTTCAAAACTTGTACTGAAGTAACCAGTTGAAAGATTATCAGCAATCTGTGATGCAATGGTCACATTGACCGGTCATTGACCAGTCACTTCAATAATATGTCCTTTGCCGAGAGGCGATTTTGAGAGACCGTTCCAAAAGGTTAATAATGCATCATTAGTTAATCTGTCGTTTTCTTTTTTGAGGCTTATGTTGCAAAAATCTCTAGCGTGATGCTTGTGAGCGACCTTGGTACCTTAAGCGGTATCACGTTCGGCAGTTCAAATGAGAGGTGTCGAGATTGCAGCTGTTTGTTGGATTCGAGAGTTTTGACCACACAAACACATATATACAAACGCATACGCACCCAAGCATAGACATATTTATGCGCACAGCTACAGGCACACTGAGAGAGTAACACAGGAGGTAAGCGCATGCAAGCAGCGCACATAGACGCATACATCGTATCACCATAATGCGCTTTTATGAAGCGTATGAAAAAACATACGTACTTCCTTACCTTTTCGCTATTTTCACCAGTAGATGAATATGGAGTAAAGAAGCCGATCACAGTAACAATATTTATAAAAGCAGATGGCACAATAAGTGTGAATAAATAATAGGATGGATTACGTTTAATAGCAAAGAAATAGCTAATATCTGGATATGGATATGGACAACATTCGTAGTATCTCAAATATAACAGCATTCAATTAAATTTATTACTTGAAAATGATGCAATTTTCTCAATTTTTCTGCTCTATTCATTCAACTATATCAATTGCCCTATTAGAAGTATGTATTCCATAAAGACTTTCATGAATGGCAGCGCTATAATGGGCTCTCGTTAAGTCGAAATTCTGATGATATTACTAAGAGTAATTCGTTCAACCTCATAAATAAAATAAATAAATAAGCAAAAATTTTTATCTGCTGAAGACTTTTCTCACATTATCGAAAAATGACGATAATGTGGTAATAAATTTTCCATCGTTGAGTATGCAATAGAATAAAATGAAGAAAATGTTGAAGAAGCGAAAAAAAAAGACTTCAAGATAAACAGAATGCTATGGCATCAAAGAGATTCGAAAACCTCTTAGATGAGACACTGCATTTTTTGAAAATTCACAAAATATTTAACCATCTTAATTAGACATATGCTATCTTTGATGTTTTGCGCTCAAGTTATTGAACCTTTATATCCTCTATTGCCTTTATATCTATTGAAATTGTGAGACGGTTGTATGGATCGCCTAATCGATAAAAGCTGATGTGTTCTTCGTTGAACACATGAACCTCGTCTTCTATTTTCCTATGTCTTGAGGAAAGGAATTATATTCAAGTAAACCCAAATTAGAAAAGAATTTCCTTTTCGTGGAAAACAGGATAAGTAAAGATTAATAAAAACAGGATTACTATCGTTTGTATTCACTCACTTTAGATTGACCGTATATTTGAAATCGATAAGTTTCCACTCCATATTAGGTATATAATGAGTTAACGCTGCTGGATTTGTTACGTTTGCAGGATCTTTGACCGTATGAAGCATTATTTGTGAACCATCATAGCTCCATGATGCGAGCATTATATAGCATATTTGCTGCAAGGTAATGTTAGCAATTAGCACAGGTGTATTACCTTTTGTATCCATCCCATGCATATTGCGTTATTGATTTTCTTTCCTCCTAATCGTTATACCGAATACGCTCTTTACTTTTTGAATAACAACTTATCTAGGATAAGCTTTTACAACTCAGAATTGTTGCTGGGAGCTTGTGGTAATAATTTAAAGATGGCAAATATGACATTGGAATATCAAGGTAGACACACCTACTAGATTGGATGCGATAGGTAATTATAGTAACTACTGAATGACAGGCATCTGAGCTTCGTACATTGCGGCTAAATAATACCACAGCTAATATTCAATGCTTGAAATTGGCTAATAGTAGCTGAAGCAGATTCCTAGACTGATAAATGATGATAAACTACTGATAAGCTTGCATTAGAGCTATCCGGAAAATACTTCACGCATACATTTCCTTCAACTTTTTCAAAAAAAAAAACGAACATTTAACGTTGTATTTACGGTGAAAGTGAGCAACATAGCATAAAACAATAGCTAAACGACCAAAGTCTATCTTAGCAATAAAAAAACTCAAAATTTCTTTTCATTTTCTGTTTACCTTTATTATAATTATAAATTGAAAAAAAATTTTTGCATATATAATTAGTGCAGAATAATATCTATTAAATTTTATTCTTGTAATGATCATTTCAGTTCATTGCTATGTACACTTTCAAAAATGTTCATAAAGAGTAATGAAATTACAATAGAAAATCGTAAATAGATTACATGATCAAAAGGAAATTTTTGCATATTGAGATCACATGAAATATCGGTGATAAGCGCACGAAATAATGAGATTCGTCCAGTGTTGTCAATACGAACGTTTGTTTGTAATTCATTATTTCGAATATTCATATCTGCACTAGAAGAGAACATCGATTAATACTGAAAATATTCTAAGATTAATATAAAAAGCTAAAGAAAGCAGTAATTACCTTTAGAAGAATTCAACAGGTGTGCTTTTCCACCAAAGTTCAATTTTACAAACCTTACGGAGGTGAAGATTCCGTATAGGTACAGGTATTTTCATGTGAGCCTATGCCAAATGGACTTGAATGATTGGCACATTTTGCCATTAGCATTACTTAATCCTATATGAGAGCGAAAAAAATCGAAATTTTTAACTCAAGCTGTCTTTTTGGAATCAATGATTAATGCGTCATTTATATTTTCGCTGATAAGACGTCATCTCATAATGCGAAAATAAAAAATTAAATGATAAATAACGTTTAACGCAATATTTTTTTAAAGAATTGTAATTTAATAATCAAGGTAATTGCATCATTAATATTAAGACAATTTCGTGAAAAAAAAAACGTTACAGACGTTTTCCACTTAAGGCATAAATCGTGCTAGTTAAATTTTGAATCCTTCAGGCATCCAAACACGCATAGCCACACTATAAAACGATCGCGAAAGCAACAAAAACGCTCATTTATCACCACTATAAAACGATGTTCACGCTTAGATATCAAATGAGAAAAAACATTCAGCTGCAAATGTGAACGACTATAAAATAACGAAGAATATAGTATGAATTTTAAAAAAAAAGATGACTTATGTTGAAAGCAATTTTTGTATTAAAGTTTAATGTGTTGGTAAGAAAATAGATGATGATTTAAATCTACAGAATCGTAGCACGGCATTAATATACTCTATCATTCATCAATAGCGAACGAAGAGGGAGACGCGCCCAGTTTCAAATGCAAGTCCACGAAATATGCGCAAGATTGTGCTAATTCGCTAATGGGTTTTCCTCGCCGACTAAATTGTTTATTATTTACAACTCTGCAATTTAAAAAACTAGAAAGCTGTGGGAATTTGCTTAAGCAAACTTGTTATAAACTAGAAGATCTGGTTTCCATATCATTTCGGCAGGTACATGAAGTGTTGAAATTCCACCGAAATCCTTAGGATTCCATCGAAGATATTCATCCAACCAATACTGAAAATTGAAGAGGCAATTGAAATGTAGGTATTTCGATAAAAAACCGTGATTCCTTATATTTATGCCCTCATAATTTTCTATACTTAGGCGGAGATTTGTATTTCTGTCCGTTTTTTTATATAATTAAATTTTTAAATTTAAACAATTGTAGTATGTTTGCAAATTCAAATAGTTAAAAAAAACAAATTTTTTTATAATTTGAGCATATAGTTGAAAATTGCCTGAAAATATCGTAATCTCCACATTTTTGGCGAAGACCGTTTCGGCATAGATTGACGTACACATAGATCTAATGAGTAAACCTAAATTAAAGTTGAGGTTGTTTTCAACAATTTATGGAAGAAAATTAAGGATGCGAGGAGTAAAGATTAAAGTGAAACGAATTTATTCTGCTGTGCCACTTAGTTCATCCTGAATAAATTCGACAAGAAGTTCACTATTCCATCATCTAACCAATCTTAAAGCAAAACTCACTTATGCAAATTTTGTAGTACCTTAATTGCATAGCAAATAAGTCGAAACGGCATACAAAAGAAAATTGAAATTGAGGGCAAATGCCGTAAATATGGTATTGCATAATTCCGACTTCAATTATTGATGAGATGGAACGACCTTACAAGCAGGTATATATCTATGCACACAGATGTATGAATGAATATGATACTGTGATCACACACTCAACGATATATGAGAAATGCTTGAGCGAATGCAATAGCCAAAATTGCTATACCTCTTCAACCCAGCAGTAGACAGTAACAATTTGATCGTTTTCTCGCACTTTCTGAATCTGTTTGAAGTACAGCTGCACGGTGACGTTAGTGGGTGCTAAACCCGTGAGGGATGGACGTAGTTCCTTCTGATAATCTCTGAACAGCTCTCGCAACAAAGTCTTACGTTCATCCACTGTTTGTGCCTTAAATTTTGCAGGTTTGCGAACGTGCAGTAAATAAAACGAAGCCTACTTTATCTCTCCAGGTCACTGTGTTCAAATAGCTTGAAATTTGCGGGCCAGATAGACGTTGAAAATCAAATACAGCTTTTACTGTCCAGTAGTGTTACCGCAACTCCTAACTAACTGCAGCGACTGATCCCGCCTACATTCGACCCGCCTGCTGAGCTCGTTGGTTGATAGTAAGCTCCACTCACTATGACGTCACGAAAACGTCGGTGACATCACTTCCGGCAACATCATTCACGTTTTTTTTGTTTTCAAAGTGTTCAGGTAATGGTAACGGCGATACTATCAAACTGCAGTAACATCGCAAAGCTATGAATGAAAGTTGATCAAGAGAGGAAACAGCGCGATGAGACCACAGTAGTTTCACTGTAACAGATGATCGACGCAAGATTCACTTGATGTCGTGAACTCTACATTTCAGGATATGCTTCCGCTGCAGAAAATCATTGAGACGCACATGTTTTTCAAAATAAGCGAAAAATCTAGGAGTGTGAGGTGTAATGGCAGTATGAGATGCAAATCTATGGATGTAAAAGGCCGGTTGGCCGCTAATGGCATTACGCTGGACGTGATTGCTTCCCAATTCAATGAGCAAATCTCGGAATAGATACGCCCTGAGGTTGGTTCGTCGCTCATATGAACGTTATGGTCTTACGCTATGAAACCTTCTGAATTTTTCCAATGCAACGTCTAAGTCTGAAAAATGGACGTCGAATTTCATCAAGTAGATCCGAACTTAAAATATTTTAGCTCCTTCGTTTCAATGCGTCAAATTCAAACGCACATAAAGATAGAACACCGGTTGAACGACCGGATAATAAGGGTTATTGTAACAATTATTATGCAGATTTTGGGATAATTCTTTCGAAAAAATTGATGAATTGAATTTTGCTATTTAATTTTGCATAAATTCTCCACTCTTATAGCGTCTTTAGAAAATTTGCAAATGTTAATGCAAAACTTTTGCAAAATTGTATTTTTACGGAAGTATAAATTGCATATGAAAAAGTTTGAAGTGGAAGAAAAAAAAAATGAAAAACGCTAGACAAATATAATTTGCACTAGAAGATGTTGATGAACGAAGAAAATAAATTAGAATCCACTTCTAGTGTCTATCCACTAATATTGCACCTAGCATAGCTGTAAATGCCACATTGTGATTCAATTTTGGCACTCTAATATGCAACGGAAAACTATTGAATAAAAGAAGTTAGAAGATATAGATGAATGCCAAGACATTCGATAGTCCCTTTTTTTTGTAGTTCACCAAATTATTTTTCTTTTGAACTCCACATGAATTAGCGCTTTTAAAACCTATAAAACAAATGTATAATGTTTACCAGTGCCATGAGTGTAAACGTCCAAGCAACGATAAACGCCGAATATAAAATTCTCGCAGCAGCAAGCATTGCTTTCGAGTATTCGATGAAGATAGTTGCTCTAAGAACGATTACCGAATATTCGTATAATCGGATCTCTTCTTGCGCTCTTTAAATGGAAAATTTGGGTGAGATATAAAACTTAAAAACTTTTTAAGTCGATCAATTTCTTGCTATGTAAATCACTTGCAACATAAACATTAAATGAGTCATTAAATGAACGTTAAATGAACCATTTCTTCATAGAAGTTAAGAAGCCATTAAATGAAATTTAAATTCCACGAAATGCTCAGCCGAATAATATTAGAATATAAGTGAAATTTGAAGAAAATGAAAAAAAAAATCGTTCATACTATAATAGAAAAAGAGAGAGATGGATAGAGGATAGGGGAAAAAGTGTCAAAAAAAAAACGAAGTGACGAAGAGAGATAAATTTTGCTTGAATGAATCCATCTCGAACAAGTTTGCTTCAAGTAACAAAATTGCGCATCTAATGAGCGCTTGTGTTGCGAATTAACAAGTAGCTGAAAAAGTAGTACTTGAGAATTCAAAAAGTCGATGAGATTTTTCGATGAGTTCGATGATTCGGATGAAAATCTTAACGATATGATACGTTTGCACAAAATTGAACTATACAATGTCTTTTTGCTATTCTTTTGATATTGTTAAGCTCATCGTAATTTCATTTGATCTCCTCGTTAATCAAACAAACGCTTATCATCAACTTTTTACAGGCAGATTGGTTTAACTCTACTCTGATAGTAGGTCTTCTTGCTTGCGAATTGCAATATTCCATACGAATATATTAATTTTAACAATCAGAATTTTGTATTCATGTGCCTGTGTCGAGTTAAATTGTTACACAGAATTCGTTTTTGGCTTGATTGAATCTTTCGTTGAGTCTCGATCACTATTTTACCACTACCATTATACCAATATTTTGCCACTATGGGCAAATTCATCGCTAATTTTATGACTCCTTTCAGCGCGTTTAAAGTAAAGTAAAAAACAGCTTGTTACTTCGAAATATATGAGTGCTCCTTTATATTTAAACTTATATTTAAACAGCGAGAATATAAAAAAAGCAATGTGTATCAAATGCCAAAAGAATCGCTCATTTGCAGAGGAATTTGTTTTCACTCGTATTCACAGCAGGAAAAGTTTTAATGCGAGGATTAGCATTGTTTCATAAAAGCATGGAAAGATTCTTGGAAATTCTATGTTCTAAAAATTGAAAAATATTTCGAAGAATCATAAGCATAATAAAATAGCTGCTTTGGGGAGCTTATTAAAAACACAAATATTCCAAACATATTTCCATTAGCGCAAAGATTTTTCAATTATTCAATAGATTAATTGATACCTATTGGGAAACATTTGGAACGATTATTTAAGGACAACTCTCATTTGCTATAAAATGCCGTATGCTACTTCATTTCGAATTTCTATGCATATATAGCCAGTTGAGTTTGGACCATGTTATCACGTGCAGCCTTGTCACGCCTTCCTTTCCGCTATTACTTGTTGCATGGGAATTCAGCACGGAACATTAAACCGGGAACATCGCATGAAAAGCTATCAGTAAAAGAAATACTCTGAATTCGAAGAACGCTTTGCAGTTGTTGCTTGAACAGGAGGGCACGTGACATAGAACAACACGTGATATATATATATGTATATATATATATATATATATATATATATAGAGTTGTTCTATGTGAAACCCCTTATATATATATATATATATATATATATATATATATATATATATATATATATATATATATATATATATATATATATATATATATATATATATATATATATATATATAGGGGTTTCACAGTAATGTGCAATGGAACAATATGCTTTACGACTATTTTTATTCTGTTTGTTCGAAGATGTGACGATTTCAAATGTGTGGTGAAATACGTACATATAGTAATGCTTATCAGATACGTGTTTCCAAGATTACATTGCGTTGTGGTTTGCAAATGAGAGCTGTGTTTTGTTGCTTAGAGGGCCGATCCAGACGATGAGACGATCTTTGATTATCGGCTCTTCCTTCTTTCAATCCTAACGGCGTCAAAAGAAATTCAATTCCTTAATCCAATCGATTCGGAGGGATTCGATTTAGTATGAATTTAGGGATTCAGTGAAGGCCGAATGATGATATTAAGTAAGCGGTTGGCACCAAAAAAAAAACGATTTATTACATCATCTTTTGTAATCATCTTTTGTATAGAGAAATTGACAAATATTGAATTAGGAAAGGACTTATTCACAAAGGAGAAAGTAATCATATTCACGCCAAGCGAATATAAATCGCATTCCTTTGAAAGAAAATAATATTTATTTGCGATGCTCGATAAGTTATCGTTCTCAAAATTACTGCAAATATCTATAATTATGAAAGCGGAAACGTTTATTTTCTCGACAGGCCGCCGCGTCATAGAATCTCTTCCTCCTCAACGAAAGCGACACTGAAAAATGCGAACAATGGTCTGTATAGCTAATTATTAAATATGCCGCTGTTTATAGTACTCCTTCTCCGACAGCAATGAAACTTTTCTCCAGTATTCGTTTTGATACACATGTGGCAAGGCACCGAAGCATTCCAGAGTTGATGGATTCATTCTTCTAAATGAAATATTGACAACTAAGGAAAATATTTTATTAGAGATAATATTGTATTAATTAATGCGTCTTATTTTAACGCAGAGGAAATTGTCTTTTGGTACTTGAAATTTTATGTTTTAAGACCCGAAAGATGGGAGTGAAGATGGAGGAAAAATGACGATGGATTAGGTCGAATTTTTTCAATCTTAAGTGATATATATATACTATTTACCGTATACTGTATATAAATGATGCTGTATATAAATTTGCTAAAAGGATTGAGCAAGTAAACGGCTCAATTTTTCACTAAACGGCTCGACTTTTCCGGTGAACTTTTATTGCAGCACTTATAGCATTATCACCATAAACTCAATTTTGACTCCATTAGAGCAAGACCTAATAGTATTTCAGTGCAATATATTCAACGAGTCTCTCTCTAGGCGATCTTCTCATCCTAAGGCAAATTGCGAAAGTTTATGAAGAAATGATGAATAATATTAATTAATAATAAAAGATTTCGCTGACATAAATAATAGAGAACTTTTATCAGCTATGTTTTGAGGAAAAATTACAACACCACACTATAGGTATTTTTTTTTAAAACAATCATTGCCATTGAAAAGACACTATTATTCCTATTCTCTGATGAAAATAAAACATTCGACTCCGCTTCGACTCATCCTTTCGTTCCTCCACTCGTAAATAGGGATATTGACGTTCCTTCATGATGAAAGACTTGCCATATTCCTGAAATTACTTTAAAATCCAATCAAATCCAAACATTATTTCCAGAATTTGACTGTATCGAAGACTATAATAACATCCCAACGCTATAGAATTTATAGCCGCTTTGCTCATATATAAAGGGATATAAGTTGTTGGTTTCGAAGAATTATGCATATCTGTACGTTGCGTATTTCATGTCGTGTTTAATACTATAATTTAAAATACTGCATCACCGAATGGATTTTTGGCGAGGACTTGAGTAACATCAAGTGGACAATGAAATGCATCCAGGAAATTTTCTAATTTCATATTTTTATATGTATGCACCTCGCTAATCTTGATGCAGTAGCCATCTAGTGGCGAGATCAACGTCTTGAGATAGCTACAGATTTCCAACTTATGACAGCAGTCAGTCTTCTCTCGGTAACACAATAACCGTATAGAAAACCGGTCTTTCGCCGCAAAAAAAAATATATATATATATATATATATATATATATATATATATATATATATATATATATATATATATATATATATATATATATATATATATATATATATATATATATATATCCAACGCAAACTGACTTCTAAACGTTGACGGTCAAAACGACCAAATAATTACTGCTACTAATCATCGAATGGATTGTTGTGACGAAATGCACGGAGCTTTAGATATTCAGTAATCTGCCAACAAAGTAATTTTACTCGAAATTTTGCCCGTTTCTAAGGCCAAAACATCTAGTTATCTTTCCGGAAGATCATACGATAAAAATTTTTTGCCCTTACCATAGACAGAATCTTGTTCACAAATTTGAAAAAAAAAGTCGATTTTTTGGCGCCACAAAAGTGAATCCATGAAAGAAAACATTTACGCTATTGTGTCACATTCTTCAACGCGGAAATTATTGCTGCCGATAGAAAGACATCACTTTTGACTTAACCAATGAAAGTTGTACTTTGCCAGCTGGCGACATGCTAAAATCATGAGACGCTTAGCAATTCATTTAGTTCTTAAGTGGAGAACATCACAAGCTTTAAATAAAACTATCACGCTTTGGCTTGATCCATCACTTCGTCGGTGAGCGTGAGTTCTTCGTTATGCCATGCAAGCATATAGGTCGCAAATGCGATCGTTGCAGCGATATAACCGAACATAACCAAACGGTCGATCACTCGAGTTGCTTGTTGCCATTCGTATTGAATTTGCTTCAGCTCACGTTCTGAATATATACATATTATATATATCATAACGTCATATGCCATATTCTCTACTGCTCACCATTTTTGGTAGCAATCATTTTAAGCAGCGAGACGTCGTGACCGACCGTTCACTCATCCACATGTTCACCTCCATAAAAACTGAAGCACGCAATCTCCACAAGGCTTATTGGAACGCAATCCTCTACAAACTGCCCAACAAACAGTGCAAACTTCGAATAGATTGTCTTCTTTATGCACAGTTTTGCTCTGTTTGAAATGAGTGGACACAACGTATATTTGAAAGAATTTCCTAGAAATTTGCCGTATTATGATTTTGCAACGCGTAGTTCGAATGATACTTAGGCTCTTTCTTCCCCAATTCTCCTATCACGCAAAAACAGTGCTTCTAACTGGTTGGTAATTTGCCAAAGAGCACTTTTTTTTTCATCTGGAAGTTAAAATAAGAGCGATCTTATTGCTATGTAATGCTCTCATTAAATGATTTGCAAATGCTGAGTTTTTATAGGCAGTTGGCATGAGTGCAAAAATAAAGATGAATGCACTAAAAATTTTGCATTTTGGGTGATTTTTCACCAAAATTTCCGAATTTCATGCGTTTCTTGCAGTGCACTTCTCTGCAAAGCTTTTATTTTCCTCACCAGCTGTTTGCCATCGGATTGCGGTCTGCTTTTTTTTGGAAATTCCGAAATTCGCCATCAAATTTTTTCCATTCAAATTTGCAGGAAGGGAATGGGACGGAGGAGAGCTCGTGCGTGCTGCACAGCATTTCCTCCTGCCTTCTTATAAGTATGAATATAACGCCATACGATTTAATGCCTCTTCCGCGTAATTGCCCATAGAACTTCAAGAGAAGTTGTGATCTTTCATTTATCTTCTTCCCCACCCCCATTTTCACCATCTATCACCACTCATCTTCCTCCTTTAGAAGTTCCCCCATGTTTTCTGACGTTTCCTTAGTGATGGTAATGCAATATAATATGATCACAAGGAAGAAACTATTTGTCTAATATTTTGATACGCGTCGAATGAGTCAAATTTACTGCTGAAGGGAAGTTGCCAAAAATTTGCATATAGCATAGAGATTATAAAATTCACCTTCAATAGCGTTCTCTTGAAGTGTCTCAATGCATTGTCGAAGCTTATCGAGCAAAAAATGTGGACAACTTGTACTCTCGCAGTCAACCTGAAATAATCTCATTGAATACAACATTAAAGAAATGTCATATTCATCTGTTTGCTTTCAGCGTTTTTTTTAATGCTTTTGGTTAACTTAAAGGTAGTGAAGAGGTAAGCTCGCTTTCGTTTTATAATTCTAGATGAAATTGATAGTCTCACAATCCCTCTATAGCCTCACTGACCTTGATTTATTTTCTCTTATCTATTCTCATATCGAAATCTTTTCTTATCTTTATTTATTTTCTCTTATTACAATATTTATTAGAATTGTTGAAAGTCTTCAATAATACAACAACAACAACAACAAAAAAACTAATATCTATTAAACAATGCCCAATCTATCATTTTATTATTTTCGGCTCATTTATTCGTAATAAACAAATTCTTTAATTAGTATATTCACGAATCCCTTAGATATGAGGTGAATAAATTCTCAAAAAAAGTTCAACAATTCTTGCCATATAATTTTTGATAGTATCAGTGAGTTCCTCCATTTGAACGATATGTGCTTTAGGTTCACTCGTTTTATGAGCGTCGTTGTCGGTCTTCATTCTTTGCAATATTCCTCGTTCGTATCCGTTTAATGTCGCTTTATCGTTTTCAAACAAATAAACCTCCTGGGTTCATGAAACAATGGTGAGTTGTTAATTGCTAATGATTGTTCGAAGAACACAACTTTCTTACTCGTTCGCTCTCAATTCAAGTAAAGAAGTAAAAGAAAAATGAAAGATGTGCTCAGAAAAAACCTAGAATCCTAAACAAAGCTGGATGCGTTTATTTCCACCATCATTTTTTCTCGTTTTCTTTCTCTAAGCATCCACATTCTCTTTTCCATAAGTGTTTTCTGGAAAATTCTAAAGAGATTGCTGCCGAGCATTCTCCCTCCTCTCTCGTTCCATTGCTGTACGGCTGTGAATATGCCTTGAGGTCATGTGTTCCTCTATCATTAGCGGGCAACAAAATGACTCGTTAAAGCGATGAAGTGACGACGAATTGCTCGCCAAAATGATTCACGTCGACAGAATTTAGAAGGCTATCAAATACGTGTACTTCACCTTCTTTTGAATCTTAATACGACGTCGATGCTATTGTTCGTTTTGCACCATACTGAGTGTACCCTAATAAAACCATGGATTTTATACATTTCCATATAAAATTTAATGTGCAATTCGTGGTGCGTTTGGCAGGCGATCTCAACTGGAATATAAAAGTGCTCAAACTCTACTGTAAATAAGGATCTAAGTGGATGTAAAATTTTGCCACAGACATCGTCGAAGCTAAACATCTGTGACTAAAAAGAAGGAGCGGTTACCACAGCGTCGTTATACGAAAAGTCTGCCACCACCGACGAAACTTTAGGAGAAACGGTACCCTTTCTTTGGGGATATTCTCCCCACCTTGAGAATAGGAACGGTACTTTCGGGATATTCTTCGCCTTCCTCTCCCACTCTCCTCATCATCACAATTTTGGTGACATATTTTTTCGTTCTTTTCCTGCCAATAATGCTTTGAGAAAAAAGAATGGATTTTTCCAGGCAAAAATTCAGTTTCCGTTTCCATCCTTCCCCTGCCCTCTTCCCCCTTCCCATCCAATAGATATAGCGAAACTATCAATGCATTAATTGAGCAATAAACGCGCCAACTAAATTGCAAGCATGCAACAATTCAAAAAGCAATACCCGTTTACGTTTGGGTAATTGTACGGAGAATGCCCACGAGAAATATCGATTGCATGCAATTTTCTCAAATAACAATCGCTTGATACGTGGATCAACCCGTCTTCCGGCGTTACCTCTCATTTGATAGGAAAGCGTAAGCGTTGTTGTGAATGCAGCCATAAATATTAGAAAAATAAGTCCTATATAATATTTACCTGTAATATGATCAAGAATTAACGAATTTCATGTTTAAATTTTACTTTCGGATATAAAAATTTACAATAGTTAAGATCGAAATAGATGAACGCGTTATCAATAATATTACCTCGAGGTTACCTGTTGCAGTGATAACGATTTTTTTTTTGTTATCGTAATGATTATATACAACTACAGGAAAAATACTGATCAAATAAATAAGAAAACATACTAAAGAAGTTAGAACAATAGGTGCATTTACATTTCCGTTCATTGCATCAGTTAATTTCATAAATTGCCAATAAATAATTAAATACACTCAAAAAAAAGTATTTTTGATTGAAACGAGTTGACCGACGTATATCTTCAAAAGATTCGTCTTCTCAAAATTTCTAATGTCAAATGCGACGGATATATATATATATATATATATATATATATATATATATATATATATATATATATATATATATATATATATATATATATATATATATATATATATATATATATATATATATATATATATATATATATATATATATATATATATATATATATATATATATATATATATATATATATATATATATATATATATATATATATATATAAACACGTAGACATATATGTAAGGAAATGCACAGAGACACACTCACGCATACCAAAACACAGGTATTCACATTGGTGCTTCGTCGATGCAAATTTGCATACGAGCATTAAAATTGTCTCTTGTTGGTTGTATGGTAGGAGTAAAGAAGGTGCATTTCGTGAGGAACACATGGCTAATAATAACGTTCGTGGTAAAAAGCTACAACAATTGTTATGTTTTTTTTTCAAACTTAATTTGCATACCAATAAGAGGAATCACTTCAGAGGTTGCCGGAACTTCATCAGATACCATCATCACTGAAATAAACTTTAAATTGCGACACGGTATATTTGCTTAATTACTATTTCTATACTATAAAGTTGGAATTTTATTTAGTGAATTTCAAAGTGAATTTCATTCATTTATTTAATCAATTTTGTTGTTTTTATTTGATAACATAAATTTCAAATTGCTTTTCGATGCTCAAGTCTAATTACTGCCTAGTAAAACTTTATGATCCAACATTAGTACGAAATATTTCAACAATATGCTTTTTTTTCAAAAAATATCACAGCCACTTTATATCTTCTTATATTTAGTGATAAATAAAAATGCATATGCAAATATGCAAATAAGTAAATACTTCTAATTAAAAAAAGCCAACTTACTTATGATTGCCATTGAAAGAAGAGCCGTCACTCCTAATGAAACTTTTTCTGTGTTTTCACCCGTTGTTGAATGCGGTGTAAAAAAACCAACTATCGTTACGACGGTTATGAATGCAGATGGTATCACCAAACTAAACATGATATCACCTTATCAACGATATTATCAACATTTTTGAAATCAACATTCGTCGATTTCATTAAGCCATAATGAAAAAAAAGACCTATTTTCCGACGATTTCAAGCGGAAATTGAATGACCGCAGTTTTCTTTGAACCGTTTTTTATACATCAGAATAGCATGAGAACAAATCAGTAATGAATCTATGAAGAAATTTCAATGAACCCATTTGAGAGAGCATCGAAAAGTTTATTCACCTTTGGTGAATAAACACAGCATTAAATTATGTTGAGTTAAAGTGTAAAAACAACATGACATCAATGAATTACTATATATTACTGTTTAATGAATATAGTGTAAATGAAGCAGCATAATAAGTGACGGTACTAAAGCTAATCATTAGCGCTGTAAATGCTATGTATGTCTACGGTAGTAATACGGTATTGGAAGTAATACTATTCACGTTTATGGTACTATTACAATAATAAAAGTATTGATATAAATGAACGCAAATATTTCTCACCGTTCGATTGTTTTTCAATGAAAATTTTAGGTCAATAAGAATAGAAATGGTACTTCATTTGAATATTTATCGAACGATTTTAAAAGCGAAATATCTTTGAAGCATATTTAGTATGAAATAATGGAAAAAAAAAAAGATTTTCATAATCACCTGAAAATATAGTAAGAAGGAGATCGCTTCAAAACCAAAAAATATGTTATATCATAGAAAGGTTGTGGGCAGCAATCATACCTCTGAAAAGCCAGCATCTTGCTTAGAACGTCAATTTATCTCATTGTAAACAAAAAAATAACAAGAACGGCTTTTTTTTTTCTTATTTTGAAGTAACCAATACGAAGTCAATTTATCTCATTTGAAGTAACCAATTTAGTAATTAATTGTAGCTAGGTATTTCTCAGTTTCTAATAGTAAATCATAGAAATATGATTTTCTTTTTTCATTTTTCAAAACATATGATAGAGTAATTGCAAAGAAAAAAAAAGTGATCTATCGTTATGCAAATATCTAAATGAATCAAATATTATCAATGAGATAATTTTTGCACTAAACCTTTAACCTTCTTATAGATTTTATACGCGAAATCCATAAGTGTCCATTCGGTGTTGCGAATATAAAGTTCGAGGTTATTCGTATCATTTGTAGGTTGTAATTGCACTTTACTACCGTCCATACTCCAACTGGCAAATATTAGGAAACAAATTTGCTGCAAAAAAAAAAAATATTTCTTTTGTAGAAAATGTTTTTTATGTATTGCAAATGAATATTTGTAATATTAAACTATATGTTACTCGAAAATTATGATATAGTATAAAATAGATATATACATTTTAGTATTGTACAATAAATTATGGCTGTTAAGTAAGAAGTATAGTGGAGGATATTTTATGACGAAAAAAATATAGTAGGATAAACGTAACCGGAATGAGAAATCCGGTAAAATAGAGTACATTTTAAGGAAAAACTTTAACTATACCTTCGAATATATTTGACTTTGGGAATCGTTAGGGATGAATTAAGAAATTAAGGAAGTAAAAACCCACTTTCTATTGTTTTTTAAACTGAAAAACACAAGGAAAATTCGATAAATTGCAGCACTCTGAAAACGAGTTTTAGCGATTAATGAAATGGTTAACTGAGGTGAACATCTATCACAGTAATCGATAAATAAGAGTGAGAATTATGGCTATAACAAAGATTTATACCTGCCGCAGTTAGTATAATATACCCCCCCCCCCCCTTTTTGATATTATGAAAGTGTTGAGTTAGAAGCGCAAGCAATGCACGAAAAAGAATTAGATGCCGAAGGCCATGTAAAGTTGTGTGGTTGAATCAAGACCGAATCAATCAACGCTAGTGATCTAGAGTGAAGTTTTATCTTCCACGTTGCTCATCAAGTCTTTATTGTTCAATTCTACTGTTATGATCCACAGTTTACGTAATGAATGTCTTATTTTAATTAATGGATTTTTAGCCTATTGAAAGTACCACTAGTATTCTGCAGTAAAACGTTTGTTCCATTCCTCCCTTCATACTCCATCCCCCATAAAGATCAAATAAATCATAAAGCACAATTTGAGATCTACTATATTGCATTATAAGATTACAAGAATATTGCGCACCATATTCACATCATAGGGAAATTTGATAGTTTGATAAAGGTATAGTACCACATAGTATAGTTTCAAGTAAAAATACTCGAATAAAATATATGTATCGTTTAATCGTATTTTGACAATTATAATAGATTTTATGAAATTATTGATCAAAAAAAAAATCATTGTCTGCAATGTGGTCGACTCTATTTTAAACCTCATTTCAATAAAACAAACAAATATATTCGAAATATATAATTATGTGGAAGAGATTTTCAAATTGTCTTTTTTTACGAATTTATTCACTTTTAAACATTGCAGATGCATTAGTTCTGCATTGTTCTACCTGCAAAATATTCTAATTATTCTACCTGCGAAATTGCCAATAAACTTTCACAGGTATAACTGTGTATATGTTAGGGAAATGCTCAACAATGACTATTTAGTATGTGAAGTTTTTGAAATGTGATGACTATACTTCGTCGTTAGCAACATCCACGGAAAGATATAATTGAAAGCGATGAAAAATTATATAGAATAAAAAAAGCGCAATAATAAAATTGAAGGATATATTGATATAAGCTTATATATCAGCTATAATCTAGTGTTCTTCCCACCAACACTAAAATTTACTAATGAATTACTAATTTTTCGTTTTTCTGCCCATTCAATTTTCTTTCAGTTGCAGAACATCAAGGTGATAGAGGATATTAAAATCAGGATGCAGGATCAGGTAACCTCAACATAACAAATAATACAGGGGATGAAGATTTTTGAAAATATTGGCGCGAGGATTGAAGTAATCCTATCATCAAACCTGAAGATCTTCGATTCATATGAATGTTATTACCTGATCGAAAGGGAAATCCCTCAAGTTCAAATTGCATGTGATATCAGTGATCATCGAACGAAAGAGGATTACACTTCCATTATACTCGAGGATTGCGTTCGTCTCCAATTCGTTCTCTTCCACATTCATATTTGCGCTTAAGCAGATAGCAATAACTTATTAGAATATAAATCACATATATTGCAATCGCAATCTCTATTTTCTATGCAAATTTTCATGGAAATGATTAGTATTTGAATTGAAGATACTTGATCGGAATTAAAAATCTAATTTAAAAATGACGAAAAATTTGCTTTATTCTCATCAAAATCAAACTCATTAAAGCAAATATTGAAGAACAGATTTCTACACACTAAACTGAACCTTATGTAAATAAAACTGCTATATGCCCATATCATCAAAAATCCAGTAATAGATGGATCTTCAATACTTTCGCATCTAGAAGTCAGTGCTGTTCTTGTTCGACCCTTAGAAGTAAATCACTTTCGATTAAAAAAAAAGCCAAGAACGGTTGAATGATTATGCAGAATCGCTCATAAAGAAAATATCATGCAAAGAAATATTCGAAATGAATTCTGAATGAATTTGAATTACTTTATGAATATGCGTATGTGCAGAAATTATAAATTCTGGCAAAAGTCTATATTGTCGTCGATTTTAACGAAAGTTAATCACTTAATTTCAATCCACTAGAGTGTTTGAAATATCATGCAAAAAGTACTTATTATAGACGAGTATATCGGGCTTCCAGATTTTATTTGACGGTACATGAATCCGCCGTAAACCACCGAATTTCAACGGGTCCCATTTGAGCAACTCATCGACCCAATACTAAAATTTAATAATTTCATTCATTATTTATATCTCGTAAAATCATTTCATTGGATAATTCAACTAATATCAATGAAAGTAAATGTGAACGTATTTGGAGAGCGAATCACATAGAAGATGATAATGCGATCGATATTGTTATAAATTATAATAATTGTAATAATCTATTATATATTATAGAGATCGGGAAAATCAAATAAATCTTATACGAATCAAAAAATAATATGCAAGATTTAATATTTCGTTTGTGCTTTATTATAACAAGTATTCGGCTATTCAACTAGATAAAAATTTTATTCTTCAACCGTTCTTCCTAATAAAAGTTTGCATGAAATTAATTCAAGAGCTGATTTAAAAAATTAACTCAAATTTTGCAATAAATAAATAAATAAATAAATAAATAAATAAATAAATAAATAAATAAATAAATAAATAATATTCTATCGAAGAAGCAATATTGATTGAATTTTTGTCAAAGCGAACAAAAAGATTTAACTTTTATAGTTTATTGGGTGCATTCAATTAACTGCATTCATTCCTTACTGTATGTAACTGAAATAAGCTAAAGTATCGAAATTCTGCAATGCGTCGACTATTTCTGAGCGATTCGTTTCTCTTCAGCTCGATTTTTTACGCTCTTGCAAGTTCACTCTTTTAAAGCGCATTGTTGTGCCGTTGTGTCGACGCATTTTATATGTATTCATATGTGTCTGTCTACTTGTCTGTCTGTCGTCCGTCTATTTGTCTGACAATTTCAGTTTGAGGACGACTGAATTTAGAGCAATGAACTCTGGTGGATGTAGGGCCAACTAATAAGGTGACGTTCATATCTTTCAGACGCATTGATAACGTTTCAAAGAAATTAAAAAGTGCTGAGCTGACAAAAACTTAAGTAAATGTGTTTGAACAAGCTGAAAAAAAAAAGTTGAAAGCATTATATAGCGGTTTAATTGTTTTTTTTTTCTTTTGCAACCGAGCGAAATAGATGAACGAATCTTTTATAGTATTCCCGTCAACGATATGACCGCTTTTGGATTACCGCTGAGCCAGTTGTATTAATTTTGATAATTTATGGAATCCGGCTGGTCTGAAAAGCTATATGCAAAAGCGCATATTAAATCAGCTTCTCTAACGTGTTTTTCCATTTATTTGAATCTTACAGAAGGTAATTCAATTCAAATAGTCTAATTGTAACGGAATGATCAATAAACATATTATGCATAGATGAGTTTCCGATTACTTGCACTAATAAATTTGGGCACTGTAATCAGTAGTGGCAACTCAATTTTAGATTCTGATCGCAGCTGGTTAGAAAAAAAAAAGAAAAAGACGAAATGCGAAAGAAGTAAAGCAAGAAGAAGAAGAAAAAAAATCAATGATAGAAAATCAAATTTCTCGCATCCAACAACATCTCCATTCATCAATTGATGTGTCACTAAAAGAATCGCATTCGCATTTTATACGGCGGACGTTTTGCAAAATTTGAAACGAAAGAAATTGCAACGTTCTCTTTTCGCAGACAATTTCAATTCCTAATCATCTCTGAGAATTCTTCCTGTAAAGAGTATTTATATTTATGTGCATTTATTGAGGAAAAAAAATGCAACAACAATTCCAAAAAAAAAAGTTGGAAATTTCATTTCAAATAGTCATATTAATAGGAAAATTTTTTTAAAATGTTTTAACACTCAGTTATATACTCCCACTTATCGAAAGGTGAGGAGATAAACTGATGAATTATTTTGTTAAAAAGTTGAAAATTTTAATAAACATTTTAAATTTCAACTTATATAGATCATTGCGTTTGAAAAAATTAGCTAAAACGCTAAACTTAATGATGCGAAGTTTGCCGGAAAGAATATTAACAACTATGCATTGAAAATGATTGAGTTTTATTGAATTATTGGGTGATAGGCAAATCGAAATGATAAGATAGAATGCGCTACGTATATTACAAGATTGTTTCGTTTTGCATCGTTATGTAAATGATTTCCGCTTCGTTTTTGCATGTTTTGCATTCATAGTATCTCGTATTATATACGTACAATATCACACTTAACGATTTTGGTTTGTTATACCCTATTGATGTACATTTGTACTTACAAGCTCAAGCCAGCAATAGACGTTAACGATTTGATCCCTTTCATCCACCTTTAGCACCTGAAAACATTCGACGTGGAATGCATTCGACGAGGGAATCATTCTTGACTCATTCGAATTTATTTCTTCATTTGGTCGTGTTTTCTTCCCCCCCCCCCCCCCCCCCTCCTTTTACCGCATACAATCGCGCTTTTCTTTTTATATCTTCCGCTTTAGCAAAGCAGTACCTCTTTTGTTTTCTTTCATCAATTCAGTTCATTATGAAAATTTTTAGAGGAGAAAATTGTTTGCATTTCACTAAATTTTCATGCATTAAAAAAAATATTAATAAATAATAATAAACAAATCTCATAACGAGCGATGATTGATTATAAACATACTTTATAGTGAGATTATTAAATATTCAAAAAAAAAAAAATAAAACAATACAAATTTCCGTCAAATCTTTGTTATCCTCTTCAATTATACCCTTCAAAAAATATACCCCTTCAATTAAATAAAATGCTATCGTCATTCCGTTCTCTAAACACATAAACGTATTTTCGAAGTAATATTACTCGCGGTGTATCGTGAAAAAAAAAATGATTATTTCACTGATCATGACTCCTTAGTTCACAATAAAGCCATTTAGAAACTATAATACTCTCAAAGATCTATCATTCAATCTTTTCGTTCACTTCACTTTTTGCTCACTATTGATCTAACTTCTCTATTAGCTAGAGGGAATTTAATAAAAGTGTAAGGGGAAGTTGCAAAGCCGAGAATTTTATTGCAAACTCCTTGCCCCCTGTGATGCTTCAAACTTTCCTCTCCCCCCCCCTTCCCCTCCCATCATTCTGTCTTCGTGCTAGTTCGTCTCCAAAAATTGCTGCTCGGACTAATAGAGATTTGTGAGTGAGGCAAATCGCCGAGCAATTGCGTTTATTCGACGCATATATCCTTCTACCATTGATTTCATAGATGGGAGCAATTCTTTTTCCCCTATAAATATCGAAAATTACTTTCATAATGTCGATAATTTTAAATGCACTTCAAATAAACCTGCTTGAGCCAAAACTTCAGCGTGACGGTCGTTGTTGTTGAGTCGTTAATCACCGGTCGTAATTCTTTTTGATAATCTTCGAAGAGATATGCATAGAGCGATTTCATACCACTTTGTTGTTGTCTACTAATATTCTGAAACGAAAAAAAAAACTCCCTCTTAATTCCAGAATTATCGAAATGCAAAATAATGGAGACGGTTTATTGCTGCAAAAAAAAAAAAAAAAACGAGAAATAATTGGAGAATTTTATGAACGATGCTAAACTAGACATAGAGATATGATCCATTAAAAAAAAAGATTGGAAACGAAAAAATGGTTGAAAAAAAATTAAACAAAGAGAAAAAAACGTTAAAAATAAAAATATTCTTCCTTATAACGAAATCAGATCAGACAGAAGAAAAAAAAAACGTTCAGATATTGAAATAATCATATATTCTACTCATTTCTTATGCAAATTTTTCCCCGTTTAAAGCAACCTTAAATTCAAGTTGTTCTTCCTCTCCGATAAAGGATCGGAATCTTTAGTCCTATGAAATTATGAAATTCGAATTTCACCAACTTCTATATGTGCCGAAGTGAAATAGCCGATCGACATAAAAAGAAGAACAACGAGCCGAAGAGTCATTTAGTAGGCGCAGATCGCAAGCTCATAGTCGTCGTAGTCGAGGATTGCCAATCAAACTTTCGATTCGATTTCGCTCTTTAATCATAACGAATCTTTTCACTCTACACTATAATAGTGATCTTTGAATTTCACTTCTCAATGAACGTTGAATAAACATTTATCGACTCTCTTCGATGTATATAGAGTGGAATAAGCGTAAATTTTCAATTAAAATATTTTTTTTTCACGTAATTTTATCAAATTTTAGTGGCACTAATTTTTGCTTTAAAAAATTGCAAATTTTTAGAAAATATCGAAGAAATTTCATTTCAAAATTTTCAAATATCAAGATGAATATTTTCTTATCCACATTAACCATAAAACGCAATTTGTGCGGAAAATCTGGAAAATACAAATATCCATTCATGTGAATTATATAGATAGCATTGAGCGTTCGTATTGAAAACGCTAGAAATCATCGATAAATTATAACTGTTGGTCTGGAAGATTCGGCGGAGATAGCTGAAAGGTGGAGCACTAAGAGAATTGCTATGTGCTATCGCTTGGATGTGAAAAAAGTTTGGATGCTTGCTAGCCATGGTGTCCTTTTTACTGCTATTTCTCCTCTAATAATGAGGATGATTGTTATAAAAAATTCAATTTTTTTCGAGTGTTATAATATGCTGAATCGATACTCCCAGGTAAATCGAGTGTTCTCCCACCTCACCTCTCCTTAAAGAGGTAATCATCTGATCATCTGTCCTCCTCTAGGTTACACTAATCCTCCTTCTGTCGTTAAGGCAGTCCTTCTCACCTACGTCGGTGTTCTGTGATTTCCCTCGTCCTTACCACTTCATCTTTGACTGCGGAATGAGCTGATAGCTGAATATTACAATCGAAAAAAATCATATTCAACAATTCTCTGATTGTTTCGCATGCTTAAAAGCCAATCCATCGTTCATGCAGAAATTCGTGCAAAGTGTGACGAGCAACCGGAACTTTCATTTCGCTTTGGAGATGGACGTTGCGAGGCGGAAACCAATCATTCTCCCTAGTGATAAAAAAAACTGCAGAAGGAAAGAAGCGTTCTTCCTCTCATCAACCCCCCCTTCGTCTTACACCTCTGCCTTCCCCAATCATTGCAGGCACACTGATGCTCGGCATAGAAGTATTCAACGCGAAGTGTTCAGACACTTTGGAGACATGTCACACTCAGTGAAAAACTCATCGATCTTTGGGTAAAATGCTTTGAACCAAAAGCTCCCTTGCAGAGCTTTTCAAGAGGGAACGATTACGAGATCTCGCGATGAAATATTCCATAGTTGGGCCACGTAATTGCTGGAAAACTTCCTCCGTGTATATTATCTATTTATGATGATGTCTAGCTTTAAGCCATTATGCTTGTTACCTCATCCGGAAGCCTCAAACTGGAAAAAACTCTGAAAACCGGAGGTCGCAGAATCAAAGATAACTTTTCCTATCCCAATAAAATTTCCGAAAGCTCGAAAGATAATAAGACTCTCCAAGCGATTCTTTCTCTATGGGTTATGAATGTTCCATAGAAATTAGACATGAGTTTAAAAAGTGCATTTGTATAGATTCTATTAATCGTTTACTTCTTGCCGTATATGATGTTTGGACGGAAAAATCGTAATCCAGAATTTGAATTAAGGGAATTTTAAAACGTTTCATCAAAAGACTAATGTTGCGTATTTTGAATGCTTGAAAAATAGAACTTTATGGTATTATAAGGTATTGGTCGCCTTATCGACACAGTTGAAAATTAATTCCGATTTATTATCTACTAGGATGAGCGGATCCTAGAAAAATTTGAACATTGCCCAGTGACGCACCTTTAGTGGAAAAGGAGAGGTCATTGTAGGCAATACAATAAAGCACTTGGTACGTTGATAAAGAAGTGATATTTGAATCAGTGCATTATCATATCAGTCACTATTTTAAAGGTGAGAATATATTTTGAGATGAATCATTCAGTTTGCAGGTATCAGCATTTCAATATTATACATTAAAAGATAGCCTAAAGAGGGCCGATATGATAAGCATTTCTACAATGCTTCCGGTCAGATGTGGTTGGCTGTTTAAACGGATGTGAGAGATGATATGAGGAGTCTATAAAGATGACCGCTTATAGAAATACGCATTAGAAATTATCGTCTAAGAAATCATCCAAAAATTAGTGTCCGAGAGATTCAAAAATTTGCATATATAATAAACATCGGCCCGACATTTCTGCCAACGATAACACTTAAGTCGGCGAATAGAGCGCGCTGTGAAATGTGACCAGCCGATCGAATTTGTTCTCACACAACCGCTGATTTAGCTTATCGATGGTCGACATTGAAAGCCAAACTTCATACTAATATGCACCATCGTTATTAGCATATTGAAGAGATGCAAGCCGGTACTTAGTAGGCCACCATGGCAAAATATGCCCTATACTGTGCGTTGTAGTGGCGACATGAAAATGGAACACGCCACAGTTCCATAGAAGTTCAGGTGAATGAACGAGAAAATTTTGTGGGATTGAAGACGTTTGAAACTTTCTGGAAAGAGAAGTTTACCTATTTGCTCAGCGTCGGAGTGTGTTCTATAACCTGGCCACTTACCAGATTTTTCTCGCTTGCTAACAACCACTACTCTACGATCACCTCCATCTCCTCTCCTATCAAGACTCAGTGCTAGAACCGCAGTTTTATATTCTGCACGTGGTGCTAGTGGGAAACGTGATGAGTATAACCAGCACAGCACTGTGATTACCAGGTCGATCTAGTCCTCTTGTTTCATAATAACTTCAGCATATCGCACATTCACATCGTTACTTGAAATCAAATTTGACTCATGTTTCGTCGTTGAATGACCTCTTTGACCTGTGATGACCTATCTATGATCAGGGTTCAATGGAAAAGGTTAAGACTCATTTCCACTATGCGGTAACGTTTTTAGTGACGCTAACAATTAGCCAAAACACAAAAACGATACGTTATCGCCAAAATTTCCATAAAACGGAATGCACAATGCACAAGTTGTACTATATATGTTAGAAATATATAAGCACAATGTACAAGTTTTTTAATGGCTCCCATCTATCTTAAATCGACAATATTATCGTCGCCAATCGTTTCTTCTCTTTTCTCTTCTCGATACATTTTCACATATATATATATATATATATATATATATATATATATATATATATATATATATATAATATATAATATATATATATATATATATATATATATATATATATATATATATATATATATATTATATCTATTTATTTATTTTCATTAATCTAAGAGGATTGTATGATCTTCATAGGCATTTCTGTTTCATTCATCGAACACTTTAATTCTTCTATCTTCCTATAGCTCTTCGAATTCTTATGCACATGAAAAGTTGTTCATTTTATCATCCAACGATTAACACAACGATGAACGAGAGGATATTAAGGTTCCAACGGAGTGAAACCGTTTCCAGCTAATTTATTTTACTTTAAACGCTAAAAAAAGTTATAGAATTTTGTAAGAATCATTTCGACGTTCTATATTTACATAAAAATACGATTCATTGCAATTAGATTTCTCTCTCAATTCATTTGAGAGTATTTGAACTATAAGAGAGAAAAATAAGACCGTTGCGTTCTGAATGGATGCAACGCTATTTATATCAAAAATTAAATTGGAAAAAGGAGGTACCACGATCATTTTTTTTTCTCGATATCTGCTTTCTTTATGAAAATTTAACGACCGAAAGTCTTCTAGCAAGTATATTCATCCTCAATTTATTCTATTTACACCCATATGCAAATATCATCTTCATTCATAAAGATCATGCTCATTTGCATAGGAATTTCATTACCGCATAAGGAATACCTTAATTTTTGATGCTATTTTACAATGAAGTTATTTCTTTCTTTCATTTTTTTTTTGCATTGATCTCCTACGAAGATTTCCCATCATGAAAGTTTCAATTCATGAGTGCGGAAATTTTCTCGACCATTGAGTAAAATGCGTAACCGAGGCGCTTCACTCTTATGAAATGAGAAAACAGGTGCTGAGTTAAAATTGAGGTATTACTTTGAAGGTAATTAAGCTTTTCAGCGGTTGAGTATCCTTTTCGTAGAGAAATTAGAGAAATCTCATTAAAACAAGGCGGACATTAATGTAAAACTTCAAAAATTTAACTGCCAATCGATTACAAAAATAATCAACGCTATATAAGAAATCGTAGAATTCAATTGCATACTTAAGATGCCATAATTGTCGAGAATCAAGAACTTCAGAAACGATTCGTGCATCACCAGATTGCGATATTATATATTTACGACCGTGAGAGTACTGGAAATACACTTCTTTTGAATCCTTTAATGTTTGATCTATAAGCGAGATTATCCCCTCATTTATTCTTTCAGCGTTCAAAAACAGCAAAATTTTTCGCATCTTCACATCTCAAGGCAACCGTAAACGCCTCGTATTGAATTCATGATTGTTGTGAACCGGCGGTGATTTCATCAATCATAAAGAAATTTTTCGATTCATTTCGACAATTTGGATATTCCAATTAAAAATGAACCGAACAAACAAATAAACGCCTAAATTAAAATTAAAGCATTACCTAGATGGTAATTACATTCGAACATCAATATAATAAACGAAATTTCAACGCAAATAAAATTGCAAATTTCATAGTGTTACAAGCGTTATAGCATAGCGATTAAAGAAAAATGCATCATAGCGTGCGATCAGCGCCAAATGTTCATCGAACATTCCTCATCCGCTTCTACGCCTCTGCTCAATTTTTTTTTTTTGGACTCCGTGCCGTTTTCGGCTTTAACGAGGATAGTTATAAAAATCATTTCATTACTTAGAAGCGTACTAAAAATCATCCCGTTTACCTCAAATTCAAACGGATCTATAAAAAACCTTTCAGGACTAGTCCGGAAACTGGATCCATATTAGTATGCGAAATGCGCTTTTTCTACGCTTGATAGTTCGCGTATTTGTGGCGGTTTGTAGCTCTATTTCGGTTCGTTTGAGAAAGAACGGATGATCGAGTTGGTGAAATAATTCGAACTGGAAATCACCAAATTCCAAAAAGATGATGAATGTTGCTCGAAGTCCCAGCCAGCATGTCGATCGCCATATTTTTGACTGTTCAAGTTTATTAGGCTTAGGCTTAGCTCCATCCTTATCTATCGATGTAATTTTTCAGCATTCATTACCAAGTTAGAAATTGAAAGCTCGAGCGAATCGAATAGGTTTAATTGCTCGAATTTCACAAGATGATGCGATAAGAAATGCTCACCCTTAAGATTCTTGCATATAGATGCTTTCAGGCTCTCAGCGAACTTATTTCACCAGCAGAATAATCATTAATTCATGACGTACAATATAAAGCCTCTTAAAACTCAATTACAACATCCCAACTTGAAGGCTTCCAAATTTTTTGGAGGAAGTAAAATTCAGTGGACGTTCGGTTACTAACGGCAACTCATAAATCTTCTATCTTTCTAGGGACGGGGAGGGGGAGGGAGGGGGAAAAAGGAGAAGGTGGCGGAACTACAATCGTAAATACCTATCCGCTTTTTCATTCGTCCATAAAATGTATACAATTGAAAGGAAATAATTTTACGGCTCTTCTCTTAATGATCGACTCCAAGTACACCCGAAAATAGTGTCCTTAAGGCGCGATGAGCAATCCGTATAACGGTTTGCGAAACCGTTCGAAAGTTCTTCAATTACGAACACAATTGTGGTAATCGAATATCACAAGTAAATACTACGAGCAAAGAGTGTTGAACATAGAGATGCCATCACGAAAATAAAAGTACATAGAGAGAATAGTTGAAATTTATTTAACAAATGGGAAACGAAATTTCGAACGTTGGATGGTTCATCGCTTTTATTTTGCTTTACTTTAATCGATAAAATGTTCATTACGAATAAATATCTCTTAATATCATCTCGCATTTCGCTTAGGTGGAATTGTAGGATCGCATAAAGGTTGACATGAAATGGGTATCAACAATTTTCATGTGAATGTACGGGAAAGACCTTGAATCGCAAACAAATCAACAATTAATAGATATAAGATTAGCGAAAAGTATAACAGATTAGTGTGTGCTCAAAAAAAAAAAAAAAAAAACTGATAAAAGGGCGGCTATGCTTTTGATGAAAAAAAAAAGGAGGAATATTTTAGTAATATAGGTGTGTGAAAAACATACAAAATTAAATCGTCTTGAAGAGAAGCATAAACGACGGCGATCTATCGAAACATCGAAATATGCGCTGTATTATAATATGTGTTGAAGATCGTAAATGCGAACTCTTTTTTGTTGAAGTTGTTTTTTTTTTTCTTAATAGAACGAAGCTAATATTATATATTACTTCAGCTAACACCGAAGATTTGTCGCCCAAAAATTAGAGTACAAAAGTGTATGACGTCATGTGGAAAATTTTAGTGCAGAAAAAAAATTAGTATAAGCATTTTATACGAGATTACGATAAGATCATATATATATATATATATATATATATATATATATATATATATATATATATATATATATATATATATATATATATATATATATATATATATATTATATATATTCGGCAGCAAATATAATACACTTTCAAAAATAATAAAAAGAATTATTGAATTCAGTAATATAAGCAAAATGAAAGGAAAGAAAATTGAAAAATTTTTTAAAATTGAAAGCGTGACTGACCAAAATCGATGAATAAATTTTATCGTTACGAGTAGAAAAGTAAACGGGATTATTGAATGTGCACCGATCGACACATGAATTCATTTCTTTCACGAAAAAAAAACCCCTATGAAAGCAACTCTAACGAACGGAATTTTCCATTCAAATAGTAGCAGTTAAGAAACATTTTTCTAAGCCACATATTGCTTCCTAAATGCTAAATTTTCAACACACGAAAACGTTCATCGTTAGATGATTCTACTTAACGAGAATACATTTGTGCGTATTATGTTTGCAAGTATTGAATGTAGGAATCGATATAATATTGCTATAAGTAAGCTTTTATTTAGCATATTTATATAAGAGCATAAAAAATAAATTTAAAAAAAAATTTTTTTTTTGTTAGTAAATAAATAAAGAAAATAAAGCGATATTAAAAGAGACAACACACAAATAAAGGATTAATTTTACATATGGAAGATCTTCTATGAATAGGAAATAAAAATATCGTAAATAACACTTGAAAAGAAAAATAAAAAAAAAAATTCCCCAATTGAAATATTTTTATAGGGAAATAGATCGTAAATTTTGCGATAGAGATAAAAATTCATAATGCATAAAATAAACGGAAATTCCCATCGATGAAACACTAATATGAGAAAGAAATCGTAGTTATAAGAGGAGACAATCAAATTCAACTTTACATACTTATATTCGAATAAATTGAAAAAAAAAAAAAAAATTTACAAATAGATAATGCGAAAATCAAATTGATAAAATTTTATAATATTTTTGCTTTTTAATATTTTTTTTAAATAAAGATATAATAATAATAATATTTTATAATAATATCACATGAAAATTTTCTAAAATTCATTGAATATTTTCATTGAATATCATTGAATATTTTCGAAAAATACCAACTAAATTTCAAATTCGATAGCGAAATTATGTATGCAATATTCGACAATAGAATAGCATATATTTTTATGAATAAATTTTCATAATAGTTAGTATAATTTTAAAAAAAAATACAATTAGTAACTTTTAAATTCCTTCTCAAAAATTTAGTTAATTGTTGAATTTATTTCTAAATGAATGAAAAATATAGTCAAAAAATGAGAGATAAATTAAAGAAAATTAGTTTTATCTCATCTCTATACTATATTTCTTTAAAAATGAAAAAAAAAAGAACAAACGAGATTTCTCCCAAAGACGTTTTCAATCATTTATCAATCAATTTGTTCGGAGTTACGCAATACAGAAAAATGCCCTCTTTATGACGACGATAACACAATGAAATCAAAGCTAACGCTGCGTGGATTCTATACATCGGTGATCTAAGTGCAAGATGGCATACCTGCATTACTAAATGTTATAATTTCATGATCTTATTTGAATGCAGAATTGTAATAATGGGCAAGTGCGTCACAGGACTGTGAGGGGAAAGGGATGGGCCGGAGAGGGGGGGGGGGGAATCACTTATTAAGTAAAAAGTTTAATTTTTAGTTCCACCAAGCAGCAGAAATTTGAAATAAACAGTTGGAAGCGAATTTCTAATTAAGAAATTATACTTAATTTATCGGTACTCAAAGAAACTCAAAAATAATATAATATTTTCGATTCCATATTAAAATTATTAATTGATTTAATAAATTTTATTGATTTAATGAAGCGAAACATATTGAAGAGAATATCTCTTCATATGATATCACAATTCATACACATATATCCGAGATCATGAAAAATAAATACAAAATTCGGGCAGTAAATAAATAAGTTAAACGAAGACGAATAATTCAAGATTTAAGTTTATAGTTGCAATCTAAATTTATCTAGTGGAATATTTTCTTGAAAAGAACGTAAAAGTATAACAACATAATCGCAAGCAAATAAGGATGTGCGTAAGCAACAAAGTGCATAACATAAGCCAACAAATAAGAGGAATAAATGAACTTATTCGTCATAAGGATTGAAAAATTAAATTCACCAAATTTTTTGGCTAAAATCTTCAAATTTCGTTCGTTTGAAATAGTCCGTTCGTTGTTCACATAATCCGCGCAAATGCTTGCCTTATTTCTTTTTTTGCTCTTATATCGACGATGCCCTTCTCTGCTAAAATTAGCCAACTATAACTTATTTATTGCGAATATTCTTATCGAATTAAATAAATTAAAATTAAATAAAATTAAAATCATTAAATATTAAATAATTAAATCATTAAATAATCATATTAATAATAATTAAATAAATCATTAATAATTAAATCAATAATTAAATAAATCATATTCCTCAATTAAATAAATCAAAGAATTAAATAAAATCATATTCCTCAATAATTTGCATACGATCTATCGAGAGAAATATAAACGATCGTATATCGCTGAAATTGAATTAGCCATTGCAATGAGGTTTTTGTTGTTTCATGCTGAAACTTCAGGCTCATGATAAATCTCAACGAAATTTAATTTAGCTCATTGAAATTTACAAGTTATCTTGGAAGGAAAATATATAATATGTCTGAAAATTTATAGTCACAAATGTGCATGAATTTGGTGCTCATCTCTGCGCTAGTTTCTTTTCATTTCCCACTCGCATTCTCTATCGAAGCAACACGTATAACCTCTCCAATTAGGTAAATGTCGACATTTTCATTTCACTTGCAATATATTTAACCATTCGATTTTACTTAATCTCTAAAATAAAATTCAACGCACTGAAATAACACCCAATAACTTAAAAAAAAAACTTCCTCTAGACTATCTAGTAATTAGATTAGTGACTATCAAATTTCATCAACTAGAGCGTGAAATTCCAAATTTTTCACCGTTTTGTTCGCCTTATTGGATAAGATCGAGCATACATATTGCACAGAAATCCTGCTAAATGAACGAATGAAAGAAAATCCGTCCAGAAGAAACACGACTAGCATTTTTATTATATTTTCGCGCATATCTGTGCTCAAAGACGTTGTTGCTAGGTACCGTTCCGCAGTAATTTTAGACGGTAAATGGCGTTCAAATGAAAGGAAGTAATGCGGAAGATACCGCCGGCTACCGATGAACGACCCTCGACCACCCGATTTCTCTCGACATTTACATGCATGGTAAACTCGGGTTCAGCAGGTCATACAAGGTATTTCGATATTTCATAAAAATCCGACAACCAAATTACTTTATCCTAATTAAATATGCAAATGAATCACTTGAGAACTATGCCAAGGAAATCGTTATTGACAGCTGTGGCAACCTGGAACTTCACCCGCCAAAGATCGCAGAAAAGTAATGCTGTTAAACTTTTCTTCGTTCAATCAAGTTCGCTAAATAATTTCGAATTTTGGCTCTTCAAGACCACATAACAGTACCCTTCGTTCGTTCAATTCTCCTTACCGATCGATTAAAAAGCTTAAAGGAAGTGAAGTAATGACAAAAGAAACGGAAACAAGACTTGTACGATGAGTTTATTTTTTTTTTTAAAGATTGGAATGAAGATATCAAAAATAAATTAAAGAAATAATCGAAACCAACACCCGAGCACACATTAGCCCACATCGATACAACTATCATGAGTCGCAAGAAAACAATCATGACAGCAGAAAGAAATACGATATTCGCCAGAACCATAATGAAATCATTGAGAAAATTTGTGACTACTTCAAAGGAGATACCTGTCTATTATCTGTCGCCAACAGATCACATTTCACCTGTAGCGAGATTGAACGCTGAGCTTTTTCCAAAGGAAAAAAAAAAACGCCTTAACATCATTAAAAAGGTGTTTTCAAAAACTTTGTCCAAAGAAGTTCTCCACGAAGGCATTGTTCTTCTAGACGTCAAAAATAACGATTCTACCATCCATTCTCAATATTTTACAGTAAATACTCCTCGGTGGATAAGTCACATTCTAGATATTAGAGTTCAAATCGCATCTAAGACAAAACAAAATGCCGAAAGAAAGAATATCGCTTTAATTGCTCAAATTGTGCATATGCATTGACTCGAAAAAAATGTGTTACAATTAAACAGTGATACAAGAATTAAATATTTGACAAAGTTATCTAATTCAATGAACGAAAGTACAACTTATTTAGCATTTTCACAATTTATGAGAAGTAAAATGAAGATAGAATAAAAGATATCACTTCATAAGAAATGCTATGCCCACTTAACTAAACGAATAATTAAGAAAAATGATGCCGTAATTATGAATAGTTCTCGAAAGAATTTCCAAGAAAAATACCGACATCTCACTCCGATTGGATCTCGTAATTTGCATGTTCTATCCCTTAAATGTGGTGAAAAATTGAGCTTTCTCAATAAAACATTACAATCATGAGAGCATAAAAAAATTCGCAAATGCTATCTTTTCGCCTCAAACCAATGGCCAAAAGAAAAGGACATAGACGAGGGATATGAAGTGCAATCATCTTGTCATTGGTGATCTAATCTGTAAAGAATAGCATCGATCTTTTATGCGCAATACAAAACTTGTTCAGAAACTGTCAAAACGTTCTGCCATATAAACAGTGCCACCCACCGGAAATATGCGGTGCACGATTATCAATATTCAAATCAAACAAATTACCTGCATTATATATATATATATATATATATATATATATATATATATATATATATATATATATATATATATATATATATATATATATATATATATGAAATATTTCTATAATAGAAAATAATACGAAAAATTCAAAATTTATAAACAGATTCCGCATTGCGCATAAAAGATGCACCTTTTTCCATAGAACTCAACAACGAGAGCCTCAATGGGAAAAAAGAGAACATTCCCATAATCCACTCAACTGAATATACATAAATGAATTTTTCTTCAATTATTAATGTGGAATTGCGCTTGATGAAGCTTCGAAACGACAATGCGCGAGATGTCATCGAAATGGGCATTCAAGTTTGCACTTATTTGCATAAGAATCATCCAAATATTCCCATTTAGAATATTCTTCCACTACTGATGTAAATACATGAAATGCTTTGATTATCAATAAGAATGTCTATAATGGAATACTTTCAGATCATCAGAAACTCTCTCGTTCCTATTTCCATCAAAATCCCCACCTTCTATCGTAGTCACAAAAAACAAATGCATAAAAATGTCATCACATGCGAATGAGAACAAACACTTATTTCTTAATCCAATAATGAGCGTCCAAACAATTCAGAGGATCGGCCGGATTCAGCGGTGGCAACTGCGCAGCGGTGCCTTGAGCTTTGAATTGTTCGCGTAACTGGCGCTTCTCAAGTCGCGTTGTATCACCTTCACCTACAAAGGATCCTCTTCATCTTCACCTATAAAGGATCATACATCAATACAGCACAACACACTCAAACAAACAAAAAAAAAGCTAAACCTGCTCGACATGTTCGCCATTGAATTAAACATCGAAACATTCCAATCTTGTTAAATCGATTTAAAACCAAATAACTGCCAACAATTCACCTCCCAGTTATTTTTGCATAACACCTTCGATTTACCTGTTAATTATGGGTGAACAGTGACCATTTGACCGATCAATAAGCATTGTTATGAAATCACATGAGATAGAAGGACAGACTCGTAGACATAAATGGTCAGCCTTCGTGAACGATCAATATTAACAACATTTCACAAATGAATGAACGAAAGTCAAAAGTGTTCCGAATGTGTCAACATTACTTCGATAATATCACCTAAACAAATTCAATAAATCCACTGAGGACATAGCAAATCTTATTTCTTTTTATAACTAGTGAAATACTACAACTACACCAACGCATGTATTTCCCTCATCCAAATAATATACAATCTTAATCAACCTTCTTAACATGCCACTTCCATTATATTCTTCCTATATTTCATCCTTTAATATCCCCCTTTTTCTTCACGTTCAATTCCTCCCGATCGTTCTTCAACCATTCTAAACTGTCCTGCTTCTAATTCTTTTTCTTCGCTCATTTCAATAAATTTTCTACGAGCCTAATAAATCTATAATAATCAGGTCTTAGTGGCAGTGAGAAACGTTCTAAGGAGGCTCGCCTATGGTCACGCAAAGAAACACAAGCCTTTCAATGCTGAAATGATTTTATACCTATATTGCCTAATTTATGACAGCTCACTCTACGGTTTCGTCTCGGCGTCTTACATTTTGCCTTTTGAATCTCACCTTACTTTAGCAATTACCAAATATAGTCTATCAGTAAGCCAATCAGTCGAACTTATCAATTTACTCTTTAATGATAACATTTATAAATTGAAAAAATTAATAAACTCTGCAAAATTGCACTTGCCCGATACTCATATTCACCTATTAACTTTGAAATGAGTTACAATCATTCAGACATATTCAAAAATATGCAAATATTTCAAAACTATCTCGATTCACGTTCTACACTGATTCAAAAAAAAAAAAAAAATCGAATTTTCCACAGAAGTCGAATTAGTTAAACGATGGATGAATTATTCGACAGATTTTATCAGTTGCAAATTTAGTATTCCGCAATTATGAAATTTACCGCTGTATTGACAGGAACACTAAAATGCGCATATTGCAAAACCCTCTTGCACACTTGCACACACACACACATACACACACCAGCTCGCGCAATAACATATTCTGCGTGCAATTGCATGTAACAAGAATTGACCAACCAATGGTGAATGTTTGCGGATTTAGGATATCACTAAACAGGCTGCGATTCCCTTCGTTGGTCTGATTCGACGAAGGCACCTCTCCAGATGGACTCGCTGCCGCTTGTGATGGCTGTAATTGTAATAGAAGACGTAGAACGCAATGAATTGCATAAAAACCGTCTCTCAGAGTAAAGCCCGCTCAATACAAGCCATGTTTACGAGTTAAAAAATCGTCGCTATGAAAATGAATGCCTAAACTATTTACTGGTCTTCATTTATTAATAAACTGATGCATAAGCACCACTTGAATGTTACCGTTGCAGAAGAGTTACTTTCGTTACCATATTTTACCTTGGTTCGGCTTTTTTAAGTATTGCATCACACCGCACACGAGGTAATTTATCCACACCTGGGAAAATACCGCTAGTTCTTCAAATGATCGAACAGCCTATGCAAACGATTGCTAGTATTTGCCGTTGCATTAGCGTTAGAGAGTGTTAAAAACAATGTTCATAGACTTGTATTTCTTCTTAGCCAGGAATCTCACATAACGCCAAATATAGAAAGCAAACTTAAACGAATATAAACTGAAATATAGGATCGCTATTTTAATCTGACAGATACAAACAAAAATAATTGCAGAGTTAAAATTAAATTCGCTCCTAACTACGCACCCAATCAACAAAGGAATGTCGAAAAGCATTTATGCAACAAATATTTGAATGTCCCATCACCTGATGAAATCAGCTGCCAATTGCCCTAAAACTCCAACTTATTTAAATGCCATATGTTCCCACACATCGCGTAGGAATTCCGCGAAAGTATCATACATAACAGCAAGCAGAAATCATTCTCGCTAACACAACAGATTTGAGCCATCCACCTGTTGCCTCGTCAACTTGGGTCCACAACCGTACTCATTTATTAGTGGTCGACCTCCATTTCCATAAAAATTACGAATCAAAAAATCACCAACCTCCATAAGTCATAAAGAATTGACAGAAAGTTTCAAAGACTCTCCATGCAGATTCAAGAATGCAACTGCACAGAAAATACAGCCATCGGAGTTACGAGCAAGCCGAGTGACTCTCATTAACGAAGAAAAAAACGATACTTTTTGCTTTGGTAAAGCACCATCAATTCATTGTCGGGCCCCAAATGCTCAGAAAAGAGGAGTAAATTCAGACACAAGTAAGAAAACGCACTTTATGGGCAGCCGGGGTGGTACAAGTGTAGGTCATTGAAGTGACACTGGTCATTCCAAGAACGACGTCAGGTGCAAGCGATGTGCTGCTGCTCGACTGCATAATTGGTGCAACTGCTGCAGCTGGTCGAGGTACAGGCTGCACCGCTATTGCTGCTGCCGATGCAGCAACGCACGCCGACGGTTGCTCTGTCGTTGTACTCTCTCCACAAGCCGCCATGTTATCCGCTATTGAAGACTGCGTCGCTTGCATTTGAACAATATCTGAATTCTATCGCTGATGAACCCTCATGAATTTTTAGCAAATATAACCCCAAGATGGGCTCGAAGATATCCAACGCATTTCAGCCAAACCCATTACCGTATTAGGGGATCACTATACGAAAATGAGGCCATTAGCATCGGATCAGTGAAACCTCTTCAATCAAATCATCAAATAATAAAGTTTATTAAATTCAGCTAATAAATAAAGAGTATGAGCTCTCATCATAAAGTACGAAATAAGCACGTTTAATGCATCGATTAAAATGCTCGAAATCATCTCGCCTTCTTTAACTATAAAGCTCGCAAAATTTAGTCGCTAGCAACTTCCTTCCCCTCACTGAAAGAAGTCAAAGGTACGCACCATGCTATAAATTCATTAACACACTTTAAAAGCGGTTGAAATAGTAAGTGAAACGTCGTGGGAAATTTGCTCTCTATCTTCAACGAACCAGGAAGTATGCTATTTTCTTTTGCTTTTTGCCACAACACATAGAGGAGCTTTAAGCTCGCTTGAGCGTTAAAAGGTGGCTCAACAGCAGCTTAACATTAGAAGGAGTATTTCATAGAACCGAAACAAATCGAGCGCATTCACATCTTTCTTGTTGGACCAAGAAATAAAGTCCAGGAAGTTGCCAAAAATTGAAGACGCATATACAAACCGAAGGATATAGCATACTTGGAATTTACAATCTCAAAACCCTCTATGGCAAACCGAAAATTCTGATTGGGGTCACCTGAAAAAATTCAACTTATCCATTAAATTTCGCTCAAATGATTCCTCTTAATCAGTATTTCATCCAATATTGCCTCTTTTAATTCCCTTGAGACTATGCAAAGAGAACCTCCGTTCGTAGAGAGTGAAGGAGTTGATTGAGAAGACACACATGATTGTTGCACATTTTGCGCAAATATTTCATTCTTGGAAGTAGGCTGCGAATTGTTGTTGCTTATATTATTGGTCGCATCTGGCAACGTTGTGGTAGAATTCGTTGACCCTGTTTGCAATTGCTGACTTGAAGGCATCAATGGAGTGGGAAGATTTGCATTCAAAGGTGAGCTCATTAAATCCTGGAAATATTACCCGTAGTTTTCAGCGTCCACCTAAAATTTCTTGCAATATCTCAAGCAAAACAAACCTACTTAATAAATAAAATTCTTTCATGCAACTTCCAAAAAGGCTTGCTTATTTCATCTGTTGATAAATTCAGCTTAACCAGTAACTCCATCGACATTCGGCCTCTTTCATAGTCCGAAATATTATGCACTAGATGATCGTTTACTCATTTATCGCTTAAAAGTTCAAAGTTCAAATCAATAAAATGAAGAATAAACGAAACGATTCAAAAATATGATGAAGGATTAAGTTTTGGACTCAGTTAAATTCACAAGAGACCCACATCGAAGCAGCTTACCAATACTCTTATCATTGCACCAACTTATCAGTAAAGATAGGCGATGCTTAGGTAAAAACATGCTGGTGTTTTAAATTCACTTTCAGAATAACCCATAGTTAACTCATCAACAGATGAACAGAAAAAAGGCAGAACATAAGGTTTAAATTTTAACAGTTGGGGCAAGTGTCTCTAACCAAAAATAGCATTATCACTACATCATCGGAAATTATAAAAAATATGACTGAAAAAGTAACAAATTCAAGTGAAGTAGGCGTATATGGTGCCGCATTCTGCACTGTAGAAGCTAGTGTATGCGATACTGCAGGTGGTTGTTTGATCACTGACGTAGAAGATGGTATAGCCGCCATGTTCGATGACTCGACATTCTACAAAAAAATAAAATCAAGTCACACAAACATTCCGCGCTATTTACTACGTTTAAATCTTGAGTGATTAGAATGCCATTATAAATGATAACAATTCTCCTCAAAAATTTGAATTTTTTTGTCGTTATTTTTTATTGAAACGCCCTAAATTATACGGCAATATTTGCCCTAAGAATTTCAACATTGCCATCTAGCGATAAAACTCGATATCTGCGCTCAGTTATCGCAAAATATGAGAAAACAATCGAGAAGTTACCCTAGAAGTACCACTACTTATATCTTTCTTATTGGACGGTAATCCCCTTCTAGATGTAGACTGCTGACCTGCCCTCATCATTTCTTATCTTCATTCACAGTCGATGCACTGCCTTCTTTCCTGCTGCATGCCCACTCATCACCGATACTGATTGAAACCAACATCACCTTCCTTCGCAGTTGAATGATTTAAAAAAATCGACCTTGCTATAAGCCAAAAACAAGCATGCTTTTATGGAATGTTTTCAGAGAGGAAGCACCGATTTTTGCAAAACTACAAACGATTCGTAAAAAAGCTGTAACCTTGATGTGAGATTGAAGCATAGAGGGTGACTGATTCAACAATCTGCCACTGCCATAAATCAGCGATTCGGGTTCGTTAAAAGGCTCTGATGCCATGGTGAAAGAACACCTGATTCAGAACTAGTGAGTGCAGAAGGCGCGAATGGTGACTGAAGTTGTGATGCTGAAGCCGGGTGTGACTGTGGCTGAAAGAGATTCATTTCTATAGTACCAGCGCGCAAGCATTTAGTTTAATTGTTGCTCAATGTCCATCGATGAGCACAACGGTAGTGCTTACCGTGCTCGAGCTTATCTACTTGTATCAATTGCATAATTTGCAACCACCCACCTTGTCGCTTCAGGAGTCTGTATCAAATTTAACGAATTCGATAATTTAAGAGGAAGACGGGCAAGGAAACTGAGGAAATAGCATTTGTGGAAGTCGACGAACAACCTCGAAAATATCGTCAGAAGGATGCAATTCGCTTACGAAACATTCATTCCACTTCTTCCTTCAATTTCATTTTTTATCTCGGCTCTTCTCTTCTATCCTTCATCTCCCTTGAGCTATTTTGTTGCCCAGTCGTCTTTAACTCCTTTTTCCTCCTATTCGTCAAAATATACCATTTATTTATTTATTTTTATTTTTGCTATTTATTGTAGTCTAATATTTCTGCACTCGCTATATCTGAAGTAATTTGATCTGATCTAAACAGAGATGAAAATGTGCTCTAATAAGTCCCTTTCGTGATCAATTATTAAAATATGTACGCACAACGCCTTCGATTCTATGTCTGAAACCTTTAATCGCTCACTTCGTTTAATAGGGCAAAAAAAAAATTTGTCAAATTGTCCTAAAAATCGTTATAATAACTCTAAAATCCGTCAACAATAACATTAGCACTTATAATTGAACGAATCAATAAATTTCGCGATTTTCAATTGTTTTATCGATTGCTATATTTCACAGTTTTCGCCTTTTATTTCGAACTCTCAATTAATAAACTCGCCAAGAAATTTACAACACTCATCAACTATTCGCCATTACATAACAAAAAAATATATAACGAATGAAAGATCTTTTTCGCAATTGCCTAAATTTATAAAGCCTATTACCATAATGCAACAACATATACTAGGATACCTTGGCATTATTCCCCCCTCCCCCACCCCACGCTAGGATATCTTGACATTATTCCTCCCCCCCCCCCCCATACTAGGACATCTTGGCATTATTCCCCCTCCCCCACCCCATACTAGGATACCTTGGCATTATTCCCTCTCCCCCACCCCATACTAGGATACCTTGGCATTATTCCCCCCCCCCCCATATACTAGGACACCTTAGCATTATTCCTCCCCCCCCCATACTAGGACATCTTGGCATTATTCCCCCCCCCCCCCCCATACTAGGACACCTTAGCATTATTCCTCCCCCCCATACTAGGACATCTTGGCATTATTCCCCCTCCCCCACCCCATACTAGGATACCTTGGCATTATTCCCCCTCCCCCACCCCATATTAGGATGCCTTGGCATTATTCCCTCCCCCCACCCCACCTAAAATCTAAAATTTCTACAAATATTTGAGAGGTAAAAATCATCTCTTCGCTCATTGTTTATATCATCATTAAGCATTAACATTAAAAATAACCAACACTTCCAAAATCACAAAATGAAAAAATTATTTTAAAAATCATTTATTAGAAAGTTCAAAAAAAGACCCACCATGAAACTGCCTGTTGAAATGATAGATGCAGCGTTCGGTGCAGATAGCTGGTTACAAGTCGGCGTCTGACCTGATGACGTTTGCTGTTGAGCCGGTCCGATAACAGAGCCACAGACTCCAGTCGGCATCGAAACACATGAAGCGATATTAGATCTACTCGCCAAATGCATATTGCTCGGAGTGGCAGTGGTGGATGGATTAGGATTTACGTATGTCTCTGACATACAAGTTGCCTGTGGCATCAACGGTTGTGATGGGCTTGCAAATGGAACCTGCTGATGCTGTAGTGGGATACCTGAACTCAACGAATACGTACTGGTGGGTTGCTTCTGCGTTGTTACTGAAGCAAAGGAAGTGGCCATTTTGCAAGTGTTGTTTGAATGTAATTGCTGCGGTATAGTTGCCGATGGAAGCAATTGTTCGGATGGTAACGAACTTACATTATTATCAATATGCATTCGCGTTGCAGTTGGTTGTGACTGCTGAACTACCTGCGGTTGATTTCCTTGTTGAGGACCCAAATGTAGTGGTTGCTGAGGAATGCTCGTCTGACTGGTATAAAGAGGAGCATTCTGGAAGCACTGCACCGGATTCTGTGGCATCTGTGACATACTCTGCGAATGCTGTACCGAATTACATGATAGGCTGGTCTGATTCTGAGAGGAATGCAATAAGTTTGAAGCACCTACAACCTGCTGCCATGCAGGAGCATTAGAGACAGCCGGCTGCGCAAAACAACCACCACTGGCCGGCGGTAAAGATTGAACACTGGTCGAAGGTGGGATGACTGGTGGTTGCTGATTTTGTAAGCCCAACGAAGCGACAGGTGTAAGTGGTGCGAAGCGTGAAACATTCGGCGATTGCACTGATATGGGTACTTGGTAGTGCAAAGGCTGTTGAGATGGACCCTGTTGGGGTTGCGGTTGCATACTTTGAGGTAACATATTCCTCATGGTCGCACCAGTAGCAGGAGGTACCCCACCTGCTAAACCAATTCCAGAATGTAGTGGTTGTGTTAAAGTCGCATTCGGCGCCATAGACGAAGATGAAGCGAACGCAGCACCAGTGCCTCTCGAATAAGCTGAAACTGTTCAAATTGGAAAGAAAATAGGCTTACGATCTCTCTTGGATATGCTGACAAGCGAAAATCATTCAATTCAATGGATCGCTTAGATGCATCAAATAATACTATCATAAAATCTTCCACTTATAAAAGGAAAACCACTGAGAGGGAAAACAAAGCCGAATTCCTAGCAAATATCAATCTCAAACGATATACTTAGGAAAGAAAGATTGAGAATGAAAAAGTCGTTGATTGACGTTGCCAAAGTTCTCATCCAATAGAAAAGGTGATGGGTAAGGTAAGATCATAATTTCATTTGCATAATTTAGAGAGAAAATGATATTTTGCTCGTAACACAAATGGGAGTCAGTTCCATTTTTAAGTAAAAACTCGAAAAAATGGCTACCTTCCGTCATCATTTTTTTTTTCAGAGAGAAGTAAAAAGAATTTTTGGAATTTCTTTTCAAAAAAATAAAAGAATTTCCTCTCAATAAGCAAAAAACGCCATAGAAAAATAGATTTTTGTGAGTAAAATCTATTTTTATCGTTAAATGTTCGATTTTTTTTTCTTTCAGTTTGCAAATTTCTCAATTGTGAATTTCATCAATTTGCTCAATTAAACGATGCAATGCGCTCTCTTCTTGTGAACATCATTCATCATTTATTTCGATCAAAATTCTTATTGCAGCTATGAATATTTACCTTCACAACAAAAATGTTCTCCATTCTCTTTATGTTAATCTAAATTGTTCATTGATTCGTTTATTTTTATTTTTATTTAACTCATTTAATTTTATTATTTAGCGTTAAATATTAACTTAACTAAATTTAACACAAATTATTTAACTATCATCCAAATTTTACTGATGCTGACAGCCTAAGCAGCCAGCTGGGCAACAGAAGTCGATCAAAGACGGCGCAACTGTCTGGAAAATGAATTGAACGTTTCCTCGCCTCAATATTTCTTACAAAACCGCTCTTGCAATTATTCTTGCTTGAAAGATCACCAACTAATATTATCGCATTTTATCCATTTATGAGCTTTGACCGTGTTTTATTAACTCTCGTTGGATGAGGGAAGGAAAAGGCTGCTTCCTAAAATTCGCACTACACATAGACCGGCGACTTTTTATCTTTCATATCATAAACATCAAACTGCATAAAAACTATCGTTATATACGTGGTATTTCACAACAACGCATCTTTAGCGCGGTTCACAACAAACCGTTTGATTACGTTACTGCACTCAGCCTATGCGCCAAATCCCGACCCGCATAAGCAAATGATCCAAGCCTTTCATTCGTACAAATCTACATATCCACTCGTCATTTGCACTTGAATTTGAATATATACACATCACTTTCTAGTGCTCTAGGAATCTGGCAATGGGCAGTGATTTACATCCACATTGCAAACTTATAACGATAGAGAGTTGGAACTTGACGCTAGTGAACAAATAAATGAAAGAAAAAGGTTTATATTCGTAGAATTATCTGTATCATAGAATTACCTCTGATCTGTATCAGCGACGAGAGCAATACAACTATGATCGACAAAGATGAATCGTGATAACAAAACGACATATTCAATACGATAAAACAATATAACACATTTAGTAAGCGTTTGCAAACAATCAGCGCAAATGGGAATTTCCACTGAATGAGAATATCGCGTTATTAAGAGCCCGCATCCACTTTTAGCTAACTAATTTACCTGCCAGCATAAAAATAAACACACCTTGAGCATACGGTGGAAATGCAGGTGAACATGGGGGCATAACCCCAACGTGATGCTGTTGCGATGATGGTGGCAGCTGCCCGGCTATCTTACTTCGATAGTACGATAAATAATCTTTCAGTCGCGCATTTCCTCCACTTGGTGGCGGTCCACCTAGACAAATGACCCATTAAAAACCTTCCGTTCGAATGATTTTTTTAAAAGAGGTTTTTGAACTTCTTTCAAATAAATTGCAGAGAAAGAGGGAAAGAAATAACCGGAGCTGCAATAAAAAACCTGATACCTGCATTCGGTGGATATTCCACCGACGACTGTAAGCTCGAAGATGAAGAATCCATTTGTTGAATACGGAATTGTTCCATGGTTTCTCTTGCCTCTCGTGCCATTCGTAACTCGCGCTTTTGTTCCTCTAATCGCTGCTTTTCTTTTTCTTTTGCAATTTTTTCCTCTTCGTCTGTAAATAACTCAAAAATATCCTCGATTAAATCGTCATCATCATCTCCTAAATATCCACCACTAAAGACGCTTTTTTTCATCGATCAGAAATTATTACCACCTACAGCTACAACAATCTTAGTTAATAATACCCTCAGTAGCCACAATATTGAAGCCAAACATGAAAAAATGGCCACTTCAAAAACTCCACTTCGCCATATAAGAGAATTCAACGAACATGCATTCTCGACTCCTTCCATCGCCTCATCTAAAGTTCGCACAAGAGAGAAAAGTGTCGAATAGAATTTCAAGCCTTCATCAGCTTTCTGGAGAACATCCATATAGACATCATAGGCGGCCGTCAATGCGAGAATCTGATCCGCTCGACTAAAATCCAAAAATCTATTAGGAATTATGACATACTGGCGCAATTCTTATAGCACATTGGTGATATCCTTCTATGTTCCAAACATAGTAAGCAATGAAGACCTCATACGCGTCTTCTTCCCTAAACGAAAAAATCATTAGCTAATAAAGTGTACATCAATAACAAGAGCTCAGTGCAATAATGCGTACTACAATAAATATTGCCGTATCAAACAAACACAAGCCCCCTCCAAAAAATACCGTCGCAAAGAGTGACTTGACTCTTTCGAATTTATAACGACCTATTGTTTCTCTGGGCTAATAAAGGATTTATTACGGTTCGTCTTTGTTGAAAAGCAAACTGTATTCATTGAACGCATATTTGTTTACCTTCTCCATTAAAGTTCAATGAAGATTTCCTCATCACGAACATTTTAATGAGTGCCTCGGGTATCCTTGAACACTAAAAGATTCTATATCTCGCGATATAAAAAACTTCATTTTTAAGCTACCCAATACCATCAACTTCATGCTTAATAATCCAATCTCATAGCTCACTATTAGAAAATGAGATAGTACCACCCTGTATTTCCATGCGCCCGAATGTCACTAGGTACTTTCAGCGCCCCTATTAGTCGACTTTTAATGGTGCCCATGATGACTCCTCTAAGATATTAGTGCTGTTTTTCTTCCATTTCAACTGAGCTTCCCTTCGTTACGCTATGCTAAGCTGATGTTACCCTTCCAATATGATGCATCCATTATTCAACGTTTCGAACTTACAGAAAGTTCACTAGGTTGGAAAAACAAGCAGATAACATATTATCATACCTCTTATTCAGCTCCATAACTTGACGTCTGCAATCAGCAAAACTTGCATTCGCCTCTGTCAACGCCGCCAGAATCTTCGTTTGCGCAGCTAGATTCATGTCGATTAACCGAACCACCTCGTCATGCTTCTTCAACTCTTTGCTATACAAATCCTTAAAAGATAATCATGCTATTAAAAATGCTTTTATCTCTGCACTAAAATTAAACACATCGAATGATTTCCATTCACATTTATGGTAATATATGCAGTCGGCAATGATATGATGATAGCTGTTCCACTCGGATCAGCTAAACTTGCACATCACGATTATATCATTGAAAAATCTGATAAAGTAAATTACATTTTTTTTCCTCTCTTTTCCCTCTTCGTCATAGAACAGTGATTTGTAATCAGATAACCATATTAAAGAGCACTCCACAAGCCAAACAATCGTCCTACCCATAAAACTAGAATTTAAAGCACTCAAAAAACAACCAAAAGATGATTCGTCGATCAACAAAATAAAACCACAACGTACCGCATTATCAACATCTTTTTCGGCAAGGCATTTCGCGGTGATATCATCACTTTCAACATCCTTGCTAAGTGTGTCCAGCAACTGACGGCGTTGTGCTCGCATTTCCTCTGTTTTATCGAGCATTCTCTTCAGTTGTGCACCCTCGGCTGTTTCTGCTAAAACAACCTTCAAATACACACCAAAACCAACATTAAAAATCAATCGACTTAGAAGATATCAGTAAAAACGTTTGACAAGGATATCTCCCCCCCCCCCCCCTCCTTCCGACATTCCTTTATGTTCGACCACTCATACACTCAAGTGGCATCAACAATGGTACAATAAAAAATATAATATACTATATATTAATGGTATAAATGATATAAATGGTAAATATTATCAACAGTGATATAAATATAAATATATTCCATCCATATATAAAACATCATATATTCCTCGTACGATATAATCAGTCATATTCATATACGACAAGTGGAAGTGCATTGCATCCAGATTAAGCATTTCACCCAATATGCACAATCAAAAGCATTCATGCAATTTGCAAACACCAAATTTGTACTCCAATCTTTTCCAGCACTTTCAGTGCAACTCAAGGAAGTATTCCGTAGATAAGCATAAATTTAAACGATTCGAGAGCAATGTCTAAAATTATTCAAAAATGGATGTGTGTAATATAAGAAAATAAACGAAACGAACATGGCTTCACAACGGGACCGGAAATACGACGATTCAACTCATTTAGTGGCATCGCCAACACACGCAAATTCTCCGAATGGGCTGCTATAGCTCGTTGAAGTTGCGCGTTATTTGTCCTAAAAAAGAAAAAGAAATGCCCACAATTATTCAAAAAATCCAAATATTCCAAAATTGATACTATATATTTGTCTACGTTCAGGTACATCTATCAAATCTATATCAAATGATCTTTGATTTCTGCAATTTAAAAACCGAAACGATGAATTAAACGGTTAGAAATTCAAAAAAAAAAAAAAAATCATACCTTGCTTTCATATGATGTTCACTGATCCTTTCGAGCTCTTTTTTTATCGCTTTGAAACCAACATCGCTGACCTGAAAAAAACCAAAAAACCCTTCGAAACAAATCTCGTTGAGCAAGCATTTCGAATAAGGGCGGCTATATTATATAAGACTCCTCAAATTTTATATTAAATCCAAGACTTTTACTTGCTTTATATACTTTATTTAATTATATTAATCAGCACAGCATTCATCATACTGCTTCCACTTGTTCCGATTCAACGCTTCTCTGATCTAGTCGGGTCCTGCGATCGCCTCTTACGGAAGAAATAAAAAGAACATCCAAAACTATCACCATTAATATCTATCAAACATAACTTAATTACTTCAGTCTCTAATAACTACCTTGGCCATTACAGTCAGTCGGATCGCAATTATTTACACGGCAAACAATAATGCTCTCAATCTTCTCTCTTTTACTCCTCGAAGAAGAAGCAAGTCGCAGTATCAACTTAGCTCGCAACCAATTTTGGACCGATGAGGTGTCTAGATGTTTTTTGAGATGATGGAGCGGAATCGAAAAAAAAAAACTGCGGAAATGAGAACCAAGTCAGGAGAGTCGATTGCCGAAAGACGGTTGTGAAGATCGTCAAGTTTATGATCAGCTTCGATTGCACAATGACCAACACCTGTAAATCACCTCTCTTTACCTGTACTCAGCTCACCTTTAGGAATCATATGAAACAAACTGTGCACAAACCAAAATGGTAAACTCGATAATCCTCCCCTCCTCCCTCCCCCCCCCCCCCCCACCCCTATACTCTCCTTTAAACACAGCAAAGTTCATTCCGCTCTAATTTTTTTTCCACAGAAATTCAATCACAAGTATTTTAATCTCATTTCATTGTGAGATGCTTTATATACTTTCGGCAAAAAAGAAGATGGAAGGAAGGAAATCCAGCACAGAAAGATGAGCGCAACTATGAAGCGACAGAAAACCGATGTTGGTTATGCGCAGCGAGATATCCGATGTCGACAACCGCCCCCCCCCCCTCCCCCCCTCCGAAAAAAAACAACATAAATTCACAGAACTTTTTCAAAAAAAAAAAAATCGATGCAAACATACGCTGCAATTTATCAAGTAGATCGGGGAAAGCATCCGGTTGAGCGTTGAATGCCGCACTCCTCTCTAACAACATCTCGGGCAATTTCAGCTCATCCACCGATTTATCGAGGTTGATTTCCTCCAATTGCAATGATAACAAATATTCGCTGAAAATATTTAATATTCACATCAACAAACCCGTAAAACTCAGATGGCCACCTACGTATTGCAAAGTGGATCATACATAAAAAGATCCCAGACATTATATGACGCAAAAAAAATTGATAAACAAGCCATCGCGTATTCTTTAGGATCTCATTCGAAAATACGAAAACAACAGCAATTCCTTCCAAGCAATGAGAAAGGAAACGAATGAAAAGGATTACCACTGGACACTCATCTAGGATATCGATAAATTATCATCAAACCTTTGAATTATATTTTCAACTTCCGAGAAATGAGTCATAGTCGCGGAAGAATTTAATATTCAAGAAGTAAGAGAGTTGAATAAGCGAGCAATCACTTATTCAACAACTATCTAATCAATGAACATAGCAACTTTAAATTCATTTACTGAAGAAACCATAATCGTTCTGATCGTTCATTCATTCTCGACATGTTATTTTTGATTAACGAAAATCGGCCTGAAAGGGTTCTTCTCAATTTTATGGGATCAAGCAAGGGTTGCAATTTTCTCAATATTGGTAGAGGTGCGGTAGAGTTTAGGATGAAGAGAATGGAGAACGCAATGACCTCAAATAAAAAAACGTTCTCCTGCTTTCAGCTACTGGAGCGAAAGGGAGTTTGGAAGCCTTCACATTATGTGACTGCAAAAAAAAGGAAATGAGGGAGAGAACCGACAGGCACCGGTAATCCCAAGTCAATTTCGTGCTTTCATTACACACAAAAAAACGGCACTAAGAGAGACAAAAAAGGGTTAAAAAAGGTTAATTTGCCAAAAAAAGGTCGCAAAATTGCAATCGCCAACTTTTCACTCAAGGCGAACAATCGACAGCGTTCACAGCGATCAGCGCACATCATTCGACGATGCAAATAAAAACAACGAAAGTTCACAGTTTATGTCTACGATAACGAACTAAGCTGCATCATATATGATCTCCCCACCCACTCATAGATCCTAACTAAATATCGCCCCGCAAAAATACATTCATTTTTAATTCTCAATTTCAGCTGCGATTGCATGAGCAAATGGCAACTCTTAATTAGGTTGGCTTCTGCAACTTACTAAGATCCCCTCATATCGCAAAGTGCATCTCTTCCCCCGTTTCTCTCCCCTCCCTCTCTTACTCTCCCTTCCGCACGATTTTCTTCGGGCATTTCCGCATGGTCACAAAAATCCGCCTTCACGTTGCTTTCGCCAATCGGCGAATAGTGGACGGAATGGGCCCACCTCAGAACTACACAGACTGATAAAGCATGTTGAAGAATACAACTTATTTTCCCCTTCTCTCTTCTTCATGTGCCACCTGGGTGCTTACAACGTCAGTAAAACCAAAGCAATCGTCAATGCAACAAATAACTAACTCTAATTCCTTGTCCTTAGCTTCAACCCTCTCAAGTATCGCTCTTTTGAATTTCGCCTTCTCCTCGCTGTACATCGAGACTGACTTGAGTACGTTCATTGGTAGAAGTGCCGCAAAAAGATCATCGCCAGCTACCGATCGATCTGTTGGTTCAAATCCAATTGGCTTCACCATCGCAACTCCCTTAAGTGTCAATGACATTTTAATCGCACTACAATAACTACATAAAGGCTGCTTCTCAGATCCTATAACGTCTATGCCCAAAAGAGCAATCAATTTGCGGAACTTCCGTCGAGACTTCTAGATCGAATTACACTAAAGAGAAATCCAGACTTTGAATACGCTTAAGCTGGAAGCATTTTCACTCATTCCATCATCCACAATAACTACATCATTACGCATTCATTCACAATACAGCGCTATAATAAAAATGGCGGATCCACATAGTGCATATGCCCCATCACTTTCCGACAAATCATCCAACCCCATGGAAGAGACGGGAACCACCTTAGAATTTGTTTACGCTCGAGACGATATCAGGTACTTCACCTCCTTGGTCCTCGCCTTCGGCAAGAGTGGAAGGGGGAGGTGAATTTATCCTATAAAGTGCGGGTCACCCACTAAATTGTCGCATTATCTGAAGCCAGCAACAAGAAAATCTTTCAGTGGTGCACCATTTAAATTATTCATCGGCTGCTAAGGCCCAATAAACCGTACATCTGATAACTAGAGAAGATGCAAACTGCAACAGTCATCCGATTTCTCGAAATAAAATTAAATATTCACCAAGATGGCCACCTGAAGAGTTTTATTCGCTCAATGTGCAAAAAAAAACCTCTGTTATACAATTCTTCAACACTAGAAAACACAATATTTCACCGGCTTTCTACTCCTTCGCCTTCCTAAGTATATTACTTTCTTCAAACTCCTGTAAATTTTGCCTTGTTTAATCCTTTTAAGGCACACTATTTTATTTATAGTCGACTATTTCACCTCTCCAACTCACAGGAACTTTTTGCGACCATTCTGAAACACTTTCTACCTGGGCCAGAAAATGTGCAGCAAACTTACTCTTACAAAGGAACATCGACTACACGTCGTACTTACTCTGCCCCTGCCCCCCTCCCCTCTTCGATCAGAGAGGAGAATAACTCCGCCCTCTCGCAGATTCATTAGGAAAACCCACCTAAACATACGCCTTCTGTTAGCAAAAGAGATGGATTCGCATCTTCTCTCAAGCATAACTTCGCAAACTTTTTTCCTTACTCGACAAATATCAATTTTTAATCAAGACAGAGAGAGAGAGGGGAAAATGATGAAAAGAAATACGAACTCTTGCTTATCATAAACCAACAAATCTATCAACGTTTACGCCATGTTGCCCATATGTAATTTTTTTATATTTTTAAAAAAGGCCGATGATAGTACCCGCAATAATATTAGCTGAAAGAATGATCCTTACTAGCCCATATACTGCCAATTCTTTGTTCATTTGTTCTTTCTATAAACGATGAATGAATGACATTAGCATCGAGTTGATTATATGCATTTATTCTAAACTTCAACACGAAAAGAAATCAATTCGATAGATTTTTCAAAGAGTCGTGATAAAAATTAAATCTTCGTGCATTTCCTTCAAAAATATATCGACTTTCTATAAATACGACGAATAGAGATAAATATAATAGCGTTTATTCAAACAACTTTAATCTTTATATGAGCAAAGATATAAATCAACATACCTCAATAATGCCCAATTCCTCACGTTTCGGGACACGCTCATGATAGATAAAATCATTTTCTTTTTTCGCATTTGTCTCTCTGCAAAACAAAAAAAAAAAAATATTAGAACATTTTTTTCAGAACCGGGAATGAAAGGAAAGGTTCAGAAAAATAAGAGGAACAACAAATAAAGGTGAAAAGAAAAGAATTAGAGAAAGATCTTCTGCCACTTCCTTCCTCTGGATGATAGCAGACCCGTAAATCACAACTTCATCATTATTCCCTTTGCGGTCATGAAGTAAGAAAAAAGTATAAAAAAAAAAAAAAAAAACAAAATACAATTTAAAAAAAACAAAACAACAAATGAAACAGTGAACGAAAGACTTACTTCGCGACAACAACATCCGTTGCAAATACGACTGCTTGTCTTAAGCTCTCTCGTTTATCCTTTTCGATGAATTTTGCCGCAGCCTTCACATGCTCCGATGCGATCTGATAGTAGGCTAACCTGAATAAGTCAACTAATCAACGCATACGACAGCAATAATCTCTAAAATCCACCAAAAACAAAAGACATCAAAAAACCCTTCGAAGACGCCACTTCAATCCAACTTCATAACCTGCTGGCTTATATAATATCCCCATCAGTAAGATGGTTATCATAGTACTCATAGTAAAGCACATAATCAGCGGAACTGTTATATACTATGATAAGATTCAAAACCGGAAAACATGATCGATCCGGGATCCCCCCAAAGTATAGTGTTAATCATATCCAAAAACAACGAATAGTAAAGAGGCTAGAGAGCTAACCTGAAGATAAAGCTCGATAGATATGCAAGCATTTCCACCGCTAATTTCATTTCATCTGATGCAGCTAGATACAAAAAAAAACATGTAACATGACGGTGTGTACCAGTTCAAGCTATGTGTTGAGCAGTTACAAAACGGTGCCATTCATGGACAGGCATCCTATTCTCGAAGCCGAGTTCTTCGAAGCAACCGAACATACTCTGCCGATTTTATCCGACTTGAAGAGAAAAAAATTCAACTAAACTACTTACAAAAATTCAACAGCAGCTTCACTTATGGAAAAATCACAAATCGGCAAATGTGACAGATGAATACTTCCCAAATCTCATTTAAAATCGGATTCAATGTCCGAAATTTGGAGGTATCAGAACAAAAGACGAGCAAATACGCAAAGCTTTCCATAAAAATGATAAAAATAAAGGGAGAGCATAAATAAACCGTCGACGGAGCAAGATCAGAAGCGAACGAAATATCCCAATAAAACAACGGTATCATCACATATAATTTGGAAACAGAATGAGGAAAGGCGCTCATATATAACACAAACATTACCTGTGTCCCATTTTCTTGTCGATGTCTGCTTGCTCACCAAGATGCACCATCGCAACTGCGCCATAAAGTTCTGCCTTTACGTTACATGTTCGTAACCATTCCTAAAGTCTCAGCATTCAATTTAGCGCTGAATTTTTGCCAACCAACCAAAGCCATCAAAAATATTTATATCGGATTAGAATGTTTCCGGATACCGGATCAACAAAAACAAAACATGACGGACATCTGATATTCACTTCCCCTCCTAATAAACTGCCGTACCTCATTGCAATTTCTAGCGTTACTCTTGCAGCCTAAAGCGCAATACAACTTCCGCAACTCAAAAATAGTGGGCTTATAAACAAGTATGGCTGTACTTCAATAAAGAGTTGAATTAAGCATTTATGTTTACTGAGTGCAATGGAAGCACAAAAGCAATAACAATCCAGCTGGAAGACACAATCTATTCTTAGATCCCGATAAAATGAATCTTCAAACAAAGGATCCGATCTCTTCACCAATTCCCTATTTAACCGCAACTTACGCATAAATGGCAATGATTTTTACACCATACAGGATGGATAAAATTTTTAAGGATAATACCGTCCGAACCGTTTAGTTCTGATTTAACGCCGCATACAGATGCAACCAAAACAAGCGCAAAAAACGTTGCATTATTTGAATGATCCATCGTGAACGCAGCAGGGAGAGAACACCGCTACACGCTTCCTAACCAACTGCACTTCAAACTTCTTACAGGTCAACGAAGTGGTACCACCAATAACGAAATTACAGGACACAATAATAGGATTATCGTTAATTTGAGTTCCAATACATATGTGCATCGACTAGAGATGCCGAATAAATGAAAAACCTTCATGTAAGCGCACAATAACTCACTCTATATTTAGAAGATGAAACAATATCGCTTATACCCGAACTCTCGAGATGCTCACAGCAATTCATATAAACATCTCGCAAATAGATCGCGATTTTAGCAATCACCGTATTCTTACGATGATCTATCAAACTCTTCTCGAGAATACATTCCTGTGCTTGAGCCTGAAAACAAACTTAACTAACAAATAAAAATAATAAAGCAATGATATGCTACCCAAAATGCATAAGATGGTGATGAATCAAGTCCACCTCACGCAAATTGCCCAGACTCGCCGTGTCCCCGGGGAAATATTCATAAAATTACGGCGTTGGCCAATATTTTTATTAGCAAGCTTAATGGGCTCTTGTCCTAAACGAAATGTAACGGGCGTTCTGGCAAAGCACTGTCAACGATATACGATTCGACTACAAACCAACAGGTATCGTATCTGATCGAAAACCATAAATAAGCATTAAATCAGAGATTAGTCAAGAAAGTTATTACGACTTACCAGAAGGACATTGACATACCAAGTGAGGATTGATGGCTCGAAATCAACCGACGAGTACTTTGTGGCATTCATCTTATCTCTGATATGCTGGAATGGGAATGCAGCGCACTGGAAATGTGTGAATGCACTTTTTATCGACTGAAAAATAAATAAATCGATCATTGCAGGAAATATAAAAATATCTTAGCATCTATTTGAGAAGTATTGAAATAATTTAGTCGCCATGGACCGACTATAAAAGGATCTTATCAAAATCGAAAAATTTATAAGATAAAAGCAATCGACTGCTACTCTAAAACATTCTCTCATAAATCGCTACCTGAGGAAAACGACGATTACATAATAAAATTTTCAGTTTCTACACGATCCGAAATTATTTACCTGATTCAAGGTACAGTCCAACAGCCACCTAGCCATAAATGAAGTCACTTGAGTGCCGAATGCTCATTGCAGCTCCCCATCAAACTCTTTCTTAACGACGGCTCAAGATAAGCTAGAAAAAAAAAATTAAATAAATAGTGAAAAAACCTGTGTAGGAGACGAAAAGAATAAAGAGCAACTTACATCTAAATCGCTTCTCATCTCGTTCACCGCAATAGCAGCATGAACTGCACCGATATTGAACATAATACAAGTCAGCTCAAAATTCACATCCTCATAAACGGTCGAATTCGGCATATCCATCGCCTTATCGAGCCTCAAATATTGGAAACAGTGAGACATATTCAAACTAGAGAAGAGCTAAGTATGACTGATAAGCTTATCAAATCACCGCAATCAAAATATTCGAATTCAATATTAACTAAAGAGGGATTTCAGGTCACTGTTTCCCACTCAATGGATACAAGAAACTAGATGACAACAAATGTGATTCTTTATTATGCGACAATAAAAGGTTTCATAAACTTGTTTCATGATAAACATAAACGATATCACTTTCAAATACAACGAAAACGAGGACTAATGAAGTAAACTATACCGATCATGCGCCTCAAATTTGTTGCGCCAATGAAATATACAGCAATTTCTGAGAAAATCGCAGGAGTTGAGAAGGGGGGGGGAGGGGGTGAATGGGGGGAGGATGCATCGGTGAAGGCGGATAGATGAGTGATCCAACCAGCTTTGAAAAATATTAGCACTACCATTTGCTTGACAGAATTCAGCGCTCTTTTATTCGTTCAAAATTTTCAAGCAATCGCATCACCAATAGGTGACAATAAAAAAGAATTGTTTTTAAAATACGCTAAACTAAAAAAAAATGCATCAAAACTCTAAAATCCTCAAAAATCTCCCTTTCAAATTTTAGACAATCACAAATATTTCTGCCTCCTCAGTTCTGTCGTTTCTCACACCAAATAATTCGATAATTTAGCTGAAAGTCCTCTCGTTGACGTAACCTATACCACGATCACACCTCTACAAATCACCTGTAATATAAATAAATAAACAAGCTGACAAAATTAAATCAGTGCCAAACCTATTATCGTTTCTTCAAGTACCTCTCCTTCTCATGAAGAAGCTTTCAAAGAACATGAAACTCGGATAAAGGCTTCATGAATCGCCGACAATCAGATGACCGCGATAGGGTTCAGAGCGAGCGACAAAAATGATCACGAAAAGGACACCTTCACGGATCACCGACAACCTCATGGTTGCAATCTCGATTAAAGGCAAGAAGACTAACCACGAGAAGGGTATCTTCAACGGATCACCCTCCTCCATTGGAAAACGACTCTTCATCATAGTCAATTGAGCATAATATCGCTTCATCTGACACACAGTCTCCACGTCAGCAATTAAGCGTCCAAATTGCTGTAACATTTCTGTATCACTTTGTAAACAATTACATTAGAAAAGATATACCGTATTTCATTAAATAGAACATCACTCTCCGGCAGAAAAAAAATCCTCCCGAATGGAAGACTAGCCCTTGGAATTTCCAAAAAAATTGCAGGCCATGGTGTTCTGTTTTAAAAAAATACGGTAAATGTAACGGCCAAACAAATAACACATCAGTAATCTATATATTACAGAAGTCTAACGGAGATGTGACCATAATTGCCGGAAATAAAAAGCATCAATTGAACGAATGCGGAATTACTTAGAAAATCATATATGCGTGTCTGATCTAAAAAGTTTCTCGTTTTCCGATCAATCGTAAAATCAAAAACATAATGAAAATAATGTCGAAACGGAAGTTCGTTTCAAGACCGGTTTCCACCACTGCAAGCAGATTTCTATACATCCAACGCCCATAACGCTTTTTTCCCTATCGAAAAATTCACGTCGAGAGCCGTACTCAACGATCCAGATGTCTTGAAAACTTCATACCATTAACAGAGATCCTAATATCGATCAGATAGCAACAATTTCAGTTAGCTAAGACTTATACCTTCATCCTATTAGTGCTGTCATTTACCAGATCGATCAAACTATAAGAAGTTGCATAACAACGATCAAATTATAAGAACTTTAATTGGCTAGTAATTATAAAATGCTAAGGTTTACAGCGAAATATTGGTCGAAAAGGAGACTCGCATCCGAACACGCTCGGTAATAGGCGACCAAATGCACTAAACCTAAGAGCCCTCTTACAGGACGAAATTACCTGTATAAAAATCATATTATAGTGCTGCATCCCCCCCCCCCCCCCTCCCCTGTCTTCTCTTCGCTCAACTCTGGTTTCCTCTTCACTTGCATTTTCATCTTTTAATGTCAGCAATACATCAAAACAACATCATAAAAATGAACCATATTTAAAATGAAATAAAGGGAGAAAAATTACCGCTCGTAAAGACATCATTTCATTGATTGCGGCTTCATATTTCGACGGATCATCTTGGTAATGCATCAAGATGTACTGGAAACGATGATATTTATCAATGTACTAACATGGATAGCACCTCTAATTTATTATAGGCAGCCATTAACTCCTAACGGCTGTCAATAATGCTCAACTATTAGTCCACTTGCTTAAACAACACTGCTATTTATTACCAACTTGGGAAGATAAGAACACATAGTAGAGATTCATTAAAAGTCAAGTGCTCGTTGCGTCTTCAATATCGGCTGCATTAAACAAAACAATTCGAACTTTTGGAATTCGAAATCCTTTACTTTTATATATTTGATATTAGCGCTTCATCGTTTACTGTCGTTAGAAAAAGCCATTTTATTTTGCATTCTATATTTAATTCTTCATATCAAATGCACTGAACGAACGAAAATTCACACCAAAAAATTATTGACTCAATGATGATTACGTTGAAATGGTGATCGCTATTAAAGTACGACTAAATTCTAAGAAATCAGATTTCAGAAACACTGAAATATTCTTATAAATAACTAGTAAACGATTCTGAAATAGAAATCGATAAGGAAACTCGAAGTTAATGTTCGATGTAATAATATATAATAGTGGTTAAGTTCAATACTGCAAAACCAACACAACGATTAAACCGCCTGTGAACTTGATGAACAGTAGTGATAGTCAGTGGTGAGCGCATCGACCATCAACGTCAATCGAGATTTGGTGAAAGAGGCAAAGACTACTGCATATAGCTGGTTACTGAGGTGACCTTACCAGGGATCTGCATCAGCATATTAGAATACAAGCATACTAGCTAACTGCAGACAACTTCCCGACAATTCAAAGATATGAACACGGATCAATCATACATAAAGTCCAGGTACCCAATAACCCCATCCCCTTGTATCCACATTCGACAATACCAAAACTGTTCAACTGCGGTGTACCTTCAGTCTTAATCTATATGTGTGATACAAACCTGGAAAAATGCTGACAAAGTAGGGGCTTCAACCTATATTTAAAAGATCACAAGTTTGCCAGCCAAAATTAATATTCGAATACACAAAACTCCAAATAATACCTCTTTAATTTTTGTGGAGAATTCCGGTGGAAGTGAAGTTGTCGAGAATTTAAATTCAGGTGCTAACATCGGTAATCGTGGCATTCCTTCCATCTTGTCGTTTTTCTTGCTGGCACAGCGATGTGCACTCCAGTGACAGCGAATTCAGCAATACTGAAACCAATGAGTCTATAAGTTATCATTTAAAAACATCGCTAGAACGCTTGAAAGACCGCTCGAAGGGGTGGGGAGGGCTGAAAGCTGGAGGGGGACGACAGGGAGTGGGGGGGGGGGGGAAGGTTTAAAAAAAGGCTGGGAAGAGGGAGAAGGAGCTGGTACGCCTTCTCGATATTAGAAATCAATGAGTGAGTGATTCATCGTTTTCAACATTAAACTACGCGATCTGCGCGTTCACAAAAGAGTTATACGACCTCGCAAAAAAAAAAAAAAAAAAAACAGCTGCAAAATTACTTCGTAGAAATAAGCCTCCAATCGGATTAACTTATCGTGCAAATTGTTTATTTAGTGGCGTATAAGAGAGGAAAGTCTCATTTTCACAGAAATTTGCATAAATGAGAAATACAGGAAACAACGAGAGATGCAAAAAGAGGTAAAACAGATCATTAAATTTTATTCTTATGAAGCATTCCAAACAATAAAATCTCTTTCCCGTTTCGCAGTGACCTGAAAACGTTCCGTGTAGGCCGATTTGTGAAGTGTGCTTATTTATAAAAGCTACTGATCTATACGTTCTACCAGTATCACTTGAAAAATAGATAGCCCCCCAACAGATTTTTCATAGCGAGCGGTCAAAAAATGCATGAAAGTTTGCAGAGGAGAGTTAGTGCAATATGCAATTTGCGAGTTGTATAATATGCAATTTGCAATCCCACTATATAATAATAAAACTTGCAATGAATGCATTTGCATTTTATTCGAATTTATTGATTATAAATAAAAATGCGAAGTGACATGTCTTCAACTAAAAATAAATTCCACAGGAAAACCTAAAAGCCGATAGAAGAGGGCAATACTATGGTTTCTACGTCCCAAACTCGTTAATCTAGTCTCGGTGATTTCGAGATGAAAGTATCCGATGGACAGACAGACACATACATGCACAAACATGATTCGTCATTTGGAAAAAAAAAACCTATAAATGCAAATTTATAAAGGCACAAAAAACCCACTCGGAAAAGATAAAAATCAACACAGACACAAGATAAGCTTTGAGCAGGAGCCAAGGTATGGCATTCAAGTGATGCTGATGGGTGCATAAAATAATGCCAAAGCACTCATATATAATTCCAAAAAAAAAAATTTCAAAAATACTTTCAATAAAGACGAAACCACAGTGTTCGATGGAAGCGATCCTCACATCGACTTCAGAATCCATCGCAGACAAAACTGCTGAGTAAATCCATGAAAACCATTTAGAAAAAAAACATTGAATTCCGAAATCAAACAAATGTACCACCCAACTATGTGGTCCCCTTCTCTAAGAGCATTATCTCTCTTCACCCGTCGATGATAAAACGCGCAAAAGAAGAGAAATTGACGGTGATTGTGACACAAAATGTTCCCGGCAATTATAGAGAGTAAAATGAAGGTTTTCAATTGGTTTTTTTTCGATATTAGTGAATGTTTTAGAGAATATTTTTGAGGAATTAAGTAATAATATAGACTTGAAAAGGATATCATCAATCCGGAAAACTACACACAATGCGATATAAGCGTGTAAAGACGCAGAGCAGGTGGGAAATTGCTCGGCATCGATCATCATTCGTGAGCGCCGTCGGCCAATATGTCATCGATCAATAATCCAGAAAACGATGGTCTTTAGTTAAATTTCGAGTAGAAATTGATTTTTGATTATTTGATGGAACTAACAACTTATTTTTTGGAGGTAATGCTTCATTCAGTTTGAAAATCGGCCGATAAAAAATATTCAATGAATAAAGGCGGTGAAATTTTGAAGAAAATTCAAGAAAACCAAAAAAGTTGGAAAATTATCGGCTATTTTAATCGTGATCATTCATCAATGTCGGGCCCGATTCTCCTGAACTTCACGAACACTAAGTTTTTGACAACGTCGGGCCGATTCTCCTGAACTTCACGAACACTAAGTTTTTGACAACGTCGGGCCCGATTCTCCTGAACTTCACGAACACTAAGTTTTTGACACACGTCGGGCCCGATTCTCCTGAACTTCACGAACACTAAGTTTTTGACAACGTCGGGCCCGATTCTCCTGAACTTCACGAACACTAAGTTTTTGATAATGTTAACGCTTTCGAATGCCTTACTATGTAATTCTAGACGTAGGAATAAGTAGGTAGCAAGTACCACAACGTTTATGAGTAGTACTAGTGGTAAGACTAGTAGTTGAAACTCTTATTCTAGTAGTAAGTACGTTGGATGTAGTAATAAGTAACAGCAACAACAAGTTTACCAGCACTAGTAATTATAGCACAAATGTTTAGGCGATATCTTTATTTATAGAGGTTTTATGCAAAAGGGGAGGAAATAAATAAATAAATAAAGCATACAAAAAATAAAAGGAACACAATAAAGAGGGATTCAAAGAATTTAATCGTAAATCAATTGTAGAGAGTGGTCAAGGATCGGAAATGACCGGAAAATATAATAATACCGCAAGTGACCAGAAGCGAATGGGCACTAACTGGAGATGATCTAGTACACATTAGCGATGCGTCGTGGATCAGCTTGGCGTAGAGGTCCTCTTTGATGGAATGTATCGGTCATAAATCTCACACATAAACATCAACAAACCAGGTTTAAAGAGAGGGATCGCAATATATGTAGACATTTGTATGTTGAGGAAACATCTTGAAGGAGTACCATAGATTATCTCAATAGCCTGAGGGCAATGTTCATACAGAGGCGTAAGCATAGGTTGGTCAAGGTGGACTTATAAAACTTCATCGATGAACGCATCTTGCGGCGTACACTCACACCTATTTTTATCCTGTCGATAACAAGGATACCTTCACCTTTTTTCTTTGAAACCTTTTATCATGGATGAGAAGTTCAGGTCCTGTTTTATGGTCGACGTGAAATTCAGGTCTTTGCCTTCAGTTTTCCTACTCCAAACTTATCAGGATAAACGAAATTCCCTTTCTTTATATGTCTCTGATATTAAAGGTGAGGAAAATCAAAAAAAAAAGTGCTCAGGTAAGGCGGAATTTTTTTAGCAGTAACTTATCTACTCAGGTATTTCAAAAATTCCATTGAAAAAACTATAGATAAAAGCGATTTTTTGATAGGATCGAAAAAACATATTTCAAGACAATCCTATATAAACAAATAAACGTACAAACTGATAGTACAATAAGGCGCCAACAATTATTTATAATTTTTTATATGCAAATATATTGCATATGCATAGAGAATTAAGAGACTTTTCGTATATTTCGATTAGGGATAAGAGAGTTTGAAAAATTTTGACTGATGAATTTCATTTGAGGTAATAAATATTACGTTTAATTCGAGTCTTTTATTTCTCGCTTTTCATATAAAATGAGGGAATTTTATTTTATAACTCAATTGTAGAGGACTTTTAAGTTAGATTTATATAGTAATTACCACTGATAGCAGTACTACTGAAATAACTATTACACTTTAGTTTTCATTACCATCTGAAATAAGTTATTACAGCTGCGACAATGAAAGAATGTTGAAATCAGACCTCACCACGAATGATAGCTTACGATAACTTTTGTTTTTGCAATGCTTTTAAATTCTCTGAATGATTCCCAAACCGATTCCCTTGATTAACGAACGATCGAATTTTTTCGTAATCGGCGCGCTTCTTGAACGGTAATAAGGCGTGATTTCTACCTGGATTAAACCGTCAAGGATTTTTACCTTTATGGGTTGTTAAGAAGTTAGTAGAAGTATTGATGATTCGAGTTGTGTTTCTTAACTATACGTAGAAAATTTCAACTGCTATGTAGATAATTTTGAATAATTATATTGTAACAGGTTTCAGTTGTTATCGTTGCGATCCGTCTAACGTCATCTCGAGCATGGTTTTCCATCACAATCGAGTTGTAAAAATAAGTGAATTTGAAACTCGCGATGAGTTTATAAAATCTTCAATTCGAGCATTCAAATTCAAGTTTTCAAAATGATCTATCGTGAAATTCAAAAATTTCATCGCACTTTTTCGCCCGTTTCTCTGTCTATGGGTAAAATTTTCTTGCATATTTGGGAAATTTAGCTATCAGGCGAAAAAAAAAAACCTTTTTTCTTAAGAAATATCAAATAATGCTGCGTTGAGATGAGTAAAACCGGCTAGCGTAAATGATCTTGCGATTGCCTTACATGGAAGTTTTATGTGGAACTATGAATTAATCATATTTCTATAATGCAAGAATGGAAAATTCTTTTATTATCATTTCGCTGAAATTTGCGATTGCAAAATTCTCAACGAAATGCTCATCAATTTAGTAGGTGACAGCCGTGTGGTGCTATCACAAGTCTTCCCATCTTCCCATGTATAATTAGCATCAGGCAAATATTAGAGAGTAATGCTATCATCTGTTTGCGTTGATAGAATGCAATTTATTATTGAATTTTTCTATTTTAGATGCCAAAATATTACTGCGATTATTGCGATACGTTTCTTACGCATGATTCACCATCGGTGAGAAAGACACATAATGGTGGGCGAAAACATAAGGTGAGCGAATTACCTGTATTGGTTTATTTTACACCTGTTTAGACCGGTTTAAACTTCTTTGTATTACTGATAAATATGAATGGTGCAATCGAACATTGTTTCACTTGATCTTTGTACACTGGGCTGGTTTTCTTTCATGCTCAGTTTGCGGTTTTAAAGTGCTTCAGATTACACCTTGCTTCAAGTTTTTTTTTTCAGGTTAGATGTTAGGTAGCATATTCAGCCGATTCCAAAGGCTGCGAATTATTTCAGAATGGTTAAATTTTAACCGCTCTTCTCGGTTATTTTATTGCCACATGCATCGATTCATTAATAATAACGATAGTAAAGATATCCTGGCGTGCCTTACGCTGTTGTCGTTTTTTTTTTGCATATTTTTATTGAAATATACGTCGGTACTAATCCCCGGAATGAAGTATCAGAAACCTCGATATTAGAGTGAGGAGACTGCATTTAAGATATTTAAGGTTTTATAGTTTTTTCTTTATTATTATAATCTGTAAGGTTTTTAGTATCGACGCAGCTGATATTTAAGGTTTTTTTCTTTATTATTATTAGCACGTTCATTGTTACAAAAGGTAGGCATCGGAAAAGATTTACATACAATAGATAATGTGCGCATAACAAAATTCGAAGTTTTTTTAGAGCATATTCAAGAATTATGGATTGTCACAGAAAACATCATATTGAAGTATGCAACTTTACCTGCTTTACCTGTTCATATTATGAGCCTATCATCTTTGATCTCCTTCCTTCTCCTCCTCCCTCTTCTTCCATTTCATAGTCGTCGTTCTTGTTTCCGCCTTATATCGGCTATAGTCTTGTCGGTGATTTAACAATTAAATCTGAGCATTTAAATGCAGACGGCAACGTTATATTGGTGCGAAAATATGTATATATGATTATCTCATAATATATGAATGTTTTTTGTCTTGAAGGAGAATGTGCGTATGTTCTATCAAAAATGGATGGAGGAACAAGCGCAAAAATTAGTTGACGCAACGACAAAAGCTTTTACGCAGGGACGCATTGGTGTTGCAGCGCCACCTGTAGCTGCCGGTGGTGCTGGCGCAGCACCAAGAATGCCAATTGTATGTTTTTTTGTAAACGATTTTAATTTATTTTATTGTTTCGTAGGGTTTATATTACGAAAATCAAGGTGTGCTTTTAATAGCACTTACCTGGAAAGGTGTGGATATTTATTAACTCTGAAGGGATGATCCAGGATGCGTATAATCTGTCAATAATAGATATAATGCTCCTTGAATATAAGAATTGCTAAATTTTGCATGTATTTTCGAACATATATATATATATATATATATATATATATATATATATATATATATATATATATATAGCATTCAAAACTCAAATTCGGTCTGATAACTCGGCGTAGTAGGTGGTGGAGGATTGCATTATTGAAAAAGGCTTGTCATTTTGATGTGTTGGGATAATCGTATTCTTCGAGGTGATTGAAATTGATATGGGGTGGAGATACATTTACAGGATAAACTGATTTTTAAAAGAAAGCAGTGTTGACCCGATCAGTCAATAATCAATAATTGTTGCTTCTCAGTAATCAATCAATAATGATCAAGTTTATGGGAGAAGTGGAATAGGGATTATTTGTTAAATTTTTACCTAGTCGACTACAAAAATAGAGCGTTTTAGAGGAATTATTATGAGGCCCTCTTGAAATAAAATAGTGTAATATTTCAGACAATGCCAGGACCACGTGGAGCACCATTAATGCCACCAATAGGAGCGCCACCGATGCGTGGACCAATGCCATTCCCATATCCGCCGATGGGAGCTGCGATGGGTCCGCCAGGGATGATGATAAGACCACCGTTTATGATGCCTCCAGCCGCACGTATGGGAATGAGATGAGGAGAATGGCATTGTCTCGATTTTATATCCTCTCGTTTTTTTTTTTGTTTCAGGTTCACAACTTGTTTATTTCATTCACAGATTAATTTAAAAAACAAGTGAGGGGTAATTCAGATGGAACTGATACGATGATGACGTCATATTATGAAAAATTCGCAGATTTGAGGGAATGCGGTAGAAAGAGCCAGGTATGAGTAAGCAGCATTGCTTGTTTCATCTCATCGCAGCTTTATTATAGCTTCCTTTGTTGTAGTCCTTCACATTTGCACATAGGTTAGCAGAGTCAATCAGCGCTATGCAATGCTCTACTCCAGGGGATTCGTCGAGTGCTCCGTAGGATTATGCAAGATCAAATGGGCTGAATATGCACATAGTTATGATCAAAGCCGCAAGACATGTGAATGGGCACTTGTTCGTCTTTTTTTCAGAGAGGGGGGGGGATGGGAATCGCGGGGTTTTGCCGACAGTTTTATTTATTTCTTTAATAGTTGACTTTGCTTAGGAACAATTTTTGAAAGAGATTAACTAAAGCAGTGCCATTTCTTTGTGTTCGCAAGTTTCGATAATTTGGGACAGATATTATCTTAGTTGAAATTTGAATATGGAAATAATTTCATTAGAAATACTTTTATGAAAGTATTTAATTGATATTTTATGGGGCATCATCAATTATTTATTCTCTTTTCATTGAAAAAAAAAAGATCGGCAAACGAGGATCGATTATTTCGCTATCGAAATTATTTTCTGCATTTTTGAAAATTTTCTCGTCTATTTTTCAATTTCAATACTCTCATTTTGTGAGCTTTGATATATATTATTTCAAAAACATTTAACAAAATGCGTAATTTTTATTTCTATTCTTTTTTTTTTTTTTTGTTGAATGAAAGTGTGTTTCGAGGAAAATTACTGCGATTTCTTAGCTCATTCTAAATTTAATTTACAGTGACCTTTGATTGATGCATATATGGGAAACTATTCAGAAGTTAGATTGCAGTCCACTTTCTCGTTGCCTCCTCCCCATCCTTCCTCACTCCCTTTCCTTTCCATCGTCGAATCTTCATCTCTAATGATCACTTTTTGAGATGTTGAGATAACCCATTCAGAGTTGTTTTCATCGATTCACGAAGTATACCGTTAATATCATCAATTTTGTGAATTATTTAAGTACTCCTCAAAAGTTTTCAATAAAATGGATTTGAAATATATATGCACTGAAAATTTGAATTTATTTTTTTCCTCATATTTGCATTTGCAGATAACTTATTTGACTAGTGCTTTGATAGGGATTGTGAACCCTTAAAGTTGAGTGTGCATTTGTTGTTCCCGCATCGTCTGATCGTATCTCTTTTATTCGGCTATAACCTCTCAACTTTATATTTGTTCCTTCGCAACTGCATACTTTTGAATCAAATCCTAACATTACATGCACATTTTTCCGAGATAGTTTTGAATGTTGTTATGGCTTGATTCATCGATTTCTTCAGCCATTAAAAGGTTTTTTTTTTTTTCTATGCGTTATTAAGTTGAATAAGTTGTCGCAATGTTGTTGTGGTCATTTGTATACCTATCAAGTTGTCGGTACGTTGATGTGGTCATTCGTGTACCTATCAGGTTGTCGGTACGTTGATGTGGTCATTCGTGTATCTATCAATTGTCGGTACGTTGATATGGTCATTCGTGTACCTGTCAAGTTGTCGGTACGTTGTTGTGGTCATTTGTGGTCACTTGCTTACGTATCGAGTTGGATAAATTGTGTTGACATTGATGTGGTCATTGTTCAGTGCTGTTATTTGTTACGATGCGTATAGTGTTTGCATGGAACAGAGTGCTATCAATGCTATAGCATTCAATATGTTATACTGTTGCTTTTAATCTTTTTTTTTGAAACGAATAAACAGTTTTTTTTTTGATATTGAGCACTATTATGCATAATTGAGTTTTATATCTCGCTAAGAAATATTATTTGATTTTATTATTAAATTCTTTCCTTTTAAAGGTTAAACAATTCAACTTGATCAAGTTGTAATTCAACTTGACCAAATTGTAATTCAAACTTTTTTTTTATTTCGTAAACGTTCGTTATATATGCGAAGAAATAATAAAGACCATAAATGTTTATGTGGTGCGTAGAAATTTTTTTTTTTGAAGCAAATTTGTTGAGTGATTTTATGAACGGATAAAGTCTAGTAATTAGTGAGAATTGTTGAAGTGCTCTTGATAAAAGGTGTTGGCTGTGATGTGGTCATAAAGAAAACCAAAGGCTAGTATTATGTGGTGACATTTATGGGCTTAATAGTGATATAGGGAGGTAAGCATCTCATTTAGCCTTTTTCCCCCATTTTAAATTGCATTATTGTGATGGCTATAGCAATTATGTATCTCTCTATTAAAGCATCTAATCTATAAGAAGTGGTCGATAAGCTAATCGTGAGCACTCATCAATTATGATGGAAGGGGGGGGGGGGGGGGGGGTGGAGGTTTAGATCGGTGCATGAAGCAGCGTCGACCTTTAATTTCATTGCGATTTCATTTGGTTGTACATTTTTCTTGTTTCAAAATTACTTTATTAGGTAATAAATATACCAAATTGTAGTATATATTAGTGCTAACTATTTTTTTCTGTTATTTTATTTGTATGCGTTTAGTCGATTCTGCATAATTCCAAACGATAGTCTAATGAGCGTCGATTCGGATCGCTTAAGAAAACAACTAAAAACAGCTTTTCAACTACGATCATACTCTTTGAAACGGTTAGTGGTGATATTATTTGTTGATCCGTTTTTTTTTGTTTTCAATAATACCCTCATTTTGGATAATTCAATTATCATCTCATTCACCACAGGACTTGCATTCAGTGGGGGGGGGGGGGGGGGGAGTGGGAGGGGATTGATGTAAATAACTTTATTAGGGGATTCTATGCTCTGTTTAAATTTTATGAGGTGATAGCCTGTTCCATGATGCGGTTATAATTCATTTTCTCGCCTTCTTGATGTCTGGTGTAATGGTCCATTGGGGTTTTTTTCGTGATCATGTTTTTGCATTTGTAATCTTTTTTTAAAATTCAAATAAAACGTTTTCCAACCGCTTTTCTGCAAGTTATATTTTTATGTTATTTTCAAGAGGAAAGAAATACTTTATTATATATTATTTTCTCGAATATTAGCTCATCTTTGAAAATATTACATCCGTAAATGCTCAAATTATGTCGTTTATTGTAATATCGATTAAGATATTGTCATTTTAATATCGTAACTCTTAATTGTTGTGCCAGTATGAGATTCAGTAAATGATTGAGCTCATCTTCGCTATATCATGGTGGATATTTTCATTAATTAAGTGGTAGTACATTTTACTCGTTCACATAAAAGTGTTTAATTTATCTGAGGAATACAAAGAAAATTACTTGAGATTTCATCCACTTAATGCTTGCTTGGGTTTTGAAATTGTCTTGACGGAACGATACGAAGGGAATTTCGACCGATGCATGAGGAGGGTAACGAAGCTTCGACAACGTGCCAGGTAGCTGCTATATCAAAGAGTGCTTGAGCACGACTTTAAGTGGTTGGGGTCTTTCGTTCTTCGCTATTCTGGATTTCATACCACATGTGGCGTCTATTTTGGCTGGTACTTTTGGAGAACAAGCATAGAAGAAGTTAATGCTGAAGTTGTATCTTCAATCAGTTGTCGACGATCTGTAACACAAGGTGCTGAGTTCAATGTCGATGTTTTTAATATTGGAATGGAAATATACTTTCTGTTGTTTTTTTGATGTGATTGAAGTATATACAGAGATACACTGGAATATGCAGTGAATATTTTGACCGAATTCGATGACGCACAGAGGTCACGATGGATTGAACGGATTATCGACGCGATCTCGAAGCTCTCTCGTATGTTATCTTGTTGACATTTTCATTCTTTTTTTATTCTCTTTTATTTTTTGGTAATGAGCAAGAATGGCATTGTCATACGGAAGGGGGAAGGAGGAGACAGAGGGTAGAAGTTTGTGGGGAATGCGTCAATTCGAAAACAGAAATTACTCGGGAGGGGGGAGGAGGATTTCCGGATTTAGGTATTGTGTTGATCAGTTCGTTCGGTTATTGAGCTCATCGCTAGCTTCCCGCGTGTATCGCAGTCTAGCTGAGCATAGAGTATATATTATATTAAAACGCCGACGGTATGATTATCTCAATGAAGCATTCAATTGAGGTGTTTTCTTACGCTTTCAATAAATGCGATGCAATATTTGCATAATTATTTGCTTTTTTATCCATTTCTACAGAAAATAATTTGCATATGCATTTAGCATGATAATACATCTATTCGATGTGCTGCTTTTAGTTAATAGTCCATTATTGGATCTGGAAACATTTCAATCCGCAGTCGCTAATTGTGCGAATAAAAATGCAGCGAAAAGGTTTGTTTTTTTTTTAAAGATTTGTTTGCGATGAATTATCATTTCCTCTATGTTCATTGCGTTTTTTTTTTTGGTTCTGTTTTGGATGTCAGATACGGTTGCTTTTCGATATTTAGTTCAGTTGCATAGCGGAGGCTTTGGATTTCCGAATTGGAGAAGGGGATGTGGAAGACCGGTCATGATCTCTAAGCAAGGAAATGGGGAGAATAAAGGTTTTGACGGGAAGTAGGATTGAATACTCCTAAGGAAGAAACAGCAAAAATTGCTAAATTCCTCCTCTAACTTCTCCCCTTTCCTCTCACACTCTCAGGTAGGGGGCGGGGGAAGGCTGATGGATTTGCTCGCCTATTTCGATATTGCGCTTTTTTTTTACATTTTAGTGAGTCATTATTTAATGTGATCGATATATTCTCGGCGCCTCGCTTCGATTACGACGATTCGCTGAATAAACTCGTTTTAATTCCCGGTGAGGCATCTGCGATCGGCAACTGTGATGATGCTGTTAATTTACTCAGAAATCGACTTAAATTTGTCACTCAGGTAGGATGGTCTCATTTTTATTTCACTTTTATTTATCAATTTCTCATAGCATTGGCCATTGACCGGCCGGTCATCTTCTGGAGCGGTTTGTAAAAGAATTCAGAGTTATTGCAGGAGGATAGGTCATCTTCGATAAGCTTTATCAATTATAGAGCTGCCAAGTTTTCGGAGCTCTAAGCGACAATCGAATGGCATAGGAACATATTAAAAAGTGCAAAAAATAGTGAGCGATTTGTTGCGGAGAATGTCTGGAGGGCGCAAATTAACGGTGCTTAATTTTTGATGAAGATCTCGTTTTCTCTTATTTTTTCTGACAAGCAAAACCCATACTTTTTGCCGCCCACTTAAGTGTTCCGATACATTTCTTTAATCTTTGGATCACTGGATAGAGGTAATTTTGTATGTCACGAGTTGCGAGTTATTTCTTACTTGAATTTGCCTCACTTGCTCTTAGTTACTTTTCATCCGTTTTGCAGTAGTAAAAAGTAGAATATCCGAAAGTATGAATGAGATCTGTGTCATATGTAGTGTTGCATCCCTTCTTCTTCCATTGGAGGATTTTAGAAATGATTGAGGAGTGGCATTATGGTTCTTATTGCTAGAATTGGTGTATTATGCTTTTTTGAAAATTACATCGGAGCTGAGCGTAGTAATAGAGATATTTAAGCGAGTATTGCGAAGCAGTGCATTCGAACACTATCATCTCAGCACCGTTGAGACATTGCTTGGCTCAGCCAGTAGAGCCGATAATGTGATCGTCCTCGGTTTATTGACACAATGCTCGGCCGATTCATACCAAGTTGAAGACCTTACAGGTGAGGCAATTTATTTGTTAGAGGGATTCAAGTCTGAGCTAATTTTGTTTAACGAATAGACTTCTTCTTAGCTTCAGCGGTCAGTTAAAATGAGTGAAATTCTTAATCGTTGATTTACTTTTTTATTGCTGTTACTTGTAATGATTTACCCGATTTGATCTTTATCTCTTCACATGGTTTTTTTCATGAAGGTATATTTCTATATAAGTAAGAAGCGATTTGCCTTTTTATCTATTGGCATATTTCGGTTATATTTCGTCGAGTGAATGAGTATGCAAATCGTATTTCTAAAAGGAAACGTTTGTGGGTGATGGACTAGAAAAAATTTCCTTGATTTCTAAATTCTAAGATTGAAAAAAACTCTAAATTAGATTTTCTTTTTTTTAAATTATTAGGGACTGAAATTTTGTTATCCTACCGCCAGCTTCAATGCTCTCTCGTTGTGAATTCTTTCGTTAAATGCTCTTATATTTGTAAGCATAAAAATAATATGGCTATTGTAAATTTCAGGCTCAATGCCGGTGGATCTAAGCAATGCGACTTTTCATTCGGGTCTATTCACAGATGGATGCATAATGCTACTAGAGGGTTCATATAGCGCTGGCCTGCTAACTGTGAGTGGCGTTGGTTTGGCACCAATCGAGACCGCCGATGCGACTCGCGCTTTCTTTGGCAATGAGAATTGGTTCGGCGGTGAGAGTGCTGTAGCCTATAGAACAGTGCCGAGATTGCGAAGTGCTAACTTGAAGTATACTGATGCGAGGATTGTTTTCTTATCCGACGTCTGGCTCGATGATCCAACGGTTAGTCTATTTCCTGAAAATGGGAGCACCCAAATCTTGGATTGCAATGAACTGGAGTTGGCAAAATAATTCTTTGCATAGTGCCTGTTCTCTTCACTTTCTTTTGCCTTCTATCTCCCATTCATGGAATCTCTTCCTCATTGTCCTTAATTCTTTATTGAATTGCGTTTATCTCTCGTAGTCGGTCGCCTTCATAAACTATGACTTTGTGGTCGGGTGGTCTCTAAGCTTTGAAAAGGATCCCTTTCGGATTGACCACCAGTTGAGCCGTATTCTTGAGACTCTGCACATACCCTTATACTTTTAAGGGTACCGAACGATGTAGTTATTTGACGATTGAATTAATCGTCTAGGAATTGTGGGAGGTGTTTAATTTCAAATAGAAGAAATAAGAGCAGTCCGAGGCACCACCGGATAGGGGCAATACTGAGAGATAAACTTAGTGAAAATTTCAAAAAGAAAATAATTAGAAAGTTTAAAACAAGTGGCGTACAGCTTGTGAATGGCAGGCGATTTTTTTGGTTAGCAGGTTGGCGAGTTGGTTAACGCTTTTTAGTTTTTGGACGATATCAAAAATTTGACCACCGTGAAATCAGTTCCAAAGATTGGCCGAATTTATGGATGGGGGACGGGGTTTTATCGATAACAATTACCGATGATAGCGAGCAGATGGTGGAGAAGATGTTATGGAGGTTTTTATTCGTCCAAGAACGGCTCAGCGCTGGGTCATTCCCAGGTGTGGGGAGGGACGAAGGGGATCGCTTTTTTCAGCACCACATTGATCTGATTGATATTGAATGTCTTGCCTTGTCTCGTTTATTTTATGTGTAAACTTGCTGGGATGATACCGCAGCATTCTGCCTATGTATCACAGGTGTAATTTACGATCACCGTGCTATTTCAGCTATAAGGCGTTCTTCTAATTTTTGCCTAAATGGTTTTTGCCCTCTCTAATAAGTTTTCGTTTCTTTTTTTTGAGAAATGATGAAAATGTTTTTATTGTTTATTAAAGATATATTTTAGGTGATGAAAGGTCTCTATAATTTATTCGTCGGTTTTTCGGAATCGCCACCAATAGCATTCGTGTTTTGTGGAAATTTCTGCTCATGTGCTGGAACTCCAGATGCATATAATCGGCTTACTGGTAGTTTTTTTTCTTTAGCAATTGCAAAAAGTAGTTGTTGAAAGGTGAATTCATTTACTGATGGGATTTACTAACGTTTGCATTTTGTTGTGCATTGACTGCTTCCCAATGAAACTCTATTGTGGGGGGGGGGGGGGGGGTTGGATCGTCGTTGATAGGCTATATGCGTGGGATTGGGATTCGTGTACCCATATGATACCTGTACACCATATTTCACACCTATTCATTGGTGTCAAAATAACTCATAGGTATTTAAAGTGGATTTTTTGCATTATTTGATTTTTCTTTTCACACCGACCGAAATATAGAAACACATTTTTCGTCGAGGATTTTTTTAAAATGAGCGGTCGGGTTAATTAATATGCGAAGCGAATAATTTGACGTTTTGTCGTTCGTTGTTTACCTGTGATGGTGGTCACTAAGGTGAAAAGAGCGCGAAAGCGCAAGTCATTCATATCATATGCTATAGCTTGCTTCTCGGTTTGCTTATTTGTTTTATTTATTTCGTTTCATTTGTTCATTAATTATTTTTTTTTATTTGTTCATTATTTCTTTAGTAGCGGATATCCGTGTTGTGGAAAGTATTTGAATGTATTTAGATGGTTTTCGACACTTAGCAAATATAATTTCGGAGCAAATAGACGAAAATAGTCAGTTGGCCGAGAGTCATTTTGTGTTTGTACCTGGTTCTGATGATCCAACTATAGGAACTATACTACCACGGTAAGCATCGTTATTGCATTGCTTATGCAAATTTTTAATTACTGATAGTATAATAAAATGACAGTATGTTTCGTTGAATTACTTTGTTTTACTTTGAGTCGGTTTATTTTACTATGCTTGGTTAGGTTATTCAAGTTGTTTTACCTGTTTAAGTTTATTAGTGATCTTTATTTAGGTAAATGAGGTCGTATAAAATGATCATGCTGTCTATTTTGTTTGATGTTATTAGCTGTGTTTTGTTGATGGGGGATAGACGGTATATTCTTGATAACTTGAAGCTGGAATTTCATTGATTGCGAGCTGCGATCTATTGTTACCGTCGTTGATATAATCTAATGCAGTATCCAAACTGCATATATCTAATTCCTATGTATTCATTCAATTATTACTGAACTTCACAGGATCAAATTTCTAGGCCTCCTCTTCCGTTCGCGTTATTTGAACAAATGAAGAAAATACCGAACTGTTCGTTTGCGTCGAATCCGTGTCGCATACAGTACGCCAATCAGGAAATCGTCATACTTAGGCATGATATTATCGAAAAGATGTGCAGAAATAGTATACACATGCCATCGGCTACACGTGATATTGCAGAGCATGTTAGTATTTATATTCTGGTTGAATCGACATGTTTTATAGCTGTCAGTGTGGGTGGCGTAACAACACTATTTGATCGTAGTGGGGGGGGGGGGGGGGAGAGGGGTGCCTCTGGCCGGTTTATGAGTCGTGATTCGTTTGTTTAATACTCGCATTCGGTCTGTTTGTCGCTCAGTTATCCTGAAGGGTTATAATGGGCTATTGAAAAAGGGAGGTAAATTTTTTTTTCATCTATGCGATTGATATAAAGTGAAGAGATGGAGGTGGGGAGGGGGTGGGAGGGGGGAGGGAGGGGAGAGAGAAGAGTGATTGGAAGGAGATAAAGGTTCCTTCTTAAATGCCCTTTTTCTGCATCCGGATATCGTTCTTTTTTTTGCACTTTCAAACGAGAAATATACAATTTTGTGATAATGAGCCTTCATAATGCAAAATTGAGATTTGTAATTCCAGTTTCATTTTAATATTCTATCGTCTCTTTTTTTGATATTTTTACAGCCGTTTTTTTGGCGCTTTGCCAATTTATATAATTGGCATGAATATGCTAACGTTTTTTTAGTATTGATTTTTTTTTTGAAAAATTTTTTTCTTGATTTTATTGCAAAACAGAGTCGAACTTGTAATCACTGTCGAGCAACTTATGGGGTTGGCCATCTTACCGTATGTGGCGTTGTAATATAGAGAAATTGATTCAAATCAAGCTTATTAAAGAATAACTATTGCAAATATGAAGTCCGATACGTAGGTGCGCTTCCGCAACGACGTTGAAAAGAGATTGTTATAGTTTTGTCGAACGATCGCTTCAGTTGGTCATCTAACGCCACTTCCTCTACACGTCTGTCCGGTATTATGGCAAATGGATTATTGCCTCAGGCTATATCCATTGCCCGATTTGGTGGTCATCGCAGATCAATTCCAGCAGTTCGCCCTCTCGCAACATGAGTGCCTCTTCGCGAATCCGGGTTCGTTTGCACGCTCACAACTTGAGTTTCATGTCTACTATCCATCTGCCGGTGAAATTGAACCAAGTAGTGTGAACTTATGATGTCATTGTGCTAGGTTGTTTCTGTTTCTGAGTCACCTCCTTCGGAAATCGAGTTTTATTCAATCATGTGTCCGTCAGTTGCAATATCGATTTTATAATGTGCAATGAACATTGCAATATCGAATTCATAATATGCAATGGGCGATGATATCAGCTTTGGTCAAGTTGGTATTAGTGACTCAAAAGGGCGAATTGAATGACGATTTGTTTCGGTGCTTGTACTTTTGATTTCAATTATCGGATATAAATTTCCGCAGGTTAATTACATCCTCTTTAAAGAGCGATGTATCAGTTCAAAAATTGATGAGTTGGTGCGGTAAGGTCAATCAGCTTGCGCTTTGTTTTTCATTTTTTCTGCGACTGATCTTTTTGAATCGGTTCAAAAATTTCCTCACAATGTACGAAGGCATTGTTCGCTAGTGGGACTTGGTTTGTCCACAATAGCGAGTCTCCATGATGGTTGCTCTTTTGTCGACGGCCCCAGCTGATCCATGATGGTCGATCTATTGTCTGCAGCCGTAGCTATTCGAAGATGGCCGGTCTGTTGCTCTCTCCACTAGCTGTGCAATAATGGCCAGTCGCTTGTCCGCATCTTCGATCATTCTCTAATTAGAGTTGTTTACGGCATGAGCGAAGTTTAATGCATTTGTGGGCAAGTCGGTATTAAATTTCATGTCTACTAGGAACTGTTATCGCAGCACGATCCCTGGTAGTAGATCAATGAAAACAAAAAAAGACAATTTGAGATTATTTTTCTTCTTTATTTCACAGCATTTGATGAAGAAATCAGCTGCAGCTATCATCTTGGTAGCTGTCTGATTATGCGTAAACGCGTTAAACCTCAAGGGGATTGAATAACCTGGCAATCAGCTGTGGTGATTTTTTGAGTTGAACGTTGCTTTGGTTGCATTTTATATCCCTCATTTCATTATAGTTGGGCATCCACTCGATACACAACTCAAGTATATCACTACAACTCTGTTTTTGTTTGAGGAATTCCTATTGGAAAGGTAGGAAGAGATTGCGATCGGCTTTATAACGATTGAAAATGTTTTGTCACCATTTTGAATTTTTTTTTTTCGAGATCTATAGGAAAGTGGCTAAATTGGCCGAACATTTGCCTAATATTGTGGAAAAAATTGCCAACAGGCTTAATTTTAAATGCCATTTTGACCACTAATAATGAGATGTATTCAAATTCTGGAATAGAAGCCAAAGACTTTTTTTTTAAATTTATTGGTTTTTCTTTTTTGTTTCTGGAATTATTTTTGTTGTTTTCAAGGTAGTTTTATTTTTATTTAATTGGTTTTTCTTTTTTTTTGCAATTCTATAGATAAATTTTTTGCACGAACCGTTGATTAATTATATTTATTTAATTGTTTGTTGAATGAAATTGTTATTGTTTGTCATCTTATGAAATTTTTTATTGTTTATTATAATTGGTTGATTATACCTTATGAACTTCGTATGTATTTTCACTTAACAGATGTGCTTTCCTAATTGAACTTTGACCTTTTATTGATCTTCGAATAAAAATATTCCGCGTCTATTGTTTTCAACATTTATAAATTTTTTCGTATTATGATGCTATCACTATTAACACATTTGGTTTGATTGGCTGTGTTGTTTAAGGTAAAGGTAGATCAAAATGTTGACTCTTTGAATGACACTTCACCCACAATGAAAGTTGGGTGATGGCGATGGGTTTAATTTATTTATTTCTTAGGCAATCTTCAAAAAATGAACCTTAGTTAATCAAATCGAAATGAGTTTACTATGGAGACGGGAAAAAGTAGTTCGATTTATAACTGATAATAATTTCATACAGTAAACGCTGTCTAATGTTAAATAAAAGCCCATGGGGCTATGAGTCGATGAGCAATGGCGAATGTTTTTTTTTTTTTTTGCTGAATATGGTGAATTGTTTACTTTTAACTTATAATTCAAGGTGATTGCAACATTTGTGAGCTTATTTTAGAGTATTGAAAGAGTCTTCATAAGTGACGAAAATGTGTTTTTTTTTTTTTTGAAGATTAGAAGAAGAACATTTTAGTGCTTCATTGTAAACCTATCAATAATATTTACATATAAGTCAATTGTATCACAAGAGACAAATTCCGACATAGCAGTTTTTTTTTTTTTTAACAGCAATAGAATGCATCAATATGATGAATATATGCAAATGTGGTTGGGATTATTTTCGAGCAGGTGCATACAAGTGAGGCGCTAGAGCTTATCGATCGTATATGCACACATACACACACACACACACATGGACACACATATGCACACACACACACACAATGCTGGATGCTTGTGTTCGATTCAGCAATTCCATTGTCGTCGTCAATATCTATGCTTCTTCTAGCATTAACATACGTTGTCGCTCGCAAGTTTCCAACTTAGAATATGTTATGCGCGATTTTCGATAGCGCATTACAGTGAATTAATAGCGTTTTTAATAGTGATAGTTAATTGCTTGAATGATTTAGACTCGCATTGAGGTGTGAAATTCGAGTTGATGAAGGTATCCAGGGTGGGAGGAGAGTCGACTAGATTCAGCTCATGATTACGTTTGAGTAAGTAGTTCAGAGAGGGAGGGGAGGGGAGGGGACTGCGAAAGGTGTTAGATATATGTATAATATTTCTTGTACAAATCACGATAATTAAGCGTGATTGAAAAATTCAATCATTGCTAACGAACGTTTTTCTTCGTACTTGAAATTGTTTAGAGAGCGTCGAATAGGCGATGATTGGTGAAATGTTTTCATTTGGACCGTAAGCCCCCTCCCCTCCCTTCTCTCCTCCCTTCCCTCCCTATCCTTTCCTAGCCCTGCCCCCCCCCCCTCAGTATCATTATGGGTTGTGCATTTTGAAGTGCTAATGATAATTTTGTTACTAATGTTATAAGCAACTATAATATATATACAATAAATACTTCCAGTGAGTAGTGCCTTTATTTGCCGGTTACGGTACTGATCAGTTCTTTATTAAATCTACATCAGGTTTCATTTAGCATATCAACAGAGCAATTCGAAACGCATAAAAAACAGTCTTACTTATAGAAATTTTCTCTAAGTCTACGAGGTCGTTCTAGGAATTTGTCCCTCCGAGTCTACAAGGTCGTTCTAGGAGTTTGTTCCTGCAAGTCTCCGAGGTTGTTCTAGGAGTTCGTGACTTCCTCATTGGAATATCGGACTCCAAGATGAGCGTATTGCTACGTGTAAAAACGTTATTTACAACCAATTATAATGTTGAAATAAGAGGGATTTCACCTTGATAGCATAGTTGGAGCAAACCGAAGTGCATGCGTTATTTGTATAGTGGCAATTTGCATCCGTCGAAACGTATCGATGATCTCATCGTATTTATATTGATTGATCACTACGATCGCTACGATCACTACGAATATCGTCATATTCAGCTTGCTTGTGCATTCGAAGTGTTGTTTGTCGTCGGTGTTGTGTTGTGTGTATGTGTGTGTCTGTGTATGTTGGTGATGTTCAAACGAAATAAGAGTATTACGGTACAAACATGCACCGGTAAAGAGGTAAGTTTCATATTTGCATTAATTTTGCATAAAATTACTTTATTTTTATTTTTTTAAATTTTTTATTATATTGCTTTCATTTATTTCCGCTACAATTATTAATGCTAAATTTCTTGTTGAACATTTTACGATTTTATATTGTGAAGGAAATATCATTCAATTAGATAGATAAATTGTGGAAAGCAAAAATGACAACGAACATATATATATATCTTCGATCATCTCATACTTGAAAAAGAACTCTTGATTTATATGATCGACGAAAATTTCGAACGGAATTTTTACGAGTTCATCGTGGATGTTTCAATATTTTATCGTTGTGTTCAATTTTTCTTTTATTGAATACATAATTAAAACTCTGTGGAAAATTTTCATATATTATGAAGAGACAATAAATTTACTCAAAACACTATCATAAATGAATTTAACTCTTATTTTTATTGTTTAAATAGGAGTCAATCCTCTCATATTGAGGAGAAGAAAAGGATGGGGTGTGGGAAGGGAGGGGGGGGGGGGTTATAAAAGGTCTCATTGCGTATACATGGAAAATATGGAAAATACCTACTGAGAATATTCTTCACAGTAATTTTGATTCAAGAATAATCAGTTTCTTTTACTATTGCATACTCTTTCCTCATTTTTTGTAGTGTTTATTTATTTGTTTTATTTATTTCTTTAATTTATTTGTTTTCACTTCGTGGCTTGCTTCTGCTCATTCGCTTCTTCTTATTTTATGCTTTATTTTATACGCGTCATGCTTTGCATCAACTTATATACTGTACTTTATAAGATCGCATAAAAAGTTGATAATAAGTTTATATACGGTTTAGTATTAGTGTCATTTAATTGGTAAGATTTATACAAAAGCGCATCATCATGAGATGATTACTTGAATCGATAGGAGACATAGATTGAAAGTAGAAATCATAATAGAAACTCATTCTGATAGCTGAATTATTACATATTTCTCTAAAGGTTAGGCACTTCAAGCTTCACATCTTTCTGATAGGAATACTCGATAAGTTCAGCTCTTTGATGAGATCAGCTCCTTTGATGAGCTCCAACTTTCTTCGATGAACTCCAGCTTTTCGTCTTTGCTTCGTTCTTTTTATTCGCTGAAGTTGCAACATTATGGTAAATGATTTTGCATTCTATTGCGCCTTAGGTAGAACATTTTGTTCAAATATTCTTGAATTTTTTTAAAAGCATATTTGGCATATGTATCGTATTTCTCTCTAATATGATTATTTCATCGATTTCATCAAAAAATTGTTAATTGGATAGGAAATTTACTCTGAAGGTAGAGTGGTGCAAGACCCTTGTACCTTTCATATCATGTGATATCCTTAATCGATGAGGTGATTTCTCCTGGAGAAGATGCGTGATGGTTTTCCTCAATAATGATATAGCGATATATTGATATTGTTGTTGACGAATACCTAATGCGTTACGATGAAAGTTAAACGGATTCAGTATCGGCGTTTCCGATGCGTTCCACGATCGTCAGAAGGATTATGAACGGTCTTCGAGATTGATGGGTTATAACATGCCGAAACGCTAAGAATAATTCTATTTAACCTGTGTCATCACACATTTATGTGTTCGCCAATATAGTAGTATCCAAGTATAAAATTTCCTCTGCGACCTATCCAAAGTCGCCCATTATGAGAGGAGAAAAGAGGAAACAGGTTGATTATATGCTTGAATATAAACATAAACGTCCTTCCTCTCGTAAATACGATCATAGCATACTTACTATGAATATTTCTCTTCGTCCTCAATGAAAGCCCATTATCTGTCGTTATCGTTAATAATTCTTCGTAAATAAATTAAGATGGAGGAAGATCGAATGGGAATGAGTGTAACAGGTGATGTGGCGGAAATAACGAAAGATGAAAAAGGATTAATTGGTATATCGATCGGTGGTGGTGCACCTCTCTGCCCATGTCTTTATGTTGTACAGGTATTTGATAATTCGCCAGCTGCAAAAGATGGACGTATAAAAGCGGGCGATGAAATATTCAGGTTTGTGAATGCATCAATTTTTTAATCGACGAAAATGATGCAAATGCATTTATTCTTAATTTTTATTTACTAACTTTGTCTTGGCTTAGAGTTCTACTTCAATTTCTACTTTTGATTCTATACTTCTATTCACTCTTATCTTCTACGTTCTATTGTCCTGGATCCAAGGATTGAAAAAAAAAAACTGGCCAGTAGGAAATGGAATTGTCGTATCGATTGTGTTTTATTTGTGTTTTATTTCGATGTTTTCACTTAGAAAACTATACTATGATAGTGAATTGTGGATAGCTGTGAAAGTTATTTTATTACAAGATAATATTGATCGCTTATTTTTTTATAATACAAGATAATATTACTTGTCGTCGATATTTCACTTCCTTTTTTTTTTACTTTTTACAGTGTGAACGGAATACCCGTGAAAGGTGAGAGGAAATTAGCCGTCGCTGCGATGATACAAAAAGCGGAGAGTATAGTTCGTATCGGATTCAATGTACTACATGCTGATCCACAACAAGTTCGTTGAAGTTATTTTTGTGCATCATCAATAAGAGCGACGGAGAGAGAGAGATGAAAGTGCACAGAATAATGGAAAAGAAAAGTGCTATGAAAATCTATGGAATCAACTTCCATAGAAAATTTCTTCCTTACTGTTTTCTATTCGTATGCAATGACAATTTTACGCAATAATTTTTTTAACCGTTGTCTAAGTGGGAGATTTTCAAGAAATTCATCTAACTTGGATCAATGCGTCGATTCAAAAAAGGAGGACTCTCAATGGGACTAATCAACGGTAGTAAAAATTTTCAAGTAAGTAAAATTAGCATATCTTGGGGAAAAAAATTAAAAATTTTTGAAATTTAAAGGAAGAAATAGGAAAATTTTATTGCTGCAATTGAGATTTACTCTTAGTGATCCGTACTTATGCTTATGAAAACGTTCTTTTTTTTGGATATGGCAATAGTTTACAAGAAAAAAAAATTTTTTTTTTAGGGTCATACTTTGGATATTGCACTAAAAAAAGTGAAACATAGAGTGGTTGAATCGATGAACTCCGATACGGCCGATGCATTAGGATTATCGAGAGCAATTCTCTGCAACGATTTACTTTTGAAGAAATTGAATCGTCTTGAGAATAGTGGCAATCTATATAAGAAACTTATACGTCATCTTACCGCTTTACTTAATTCTTATTATCGTGTTGCACGCTCACAAAAAGGTATCTATCATTATACATTACTCTTTATTTTCATTAATTTGCATAAAATATATATTAAATTTAAAAATGTTAGAGCATAATTGAATAGTTTAGTTTATTTTCGTATATATTTGGTATAGTTGAAGTTTGATATGATATTTTGATATATTTTTAATAAAACAATAATAATATAGTGCAAATTTGATCATTGAAGTTTATTCCAAATTGAACTTAATATTCGGAATGGAATTATTATTTGTCTGAAATGATTTGGAAATGGAATTTCCCTATAAGAGTGAGTGGAAATTTAAAAAATTGAAATCACTTTCAGAATTTGGTGATTTATTTTGTGAAGTTGCGGCACGAGAGAGTTCCTCAGCGGCGAATAAAGCATTTCTCACATTTGGTGAAGCACATCGCACTATCGATAAACAAATGCTGAAGTAAGTGGTTTATGATAAAAGCAACTTATCCTCAAACATAGCTCGTAGATTTGTCTCAAATTTCAGCGATAATCTCAATTCTTCTTGATAAGTGGGAGATTATTTCCACAAGTGAAAGATTGCCCGATTCAAATCGCCTACGAAAGATAGCATGCTTAGAACACATCAATTCATTGAGAAATCTTCATATTATGCACATATGTAAATATTTCTTCATATCTAAACAGTTTTAGTCATTAGATTTCTGTCGGTTGAATATCTGAATCAATTGTTGAAATTATAGAATTGTCATCGAATTACTATGAAATTTATTCACTAATTAAATGTGATTAAATAGAGAAGAATCAGTGAGATAAGTTAATAGCAAAGGAGAAATGAGTAGCAGCGAGGCGATACCTGTGCGGGGTATTGCACAGGTAAATAAAGCGTGAAAAAAAAAATAAAACTGCTGCAAAATTAAACAGCACAAAATAGACAATATTTGCATTAAATGAATATTTCTTTCTTTATGTGTCGTAGTTCATTGAATATAAGTCTTTAATGGAATAGTAAGTTGGCAAAATTTGAAGTCAATATCAATTCCGTAGATTATTTTATTGAATATGAAACAATTCACTAAATACTACTGAATGAAATATAGAAATACAGTGAAATTATTGTCATGAATTCTCATAATAAAATAATGTGAGTATATTCTGTAAAAATGAGTACTTCCCATCTAAATATTTCTAAATTTGTACGTCGCACCTAAATTTTTTTTAGAAATTAATACTTTTTTCACCTAAGTTGCTTATTGTGGATATTTCAAAAATAGTAACATCATTATTTTATAATAACTTAAAACATGAACGATTCTAATTTTTTTTTTTTTTTTTTTGCAGATTAGTGAGAAATTTACATCCGATTATAAGAGATTTGAATACTTTCGTCGAGAAGGCGATTCCCGATACGAAATTAACGCTGAAAAAATATTTGGATGTGAAATTTGAATATTTATCATTTTGTTTGAAATTGAAAGAGATGGATGACGAAGAGATGCAATCCGCATCGATGGACGAACCGCTATATCGACTTGAAACGGGCAATTATGAATATCGGTTAGTGATTTTAAAGTTAGAAAAAAAAATTTGTTTTCTTTTTAAATTCATTTTAAATTTGAAGTAAAAAAAAATTGAAAATTTTATTCATTTGAAGTTTTTTTTTTTTTTGATGATTTGATAGACATTTATTCATTAATCCTATTTATATATTAGAATGTTTTTATTAGGCTCTATCAATCATGATCATCATATATAACATTAGATACTTCATGAATGGATAATAAATGTTCTAATGTATAATAAAATATGCCATCAGCTATACTAATTAATTTTAGTTTATTACTATATATGCATCAATAGTAAAAAATAATAATAAAATCTCATAAAGTATGATTATATAAGTTGAAAAGATGGGATTATCTCAATTTCCGTCACAATTTTTTTCGAATAGTTTTGCAATCTAACTTCATATTATTTTCATTTATCTTAGCTAAAATCATATTTTTATTATATATAATAATAGCTAAAATAAATAAATAAAGCTAAAAATAGCTAAAAATATATATAAATAAAAAGTTGAGAAAATATTATCGCCAAAAATTTGCATATCGATGATAAAAGCGATCATTATTTCAAAGAATCGAATGTGTACGGCACTCAAATGCATATAATGAAAAATTCTAAATTTAGACTTATGCTGAGGTGTCGACATGAAAGCAGAGAGAGATTTGTAAGACTGAGAAACGATGTAATGGTTAAATTGGAGCTGCTCGATCAAAAGCATGGTACGTTGTTACGCCGCCGACTTAAGACAATGCATATTCCAAATACATGTGGCGAATTGCTATCAGCCAAATAAATATCCCACAAAAAGCAGAAGGCTGATAGGTTGAAAATTTTTGAAGCAAAGAAATGAGACAAAATTTTCTACCATAATCATAGCAATTTTTTTCTTAAACCGCTAGAGATTTTGATTGTTTTAAGTTATCAATTCGATTCTGAAGTTAAAGTTCGCTAGGTAGAAATTGCACTAGAAAGTAACTATATATTGCCTATCGTAAATTATAAAATGAAGGAATTAAAAATGAAGAACTAAAGTTAAAAGTAAATAAATTTTATTTCTATTTTATATGGAATTTTCCTCTAATTTTTTATTAATTCTTTATAATCATCGATGTTATTTTATGAGTTTATTATCAATGAATTAATTTTTTTTTTCATTGGAAAATTTTTTCAAAATCTCTATAATATGTGTTCAATTTTTTATGAAAATCTGGATCGTCATCGAAATTTTCATCGATATAGATAGATAATTAAATTTTTTTTTTTAGTGCAAGATATTGCAATGCAATTATCGAATTTTGTAAAAGCAATGATGGATTCACATATTGTATGCAAAGAAATACTCGAAACAACAAATGGACTCTTTCCAGTTGAAGTGGATTTAGCTCAGGTTAATACCCTTTCATTGCCTTATCTCTTTCGATCATTCGAAATAAATTCCATTTTTCTAGTTCACTCTTCTTTTCTTTTTTTTCTTTACTTAGATTGAGTGATTCATTTTTCTTTTCGAAAACGGAGAATAAATTTTCCAAACGTATTAAATCGCTTCGAATTAAAAAAAAAAGATTTATTATGGATAAAATTAAAGCAAATAAGAAAAATATGAGAAAAATTTTCAACAATTTCGAAGAATTTATGAGAATTTCATGAGTTATTGATCTTTTTTTTTTCGTTGAAATAAATTTCTCATTGCTTTTAATATTCGTAATTAAATTTTTATATGTTCTATAAAATTCACATAGTGATCAAATAATGAAAAGCTAATCAAATATCAAAGCAATAATAATCAATCGATAATTGCAATATTTATGAAAATCTTACAAATTTAATCGTGCAATAGTATATTACCGATACTTTGATAGTTTGATATTGATTTGTGAACCTTATATTTCTTTTTTTTTTCTCTTTGCAGATCGCCCATAAATACAATACATCGGGTCGACTATCAGAAGATGAGGATATTGGAGAAATTATCGATGAAGCTAGAAATGATAATTCGAATGGAAATATTCAAAACGAAGAAAAAGAAGAGAAATTAGTTGATCTTTCATGAGATAATTTATTTCTTCACGAATTATTTTGTTATGAAAGTAAATAAATTATTATTTTTGACTCAATTTTTCAACGCTGAAAATTTATAAAAAAGTAACAATCGGTGGCTAGAAATAGAGAGAGATAGAGAGATAGATAGAGAGATAGAGAGAGAGAGAGATGTAAATGACAAAGTCAGATGTCAACTTCAAGTCCTTTACTTAATGTCGTCGTTTATTTTATTTCATTCTGCAATTCAGTGGTGCGCTATTTGAAATATTGAATGTAGTCTTGCATTTCTTTCTTCATAATAATATTGCAAAGGATGTAAAGTCCTTTAAAGCTGTTTGTTTCACTCTGACAGTTGTCCACTTCTAAGATTGCATCGGATATGATTGCAAAAGCAAAAACTATTACGTTCCTTCTCCAACAAGAACGCATGGAGACATAACGAATTGCGCAATGGAGAGTGCGTATATTATTGCAGATAATACAGGTTGCAAGGAACGTAATAATGATAGAGATCGCAGTAGAACTATGAATGGTAAAAATTATTATGCAATTATTAAACAGGTGACTTCAGAGGAAGTAGATCGAATCGTTAAGCAGCGAAAATATTACCTGATAATCGGAGCTCCAGGTAAATAAGACCTGTACATGCAAAACGAGAAACCAACAATGTAAGTCTTCATGTACTCGCGTTACGATTAGGTTTAATAGTGAGTTCATTGGATTATTTTGTCATTATGCACTATAAAATTCTTAAGGTAATATTTGAACATCACTAATATTGAAAGGATTTCTTTAAATTTTGTTTTAGCAATCGTAGCAGAAGGACCCCCCCCCCCCTCCTCTCACCTCCATAAGAGTACTCCCTCCTACGTTTATTTTGAATCCATTACGGTATGAAACCAATGCAGGTAGAGATCCGACCTGTTGCAGGCTACTCACGGTGTGGTAAGACGTCGAGAAAAAACTCAAAAAATAAATACCGACTATGTTATTTAGTGCGATGCTAGGTTATTAATAAATTCTTGTTGTATAAATGTGCATTTATTAAGCATCGAATTCCTTCCTTCCATTATGACAATGCCATGCATATGCATGGCTTATGCATGTGCATGTCTGTGTCTGTCTGTCTTGCAGCTTCATGTCGGAAATCGTCGATGCTGAAGCTAGGCAATTTAATGCACAAGATTTATACATATTTAAAAATGCCAATAATTTTTAATGCATTCATGGCCGAAGTTTCGTTTTACGCCTATCATGCTAAGAAAAGACGAATCTTTTATAGATTCGTTAGTGCTTTAAAAACGCGTATCGTGCAAGCTTCTCTGATGTGTTTTTCCATTTTTCGTTATTTTCATTAGCTGATCTTTCCTATCTGTCTCTTTAGCCAATTGTACTGGTTTTATGACAGATGCAGATCGATAAACAAATAAAATTGATTCATCCATCTATACAGTGAAAAAAAAAATAATACAAAAAAAGTTGCACAGTAATGAGGCCATACCATCACAGAAAAAGAATTACACTAAGTAAAGGTGAGTATAAATATAAATTATCAACATTAAACAACATTAAACATCACAACAATTACACAAGACAGCATTGATTGAGAAAAAATATAACCGCATAAACCATCAAAACGAGTGAAGACAAGCCGTCTATAAAAATAAGGAAGTGGAAAGAGGACAGTACTGTATCTTACAGTAGATCACTATATACTTAGTGAAGTATCTTACAGTTGTGAAGTATCTTACAATTAGTGAAGTCTCTAAAAATGTTCTTTATTCCAATCCCTTCAATCAACTAATCTTTATCATTTTATCGAATTTACCATTTTCCGACAATAAACAGGAGTGCAAGTTCGGCGTCGAGTCCATCAATCGCGTGCAACCACAATGCATATAAATTAAACCAGAAGAAAAAATACAGTGGAAAAATAATTCATCAACAAAGTGTACGAAAAAAACAACGATATAATTCTCCCAAAGAATAAGCAAAGTCGTGGCGCATTTGTCCATATCGCAAAGTATAAAATTTTTGCTTAATCGGGAGGAAAAACACTCGCGTCATCTACAATGATAGGAGTTCAAGTTCAAATTAGTGCTTAAACAGAGGCAAAACAAAAAAAAAAAAATAAATAAAGCAGGAAAATAGCTACTTATAGGAGAGTGTTGAAAATTTGCCACGGACTTCCCTCTTATGCGACCGGGGGTCCATAGATTCTCTTTTGCTTAGCAGGACCACGGATTCCTCTCTACTAAAAGGTTACAGATCCCTCCTCGTGGCCTGGTTTCGGCCTCCCTTATTCTACTTTCACTTGCTTTATTTAATGATATAATGCTCGTCATGAATGCTACAATTTGTTGAATTATCTATCGCATATGCGGAATAGCATCGCGTTTGCAAACAGTAATCTGCATCCTATTGAAAATTGTACTCTTATTGGAAAACGATATAATGATGATAAAATCAGAATTCATTCATTTATGCATAAAATAACCTTAGAAAAAAGAATCTCTATTCATGCATTTCCTATAAAATTTCAACCGCATAAATCTATAAAAATCCTCTCAAATCTGCATAATTTTTCTTTTTTTTTTTAAAGCAAACTATATTCATTTATAATAAATTGGCGTCGATATTAGGTGCTCAGTGCTTTATGTTTCCCGTAGAAGTGGTTGGTTTAGTTGTTCCTAGCAATCGTTGTTTCTTTTTTTTGAGGTTATTCTCATCGATCAAATAGTGGAATTTTTTTTTTTTTAATTTTTCGTTTACGAATTAGAAGAAAGATATGAAATTTATAATATAGATAGTTTATTAATATAAAAATAACAAATTAAAGTTTATTCGAATTACTTTATCAATGATTTATCATATAGGTTGTAGTTTTATCTCTCACCTGAAATTACCTATACATATTAAATATCAACAATTTTACGATATTCAGTATTACCTCAAAATTAGAAGTAGTACCAATGAGATGTTGTAAGCGAATAGTTTCAATTTATTCTCTTAGTTATTGATTAGAACGATAATAATTTATCGTTAATTGATGAAAAAAAAAACAATAATAAACTATATTTATCATACATAGTACTTCTTTAATTGATTTAATTAATTAACTCGAATATATATTTCATTAAGCATTAAATATTCGTTCGAAGCAAAGCGCCTAATATTAATTCAGTGATTATTCGTTCGTATATAGAAAATGCTTATTATATAGAAGGTAAATTTATAGTCGTAAATAATAATCTCTCTTTTTTCTCGACAATTTATCAATGTTATGCGAGCATATTCATTTACTCTGTAGTAATTATGGAATAGCTGTAAGTAAATGAGATACGTCGTATAGCTGAGATATTTCACTTTATAAATAGATGTATTACAGCAATGTCGAAGAGTACCAATGAAGAGGTGTTAAACGACGATGAGTTAATCGCATTGGCTATGGACTATTGGACGAAGCAACTTAGCCAGGTTTTTAAATGCTAATTTAATATTCACTTTCTTGTTATTCGATTAATTCATATCAACGACGAAAACCAATTGAAAAAAAGAAGCTTTCAGAAATAAGGATTCAACAATCGTTTATTTCCCCATATAGTAGGCAACTGTTTACCCATACTGTGGGATAAATATAAAAAACAATAGTAATTAGCGGATATATGTAAATATGCAATAATATAGAAATAATTCGAAAAAAAAAAACAAAGGTTATGAGTGGGCTATGAAACGCAACCTAATGCATTATAACGTATATTGGCTAATAATATAAAATAAATTTATCAAGGCTTAACTTCATTGCGTCGATAGTTATGGCAGTAATTTGACTATTAAATCAATAAAAAAAACGAAATTATGCATATTTCTCTATATTTTGTTCGGCGCTTTTTAGTCACAATTGAAAAAGCGATCATATTTCATGAATATTATGAGAAAAAATTTCTCGAAAATTTTCGAATATGAAAAAATTCTCAATGCTAACTTTGAAATATTTTAAAATTCTTATTTTTAAATATGCTCAAGAATTTTTATGAGAATCTTTTTTTGTAAGGTGGAACGATTAAGATTTACTCTCCTTCTTAGCCTCTCTCTCTCATTTTTCGCAAACAATAATCTCATTTTTATGGTGTAAATAAAACGGCGTGAAATAATTAATACAATTGGCAATTGCTCAGGTGAAACGTCTATTGCTACCGGTTTCATTGAATATGGCATTGACGCTAACAGTTTGGATTGGTGTATATGATGCTAAAACCGATACAAACTCGGTTTTCTACTATATGTTGGATTCGAGTCATAATCGAACAACGGCAGTGATATACTGGACGGAATGGCATGTCAAATTGAATTTCAGATCGTATTGCTTCTATGCAATTTATTAACGGAATGCTGGTGTTCTGAGACTGTTATGAAGCAAGAATATAAGGCCGCTATCTTAGTATGCGACTTGCAGGAATAACACGACAACCGTAGTGTGCAGCAAGAAAGCATCACTGATATGAGCGCAAACATAGCATTCTTTCTTCATGACTACGATCTAGAAGCTATAGTATTCTCTTTCCAAGAATTCTGAAGTAGTTTTATTCAGATACGGTGAATGCATAGCTATAATTCGTGTGGCTGCTTTAAATCGTTATGTTTGGGCATGGTTCTCCTCTCAATAGTAGTGGCGAAAGATCGGGCACATTGCTCAGCAACTGCCCAGGTTGTGTGTGCAGTGCAGTAGTTCGCACTTCGAGCCTTTTAACACTCTATTTTGTGGAATGTTCAGTGCAGATTGCCCGATTACCTAAGATAAGCTAGCGGCACCTTTTTCTCCGGTAAAAAAAATTAAAGATCTGCAAAACATGGAAGTGATTTGGGGAGATGCTCTATACAATAACTATTGTTTTGAGAAATAGTTCCATATGTACCACTTCCGGAGATGTTCACAAACTGACAATACCGATCGGCTCTGATGAGTGGCGCTTTTATAGAACGAGTCCATGAGATGCAGACCCTTGGCCATTTATTATGAAAGTCTTGGTAGCGTTCTTATGTTACTGCTGCTTGAGTTGTGAGCGGATGCACATAATAGCCGGCTTCCAGTTTTCCGGTTTTGCTTCCGGAGACCAAATTTCATGAACACTATTACACTGTGGACAAAGCTACGACGAGCCAAAAAACTTTGATGATATTTCAAAAAAAAATGAAGCTGTCGTTTGAGCCTAAAAACTGGAACCGTTCTTAATTCACCTCTCAAGATCGAACTTCACACCTTATATTCTTAAAGTGGAGTTCCATCTTCGCTTGCTAACGAAAATATCTCGTAATAAGTCTCCAGACAGTATTTCATCAAAAATCGCAATTTTGAAGTTCTTTGCCAGTGTGCCAAAAACAGGCATGCCGTGCACCTTTGCAGGTGAGATCGCTATTTAATTCAGCTTCTGCTAGCAAATTCCTCATCATAACAAAAGCTATGAGATTTTAAATTTGTTGGCGACGTTCCAAAGAAAAAAAATCTGAAATTCTTAGCGATGTTCATTACTGGTTACATTTGCATTTAAAAAAAAAGCCGTCATCTGTAGCCATCATACGATGGGGAAATTTGCATATTAAATCAAGAGTAAAGGATATTCGCGACATTCTCATAAGGAAGTGAAAGAAATATTTGCATTGCTGAAAAAAACAAGTTGTGAAAATTTAGCGCCTATCATAAACAGACAGTTTATTTGCTACTAATATTTATTTATAGACAAAACGTAAGCATTGAATAGTCCCACTACATGAAAACACGCATATGAGCTAAGGATGTTTAAAGTATCGAGTTAAATTTTATCGCAACTTGCCTCCAATAGCAAAATGTCTGTGTCGAATAGATCGAGAAATAGAAAAGCTTACTTCTTGACTGTAAGCAACAAGTAATGTGTGAGAAAGTATTACAGACTTACTGTACGTTTCGAAGTCATTTGATGAACCAAACAAAACATTATAAGCAATTTTGTTATAACCTTTTATTAATTCTTTGCAAAAACTTCGTCCTTGAAGGGATCCGAACTCGAAAACTTTAGAAAGAGGTAAAATTTAGAAGAGATTAAGGCGGCGAGAATGGAAATAGAAAGATAACTTGGAGTTAGACCTAAGTTGCGCTTGCGTACTCATATTGTAAATTTCTTTCGATAGGTGAAATGGATCACTGACTGAACTATGTGAATAGATAGATGAATCTTCCACAATGCTTCCACAATGAAACGAATGGACAATGCTTCCACAATATCTACATTAGAATAGCACTAAAGACAAAAATATCGAGCATATATTAAAAGCTTTCTACAACGATGAATAGCGTTAGCATTTAATAACAATTTTAAATGATTGTTTTATCGCCTATTCCACCTGTCTAAGTTATATAAATTACAGGTGAACGGAATAGGATGTGTATTTATGTTAGCGGCAATAAGCTTTATATTGCTTACAATGGCTTTATACGATTATAAATGTCTCGTTCAAATTTGGCTTTACTTCTCATGTGTTCTCATTATTTTTGGCGTTTTCACCTCTTTTTTAATGTAAGAATTAAATAATTTTATTTCTATTTAAAAGAATTCAATTGATAATATTTCTTAAGTTATGAAGTAAAAAAAGAAATATGCTTCGATGAGAAAATATCTTATTGCTTTGAGTGATCTATCTCTTCAATGCCCACTCCCTTTAATTACAATTTGACTCTTCGACGCCTCTAAATTCTGAAATAAAAACAATCTCTCTTAATTAAGCCATCATAGGTAAGTGATCAGTTTCTGATGTGGGACTAAAACTGTTTTCATATACTTGAAAGGACCATTTTCTGTTAGTGTATTTCGTAGTTCGTTGAGTGAAAAAATAATCCTTATCTGAATCAAGTCATCCCCAGTCAAATCTTCTCAGAAGTTTTCGAAGATTTATGACTCTAGGCGCCTTATTCAGGGCATTCCAGTGGTTCGAAAAAATCGAAAAGATCACTTCACTCATAAAATAAGCTCATTGTAATGTTGCGGGGCAGTAACCATAAGTTTACTTCGAAACGAGAATATATCGAATAGACCATACGTTGAGCAGGGGATCACCGCCGTAATTTTGGGCGAGCCTTATCCATCAACAGGTTTTTTCATAGGGCATTTGGTATAATCCCACTGATGTGGCTTATAGCCATATCTCAGTAAAAATAGATTTGAGACCTTGAAATAGTGCAGTAATCGTTTTAAAATTGCACAGATTGGATAACGTATACGACAGAAGAGAAAAAAGAATTTTACATTCACATCATATAAGACAAAGTGTCGATAAAAATGTTTGTGATTCAAAAGTGCTAGAGAACAACTTTACACTTAAGTTTGCTAAAAAGAAACGGGAAATCTCTTCCCTGACCTAATGATTTCATGAGAGTGATTTACTCTCTCTCACCTGAGGATTCGCTTTTTTATAGGAGATTCTCTCCATCCTCCATTTTCCTCTTATATCCTCCATATGAACCGTTAAAATTGTTTGCGGATAGCATTTAAATTCCTCAATGATTTAGGCGGCTTTATATTGAAAATGATGCTGAAAATAGTGTAGTAGATTGAAACGACTGAAGAGAGAATATCATTCTTTTAGTGATGCATTCAAAGCATTCGGATATAAAGAAGCACCGATTATACCTACGCTTATATTGGTGATTCTCTATGGAAGCTTAGGTATATTGGCATTTTTCATAAGAACGGCACCACTTCTCCTGCATCAGATCTATGTAATTTGTAATTGCTCGCTTGTATCCGTTTTCTATCTACGTATGTTTCCGGCACATACTGCATGGTTCGTCCTCTTCTGTGTCATTCTATGGGGTAAGTTCTCAGTCTTTTATTCGTTTTTTGGTTTTTTTCTTCTTGATACTTATCTCCTTCTTTCGTTGCTTCAAAATATTCCATTACTTTTTTTCTATCCTTCAGGAGTTTATCTTGTTCCTTCGCTTCCTTTTCGTAACTTCATGTAATTGTTCCAGCAAGCGATTTTCTAGCTGATAGTACTGCCAGTATGTTGGAAGCTGTTTAAACATAAGTACGTGGATTCTGTTTAAAAAAAATATGAACGAAGAAAGTCGAATACCCAACCCAATTCACTTTTCTATCTATCGACTTATCCTTCATTAAAGGAAATTAAATTATTATTGTTGTTGGTAGTGGTGGTTTCTTTTGCGAAAAATGTTTCATACAAATACAATAAATTTTTCATTGGTATTCAAATTTCACTGATGATCCCTATATGACCATTGAGTATTCCACTATATCTGAATATTTCTTCTATATATTTATCCTGTTTTTTTATTTATCTTTGTTCTTATCTTATTTCCAACATTTAAGGTGTAAAATCAAGTTACTTTTACATTTAATTTCGTGAAACGAAACATTCATATCACATGACGCAAACATTACGGTTGCAATGTTTGCAAGTATGTGCGAATGCGAATGTCTCTGTGTACATAATGCATGTTGCTATATGTGCATGCAATCCTAAAATACACATTGAAACTATAAGACGCTTCAATCATAGACATTTACAACAGAAAATGTTTTCATCACGAATAACTGTATCAATGGAACTTGAATAGTGATGATTTTGATATGAGTATAGATGCTAGATATATAATAAAAGGATTACATTACTGTCTACAATTAAAATTGAGATTTTCGGCTTTCAACTTTCTGCTTTATCAATGATATGGATGCTCAGCCCGCATCCTGTTATACGTCTTACATACCTCGACAAATAATCCTCGAATACTCTTCGCTTTTAACGTATGCGCACGTATTTAGCACAATGATATTGTGGTATGGGTTTGATAGCAGCGTTTCTATTCGTTTGCGTGTCCTCATCTATCTTTCTGTGATTGTTGCCAAAGCGAGCAATTGTTTTTGAATTGATTTTGCTCTATTATAATCAAATCGGAAATTAATTAGCCGCCCGCTTCATCGAAATATTTAGCAACTACGTTACCTGCCAGGTAATGGAATTAATCATTCGCTAATCCTAGATGCATTTGCCGTACTTGCGCCAATTGGTCCATTGAGAAGAATCAATGAAAAAGCACACGAATATAGTGCTCAGGTATATGCATCTTTATTCCAGGCACTAAAGAATACCTCATCTAATAAAGGTGTTTTCTTGAAGATTAGGAAGAATGATGAAAAAAAAAACAATTGAAGATCTGCTAATATCTACGAAAATTTCGTCAAAAACAATTGCAATGTTAGAATTTTTGAAAAAAAGTGCAAGAACTTTTTATTGCATTTCTTTTCTGATTCTCTACTCGTTGAAGTGTATTCCTCTATACCCTCCAATTGTTAGTGTTAATCGCATTTTGATATTGCAAAAAATTTTTTGCCACATTCAACTATTTTATTTCTTCATTTGCTTAATGCAATAATGATTATAATATTGGCGTTCTTAATTTATGATTTGTTGCAATCATAAATGCTCGAATAGAAGCCCTAGCAATCGCATTTTTTTGCGATCCTCTACGAAGAGGTCCATTTCAAGGAAGGCCTCTATGCAGGAGATAGTTTATTTTTTTGTGGCTTTTCCCCGTAATTTTTTAAATTTAAATAGGTATTTTAATATTTTTTATTTGCATAATGCGTTTTCGATTAAAATGAATGGATACCATGTTTGATTTAACTTCGATATTTTTAGCGCCTACTTGGAAGGGTTTTTAAAACTTTCAGGTTCTTCGAAAGGGAGGGCTTACTGGGTGGTCGGCAAGCTCCAGTAAATGTTTTTACCTGCCTGAAAAATTAAAAAACAAACAAACAACAAAGTTCACCTTGAACTTTCTATTGTAACGCTGAAACGACTTGTTGCATAATCACATTTCTATGTGCAAGCTGCTCGTCTTGAAACAAATTTCCGAATCCATGTGGGAAGGGGAGGGGGGGGGGGGGGGAAAGGAATTGCTGACAACTTTCTTTAACGCTTCCAAGGAAATTTTATATAAAAAGTTGCTCCAAAAGCACTCTCAAAGAGCTCAACGATTTTTATTGCTTTGAGAAGGTTTTTACCTTTAGTATTCCTTAAATTTGATAATCCATTGAATTCCGGTCGCATAACTATGATAAACATTTCGGAGACGAAATAAATACTAAATTAAATTTTGAATTACCGCGATGGCATATTAGAGATTGAAATCTTCCCGAAATATCTTATGGGTTTCACGAATGTCTCCATCGCATAGAAATAGGATCTTTCTTATTCAAGACCTCTTCTCGATAAAAGAGTGTTATTAAATTCCACTCGAGCAATTTCTAGTATTATTTTTCGAGTCCTCTCGAAGCCTATAAATAAATATTGCATTCTTTTCCTTCAATATTTTCAAACTTTTTGAAATGAGGCAATCACTTCCTTTACATAGCATGACGCAAGAGATTTGAAAAATCGAGCTACCCATATAATTCTGCTCGAAATTAGCCAGGTTTTTAGGCTTTCATTCTAGAAAAAAAAAGTCTCTAGAGTCTGTATATAACCCAGAAACTGGAATCACCGTATGAAAACACCAACCTCTTTTTATAGCCTCCTTGATTCGGCCTGAGGTTAACCTTGCTGGACAGCCTTGGTTCTGCCTTCAAACTTTTACCGTATTTTGAGTTACCTTGCGAGGTACCTAATCAATTTTGATAAGTGATTGACTGCCTTATGGTTCGGCACTATCAGGAACATAGTCGTATCTTTAGCAGTTCCTAATAAAATTTGAGACAATAGTGAATAAATTTTTGAAGAATGCTAACGAAATGACAGCGCTGTTAAACAAAAATTTCTCTTGTCCTGTTTGTGATAAGATGTTTAATTACTCGAATGTATTAGAGAATGCGAAATCTGTTACTGTAATTATTTCTCCATTATGAGAACAAATTTTTCTTTTGTTTTTCGGTGAATAAAATTTACTTGCAATAATTAGAAGAACCCGGATCATCCTGAAAATGGAGGGGAAAAAACATTTTTTTGCATTGGATAGTTATGCAATTGCAAAAAAAAAAAGAATTCAACAGAAACAAACGTACAAAATCTTATGTCTCTTTATTGCAATTTGCAAAACAATTGCAATGATAAGCGAATATCGAAGAACTCTTTTGTTAGAAGATTGCAATTTGATGTTCACATTAGTGAAGTATGATATACGTTAATTATCGTTGCAAAGCAATGATCATGAATAGGCTTATCAATGATATATTTCGGCCCATCACAGTATAAATATACATTTATCATAATCAGCAAAAAGAACTTATCTCTTTCGCTTATCAGCTTCTCATCTGTTATGTCGTCTAAAAGAAGAATGGTACCGATAACGACAGTCCTGATAAAAGATGCGTTACATTTGCAACGCCAATACAGACTAAGCAAATCAGAAATATTTGAAGAGTACAGATTAATGCAAACGGGTATAAGGAAAACATTTCTATTCCGGTTGACGCCGTTCCGGAAATTCCGTCAGTTGCTGGATGAAAGCGACTGACGACCAACAAAATGTGACAAGCACGTGCTTCTCTTCTCGGCTGTTTTGTTTTGAGTCGGGAAATGGGGTTAACACACAACAGCGAGGATTCATAATTCTGATCCCAGTTACGGGTTTCTGTTACCAGTTCCAGCTTAAGAAGGCGAAGATGCTACCCTAGTGATTGCGGCTCCCAGAGGAATAAATCCTTTGACTTATGGACCTTCTAGGCAAAAGGATTGACTATTGAAGTCGAGTCATTAGCCCATCATTGCTTAGTGCATCTAAAATGGTAACGATACGAAAACTTTTCAAAATAGAAGTATTGTGGCTATTGCAGGCTATGCTGTTGATTTCTTCTATAAAAAGGTGATATTTAATGTGCTTCAAATCATTATCAAAATTTTTTGTGTTGCATTCGATTTTGTCATTTTGTCCATTTTGTCATTTTATCTTGCCATTTTGCCATTTTGTCATTTTCTTTTGCATCTTTCATTCATTACAGCGTTCGAGCAAAGGAGAGTTTATATTATTCGTTATAATCGGTCTACATTGGAGAACTTATATTCAAACAAATACGATATTTCGGCTCCAAATCATTTATTTTTAGAATGGATTTTTTATTTTCTTTCAAAAAACAGTTTCTTTTAAAAAATTTTTTCATTTCTTTCTTTTAATAAGTTGCTTAAAAAATTCATAATCTATGAACTCTGATTTCTTGGAAATTATCAGTTTAAGTGCGATGAGTTTCCACTTTAAGTCTGAACAACACAACCACATGTCAACAGTGATTATTGATTTTAGGTGCTAAGATTTTTGATGTTTACCGCTAAGGATCCTCAATTCGCTGTTGAAAATCCACAATATGCTCTCCGGAAATCGCATCTAGGTGCTAAAGAATCGATCGAGTCAAGTGAACGGCGATGCACCATAAAGGATTGCGAATCGGATAATGAATCGAACAAATCAGTTACTAGGACCGCTCGAAGTTCTGTCGTATGTTTGTGATGTTTAATTTTTTTCTGAAGAGTTACAGTGTTCCAATTCGGGTATATCAGAGTGTGCTATGCGTTCCTGGCCGTTATGACTGTATCTCTTTGGGGGGTAAGTTTCAAAATTTTCGAGTCATTGATATCGATGGATGAGTTGCTTTTCATACCTCTGGTTAGTAACCTGCTACCAATTTCCGACAGGAATCCATCAAGTATCCAAATATGCATCGCTTTCATGTGCTAATATGCGATTCAATAACGATCTGAATGCTTTACTTAGGGTCATGTATCGATGCGAGGAAAGCTATAGATTTCGCCCATTATTGTTTCTGAGGTGATGTGAGATAATCGCATGGGTTTCGCTATGATTTGTAATTGTTCTGCTCATTTCCCCTCTAATTACCTTTTCTACTCCGAGAAGGATGAGGAACGGAGATGAACGGCTTACACTGCTATCGATATAAAAGTTTTCATAGATCATTGCCCCTGAGTTGTTCATAAAAGACGTCCCAGGATTCTGCGCATTGCGTCTTGCAAACAGAATTCTGCCGATGTTTGTTGATTTCTTTGTCTGCCTTCGATTCAAACAATTTCCAGAGTTGAGACATCAGATGGGAATTTCAGTCTCCGACATTCCTTGATTCCGAAGGGTCCAAAGAACCCGAGATTTACGATACGCCAGCGATCGAGCACTACGGAACGTTTAAACGTTTTAAAATTTTGAGCCTCATTCACGAGATTCAAACTCCTTCGATTTTTGTTCGTAAGAAAAGACCTCCGAGGAGGCGAATCGAGCACTAAGAGGGATTACGAAATGCATCGCAGCGAACGAAGAAAATAGGGAATTTGCACAATATCGCAAAACTCTCTGCTTCCAATTACAGCTGTTCGTTCCACAAGATCCGATTCGCTTATGAAAGATCGTACTTCACAAAGAAAGTCCGAACAAATTCATATACCTTTACTTTAGTTCCAAAATTTGAAGCATCCGACTGTTTTGCAAAGTCTCCGACCTCAAATGATCGATGATAGCCCATTTGCGCGATAAAGGTTGGATTTTCCACTTATTGTGCCATCACTCTGAAAGCAGAGCGTTTTAAAAAGTTGTTATTTTTTATAGACTGATAAGAATTTATCGGCGGAGAATGAGGGAATACGTTTGAGGAAACGAATAACGACTAGTGATGAATCACAAATAAGCGATGAAGAATCAACAATAAATGCACAAAATGATACACCAAAAAATTTCACCGCTTATGATGCTCTTAACGATGGATGTAAGTGAATTTTATTATTTTTCATTGTCAGTGAATGCTAATAAGCCTAAAATGAGGGGAAACATTCGAAAATTCTATTGAGAATGTTCGATTTTATGAGAAATTGAGGAAGAAATTTATGGTACTAATGCATTTATTTTATTTATTTAATTAGCTTATTTTTGAATCTCTTATAGTCATGCATTAATAAATGAACAGTTTTTTTCTTATACTTTTAGGAGCGAACAGTTTTCGTCTTTTCTTTAGAAATTCTATACGAGGCGTAATAATCTTTGATATAATATTACCTATAAATCTAATAATTTTTCTCCCTTTAATAATTAAATTCTCAACGATCCACCCAAATATTTCCGCATATGAAATAGATTTTCACGTCTATAAGAAAATTTTTTTGAATGTTATTTGTTTATTATTCACTAATTAATAATATGATCATAATAGATATTAACATAAAAATAGCAAAATTCGTAATCATTATTGAAAATTTCAATAAATAATAAAACCAATATCGACTAACCCAATAGCGCTTTATATTTTGGCTTGCTAGCTCAGTCGAATGCCTCAACTTAGAAAAAAAATCTGCAAAAAGACTTATAATGCGCTCCACTAAGCGGAATTAACCACTTGTGTACGTCATTCGAACCAAGTTATTGCTAAACTTCACTATGCTAACTTTAGCTCTTCGTTAGTTGGAGCTAATAAACATGTAAAAGTCCACGCGCGCACTTTCCAATGTACATGACGTCATCGTGATAAGCTGTCATAAAAGTGCATTGAATTTTGGAACTGTCGAATTGCTTGTAGATAGTAGGCGATTCATAGGTGACACTTTTGTCGGGCGATATTTGAATAGTGCCAATTGAATAGTGCCAACACTCGGCGATAATCAAAGGTGTTGGGCCGCATGACCATCCCATCGGAAGTGACAATTTTCGCATATCATTTTCTAAAGTTCGCATGCGAATTCAGTTTCGCATGCGAGTTTCTTTCAGCCGCAAACTATGATATGAATGTTTTTATTTATTTATAATCACATCTGTGTTTTTAGTAATAAGCGCCTTATACTCTCTAGATAATAAAATAACCTTAAAAGCACCATATACCTTGTTTCCATTCTACACCTTGAGAACTAATCAAGTTTGCTTGCAAATTGTATATTTTTGCTAATCAAATCTGCTTGCAGCTAATCAGATTTGATTGCGATTTGATTGAGCAAATTTGTTTGAGAACTAATCAAATTTGCTTGCAGAAATTTGCCCAATTGTCCCTTTTCTTGCGTTAAATGCTTAAAAGGATATTGTTATCAAACTCTGACTCGTAGATCTTAGTCGAACTTGCTGCTGAATCCAACATGAGCTACCAGATGAATTGTGGAAAAAAAAAAACTCGCAATGTTCTAAACACTTAAAAATGGATTCTTGTGATGATCCTATTGAAAGTTATTGAAGCAATTCGTTGCATTTCCCTGGATTGAATGATCGGCAGCGAGGAGTGCTATTTGTGTCTGACACATGTTCAAGCCAAAAAAACGTTCGCAATTGCTATGTTGTCGTCATACATCTCATCTTCATTACAATGAAGAAAAGAGAGGCTTTGTCCTTTATCAAATGGCTAATATCATACCTTAATAAAAGTGCAAAAGTATTTGTCAATAATTGCGAAATGTAACGTAAAAAATTTCACTAATTTATTCCAGTAATTCCACGCAGTTATATTTCTTCGAGAAGCTTTTCCGATAATTGCCTAAGGCCCCTCAGTTTGGACTTTTAAAAATCCCTTTTTTCCCCCACTGATGTTTCTTAGCTACTAATATATCTCGACTAAAAAGCTTGCCCTTTCTAATGAAACCAATTACTGCTTCTAGCCAAAAAAAAACGCTGATATTACAATTTATTTTTGATCCGTGAAGAGTTTTTCAACCGAAGTCCTGGAATTACAGCTCCGTCATGCACTGGAGCTTAGGAATTCTAGAACTGGTACCGAAATTCTGGTGCAATCCTATGAGTATTGGCCCAGATGTGGTGCATGTGATCCATAAAGGAGACCAAAAACGTAAAAGCCGGTCTCATGCACCTTAAATTGCCCCGTTTAGTCCGAAGGTTTCGAAGGTTCCAGAAAGTGGTTTTGTCGGAGCGAGATGTTCGATAAGAAAGTCGGGGATTTGTTTCCTAGTGGACCCTCCATCTGTGACCTGGAACCGCGTATTGCATTCTCTTTTGACAAGCTCACCGGAGAGATATTTTCGACGAAAATAGCCGATAACGCAACCGAATAAAATACTTTGTTCTGGGTTTTCGGCGTTGTGAAATCAGAAATTGCGGAATGATTGTGATGGAGAGGATTCTCGTCCGGCTAGATGCAGCGAACTGTTGATTTTTACGGATTTCAGCTGAACGTTCTCTATCTGCTTATTTATTAAAAGAATGTATTTTATGCATATTTCCAGTAATACAATCCTGGAAGCGGCTAATCTATCCGTTTACGGTGTAATTCACGGCTGAAGTTGTCCTCTCTTCTTACTTTCGTCTCTCACCCTCCATCCCCCTCTCCTTGCAATCCTCTCATAGATGCAAGGATGCAGAAGGCACGAAGACAAAACCGAGCTAAATAACAAGTCACTTAGTATTTCAGCGTCGATTCGTCTCGGTATGGGCGATTTTGTCTTCTACAGTTTACTTGTGGGTAAAGCTGCGGCAAGTGGTAGCGCTTTATGCACATTGGGCGCAGCGATCGGTGTGCTTGTCGGTCTTCTGGTGACGTTAAGTTTGTTCTCGAAGGACGATGAGACAACTCCTGCATTGCCGGTATCGATCGCCTTCGGACTCACAATCCACTTCGGCATCCTTCTGCTCATCGAACCTTTCCTTAATCATCTCAACGCGCATTCATGTTTAATAATTTAATCTCATGAAGTCTTCTGAATGTTTTTTACTAAACCACTGATGCATAGTTGCTTTCTTCCACTGTTGGTCAACTTGGCTGTCCAAAAGGACGATCTAATATTTCATCACTTCATTTGTGATCTCATGCAGTTTTGTGTTTCTGTGGAATTACGCTAATGTTAAAAAATTGAGTGATGTTATTTGAATTTCGACTATATTCATAAGATTTCCGTGAATGAGATTACTGACCTGATTATGTGGGTTTCGGTTGGATGAAAGAGAGTGAACGACAGTTCCAGATAGACAGAGGTGAGCGGTGAGAAAGAATTGCAATTCGAACAAACGTTATTCGAGAACGCGGAAATTGGATGGTTCCGTTCTGAGACTTTCGCCTTGAATCCTCAGAATTCTTGACCATCGCATGATGTCATTGTGGATTAATCCTATTGCCTAATAAATCATATCGTCCACAGTCGACTTTCACTCATGCTGCATAATTGTTGCATATATATATATATATATATATATATATATATATATATATATATATATATATATATATATATATATATATATATATATATGTACAGAAACATACATATTCTTCATGCATAGAGAGGTCATCCCATTTTCGCCATACCTGTACAATTTCTGTTGTAGGAGCCAACTTCCATCCTTCAGTTGTTACGGCTGCAATTGGGGCTGTCTATCCTGATTAAGGAGACAGATGAGGAGGGAGGAGATAGAGGGGAGCGACAGTTGCGATGCTCATCAGTGACATCATTTTGAATATTCGAAGAAAATTTCCTTGTGATATTTTTAATTCCACGTGTTTTCTTTCTTATACTTTTCTTTCACTGCATCCTTCTTTTCCAATAGAAAAACGCTCAGGATTTCATTAGTGCAGATTGATTCTCTTTGATTTTCTCAACGCTTGAAGAATCTTTTATTATTTAGCGTTCTTTATTTGAGTTTTGATAAAATGAAGCAGAAAACTTCATTGATCTTTATTATTACTCGTTACTTTTATTCAAATTTTTTCGAGTTCTAACAGTAATTGAAATTGATATATCTACTTAGTAGTCAATATCGATTGATCATCGATCGTTATTGGTTATCGTCACCGTCGAAATTTTACAGTGTTTCAAAGGATGTATTTTAAATTCTTATTTAAGTGTATATCGGATAATTTATTACTTATGCATATTTCAATCTCGAGAAATGCCAGCCAATGAGACAATGTAATTCTCTCCGAAACCCTCATTTATTCGTAACGATTACCATTTACCCCTATTGTTTCGGCTCATTTCTTCTGACAGATTAACGATAAATTTTCAGTGAAATTTTATTATGCTTTTATTTTTTAAATTCTCTAATCAACGATGATAAGGAATAAGAAATAGCCCATATTTGTGAATTTTCAAATTTCTCAACAAAAACGATAAAAATTTGAAATTTGTTTTTATGAAATATTTTAGCAAAGTTTAGTCGAATACATCATAATTGATCATAGCAAATATTTGAATATGTTCATCGGATATAAATTTTATGCAAATTTTAATACTAAATTAATCGAGCGTATTGATATCATTTCAAATGAAAAAAAAAACCATACAAATTTAAGCGGCTTATTTCTCTCTCTCGGTTTTTTTTTATTATTCTCACGTAATATAATCCATTACACATCATTATTTAAACCAAGACAAATGCAATTTAATGCCAGACAAAGTTTTTTTTTAAATTTTTTCTTATCATTATTAAATAACATCACTGATAGTACTGATGCTTAAGTTTGCTAAGCATGATTCCAACTATTTCCATTGTGTTGACTTTCTTCGTTAGCATTTTATGAATGCAACTGTTATATGATGGCAATATTACCTACTAATATAAGATGAGATTTTAGCTAAAAACAAGAATGAGCACATCTAGTTTTGTTATTAATCGTCACTAATCTTTGCACAATTATCCTCTTCATGCATTCATTAACAACTACGTCGGGAACGTACATCACAAAAGCAAATATTGTTACCCTCAAAAAATGTCAGCAGTAAAGAACTCCTAACATCGGTGAAAGATGAAATTCAATGTCGACAAGCCGAAGATCATATTAATCAATATCGGCCATTAGTTTTTGAGACGATGCAGATCAAATAATCTTTCAATAATTGGCTGAGCTAAAAGATATTTTTAGGCCAAATACCACCTCATAAATGAGGCTTAAATTTTTTTGAATAACCTTTGTGTTGGTGCCAATCTCGAGTTAATCCATCAGCTCTAGTTTCTGGCGAAAACAATTTCCAACTCCTGACGCAAAGTGCACGTAGACTGGAGAATGAATGATGGGTACGTTAAAGAAGAAAGCGTCAACGAAGTCTGTAAATAAATTGCTGTGATATGGAGGCGGGCGCTACTTGGAACCTTGGGGCTGTTGTTTCCATCATTTTGCCAATCATTCTCGTTGAATTGTTGTGCGTTGTATATTCACTTATATTATGAGAATACCTCTATAAATTTTTTTATTATTATTACTATATTTATATTTTTTCTTTAATAGTATTTTGTGATACTTTAGTTTTGCGATAATTTTAATCTTTTTTTAAAAAAAGAATTAATTACCTTAGAGGTGAGAGTTGTTCTGATTAGATTATTAATTCAACAAACAGCATCATAAGTTATTCTGAATTTCGCATTCGCTACTTCGATCGATGAACGTTGATTAGCTTACAAAATTTTTCAATATAGGCTTTAATCTAATTTCATTTGTAACGTTTATAAATGTTCACCGATCGGGTCCTCTTTCTATTTACACACCTTTCCAAATACCTTGCAAATGAGAAGAAATCTTCGACTTTCTTAAATTAACTTTAAATTAAAATAGGCCAACTTAAATCAATAAATTCACAATCGTCAACTCTTTAAATTAATATATTCATTTGTTTTAAAATTCATACGAAGAGTGCTCAATGTCGGCAAATCATTTCGATACCTTTTGAATTGTGCAAAAAAAAAAACTCTCACCTTTATATAAAAATATGAAAATAGCGAATTAATTCCGATCAAAATTCTTCAATTTATAAATTAAGCGCTTAATAATTAGAGGTTCTGAGAGGAAATTTTTTTGAAATCGGTTTCCTTCAAAAATTTGGCAACTTTTCAAAAAAAAATTCTCTAATACTCTTGAATTTACATCGAAAAAAAATGCGGTGGAATTTCTCATATTCAATCGTTCGAATAATATTTCATTTGTGGATTCGAATTTTTGTGAATCAAATAAAGTGACTAATCATTTTTTTTCTCAAATTTTCAATCCAATCTATAAAATAAATGATGGCAATATTCCAAAATTTACGAACAATAACAAAAGTAAGTGGCGTTAGAAAATTTGAATATTTGGATGTGTTCGACCATTTGAGCAATAAAAAACTTTTTTATTGAGCAAAAACGAATTTGAGCGAATTTTTTAAACCATTTGAGCAAAAAAAAAAAAACAGCGAATTTTTATTTGCTCATTTGCTCGATATTCCACAAAAATTATCTGCTTTTCGGGTATAGTTTCTTCTATGAAACATAATTTTTCAAGCAAAAATTCGACTATGCCTGTTTTTTTTTTGAAATTTTTTGAAATTTTATTGCAATTTGAAATGTTATTTATTATAATTTTTTTGCTCGTTTGTTCTATGAATATTTACATAAGTAATTCATTAGTTTTTTAACTCAATGCAAATTGCATAATTTTGCATAATTTTTTATTCGATTTTGTGGTTGATTCCTTCAAAAAAAAAAGATTCATTACGTTGCAAAAAAAAAATCACTGAAATATTTTGCAGAACTATTTCTTTTGAAAGAATGCAAAACAATCTGAAAGGATTATTGAGAGGATAGATAAAATGCAACGATAGATTTTCAACCTCAATAAAGCCAATGATGCAATAAATCTCTGCAAAAATGCTTCAAATTGCATTTGATTTTGCAATTCGCTATTGCATCGATCCTGTTAATTATAAATATTGCAACGGTTGATGAACTTAATCGCAAATAAGTCTTGAAAGAAAAAAAAAGTGAAAACGCCAATTAAAAAGAAGAAAGAAAAATGACAGTTAAAAAGAGGAAGTTACGACAAAAGTATATTTCAATATATACATATATAAATTCAATAAAATATCTAAAAGCTTGCAAACAATTTTACGTTGAAATATAGTTTTAAATCATATTCTTGCCTTATATGTATTCATCGATTACTGCTTTTTGCATCGTACTTTATCATCAACAGACAATTTGAGGTGTCGACGTTAACGGATATTAAAAAAATGGAATGTGACATCTGTTTGTTAACAAATTAACACGAAATTTTACAACATTGCAAAAATATTTTGCATATTAGACGCCCATTTTCATTTATATTGCCATAGAATCGATGTGGATGCCAATTGTAAAATGTGCCACTCTTTTTACGTCCGCACTTCGCATCGATGTATCGTTGTTTTTAAGCTGGGAAATGATGGGAGGAATGGATAGAATGAGGAAAAAAGGTTGGATGGAGAGGAAGGCTTGCAGAAAAAAAAAGAGTCGCTTTTGCAATTCATTCATTTGAAAGAGGTCAATAGCTTAAAATGCGTAAAATACTTCAAATATCTTAGGATACCATTTTCTGAGCGTTAATATGGTTCTAGTAGACGATGGAAGTCAAGAAGCGCTATCTTGCTAGCGATAAAATATACAATTGTTCTTTTTTTCGAGCTGTATTTGAAATATTCTTCCTCGAAAAAGCTCTCATCAAAGTACGCATCTTAATGCGTCACATTTTATGATAGGAGTAATTGCATTTTTAATTAAGTTTTTCATTTCTTAATTCAATATTCCTTTTAATTGAATTCTTCTAGTATCATTTTCGAGTCTCTTTCTATTTATGGTATTTTTGGATAAATTTTTTGCTAGCTTCTTCTTTCATATACAATAAATTAGAATAATTCATCTCTATTAGAGTAGTACCATATTTGTTATGTATACAATTGAATTTTATAGGCAAATCTTTAGTAGCTATTCCGTAAAGCTAAATTCAACAATGCTTTAAAATTGGAAATAAATGCTCTAATGTCGACAGCATTATTAGAGATTCTTTTCTATCATCTAAGATTTCACTGGTTAATTATCATCAGTATAGGTCGCTTTTCAACTTTACATATGATGGATCGTGTTTCTTATTTCGAGTCGATGATTCGTCAAAATGTTTCAACACTTTTTCGTGCAATGATTTTGTGTAATCAGTCTCTCGTTTCTTGCTTAGTCAATTCTCACATAGAATTACTGAATTTCAGTTTGGTCAGTGGTCATACGAATTGGTCAATTTCTCGCTTTTGTGTCATGAATGACCTATCACTTTTTCTTTAGCACAGTTACTCTTTTTTTTTTGTTTTCAACCAACGAATTCCTCGTCCGTCTTATTTTTTTTTTAGTTGGATGTAGTTTCATTATATCCGGACATTTTTAGCAATAGTTTTCGCATATCTTTTTTCTTTGATCAGCGCGTTACCTTTGATTTATTCCTTTTGTATGTGGTGACCTTATCGATTTTATTATCACAACAATTCGATGCGGTTTGACTATCTTTTGCGACGATATTTGCATAGGTTGATTCATTGCTTCATCAAAAATGAAATGCATATTTTAAATAAATCCACATCGAATAATTTCTCATATATTCTTATGAAATTCAAAATACAACACTTAAATTTCTTGTATTTATTAGAAAAAAAGTGTTGGAAGTAATTCAGTAACTATAAATTTGCAAAAAAAAAAAAATTCCATAAAATTACAGCTGCCCAGATGGGTGGCTCTAATATTAGCAAACAAATTTTTACAACAAGTTATTATTGGTTGAATGAGCAGTGGAATTCGTTTCATGATATTTCTTCTTATACTTTATTCTCTTAGAAAATATCATTTGTGATGGAAGTATATAAGTGTTTCGATGTCAATTTGGAACATATGGAATGATTATACACCAAAAGTTGTTCAATAATTTTTATTTTTAATCTTTGATCATCTTACAGATTTTCTTAGCTAACGAATGCGACGAATAAATCGTAATTACGATACTAAGAAAACATATCTGACGGATTATATTTAAATGGAAGCGCTTAGACATCCGTATGAATCATATCCTGAAAGAGAGAAGTTTATTGCATAGCGCCTATAGAGTGCTTCTGCAAACACCTAGCTACCTACTATCACTCACTGGTCGCAACCACGTATTATAGACTGTCAGTTGAAATGCAAACTTGAAGCAGGAAAGATTTTAAGGTGGATATGGCGTATTGAAATGTAAATGATAGTGTATATTTGAAGCAGATGGGTGCTAAGATCAATAGTGCAGATCTAATTTTGAACGGAGACACATAGAAAGAAACGAAATCGATTGGGCTAATAGCTTTGACTAAACGTTATGGGCATTGCACACACTCCTCTTGCCAGTATGACGCATTGAATCTACGTAAGTAGTGCTGTGTGATGCGGAAATCTGTTCTTTGAGCTGAGTCATTGACTTTACGCATGTTGGTGGAATGCGGCAATTAGCCGATGAAGTTCGCTTAAATAAGAATTTCATTCGACTATTATAAGAGAGAGTTAAACTCTTCAATTTTTTTTTTGCAATATGATTTTGCAAATAATCTAAAGTATGCTTTTTAATTTTTGCAATAGATTGCAATTGTAATATAATAAGGATATATTATTATGCATATATTATAGCGAATAATATTAGAAGCAGTTTAGCTCGAATATTTTAATTATTGTTAATTAGTGAATTAATTTAATTTATTTGCATTTTTGAAATTGTTCAACATATTTGTTGCATTGGAATTTTGCATCAACAGCAATTGATAATCAATCATTTGCTTTCTTTTCTTATTCTCACACTTTTTTGTCGGCTCTTTTTTTTCTTCCAATATTCATCATCACTTTTCCTATACGTTTTAATTATTGCAATTCATATTGCTCTTTTTTTGCATAATTGCATGATTATTGCGATCATATTTCAATTATTCAATATTCATTGCAAAGCCTTTCTCATATGCAATCGTATGGTTCGTTTATGTTGCATAATTCTGATGATTGCAATGTGAGATGTTGCAACAACCACCAGAACTATGCAAAGAAAATTTTCGTCAATACTTTAAAGTTAATACTTTTCGTTAAAGAAATACTTTACCGAAAATTCGATAATCGCTATTAGACACTCAGTATAGTTATGTTTGCAAATACAAATATTTATGCAAATTTTCATCAGTAAGTTATGCAAATTTTAATTCACAGCTGAAAATCATCTCAACAATAGCGCATTATATTCGACATTCTCATATTTAAATTTTTTTTAAGCAGAAGTTTTTCTTCACTATGAGACTTTCTCTCAGAATAATTTTGTTGTTGAAGAGGATAGGAAATCCCTCACGATTACTACATACTATCATATTTAGCAGTTGTGAGTCATCATATGATTGATATGTGAAGTCACATATAACATTCATCGTTGTCGACGTTTTCCCAAACAGTTCGAGAAACGGGGTTTTTTTTTCAACTCTAAATTTGTCAATATACTAAGGTAAAGAATAGAATAGAGTAATAATTAGTGATAACGAATGATAACATTTATATGAAGCAATGGGATCTTTTAATTAATGCAAAGATTTTATGCTAGTAATGAAAGAATTGATTTTGTTCTATATTCTCATTGCTCATTGCTTGAGCAATCCGAAAAGACAATAAATGACTTTTTTTAGCAAATCACGAAAGCACATCTCATTGTAGCACTGACTGAGTTTTTCAGTAGTTTGAAACACCGAAGATTAACGCTCATTTTTGTTTTTTCAATCATAATAGCAGAAAAAATTCTTTTCACTCATATAATCCGTTAAATATATATATATATATATATATATATATATATATATATATATATATATATATATATATATATATATATATATATATATATATATATATATATATATATATATATATATATAATTACAAATATTGAGTAAAGTTGCTCGGTAGTTTCTTTTTGCAGATAAAAATATAAAATTGAAAAAAAAAGAATTTCCGCATGAATTATTTGCACAAATTTCCAAAAAAAATAGTATTAAAAATATCAAAACATAAAGATAAATATTGTCGATTTGTACTATGAATTCGATGTATCGATCTTCTCTGATATTTGGATGTCATTTAATAAAATACGATCGAAGAAAAGAACGAAGAAAAAAAAACGTCAAATAAATTTACGATGTCATTCATTATTTATTTATTCGTTATCAAGAATTTCAATCGCATATTTTCGGATATTTTCGATTTATAATCGGAAATTGTTTCAAAATTTGCAAACAATTGAAATAAAACCTTCATAAAAATTCCCTAATACTAATTTATTTACATTTAATTACCTAATATAATTCTCTAAGATTATATGATTTTTTTTTTTGAAAGAAATACTTGCAAAAGTATATTATATGATAAGTAAAGATAAATGGTAAAAATTTCTATTGAAGTAATTACTCGAATTAATTGATGAAATAAAGTAATTAGTGAAATACAAAAACAACGAATTATAATTAAGACAAGTGAAAAGTAAAATATTGTATTTAGTAGATGATGAAGCAAATTTAGATAGCAAAAATTTTGCTTATATATAGAAAGCGTGCAATACGTTGGACCAGATCGATTGATTTGTAGGCTGTCCCTCTGGCTTTCTAGTTTTTCGATAAATAAACGATGGCCGCCAAAAACAGCACAAGCTAGCGTCCTGCGTCAACTCGATTCACCCACTGCATCGTTTTCGCGTTGCACATAGTTCTATGCTCATTCATTTATTCACAACGATTGCTATTCCATTAGAAGGGTTACCTTATTTACTAACTTTTAGTACTTTCTTAAGATAGTCGATTAGATTTTAAAAAAACTATTGCTTATATGATATTAGTCGTCTGAAGCAAATTTTCTCTCATCTTCGAATTATTTTATGATTTAAATTGGAGGTTTATGCTGAAAAGGAAAATACCTCAATATCATTTTTAGCGCTTTTTGTTCAGTCTTGTTATCTCATCATCTTTGTGGATTTTTTTATTGCTCTTTTAGTTTATTCTATAATTCAAAAATATCTTGTAAAATTCCGTTTTATTATTATACAAGAAAGAACATCTTTCAACTCCATAGTGAACTTAAATGAACATTTGAGAAGTAACCATTCGAGATAGGAAACTTTCAACTCTGTAAGAAGTCATCCTTCAAGGTAACAATTACCCATTAGTGTTTAGTTTTCAAAGAATTTTTTTTTTTTTTTGTAATGAGACAGTACCTTTCTTTCAGGCGCTATTCATTTCCATCTTTCGAATTTTTTTCTTTTTACTTTGCGAAGAAAAATTATGTTCATCAAAATCAAACGAGAAGCTGGAATTTTTTTTTCAGTTAGCATGGAAAAGGACGTTCAAATGGTCATAACCCTCAAATGAGGCCTCCTATGGCAAGTGCACATTTCAATGCCCTTACGGTTTTTTATGGTCAGTGGGAAATCCATCAGAAATTTCCTCTTTCCTGCCACTTGATCCATATTAAGTGGCTGAGAAGTGGGAAAACGTCTAGAATTTTCTCGTTTCTTTTTATTGATTACAACAGATTTCTGTCGAAATTAATCTCCCAAGTTTCTACTTTTTTATGCACAGTCGATGAAAATTTCCACAGGAATTTTCGAGCGCAAACAATCAAACCAGCTTTTAGCGATATTCATACTTTTACTCCTATTTCAAGCGTTCGATTTAAGTTTTATTAACAATTGAACGATGAAAATTTTTCTTACTTGCAACTCTCTCATTCCACTTTTTTTTGTCTTTATCTCCGTTTCTTTCCCTCTTTCATTCTCAATAACTTGATGCTGTCATATCGAATGAATTTCTCCATATTAGTGAAGCATTTATTTGTGATTTTTCTTTCCATAAGACGAACGTTTAAGAAAAAAAAAAGAATGGAAAGTTTTTCACTTTTTTTTTCGTCATATTTACAGCACAACAATTAATCGGTTTCTTAACTAAATAGCGATAGATGATTGCAGTTTAATATGTTTCTCTGAAAATATTTCCTTCGAAAGGTTTCTTCTAAAATTGCACTCATCAATGAATTGCACTCTTCTATTCCATCCATAAAAAAGTTTAATCTTTCATTTCAATTTCTTTCATATTCGTTGATAATTTGCATAGGGGGGGGGGGGGGGGGGTTTAATGAATATATTCGAAAATGCAATATAACACTACTGTATGCTAAGCGTTTATATTTATCTGCATGCGTAAACTCTTCTCGCATTAAGTGCATTTGCTAATATTTACTTTCGTTTTTGCTCATAAATTCAACTCAACGACGCAAGAAAACAACCAAAGAAAATGAAATTTCATTTAGTGTAATTTATGTCGGAAAATTATAGCTGAAAATTAAATTTCCCTACGAATTTCCATTTATCTTCCGTTTCGGATAGACATTCAAAAGCGCCGGAAAATTTCCGAACATTTTTTTTTGGTGAAATTAGTAAATTTCGAGGAAAACGTTGATGAATTACCTAAATGAATAACATAAACGATTTTACTTAAATGGGAGAAAATATTGATAGATATTTTTGCATCGTTTTATGTTTATCGATATAATCGATTAACTTTACTGTTTGAACTAGGAAAGCGCAGGACTAAAAAACGCATATTTGTACGTGTAAACGTTTGCAATTGAAAATTAAGTGAAGTGCAAAATTGTCGCACGATTTTGTCTACTCCGAAGGCGAATTTTTTTTCGTCATTTTCTCTTTCATTCAATAGAAGCATGTCTTTAGTGAACTTCTCTTCTTATCATTACAAAAAAAAGGTTTTGCAAATATTGATTGCTGTTGGATTTTTTTTTTCTTGAAATCGAGAAACACTTCGAGAGTTTAGAAAATATTTCCTTAGTACAATATTTCCTTAGCAATTTGTAAATAAGATTGTAGTTCAATTTTTTTTTTCGTATTTATCTCATATCTTATTGGTTCATATTTCTTCGACCACCACTATTTACTTGTTAGTTAAATATAATAAAGATAAGAATGCATTAATAATATCATCTCAAAGTTACACGTATTCGTAATTGACAATGAATAAATTTGCATACGTAGCATAAATTTAAGGGTTTCACATATTGCGACGTGTATGGGTTCTGAAAAGGAATCCAAATCATCCGTTCGTTTGGAAGACGATTCGGCCAATGATGAGAGAACGAAACTACAAGTTGAGGAGACTCCTGCCCAGGTGAAAGGCCCCGTAAAGAATGTCGACGATTTCCTCAGGATTGGATGGTATACGCTCTACGCTGGTACCACCGCCGAATTCGTTGTATTCAATATGCTTAGCAATATGGTCTTTATGGTTTATTCAGGTAGGATTTCTTATTTCGGCCTTTGGGGTGCAATCGGTGTCGACCGCCATATCAAAATATTGAAAAATATAGCTTATATATATGTTTATATTTATATTTATTTATTTATATTGCATTACTGAAATATGAATCTTATGCTATTAAAGCATTTAAAACCGCAGAAGCGTTAAAAGTTGCCTAAATAATGCTGCATCGCCTTGAAAATACAATTAGCAATTATAGTAGTAATGTAACTTAGTACAGTAGTAAAGTAAGATGCAAAAGTACACAAATAGAAAGAACTTGTTTAAACAAGCTGAAGTGGTTGAATGACGAAATTTGATCGGAGTGAAGAAATAGAAAGTACTGATGTAAGAAACTCAACTAGAAAGCAAATTAAAAAAAAAAGAACAGAAAAAGATACGATGTTAAAAATACAATAGGTCTCATCTCTCTATCGTCATAAGCATCAAAAAAAAAAAATTCCACCCTTAGATTCTTTCTCAAATTCTAACTCCCGATGACGGTCGTGAACTCTCGTCAACATAAGTGTTCGTCACTTTGAAATATATGAATACAATCTAAAATATTGATGAGCGTTAACTTTTAGATCTTTGAGGGATCTTCTTCTTTCCCAAAAATTTACTAGCAGTAAATATGAAAAGCAAATATAGAAGTCATTCCAATGGTTATATAATCTCAGGTGCCGCACCAGTGGTAAAGAGTTGTGGCAATTTTCATGCGAATACGACCGATGGTGATATATGCGATCAATATTCGCATTGGCGAGCAAAAAACGAATGTGTACCTGAGTTGGACTATCAATTTCTCTCAGCAAATGTTGAGGTAGGTTACTACCAAATTATTTTTAATCCCTCTTATATCGCAATTCGGTTACGCTATACTTACTGCTTTCTACTGATAACGCACGTATAGTAAGCTAAAACATGATCTCATGGATCATTCATTATACTGGGTAATGCGGAAATGAATAAATTCATTCCTTCTTATGGCTTTTTCAACGAATTTAATCCACTTTTATGATAAGTTTTGATATGATAGCCCGCATACGGTGATAAAATAGCATATCGCTATCTAAAATGATTGCGGTTATTTTTCATGGAATTATGGAGATGATCAGACATGAAAAATGGATTACTGCGATGAGTGAATTTAGTTCTTCGTATAGTTGTTTGGAAAGTGACCAATAACAACATTTCGCACAAAAATTTCTAATATTGATGCGCAATTTATTAGCAAAGCAAACGTCTTTCCTTCCTTAATGACATTTTAAAAAGAGACGGAAGAAATGTTTCGTTAAACATGAACAAATTAGACATTGAAAGATAATTTCTTATTCCACAGCTAAGAAAATGCACTCATATTATTCGTTCTTTTGAATGTTATCTATTGAAGTTTTCCGTTTTAGGCGTTATCAGTTGAACCTTTCCGGTTTAAGCCGTTATCAATAGGAGCTTTCCGGTTTAAGTGTTATCAATTGCTCACCTTTTATTTTTTATTTTTTTTTGCTGCTTTTCGGATTGAATAAATTTTGAGCTGAATTTATTTTCATATCTCTCTTAGGGAATAATCAACTAATACAATTGGCTCGTAAATTTCTCACTCTTTCTCTCTCGTGAATTTTGATAAAGAAATAAATACAATTTTATACGTTCGAATTATACTTTATTAAAAGAGCAATATGTGAAAATAAACGATCGCTATGTTAAGCATCATGCAATTGTGTATTTTTTTGCAGCAATTAATCATTTTCAGTAATTTTGTTTGTTTTTTTTTTGAATTTTAAGAATCAATTTTAAAGTAATTAAAATTATTTACGATAGTTGAGGGGATATAATGGTGAGTTTAAACGATTTCATTACAAAGAAGAGGGAAAAAATTTAGTGAGAATCAACGGAGAAAAAAAAATTACAAGCACAATTTCGGCTATCTATCTAATGAATTTTTATTCCACAAGAATTCATTTTATTTTTGGAATTAAAATATTAGAGAGAAGTTTAATCAAAGATTTTTTTTAAATGAAATCAGTTGTTTTTTTTCTTCATTCATTAATAAAAATAAAATCCTCAAAACTACTAAAGAGATGGATTATCGACGCGAAACGATCAGCTAATAGTTGATGTTATCAAAAAAAAAAAAAAAACTTATCTAATAACCTAATATGATAAGCGTTTTTATAATTGCGCTTATTAGATGAATGGAATTTACTTGAACGAATTCAAATTTTTTAAATCTATCGAATAATTATGAATTCTGGTAATTATTAAGTAGCACTTATTTTTGTAGAGTTTGATCACTACACCATCTCAACTATAAATATTAACTGCACTCCTGAGTGAAAGAGATAGAAAATTTTGAATGGTACACTTCGGCCATAGGCCATCGTCAAATCGCCATCGCATAACGCTTTTTGAGAAAGCAATTCAAATTTCATTGACTGGGAGGTAGCATTTGCTAGCAATTGGACAAACTTGTCTCTAAAAATTACAGAATTTTAGCTATGCTGCTAAAGTTTTCATGGAAAAGTCCGAAGCTCTGAACCCGTCCGGACGTAGTTTGCAAGTGAAAGTGGAATTCTTTCATCCAGGTTGAAAAGTTTTGAATGTTCGACCGCGGAAAATCAACGGTCGTTCGGTAGAACAATAAAAGCGGTATTGGAAATAGCAACATAGGATGAGACCGAAGCAGGCAGGAAGTTCTTGAACTCTGCCTGTTATAGGAGATAGCCTTGTAAATAGTGACTGAAGCTTATATGCTGGATCGATAAACATCTCTCTTCACGGGTATTTTTTTGTTTGCCATTCTTTTTGAATATTGATAAAATCCCACCTTTGTACATTTACAGGTATGCCTACTCGAAAAAATTTTGAACGACAGCTATCCGAAAAATAATTTGCTAGATTCATTAAATTTGAAATTCTATGCATATTACCGATTATATGAGCTCGAGTTTTTTTTTTTTTTGCATTTCTAATCAATGCATCAAAATATTCGTTTTATACTTCTAATAATATATTTATAATTAATTGATTCAAAATGAAAATTTTGATTTTCTAGTTGTTGCAATTGATAATTGCAATTGCAATTTTGTTAGTTTGTTGCAAATTAGAACTTCTTAATTCTCATATAAACTAACACCATATGATCGTATGAAGTGCAATAAGTCAAATAACTCGTTGTTGTAATCAGAAATGTAATTGTACAAACAAATCGATATTGCACTTTTCGTATTCTAAGTGAACATTCGGTGATCCCCTATTCGTTGTTGTTTGTCGAGTGAATGCTTTGCAATTGCATTTGGAAAATGCGGGCAGCCCATTCTAACCGAAAAAAAAGCATCCACAAAACAAACGAAAGAAGCAAGTCAATCTTTTTTTTCTCATATGCACGAAGATCACCTCAAGTGAGGGTTATATTTCGATATTATAGCCAAATTTCGAGCAAGTAGAATGAGAATAAGAGAGGAAGAGGGGGTAGCAAAGATTTATGTTTTTTTTAATATCGCGTTGTTTGGCTTACTTGCTTCACTTCGCATGGTTATATGCCCTTAGTTTATATGAAAGTCGAGGAATTCGGAAGTACTGATTTTTGATTGAAGTTGTTTTCTTCAGGATAATAGTAGATGTCAATTTCCATACAAAATTCGGCATTTTCAGTTCGATTATCTATGCGGTGAAGGAAAAGCTGTAAAGAATAGTATTTCGGTTCAAATGTTGGGCGTTCTACTTGGTACTCTAATTTTTGGCCAATTGAGCGATTCGTTCGGTAGAAGAAAAGTAAGCATTAAATTTTTCTTATGTTACTTGTAATGCACAATTACTTTCATAGTTTAGCTGTAAATGTTTCTGCCGTATAGGTTTTTACCTTGATAGAGTGAGAAAGCAATCTGGCTGAAAACGAATAAGACTGAATTCGTAAATGAAGTAAGCATGATAAGACGTAGACAAAAAGACCAATCGATTTTCGTTCTCACTTCTATCGATGCGAAGAGCTGTAGTATAGTGGGAGGCATATAGCTCACTGTTTAGCTTCAGACGGGGTCTTTTTTTTCTGTTTTTTTAAACCTCTGTGTACATATTTGCATTGGCGAAATGGCGACCTCATGTCTATGCGTCTGCTATGTATGTATGTGTCTGTCCGTGTCTGTCCGTCTGTCTGCATCGCCATTTCAACCCGTGCATTATGAAAGCTAGAGCAATGAAATTTGGTAGAAATAATCCATACCGTTGGATAATATCATTGATATCCAGCAGAATGATGATGGTTTTTGATTTGTATGGGATGAATGAAATGGCACTTCACAAATACTAACATAATATATTCCTTTGCACTTCAACCTATCAGGATAATTCATTGCAACATAAACAATCATTTTCCTTCATTTTAGTCGATTGTTATTTCAAATTCTTTTTTAAGACTTCTATGAAATAACTTCATGTAACATTCCGTTTTTTTTTTCTATATTATTCCATTAATCGTTTGCATTCATTTGTGAAAGAATTACTGAATGATTTAAAACAATTAAACAACAAAAATTGAAATAGAAAATGCGCTATAATCTATGTTATCTATATTTGCTATAGTGGAAATTTAAACTAAATTTGTAATTCTTAATGAATGGTTTTCTCAGAAACGACAAAAAAAACCCTACAGAAAATGATTGTTCTTTTTATCAATCATAATTTTCATTGTCTCATGAAGATAAATAATTTTTCTCCATATTATTTGTGGATTCTATAGATCTATTGGTTCAAAATTGATTCTATTTGTTGAGTCATTTTGCAAGAAAAGATATCCGATACATCAGAAATTCACTGGATCTATTTTAGGTGCTGTTCATTTGTACAATTGCGGCAATCATATTAGGTGCAGCTAGTTCATTCTCAAATTCACTATGGTCTTTAACTCTATGGAGAGCCGCTACGGGATGTTTCGCCGGTGGTGAAGTAATGTAAGTACTATCTTATAAAATTCTTTTCGGGGGACATTAAAGATTACTCAGAAATTTTCCGGTCATAGGATAATATTTGATCTATCAGCTTTCACGTAAAATTAAATTATAGGAAGAGGGGAGGGTTCGTTAAAATAATCTATACGAGCAGTTTCTGTTGCGAGAACAAATATCGTTGAAAAATTGCACCAATTCAAAGAGATTTTTCATATGCTATCAATTGAGAAGATAATACTATTTCATATTTTATTAGAGAATATTCATTTAAATATCACTTTTATTCCGTTTCATTTCGAGATTCATGAAACACACAATTGGTGTTTTTGAAACGGTTTTATTCGTCATAACTTAAGCGTCAAAATATGAATAGAAATTAATAGTTATAAAACGCTCCTTTCGGCAAATAGAGTTCTCCCTGATTTTCCTTGCTCTTCGTACGCATATTTGCAAATATGCAAAATATTCTGTTGATTTGTTTAACGTTGCTAAATATGGGTATATATATATATATATATATATATATAATATATATATATATATATTTATATATATATATATATATATATATATATATATATATATATATATATATATATATATATATATATATATATATATATATATATATATATATATATATATAGCCATTAAAAACCCATTAAAAACTTTACGCTTATTTCATCTTGTATAATTTTTCAACAGTTTATAGCAATTGTCATGTATGTTATGTGTTTGCGTGGATATTTATACATATGAACATGGATGAGTATATGTATGTATCACTTCAATAATTACAGAATTTATGTCCTAAATAATGGTGTATAAGTTTTCAAAAAACATAGTACTCCTTGAATATTTCAAAACAAATGATTCTGAAATGCCGAAATTCAGGCGACTTCTGGAACTACTAATGCTGAATCTAGTCTATTGATCAGAGTCTATTGATTCGTTGAGTTCTGCACATCCCTTAGCAAACAAAGTATTACTGAGCGTCACTACACAAATTTTTAAACTTCGTTGGACGTGACGTGCGTTTTTTGTTTTAAAAAAAGTGTATTGTTGACAGTTGACATATGCGTAAAGCGCTAAACGATGCTTGAAATATCATACTATAGAGTTCTATTTTTATATTCTACCTTTATGTTTCTGCTAATTTGCGCTTACAAAAAACCTATTCGAGAGGCTACATTTAGGTCTATATATATGTGTCTGTCTATTACTTCTCTGGCATTCCTTATGTGTTTATGTCTGATAGTTGTCGGGTATACTTATGTGTATCTGTCTGATATTTGTCTGGCATACTCATATGTGTCTCTCTGAAGTTACAACTCGAATACCGGAAAATCTGTAGTCTCATGAAATTAAGCCATAGCTGTCGACTTGAAGCAAATCTTGCATAAAACAAAGTCTATGAAAATTGTGGATATTTAACGATGGGTTTTCCATCTTACATTTCATTTCAAAGCTAATCGAATTGCAGAGTAATCTTTTGTGAAAGATTTCTACGAGCGATTGTTTCAATTAGATTGCGAGTTCCTTAACGGATATGCTTTATTATTTTGTAGGCAATATGCCAAAGTGATTGGCTATGACCAGCAAAAGCACAATCCGTGCCAGTCCATGTGGCATGCTTTTTCATTTATTGAATATTTCCCTTATCGCTATCATGAAATACAAAGAATAGATTTGCAGCGTGTTGAACGTCTATTTAATGGAACAAGTGCCAAAAAATCATCGATTATGGATTTCGACGGTTGTTACTTGGTCACCTAATTTCATCATATTAGCCGGTGTGGCATATATTTCATACGATTGGAGATCTCTTGCAAGAGCGATTAGTCTCTTGACTTTACCTGTCATTCCACTTCTTTAGTGAGTCAAATATTATTCGATTAAAAAACACCTGGGGGGTTTTTTAATTAAGAGAAACGACAAACGATAGGGATTGGTTGCGAAGAATAAAAGTGAGCAAAATAAAAAGATTTATGTAATAAAGATAAAGTTACTTACCTTTCATCTATTTCCGATAGAAATTTCCAGAATGCAAATGTTACTAATTAAGAACCGAAAAAGTTATCGTAGAGAAATAGCCTAAACTTCTAAAAGTCGATTAATCGCTTTTCTCTATTTTTATCGAGAAAATTTTAGTTTTACCGCGATCATTAATGATTTTACGAAATTAATACCTCTTCCCTTCTCTCTATAGTTTGTAAAATAATTAATATTTATCAACTTCGTACTTAATTAATTAAAAATTAAAGGTAACTATAAAGGTGTCATCAAAAAAGCGTCATAAAAAAATACCAACATTTATCGCTTAAATAATGGAAATGAATGCTAAATATTAGTATTACTTTCCGTTTTTTTTTGTTCAATCAAATTAGAAAAATGCTAAGAATAAAATATATGCAATAGATTATCATTTACATATCGTTCTTTAATTCCACATTAGTGATTAAGTGAATTGCAGTTTTTCTTGTGAAAGTCCTCGATGGCTTTTCAAAAGGGTAAAATCGAAGAGACAAGAAAAGCGCTAAGACGTATTCGTGGTAAGAAAGCATCTGAAGATACAAAAGAGGAGGTGGAAATCGAACGTATGTTAGCAGCTGAAGCTCAGGTTCGAATATTTTCATTGCAATAAATTTCCGTCAATCATGTGGACGATTTTTGTTTTAGTCAAGAGAATTTTTCATCGCCTATTCTAACTGTTAACTTCTAATATTACAATTTTAATTTTATTGGAAGTATTGGTATTAAAAAGAGTAGACAATTGATAAGTCCGAGATTATTTCACAAATAAATTCGATAAAATAAGCATAAAATAGTCATCACTTTTATATTGGATTGTTGAATTCATAAATTGTGGGGATTTTTTTTTTCGTTCTAAGCATTTATTTTTTTCTTAAATTCACAATTTTCGAAGAATTTACAATATTTTCATAATTTTTGCCTCGGTAATTGTTGAGCAAATATTATAGAGAGCTGATGATGGAGCAAATCGAAAGCAACATTATGTATATCATCTTTTCTACACATGGGAATTGGCTAGATATACGATTGTTATCGCTTCTGGACTGTAAGTGATTTTCAACATATTTCCTCTAAGATGAAATATTTTCTCGGAGAATTTTAATCTTTAAATCTCATATTGCTCTCATCTCCGGGTTAGATATGTCCAATTGCTGATAATTTTTAGAGAATGGAAAATCAGATGGTTAAGAGCTGGTCATTTGAATGTCGATAATACTGTTGCACAATTAATCAAAGTAAACATTCACTTCTGTCATGCTAACACTGTAAATACTGATTTATATGCCAGAAAGCCTCCACCGCCTCCCCCCCCCCTCCCCACCCTCCTTCCATTAGAAAATGCGAGCCTATATCACGACAAAACAATCATATGTTGCATTTCGAACTATTCCTTATCCACCGTTCCCAGATAGGTTGCAGTCATCTGCTGGTGCTAATATAGGTAGAAAAATCCAGAAAGCTCTCGTAAACAATCGTCAGTCGATCGAGATCATTTCGACAAAAAAAAAATCGCCATTTCTCCGGACGATCAATCGTTGAAAATATGAGATTTCGCAAGCACATTTCCTAGCGATCTTAGACATTTTCTTCTCTTACTGAAAACAAGAATATCCCATATCGAATTTATCGATCGAATACCTCATAACGAGCGATAAAAAGTTTCAACGGATCGATCCTTGACGTTTATCATAAGAATTTTCATAGTTTGTTTGAATTTCTGAGAAACTTTTTTATATTTTATATTTCATGATATTTCAGTTTCGTAACCAGTATCATTAATTATGGTCTTTTATTTAATATGGAAAAACTTTCGGGTTCAATATATCTCAATTCGGCATTTTTTGGTCTATTTCGTTGGTCAATGAATATAACTGTCGGTGCGATTGACTATTTTGTTAAATGTGCCGGTCGTAAAAAGATTCATTTCTTCGCATTGGCTTTCATCGCTATCTCTATCGCTATTGCATTTGCGATTTTTGCGTTTAGTAAGTGAAAATATTTGCATATTCTCGAGATTATTTTCATCTTATTTGATTATCACTTTTTATGAGAAGAGATTGATTTTATTAGCGAACATCATCACATGTCTAAGAAATATTAATTAGCACATTACTTTATTTAATGGGGTTTTTATTTAAAAGAGTTAGCTAGTTAATTTAATATAGGGTTAAGAACCTTACGAAATTACTTGTATAATAACTGGAAAGGGACTATACTCAAGAGGATTTTTGCATATATGTGTTTGCTTTACAAACAAATATTTCGACTTTGCAAAATTTATGTAGAGGACTTTTGCAAAATTCGAGAGGATTCAAAGATTAAATTTGCAAATATTTGCAAATTTGCAATCTTTGAAATGAATAATTTGCAATGAAAATAAATTCCATAATTTTTTTTTAATTTCTATAATTTCAGAATTAACACCCGATTATCAATTTCTAATTCGTTATTGTGCATTAGCGGCAGCAGCAATGTGTTCACAATTGTATCTAACAAAAACGGTCGTAATGGTTGAACTCTATCCAACGGCAATTCGAAATATTGCCAACTCATTTATGGGTCTATTAAGTCGATTCGGTAATACACTTGCTCCACAAATTTTCTACCTGGTGAGTAAATACTCAATATTTCCGATCTTTTTCAAGGCTGGAATTTATCTAGAAAAAAACTCTACGATAAAAAAAAATTATCACTCTTATCAATGCATCGTCCTTATCAATCAGATTATCAAATCATTGGTTTGTTCGTTTTTTATCGCAATAGCTTCGTTGAATATTGACGATTATTTATTTTTCGTCAATCTCTCTATCATATGATAATCCGTTTATCAGTTAAACTTATAAGCTTGATTATCAATGAGAGTATCAATTAAGTGAATTTATATCCACAAGATATGATATTTGGTATTTATAGGTGTTGTACAACGCTGAAAAATGAACACCAGCCTACCTAGGATGAAAATGTAAATATGAGTTGAAAAATTTTGCATAAAAGGGGATTCACCTAATCTCGCTTAATTAGCGAACATATAGAGCAAAAGAAAAATAAAGCAATCTTATTAATCTGTCTGGTTTTGTCGCTGAATTATTTGCATACTCACATAATTTACATATTCCTATTGCATATTTACATATTCTTTTCCAACAAGCTGCTGCTGACACTGCGGGTATTTTCTTCTGTAAATGAGTGCCTCTGATTAAATCCTTGAACAATTTTCTAATCTGGAATTTTCTTATGTGATATTCGAAGTAGATGTAGTTTGTGGCGCTTGTTCGTACCTATTCGAGCTTGTACTATTGACAAACGACTGATTCGAAATTCGCGGATAACCGTAGCTTTGACATATTTTGTCAATTTTTTTAATGCTCATGCTTGGTTTGATTGCTTATATCATTTATTGCGTCTTCAGCTGACCCGAATAAGAAAAAAAAATTCTGGTTTGATAGTACATAAAATGTTTATTCCATTAGCTTCCAAATAATGCTGCAGCGATCGATGCATCCACTGAATTCGTTGATTTGCAATTTTGCGAAGAAATGTCTTAAGTCATCAAAAGATAGTAAGATGCGAGAGCATTCATCAGGCAAGGTGTTATTTTTCTTTCAGAAATTTAGATTTTTCTGAGTGCCAAAAAAATGTATTCCCGAATTGCAGCCTAAAGGTCGTATATAAATTTCAATAATATGAACTTTCAGGGTGATTATTGGAAACCATTGCCTTATTTGACGATGATGATTTTGGCACTTATCGACCTCAGTAATTTCCAACTCTTCATTCCGGAAACGAAAGGAAAACCACTTAAAGATCATTTGCCTGGTCCTGACGAGTGTATCTGGAAAAGGAAGAAGAAGCCTGCCATCGCTTCAACGGCAGCAACGGATAAGGACGAAACAGAAACCAAGGAGAACACCGTTTAATCAACTTGCCCTTCTGTGCAAGTGGGAGCCTTCGGCTGTGGAAGTGCAAGTGCACCGCACCTGAAAAAAAAATGTACTAGATACCTGAAATGATTTTGAAGGCCTTTATAGCCATAAATGCATGAAATAGAAAAAAAACACAAAAGCATTCAGTCATACATTCAATGAGACAGTATACTTCAATTGTTACTCCAATAGAATATATTTGAGAAAACTTTAAGTAAGTTTCCATTGCCTGAGTTTATGATAGAATTTTAAAGGTAATGAATAAGGTGAAAGAATTTTATAGGTAATGAGATAATGAATTTTTATCGCCTATGGAATTAATGGCTGCTTTATTCTTTTCTTCAGCTATATTTCTATGCGAACTGATTGTGTGTTATTGAAAAATTCTTATTTCTTGATAAGAGATATTTTGAATGTGTAAACATCACTACTTCATTAAATATACCCGTTGATTAGAATTGCTGCCAATGAAATTGAATTAATGGACAAGTAATTGTTGTATATTAATAAATTTATTATGAAATGAAATGAGACTCGTCCATCAATGGATATATCAAAAGTGCTGCGATGTTTTTTGAAAACTTGCCGACACAACTGATGATGACATCAGTTTCGAGCTTACATCCATCAGTGATACCTTAAGAGTAAATGATGATCAATGCATCTGTGTAACTTGGATCGGTAATCTCTTTGGCTGGGATCGACGATCTGTTTAGGTCGGATCGGCGATCCGTGTGACTTTCAAGTGGGATCGGTGATATCCGAGTGTCATTAAGGGAGTGAGCGAAAACAAGTATACGTGTAATACCTTTCACATTTGACGTCTGGGAAGTTCTAACCATACATGATCGAGTGGTTGTTACAACCGAACAGGCAGGTAATAATCTAAAAAGGTATTGATTAGAAAAATGATCGTCGAAAAATTAGAACCAACGATGGAAGAGTCGTAATGACTAATAGAGGCGAGCGCAGACATTAGTTAAAAGGGTATTGATTAGGAAAGTGGCGGTCGAAAAATTGGAAAGCAATGGAATCAGTCGTGATGACTAATAAAGATAACTTCAGAGGCCGAAACCACACTACCGTATTCAAACCACTATTCTCTTCTAAAAGAGAAACGAAACGGTATGTTCGATGACAACGTATTGCACCTGTTAACAGTATCATACCTGATTAGCAGCGCAGGTTGCAAAACGACACCATTGCGCTTAAAAACAATAACGCATATCTTCATAGAGATTTTGAATTCTCAACTCATCGGCTTACTAGACAATCGTTCCATAAGGTGGAATCAACTTCATTCAATTTACCTGAGAAGTGATTCCAAACTTATATCCGTCCCCCCCCACCCCCAAAAAAAAGACCGCAATCAGATTAATCCACTCCGTGCGCCGATACCATTTGCGCTATACCAAGTTCTGAAGTTAACTTTTAGCAGCTCCATTCTTCAACGATAGCGTTAATGTTGTTGATTCGATCCCCACATGAAAAGAAATTCTCAAGAGTTTACTAACAACAACTTCAATTTTATCAGCGGTAAGCATCAACAAAGCTCTCAACTTGGCATCAATCAATCAATCAATTTTAGAATTAAATAAAGATAAATTGTATTAAAATGGTGGGTAAAATTTAGTCACTGAAGTACTCTCGCAGCCGAAAAATTAGCAAAACTTGACTATCATGGATTGAAATATGAACGTCTCGATTACTATTACTTGCCTCGCAGATGACTTGAATTCAATTATTCACGTGAGCGATTCTGCATAAGATCTCACAAATGAAAGTTTTAAAAGATTGCAACAATTATCTAGCAGAATGCATCGTATCATGCGCTCTAAACCAATGCACACCTGTAATTAATTCCCTAATTGGAATAAATGACTAGTCGTATAAAATTTCGAGTTTTGCATATGATAACGATAAGTGATCAGTGATATCGATGTCGCTGCGCAAACTGAAGTGGTAAGCCCTGTACGACCTTAACACACATTTGAAAAATACCTTCTGAATCCTTACCTCCTCTCTTAGGGGTGTATACGAAAGCGAAGCCCCACAAGATGGGACTTTCGATAAACTTCAGGAATGGGATGAACCGAAGTTACGTTAAATTTGAACAGGTAGGTGAGCGAGCAAAGAACAGGTAAACTTAAACACTCTATATGAGCGAAGAACTTTTCAAACTCGTACGGCTCTCAAAAATTGCTTTATTACAATCAATAAAAATCGATGAACGTTGATGTTCACAATAGCTAGTAATAAAAAACACTAAATTTAAATTTGATTATAAAATGAAACGAACCGGTATAACAAATCAATGACAATCGCAATTTAGATATTCAGCAAATTAAAAACAAAAAAAAAACAAAAAAAACAAAACAAAAACAAAAAAAAACAACAATAACCGCGTGTTTAAAACGTACATAGAACGTCGATGAGTAAACGTTCTGAATAGGCAACAAATGCGACCACAATAAAATATGTTGCCACAGTTATACATATTAAGATAATATTATTCCATCCTACTCTTTTCATTAAATCAAATAATTTCTGCAAAAAAAAAATCGAGTTCACCAAAATTTCCACATTCCCCCCCCCTCCCCATTTCGTTATCAATAACAGGTCCTCTTGAATAAAGCTTATTGACCATTAAAATATTTAATAAATCAAAACATGAAAGACGGTCGAAATTTTAGCTCCCTTATATTGCTCTAGAAATCTTCAAAAAAAAAAAGTAGCAATATTTAACGAGAAAAATTGCAAGCGAAAAATTTTCTTCTAGGCGCAATTTCCAAGAAAAAAAAAAGAAGCTTTTTCTATCATTCTAGAAAAAAAAAACGAAGCGAAGAAAAATTCTCTCAAAGAAAGAAACGAAGAAAAATCTTCGTTAAACGGTTCTTATTTGAATAAGATCAGTTTAGCGAACTAGTCATTAGATTTCATATTTTTCTTTTCATCCCTACCCCCCCCCCTCACCCTCCTCGTGCTTGTCCTTCCATGAAAAGCTCTTTTCACCAGGTTTTTTCCAATAAACCCCAAATGAAAAATGAATGCAATATATGTGGAAGCGTTTAAACTTTCTTAGAAACCATACAGGCATTGATGCACATCAAAGAAAATAATTTTCCCAAACAAAGTTGGCTATGGCATTAACAAAGAAAACTTTCTCATCACATCAGAAACTAAGTGAACAACCTCATCTTATTCGCTCTGCAAACTGAACAAGCCTTAATGCCGAACGCAAATGTTACCTGCTATATACTACCTTATTCGCAATTCAACATGATACTATCGTTGACCACTTAAGTCATTCGATAAATTGAAATTCCTCCTCGTCCTTTTTTCTCTTGTAATTAAAAAAAAAAAAAAAAAAAACTCGCAAGCGATTCAATACTTTCGGTTCATCCTCCCATTTATCATTAACTCCAACTGACTTATTTTCCACTAATACAACATTGCGATGACAATGAATAAAACAGTAAAATACCAAAAATGAAAAAAAAAATTCAATTTTGAAGAAGAAGCTCCAATATATAGATGAAAATCAATAGAAGTAAAATCTATAACATTCAATAAAAATATAAAATCGAATAAGCAAGCAAGAGAGAGCGAGAGAGAGAGAGAGCGTCTAGTTTAAGAAATTATAGACGATGAAAGCGTTTTGTTTTGAATCTAAGCTTTAAAATAATGCTCAATTATGCAGAAAAATCAACTTATCTTCAACAATAGTAAATGACTACCACTAAATACGATGATAAACCAAAATAAGGTAAGAGTATTGCAACTAAAATTGTTGATGCAAAAGTGTTACATAACTATGATATCAGAACGTACATTGATGAGCAATACGATGATAAACACAACAATAAAAACACCATCTCATATAAGTAGTCTCTGCTATGATGCACATTTCCTATAATAAAAAACGTTTGTTTCTGGATTCATCCCACTTGAAATCACATATCAGCGAATCCATCGAATTGATTCGACAAATGATATATGTGGAAGAAAGAAATAAAAAATGCCAAATGCACCTATATTACTCATAAAAAAGATAATGAGCCGATTCTCAAAAATATGCAAACAATTTGGTGTTTTAAAATTGGTACGACTAAGAATAGAAGAAACGTTTCGAGACTATCTCTCCTTCCCTCTCTTTCCTCCCTATCGTCTGGGCTAACATGAATGTGTCCCCAAGACCGCATCCCAAGAACTCCATAAGGAATGGCAATAAAGATAGCACTTTATAAAGGTGCAAGCTTCAGCGACAATACCTACAACTGCGGGCAGCTAGTGAACATCAATAAGTTTCAACAAAGGAACCCCAGCACTGGCACCGAGGAATGCGTTGCGTGCAGCAATGAATACTTGTTTGATGTACTTTGCGCTATCTACTCGAGTCACACAACGTGCTGTATTCTCATGGTCAAATGGCTCCTCGATAAACACCTTGAACCGCCGTGTCGACGTTGCCAAGTCCGATCTAAAACATCCAAATTCATTAAAAATCATTGAAAAGACTTCGCGTTCCAGTCAATGTTTTACGTTCTAGCCAATAACTCAACGCTTAATGAAGTATACTTTGGCCAACATTTGAACGTTGATATTAGGATCAACGGAATTACTCTTAGGAAAAAATAAGGTTGAAAATGTTATATCAACCTACTAACACCTATGTCACAATACTTCAAATCCACAGGCGGTCCCCTTCTCTAATTTTAACAAACATAGCTCCTGCCTAAAGCAGTCTGACCTAATGCAACCTGAACAGACCAAATTCCACGAAAACTATAGGCAATTAAAATGGCTTAGGGGCTAATGAAAAACTATAACGTTTAAGGAGACCACTGTTACAATCATATCACAAAGGCGAAACCAGACAGTCTGTTCGCATAGTGGAGGAAACTGCGTGGGAAGTGTGCATTATATGTTGAAATCGAGATTTCTGTGGGCCTGTCGTTAGGTACGCATAATTCTATATATATATATATATATATATATATATATATATATATATATATATATATATATATATATATATATATATATATATGCCACCGCCCCAACAAGCCTTTGCAGAAACCTGTTACAATAATTCCATAAATATTTATGGAATTCTAATTTTTAAATGAATATTTCCCCTCCGAAATCCTTGGAATTCTCCTCCCTCAGCAAGAGTTGTTCCCCGTTCAAAAAAAAAAAAAATCAAAAAGTGCATTTTCTTCCGAATCAAAAACTCTAACAACAAGTACGCTAGCGCTGATATGCATAGATCTAACGTTGTCACGGTAATCTGATCGGAAATAAATAAAATCTGAGAACCGAACCATTAAACTAATAAAAAACAGCAAGCCAAGTAAAGCGCGGATTTACCTGTCGAATACGCAACCTCGATGGATCGAGATCGCCTTATTGACGAAATCAAACTTTGCATAATAATCAAAAAACGCGATCAGCAATTCACCCACTGTATTCCTGTTGAGCTCACGTGCTGCAAATATACTCGTTTAAAGTTCTTTTCAAAGGCCGAAGGTAATCAATCCGATATCTCAAATTTGGAAATTCGAATAAATAAAATAAAAAAAGATAAACTAAGCCACGACCTTCATCCCCAATAAGCTTTTTGCTCAAAATGTTCTCACATATTGCCGTCACATTACTCCTTTAGAGAATTCTAAACAACAGACCGACCGCTATAAATGGTTTGAAAAGTAAGAATTTCCGCTTCGAGGCTAAATCCGCATTTCTGGATTCGATAATATCCACTGGCAATCTACTGATATGATCGTTTAAAAAATTCTCACTCATCTCTAGCAATTGCTCTTTCCAAGCACAAAACTCCTACTTCCGCTCTTTCAACTCTTTAGTAGGCGATCTGCTTTGCTCAATTTCGTCTACGTACGCCATAAAATCGTTCATTTCTCGATCCATTTTCCGCTTAGGCAGTAATTATCTTCAACTTTTCCATCTATAAAGATTTTATAATAATCTCTTTTCCTTGCTTCTTGCAAACAAATACGGCAAGAATGCAATACTCGAACAAATCTGATAAATTCATCAATTAAAATAACCTACTAGGTAATGGTGGCAGATTACGGAACAGCTCCAAATTATCTAAACCGCAATGACCATTGAAGATATCAGGATGCAGCACTTGTAGATTCGGCAATACGGGAGGCATTGTTGCACACTGCAGAAAGTGTAGCACCAAAAGAATTAAAGAGTAGCTGAAAATACTTTATATAAGTACGACTCTGGTGAAAATCTTCTACGAAAAGGATTCGTTTCGATTCGGCCTCCTATGAGACGCCACGCGATCGACATTGGCATGCCGCAGAGCATTCAAACAACTTAAAGGTGGTACAGGAGCTCATCTTAAGGCATGCCCCGTACTCCTGAAATTTCGTACTTCTAGCTTCATCAGTTCCCGAACTGAAGCTATCAGACGGCACATACAGATACATACGCAGACATACACAGGCAGACATGACGCTGCTATGAAGCGCATTGCAATGCAAAATTACAAAAACACATAACCATGCCATTAATGAGGTGGTAAAGAACACTATAAACAACATGGTAACGCTAAGGCATTTCGACTGCTTCTTAATTCTTCCCCACCTTGATAATGATTACAAAGACTTAAATTAATCGAAAGAGGCTTATGAAAGATCCGCGTCATTTTAGAACTTTCATCTTCCCTCAAACTAAGATTGACTGGAAAAAATTTCGACTAGATGGGAATTTTCCTTTTCTCAAGCGCAAAGCATAAAATAATTTTGCTTAACCGCTACTTAGCAAAAATATTATTTTCCTTTAAAACCTGAATTTTTTTGCAACATCCCTTCTTCCCCTCAACATTAAATCTACCCCCTCCCCTTCCGGGAAATAAGTGAAAAACATCCACACGAAAACTTTTGATATAATTGCACACAACAAAGCAGCTCAACGAATAACGAAAGGAAACCTGTTAAATGTGCCCGACATTGCATCATTAATTCCAGCGTTTATTGCCCAATGCTTTACTAGAAGACACAATGCTGGAAAGCGATCGTCAATCCTGTAAAACACTATTCATAAGTATAAATATATGAAATAATACGGTTCGAAACATTATAGAAGCATATTCTTGAATGGATTAAATAAAACTCTAAAAATCTCTAAAATAAAAAAAATACCAACTTCCATTACTATGATCATTTTGCTAAAAGGTTACAGGTACCATTGAGTGAAGAGATAATTACGTTCTATAAACCGCAATTTAAATGCTGTAAAGATTTTAAAAAGCATAATATAAATTGAAAATTAACCTCGCATAATAATGCAAAAGATGTGAATTGTAAATTCCGGCGACGTTGTTACAATTAATATCGATCTCCAATTCGGAATATTCATTTCCCATCTCCAATTTCAGGATTGGCACCTGAAATCTTTGCCAGTAGGAAATATTTTTTGTAAAGCTTTCATCATGATTCTTTTAGTGTTTTTCATAAAGACCTACCTCAATAAAAAGCCGCAATGATGGGTGCAATTAACTAGCACTGAAATTGATCAATTTTCCTCATATCGTCGGTGGTCCGTTTCAACGCAGAAACTTGGCAATGCTCACTAAAGTAATCAAGTGACGGCCATATGCTTGCTTAAAACCTGCGGGTAACTTTTGCCCAATATTTACTTACTTTAAAGCATTAATATTATATAAGAAAACGAAATTAAAGTATGTGGAACGGGTGATATATTCAGAAAGATTGGCGAATAATAATCAAGGATAAATAAACGGCAAAATTTCAATTGATCAACAAATGCCAATTTAACCGTCAAATGGCCAATACGCTATAACCGTCGAAACGTTAGGCGTGCAATGAAAATTAACCATGCGAATACCTCTCATAAGGTACAAACAATATGCAAAATGACACCTGAATGTACAATCACCTTAAATCCCAATTTACACTCAATAACTACTCAAAATCGAACTGATCGGAAGTATACACGTTGATAGCTTACCTTCGCTGGGATGCAATGGCATTTCCTCACTAATCCGTTCGATTGATAGGCCAATACGCGAAATACTTTCTTCAGTACACGAACTCCGTAACTGAAAAAATTATAATGGCTTAACGACCGATTGCACTAAAATCAAATTCAGCCATTGGCCATTCTTGGCCACAAATGCCATTGGCCATAAATGCCTCTCTTATCGATAAAAGCAAGCAATTCTCAAGAAAACTAAAATACCCAAAAAGCAACAAACATTACTGCATTCCTACTAATCACCTCAAACTACAATACTAATAAGACTGATGAATAATAACTAAGAGCAGAACGATACAAAAATTAAGCACTTTTTTGGGCAAGAAATTTTATGCTGAAAAAGGGAAAAAACACCTACTCTCTATCAGTATCATAACCGTAGATAGCATCCGGTAGACACAGACATAAATCCATATCGGAGTTATAAGCACCACAACCATTCACCGTTGATCCAACCGCCACAATGTTAGCATCTTCATAAACCTTAATTTCCATATAAATTCAAACTTCACTCTAACAAAATGAAAGATTCCCCCCCCCCCCTTCCCCCCATATTTATAGCTGAGATGCGCGCTAGATATTTCAATGATTGCTGAATTGCTTAGATCTATTATTATTAACAACCTGTTAATTAAACATTTCACTATTCAACCCACAAAAATAGAAATTCAATCTTTACGCAACATCACACTGAGCACCAAACGAATAGAAATCTCACCACAACTGTGATGCCTATAATTTGTGATACAATCGACAGCTATACCGCTATGTTCTATCGTCCATGCGTACACTGACCCAGACCTCGAGAGGGCTAATAGTACTCTGCAGATGAGCCATTCCTGCACTTCTCGAAACATAAATTTTCAGTCTTTAGCACACAGATGGACAACTGAAGCAGCAGATTTGCGCCGCCAGATTACAGTCGCATGGCAACTGATGAGCAGGATAGAAGTCGATAAGGCCAAATTTTTATACAGTATGAGTTGCTTTGGCCCAAGTGGAGCTATCTTTAGAGCGCGAGCTTCAAGTGCCAACTTCCTCACTGTTATGGCTACAGCTCTCGCTTACCAGTAACTAAAGCAGATTTTTAAGTGGAGCGCTTCTCCATGCCAAGGGCCACACCCACCATACTAATATCTCTACTATTGCTACAATCTTCTAATGGAAAATGCAACAGACAGACGCCAACCGACATCTGTAATTTGTATCGCATTTAGAAAAAAACATTAAGAAACAGAGAACAAGGACAATACAGGCATAGAAAAACCCGCACCGTTTTGACTAACGAAAGCAATCTCTCGCGTACTTCCATCTTCCATGAGAACGTGCGGTCATCCTGAAAACAGTGGAAAGATCATTAAACGTGGATGCGTTTACTTGTGATCACAAGGCTCTTTCCTAATGAGGCAAACCATGCATGCAGTAATTACATTAAAAAAAAAAAAAAACAAGGAACGAATAAGTTAACAGCAGCGAATGATGTTTAGGTGTACGTCGGTTTCAGATGTTCACCGGTTGAATATCCAAAAATAAACCTATCAAAAACATAAGCGATAAAAAACGATTGAAGAGAAGAAGCAAGGATCAAGAGAGCACGTTTCGCCGATATGCTCTTGCTATTCAATGCAGAAGTGTCTATAGCTTTTCCGCAGAGCTTCCTCTTTCTTTCGTCTCTCCCTTCAAAATAAGCTAAACTTCCAGTTCCTCCGTCGGAATTTCATTCGTTCATGGTCACTAAAAAAAATCAAACCTCTCGGCAACTCGAACCTTAAAACACCGACAAACCCTACCAAATTCTACTTCCAACCATATCCTCCGGCTTCTTCCTCACATCCATAAATCAAATCCGTGTAAGTTCATTGTCTGTCAAATTGCATCCCTCTTCTTCTCCCTTACTCAATGCCACCTAACACCTGTCAAAACCAGTAGCATACTGTAAGCATAAATGAAACAAAGTTATAAAACAACTGAACGAAGTAAAGGTAGATTAGCGATGATACCTGTCCGTTCAGTCTGTAGTGCCTCCAGATGTGCGCATCGAACGCATCAAAACCTTGCTGATACCTCTTCCTCCTCGCCTTTATCGTGTCATAAACATCAAGCGCCGACGCAACAATCGTTACACCTGACAGCACTATTACTTACTAAGAGGTTCACAGCTCAGATCATTTTTGGACTAAAAGGCATCCGGTCTTGGCGCTTCTCACTTCCTGTTGCTTAGTGCTTCTGACTTCCTGTTACTTAATGCTTCCGACTTCCTCGCCGGTTCATAAATTAGCGAAAATAAACTAACTCCCCATTCACTGCAAGAAAGGCATCAATTGAAAATTTGAATGGGAAAGCGCATCAGAGAGGCAGATAAGACGCATCCAATCAAATTCCTACCATATAAACACCCTAAAAAACATTAAATAGCATAATAACTCACTTATAATCACCGAAAAAACCACAGAAATTTGGAAAAAATATAAAAGATGAGCTTTGAGCAAGCTAACAAAAACTACAAGGAGTATCAAAGTAGTGATGGCAACTGGCTGACCGAACTTCAGTTGGTTTCTACCATTCAATATTGGCTTTTTTCCATTGCAATTGATTTCTATCGAATGCTTTAAATCTCCAGCCGACATTTTAAAATTCATTCAACTACAACCGAAATCCAGTTTTCGTCGCTAATTCATCGGCACTTCCGATTTTTCATCCCGTTTTAACCGACTCGCTGCTGCCAATCAGCACCTCTGGTTGCTTTTCAATCATATTACTAACAGCAAAGAAGCACGAACCTTATCAAACCATTCAAACTACACGCCGTTTCATACAACGGTTAAATATAAAGCAATTAATAACACAACAAACCAAGCTTCGTACGTAAATCCATCTCTTTCAGCCTTTGAAGCGAAATCATGTTTGATGGGCCGTTATATGGATGCGGCGTATTAGCGCTTTTCCGCTGACCCTGTAAAATTCGTTGGTACTAAATGGTAGCAGTCGCACAACCACCCTCCTCCATAGCCTTAACTTTTAGGGAAAACGATGGGAATGGAAGACAAAACCATGGGCTGGACGGAGGGGGATGGGGGGTTCTAAAGCCAATGAACGATAAATTATGACGGTTTAAAGACCAATGGCCACGATCTGAGAGGGAAAGAAAGCGCCTACAAATGCCTGAAGGATTTATATGAACTGGTCTAACGGAAGCGATGTCAAGTTTGAGCGGAACTATTAGCAAAGATTCAAAACTTAAGAAAAAATTTGACTTCAAAAAAAAAGAAAGGAAATCAAAAAACACTCTCAACTTTTTAGTCAGCAAGTTGACTAAACTTGAGGAAACGACTGTAAGTTGCTTGCAGAAGCATTAAAATGCCACATCTACGAAATATTATCTGAGAATGACGAGAGCATCTTATACCAACTACTTTCCCCAAGGAAGTCCGTCTTTTCCTCGCGATAACCTTTGAAACATCTGCCTTTGTACAAGAAAGCGGAGGTAGAGGGACGGCAGTAGAAGGAGCAATGGAAAAAGCCCACAATTTTACAAAGCACGCATCCGCCCTTCCCCGAAACGATGGAGAAACCTGCCATAGCGCTATCACATCCACAACACGGTCTTCATGTAACCGAAAGGAGTATATTAACAGGACCGAAAGTTTCAAAAGTCGGTACCTCATGAAACGACTTCTTAGACAGTTAGCTATTTGGACGCAACGCTAAAACAATCTACCCTTAATTAATCAATCCGCTGTAAATGCACCAATCACTTCGTTAATTTCGAGATCAAAGTCAGATTCTCCGCTTATTTAAATCTACACCACAGCACCTCCCCCACCCCAAGCCATAAATACCAACTTACAATATCATCAGACAGCACGGTGATCTCTTCCCTGTCTTCTTCGATTTCCATATCTATCTCGCCTGCTACATGCCCATTGTTGTTATTCGTGACGGATCGATCACCACTCCTCAGCGGTGGCAAATAAGACGTTGAGGGAGTTTGTGTATCGATTGTGTCAGGACCATAATCACACTCTTAAAAGAAAATAAAATATACTTGATAGATCTAACGTTGAAGATAAGGCTGAACTTTAAACAAGCAAAGATCGAATAATTCAGCAACGGAATACCCCGCTTGCCTCTCTCTCTTGCTCGCCTACCCCTCTCTTCTCTCTCTCTCAACAAACGACATTATCAGATACTGATGGTTTACGATCCGTACACTCGAAGGTAGATCATACGCCCCAATAATAAACACATATAATTTGATAGTTTACCGAGTTGTTGTGACCTGCTTGCATTTCAAGAATAGTCGTATAGTCGTTGTGCTATTTAAAAGTGAGTATTCCAACATTTACAGCCTCTAAATGACTTGTCTTCGCTTGCAAAGACATTCCTGCTGACTGATTTCCTCAATGCTAAAGAAATTTAAGCCATCTTCCCATATAAATCATCTCTTTATGACTTATAAAATACCTGGCTTAAACGTCTTAGTAGATCCCTTTCACAACATAAACTAACCTGGCTTCAATGTGCTAGGAGATCCTTTCACAACTTCTCGCCTCTCGTTATCATCGTCTATCGTCACCACAGGTATTCCTTTACTCGTCTTACGCACCTGAAAGCAATTTATTTTAGTGATAGCCGTATCTCCGATTGCGCATTGCTACTCTATATAAAAAAAATATCGATAATTCTTTCAAATAGTATTTGTTTAAATTATGCAAATTTTTGTTAATCCATAATATCTCTTTGCCACTAAATGCTTGTCACTCTTATTTTCTATTAAAACAAACGCTAAAGAAACTTACAGCATTAACGTTAGCGTTATACCCAATATAGTCAACATAAAAATAATAATATGCAAATGCGTATGCATCTCATTTTATTCAAAACTAATTGTATGCAAATTTAAATTATATGCGATATTCGATAAGATCAAGCGTTTAAAGTTGACAGAAATGAACTTATGCTAGATGCGCTAATTTTTTCGTTTCATTTCGATTGCAATACTCTCAAAAACGAAAAATCCTTTCGCCTATCTTCTCTTAGAAATTACCAACTCATCTTATTTAGCAAGAAAAAAATCCCCCAGATCGCTTTCTTTCATCTTAGCTCAAGAATATTAACCTCGGTTCGCCTACCGTTACCTTCAAAACTATGGATTCATTCGCTTAGAATAACTTCAAATCCTTCATTTCCTTTGCTCGGAAAATTTTCTATCCGCTTTGTCATTTTATCTTAGAATGTTATTGGCACATGAAAATGCAATTTTATTGTTTCATTTATTCTAATGATACAAAAAAAAAACATTCCCAAAAGAAAAACAACTAGAGCCTCATAGATATTTTCAATCAAAATCCTCAATTTTTATGCCGCATTAAATTTCGGATACTATTCTACGCTGAAATACTCTAAAATTCTTTTATTTTTATCTTCGGCGCTATTAGTTCACAATTTATGGCACCTGAATTTTTCGCTATCCTGAACTACTGAGATCTATCTATGCATCTGACAATCTTTTCTGATCGATAATTCGAAAAGTGAAGCCGTAGTTACCTCAATATTTGGCGGCAAAAACTTTCTCAACCTAGAAGGGAATTGCTTACGAATGGCCATCAATTCACTCAACGAAAGATGCGTTCAGAAGTTCAAAAATTCCGTTTATTTTGCATCTGATCTGTTGGTTACTTTCTATACATGATCCCTCTATATATGCTTGTTTTCATCCTTCCACCCCCCCCCCCCCTCCCTGCCCTCTCTCTCTAATTGAAATCCACATTCCTTTTAGTACATCTATCTTTAAAACATTAGCACAGAAGAGAGGAAAAGAGATTTGCAGATTTTTTACGCATGCAAAATTTTGCACAGAGGCAACGTTAGAACTACAGGAAAACTAGCGCACTTTGCAGCCATCATATGCAAATTAAAACGCGATATGAAAGGAAGAAAAAGGAGAAAAAAATGACATCTTCACAACTGGAATTTTCGAATACTGGGAAGGATGGGGGGGGGGGGGGGGGGGGGGAGGAACAGTTTTTCAATAACATCACTAGGCATACTTAGTGTACTCTTACTAGGACAATTAATCTAGAATAAATTTCCGCATCTCGTAACGCAAATCGAACGAATAAATAAAACTAAAGAATTAAACTATACAGAATAAACGCAATAGAAATCTTTTTTGTATACCACATATCAACGTAACAAAGGTTGCAAAGCTCATAAAAGAAACGTTGATTAGCCGATAATCTCGAATACGGTCTTATTACAGCCATAATCCATCACCATCACCTATGCGCATCCAATCATCGATCACAGCCATAACAGTAGTGATTATTTGCGTATTTGATCCTTAGTCGAAATATATCACAGAAAACAACAGCAACAAACCTCCGTGACAAAAATGCACTCGCAGTCATCGTTCGGAGTATATGGCACTCTTTTATTCGACGAAACTTCATTACCCTCCACCGGTGTATCGTCGTCATCGAACAATTTTACGAATTCTATTATGTTCTCCAGCTTGTTATTATTCGACGGTGCCATATCAACTGACTGCTGAGACAGTACTGATTTATTCCCGCTATCAGTTGACTTCTGAGTCGATGTATTTCCAGAAGTTGGTGATATCGGTTCATTCTCTGCGGGAGGATCCTCTTCAAACAGCTTTACGAAGTCAAAACCCTCTTTGTCCGAGTTAATCGAGTTTTCAGCACCGTCCTCGATGCGTTCTGTTGCCACCGCAGAACCAGCGGTATCCGTTTTCTCAACCATTTCTTCGGGCTAAAAACCATAAATTAACCGAATTTGCCTATAAAGCATTGAGAGGCTTCTTTGGTATAAATATATCATCCTTATTTATCATATTTAGCAATACAGCACCCGATCACCCTCATCGAATCGGATGTCTGTCCTTCATCGCAAAAATGCCTAACATCAAACCGTTAGTTGAGGACTAGCTCAAGCCCTTTCACCTACTACTTTCAAACGTGCTCTCTCATTAACATCCGCCCATTCAGCCTTCTCAAAACAACGTTATCAATTCTTCAATTCAACTACGTTTAAATATGCATTGCTCACCTCATAAATGAAACAATATCGTTTAGCGTATTTTGTTTTCTTTTTGAATAAAAAAGAAAATAAACAAACAAATAAATAAATAACTAAATGAGTAAACAAATAAACAACTAAACAAATGAATAAATACAGAAATTGGCTAAAAATACACTAAAATATGTATTTTAGATTGAAATTGAATTAATTCCAGCACAGTAATGGATCTGCAAGTGAGATTCTGAGTTTGAGAATTTCGAGCAGCCATATTTCAAAAGTGGTAAACTCTACGACCAAAAAAAAAAGTTATTTATCGGCAATTCTCCACATAGTGACACCAATGCGCATAAAAATCTAGCCAGAAATGCTCATATCTAAAACTATCAAGCAGTAAAAAAAATTCGAAAAATTCCACATTATGCAAGGATTCCTCTTGAGTTATCATCAAAGGAAAATGGATACTGAGAAAGGAACTTCCCTCCCTCCATTTTTTTTCCTCTCCCCCACTCTGAATTCTAGTTTTTTGGAACCAACAAGTTTTTTTTTTCATACCAAATAAAAACAGAAATCAACCTACCAAAACTGTGATCATTCTATTACGTTTTGCTGCGATAACCTCCTGTTCAGCTACGTCAACCGCTTTACGCTTCCTGAAACAACAAGCACTTTCATTCCGAAATTAATCATCCCCATCAGATTCACAAACAGCAGTCAATCGCATAAAACTACCTTCATTACTTGAGGGAAGGTGAAACAGAACGAATGGAAGGCAGTTAACTGAACATCTACAACAACTAGGCTGCTTCGACATATAGTAGCAGCTTTACAAGGTTGGATTTCCAATCTACAACATTAACAACAGGTTGCAAGGATATGGGTTAAATGCAATCTTTTTGCCTAGGATTTGCCGAACTAAGCCAAATGGAAACGACAGTGGTGGAAAATATTCAGACTAAACCCACTTGCAGCGCCGTTAATAAAACCATAAACAACGAGCACATGTTGTTGCAAGACGTGCAAAGTGTAGTACTGCTTCGATAACATCCAATTCTTGGAGCGCTACTTCTATCCCAAAACCACTAAGCTTAGGCGGCAGTAGCTTTCCGTTTAGGAGAACCGACGCAATATAACTGTATCTACTTCCGATGCCCTGGGGTCTTCGTGTTTCAACGGTGATGTTTCCATTCTCAGGGGATATCATGTCCGGATTTCAGTTTGCAGCTATTCAACGCTCAAACAGGTCAACCTTTGAAGAAGAAAACCTCGACCTCATTAATAACCGCATTGGAGCGTTCTATCTGTTCTTCGGCGCAAAATATTTGGCAATATCTAAAGTCTTCGATTAAAGAAACTTCACTCTTTGTTTCCGGTATTTTGAGTATGTAAAATTTAGTGAAGGAGTATTAAATTTGTGCGTCGACGACAATTTTGGGCTAACGTTGTACAGGTGATATAAGCGCATAGATAAGCTTTGCAAGCATCATTCATGTCGACCGACACCCGGCTTCTTTCTTTAATTCCTAAACACACTAGTGAGTGCACACAGAGCTCAAAATGAAGTGCACATGATAGAGTATAGCAAGAATTGAATGATTTGCAGGATCTACATCGATGATGTTATTTGTCGATTACATCCACAAGCAAACCACTCACCTATTTCGAGAGAACGGCGCATATGTCCTGCTATAGACAATAAGAAATACTATCAAGAATTGCATACTCACAGAAAGAAATATTGCACATAAATTTCTACTATGAGATCGTAGAAATTTTTGCAACAGACAACATCCGCTACCTAGATAAGCTGTAAAACAACAGAGTAATTTATGAACTTATATAGATTAATTCAATAATCCAAGTTCTCAAATCCAGTAATCAGGTAATTCATTTCCATGATTTCTACTAAATCACGTAGAATTCGATGTTGATTTCTTTAAAGGTCTGCATGGCTTATCACGTTTAAAGAAAGAAAATACCCTCTTGCAAGTGCATTCTCCATAGTTTCAACACTTTTGATGGCATTATGAGCGCGTTCAACAGCCCTTTTCGCCTTTTCAATAACCGAAGCATTGACAACTGAATCCGGCGCAGCATTCTGAAGAAATTGCTTCGGCACCTCTTCTGCAAAATACGACGTTCAATTTTCTCCCAAAAGAAACGTAGCCCATATATCATAGCAAGCAACATTTAACGTTTGAATGCCCCATTTGTAGTAATCAAGTGAAACTTTTTGACTGCTATAGAATTTCGACTGATATTTAAAAAAATCGAGAAATTAATTTAGTATGGATCGACTAACCCACTGATTTGTACAACAGCAACAACAAAGTGAAATAATTTCCCCGATAGCCACAAAACTTTGCTATGCTGCAAAATAGAAGAATTGAATATAATTGGCGAAAGGATGGGAAGAGCAATACCCGCTAATGCTCTCTCCTCCCTCCCCCCCCCCCCCCCCCCCCCCCTTCTCCGCATCCCCATTCAATGCCATAAGATGGTCGTTAACCACATAAAAGACTATTCAAAATTTTCCCTCTTTGATTGTTTCGCTCAATCCCATCAATTGCTTTGATATGCTCGTTTTATTTCAGGTGAATTAGTTGCCACCATGCATGACTGCGGATTCTTTTTGTTGAGCTAAGATACCTAGAGCCTGGTTTGAATTTGACATTTAACGATTATTTCACATTCGAAAATCCTGAATGAGCAACTTTGAGTACCTCAGTCCAAGGATAACAGCAAGCTATAACAGACCACTCAAATCTACTCTTAGTTGAATGATGAAACATTTAAATGATTGAAAATCTGATGCGTCTACTTGCATTGAGGTAGAATCATGTTATATTTGATCATAATAAAACAAGACTATTCTAAGTGTTCAGAATTGGAAACCATCTTTAATTTCCTCATTACAACTTTAAAATATGAAGTAAATTTTAATCATTTGAAAATATAAAGTCAATTTTCATAAGCATCTCACCAATAGCAAGATATTGGTCGAGTGTCTCTAAAGCCGCTTTAGAAATAAGAAATTGCTCTCTCTTTCGCTTTCTCAATTGCTTGCATGCTCTGGTAGATGGTGGTCGATCATCCTCTACAATTGTACGATCATCCTCTGTAATTGTGCTGTCAATTTAAATAAACCAATAAACAGCCTACTTCTATATTAGTTGAATTCAATGATCTACTTCGTCGATTGCAATTCAACTCTCGTTACGATTCATTAATATATGAGATTTGCTTTAAAAAATCATCAGCATAGAATACGTATGAAAGCCTCTTCATTCTTTACCTTTCAAATCACCACCTGGTGGTGCACAACACTTCACTCTCAGGTTCCATCGACTAACAAGATCAAGTCATATAAGGTCATGAGCACTCGAAGCACTACTCATCCATATCATTCCCATTCACAGGTTAATGATCAATAGCAAAATTCTTGTAATAATAGATAAAAGAAAATGAACAGTAATAAAGCTATCTTTCATTGAGTGAAAGGGGGTGTCAATTTGTAAGCACGAATGCCCAAAAACTTGTCTCAAATTCAAGTGGCTCACCGATTTCGTTATAAAGAGAGGGTGTAACGAGACCACCATGATAGAGCCTTGTCACCATCTCACGAGAAGCAGCCCAATTCGCCAACTTTGCAGTGACACCGAAGCCACCTCCATAGAATTCACTAGGAGGTAGTCCATCAATGACCATATACGTATGAGCCACTGTGGCTTGATTCTTTGACAAACCTAATGCAGAGCGCTGCTCCATCGAAAGCGGGATTGCTATAAAAAGGCACACTAACATTGACAGCACTATAATATACTCCTCCTTGAGCGTTATGAATAGATATCAAAACAATTAACGAGTTTGAAAGTTGACGCCACAAACATATCTGAAGTTAACAACACAAATCCTATTCGACTTTCACTTGGAACTTGAGGTCATAAACCAAGTTCGACACATTCGGTTGGAACTTGAGGTCATAAGTCAAGTTCGATATACTCGGTTGGAGCTTCAGGTCATAAATCAAGTTCGATATACTCGGTTGGAGCTTGAGGTCATAAATCAAGTTCGATATACTCGGTTGGAGCTTGAGCTCATAAATCAAGTTCGATATACTCGGTTGGAACTTGAGGTCATAAACCAAGTTCGATATATTCGGTTGGAACTTGAGGTCATAAATCAAGTTCGATATACTCGGTTGGAGCTTGAGGTCATAAATCAAGTTCCATATATTCCGTTGGAACCTGAGTTCGACATACCTTACAAATTTGTGGAAGAGTCGAATTATTCTTAATTATACGACAAGGGAAAATTTCTAAAATTTCAATCAAGAAGAAATGATGAGGTGGAAGTTCTTAGAGAAAAATTTATTTATGACTGCAAAATCATGAATAATGTCCATTAAATTTTATTAGTTTGATGAGCCACCTCTTCCAGAAAATCATGTGAGGCCACCGCCATATCTGAATATTGGCAACGGGGTAAACTTTTCTTTGACCGATGGAATTAAACACGCATATCTCTATCATTTAGGCGTTCGACACAACGGAAATATGCATCCAAAAAACTAATGCACCTCATAGTAATTACAGGAATCCATTCGTTTTTAATTAAATTAAACTGCTAAAATATGGAATTTAATCCTCTTAAAAACCTTTTCAAATCCCTACAATCATTTATGTCGTTCAAATATTCTGAAAATATTCGCCGCACTCTTTCAATTCCAAAGGAAAAAAATTATCATATTTGCCGAATTTTTTAATAAATTTCAACGAAATTCCACTGTCCAATCAAACTATTCACTAAATTAGCCACAACTGATACTATCGTTTCAACATTTCTACGACGTTCGCTGAAATTCATTCCACTATTCCAACCTCTAAATAAAATCTTGCTAAATGTGGCATTAATGACACATATCACATTATAGGCCGAGCAATTTCGGATGTACTAAACTAAAACCCCCCACCCCCCCTCCCCCACTCCTTTTTTTAATCGCAATCCTGGAAACAGCATCCCATTCTATAAACCCTTTGAAAATTGAGATAAAAGCCTGCACTACGGATGCATATCTATAAGCCCAGTAATCTAAACTGCCTGTCGACATATGCGGCACCTTTTAAAACGAATTTCAATATGAATAGCCATTTTTCATGAATTATGGACGCTTAAAGGAGACAAGATTTGCCGATTTTTGCTTCGATAACTTTGACGAAATTTTGCACAATCGATAAAGAAGCCATATGAATTGCAACGGCCCTTTTTCCATTATACTCTTTGCAAATGCAATCCCCCTCCCCTCCCCCCTCTTCCTTCTTAAGTTTTCGACTCAATATCCATCTGATCAACGAAAAACGGCCCCGATAACAAGACAAGAATAACCTCTGAAAGAAAAAAGAGCAGTGCTCAGATATTCATGAGCTGTATATGAGCTAATATAGAAACTCTATGTATAATCGAAAAATGTCAATCATAACGAGCTAAAAAAAATAGCTGTAATATTTAAAGACTATAGAAAAACCTCCAGTCTTATATCAAGATTATTTATTCACTACTAAACAGCTCAAAGATTTATTTCCATCTCTTTGCTCACCTGAAATTATCCATCAAACTCTTTCGAAGAAAAATGAAAAAATCCTAGATAAAAGAGAGCAAAAATTAAAAGCCAACATACTTGAATGAACCACATGAGATGCTTTCTTCATATGGCATAACCAATTCGATAAGAATTGCACATAGCAAGAACGATTATAAAATGTTCCCTCAAGAAGCACCGTTCTGCCATTTGTTCGTTTATGCTCAACTTTATGCACCTCACTGCAATAAAATACCACTATGAGATTATATATTCCAATTCTCTTTTTCTAAAATAAATGCCTTGCTATAAAGAGACGAATTTATCCTCCTCCTCCCCTTCCCTCTCTCATCAATATCATTTAAACTGCTCTGAAATCTAGATAGCTTTTTATGAATAGCAGAAAATTAAAGATTAAAAATGGATAACAAAGAAAATTTTTGTTAGAGCAAAGTTGAGTGCCATCAATTTGGATCATAGTGAATTGGCTTTACCTCTAGCGCCTTTGCAAACTCTCAGGAATTTTTCGTTTCTCTTTCAGCTGGATAAGATAGTATCTGCTGCAATAATTTGACTAAACATTGAGTACGGCTTCAGGATTAGAATAAGGTTTACCATGCTTTAATTATTAGCTGCTGATCGAATCAAATCCCGACGCTACTCTCGACTTAAGACCAGATAGACGATGGCAACTGGTCAACTATAGATCAACGTTTGAGAGCGAAGAAATAACTATTGAGGATTTCAAAGGATATTTCACATTTGTCGCTTTCCACCTTATAACCAAATAGCCTGTTCAAGAATTTCTTCCTTATTTGGGAATTAATGCGCTTATATTTCTCGCCGATATTTTTCTCGTAAATTAATAGCAAAAGTATAGATGCTAGGAAAATTGTTCTTTAGGGATAGAAAATCGTCGGGTAATCATATTTTAACTCCAATAATCTAATTTTATTTCCGAATAAAATTAGAAATTCCGGTGAAATTTTCCATGTTTCTCTTAATTACAATAGAATCGTAGTATTGTATATATGCAAGAGTTCTTTCAAAATCTCTTTTGTTGTATTTATATTGCCGTATTGTTGCTACGTACTTCAAATTTATCATCTCATAGTTGTACTTCCTCTTTGGCAGCTGCTGAAGAAATTCTGTTGTTGTTGTTCCTGAGTTCCATGTCATGAAAAGTTCTTTTCCGACAATGCACAAATGGTCATTCACGTAGTATACATTCAATTTTCTTCTGTCGTTCCGTCCACAGCACTCTCGCAGCGCACTGCACTCGAGTTCGAGATCATAAAGCATAAGATTTCAGCCGGTACGGCTGCTGCTAGAGAAAATATGTGCAAAGATAAGCTCTCTGCGTATCGCCGTGAATTTGCAGCGACATGGATTTGTCCTCGAAGCAGCTTTTGGGGAAATGGGAGTTCACCACATTTTCCAACTACATCTCCAGGAATTTCCCAAAATACTGGCGCAAGTCGACGTGGAGATGCAAATGATCAACGCCATCTTTTCGTCGGTCAATCTTTCCCGTAATTTCGTCGACTTTTTTTGAAGCTTTCAGAACAATTGTACTGCGTCTCTTGATTTCCTGTAACTGCATTTTCCGAAGCGCATCGGCAAAACTGAGATTAGGCCGTTAATGACTCCTCCACGTGCTGTTTTTTAATCTGCTCAATTAGCTTCGTACGCTGGCTTATGGCTTATGGCACCACTTTCAACCATTTTCAATAAGCGCTTGATTTTGCTCCCTCGCATTCCGACTTCGCCAACATGAGGAACAATCATCAACTGTAAATTTATTAGGAGGGACAATTACCTCCTTTGACGATCAAATAAGATCGCAAAGGTGAACATCCGCTTATCGATAAAATATAAATGCCATTTTGAATTATTTCAATTTATTCGTCCGAACAAATTCAATTTTAATAGTTCATCAAAAATATTTCTTTTAGAAAATGATTAAAAAATAAATGAAATTATGAAACACTCACCTGGTTGAGAAATCTGAGCGCTTAATTTCTGAGTTAGTAGAATCGTTGACGGCTTCGGTGCCATTCGTTTCAATTTGCTCAATGCTTGAAGATTTCATCGGTTGATCGCTATCGGGATGAATGCCACTATTTTTGATAACATTTTGTGGCTCATTCGATACGCGACGAATCTCTTGTATTCCATGAAATTTTTGATGAAATGTGATCGGATTCCATCCAGAATCAGGCAATTTTTCACCGCGTAAAATTTCCGACAGTTTAATCGGCGTTGGCGGCGGAAACATTCCACTTATAAATTCTGGCAATCGAGCATTTCGCACATATAAATATTCCTCGAGTCGAACCCTTAAAAACTCACATAAAATAGCATCGATTAAAATGTCGAATTTTTGATTTAAATAACGGCAAAATTTCCGATAACGATTAATTTTTCAATAACTTTATTATATTTTCGCGACAATGAAAGATGATGGAATGATGATATTTTGGAATTTCAAGTATTTGTGCAATCAAAGTAGGCTATGCTCATCGAGAAATTCGAGAAATTTTGCTATTATCTCTTCAATTTTCACTTCTTCAGCTCGTATGGTAACTTATATTTATGGAACTTCTCTAACATTTCTACGTCTCGAAGGAACGAGAGTAAAGGGCAGAAGGGAGCGGGATCCCGTCATGCATACCGGCTGATCATAGCAAGATGCTATACATGTGCTCTTTTAGACGCATTAACAGCCCTTAATAAAAATTATCTAAGAACGATTCCAACATTAGAAGCGTTTTTCCCTCGGCTCCTATAACAGAAACTGCTAAAATCATCTAAAAACACTCAACTTTTTTGAGGATCCAAATTTTTGGAGCATTGAAACGACTGAAGCAAAAAATCGAATTCAAACTTATGCAAAGTTCCACAACGACATCACATATTTTGCTCCTTAGTAATAAAATCATTGATGAAGAAAATCAAAAAAAAAAAAAAAAACTTACGCAGATGCAGCGCCTATTCTTCTTTTACGAAGTTTGCCAAGCCTCCTCGCATATGCTTGAAATCTGCCTCTAGTGTAGTATAGATAGCAGAGGAATACTTCCTCTACTGTATGAAGTAAGGTATGTTTCAATTTCCTCTTAGCCGAATAGTCGACAAGATTCGTTTTTGCATCACATTCAAATGCCATCTCGCCCATCACCACATAATCGATGCCATTCTACAATATATATATATATATATATATATATATATATATATATATATATATATATATATATATATATATATATATATAATAATCAATAAAAACTCATTAAAAAATGAGACCATTAAAACATTTCCACAGATGAACCATGAAACACATCAAAACAACGCGAAGAAAGCACTCTTTTGCGCTGGATTTATATATGCAAACTACAAATATGAGCAAAGAGACAATCCTTCTAATGCCAAAAAACACTCTGATGAAAATTTTTTAAAACCTTCTCTAAGAACTATTTTACATTTTCAGCAAAAAAAAGAGCCTTTGCATTGTTTATAATTTATACTCAGTGTTGGAACAGTAACTCCGCATAATTTATGTAGCTTCCATGAAAGATATTCCATGTTTTTTTTTTTTGCCAAGCGATGCTAATGCACAGGCCTCGAATCGTATCTCATCTCTTGTGTACCACTGAGACTGGAGGCAGATACCTAGTCAAGGTGCTAAATCTTCGTCTTCCGCCCTCCGCAGTACCCAAAGTGTGGAGCGCCTCCCATACCTGCACGCACGCTCGTCGACTAATAATCCAGGTAATATTCGCGAACGGTGAACACATTGCGTATTATCAACACCTTCGTCATTTTAGAAGTTTCTGTTCACCAGTAAAATCATAAAAACTTACGAGTATAAATCGACCAATTCTTTCTTCACCCAACGCACAGGCACGTAAAAGATACCAAAAATTACTGGTCTCATCCGATGCAATACTGGAATTAATTTTTATTAATGGTACCATGAGGTAGTAAGTAATATCAGGGATGCAAATTCGATTGGCATGATAAAGAAATTGATGACTTCATTGACTACAAGCAAGTTCAGTTTGCAATGACTAACCACCGCATGGTAGACAGACAAAGACACACACAAAGATATAAAGGAGATAATGCACTCATTATATAGTGAACAAATGGGATGCCCACCGGAAATGACGAAAAAAAAACTAAGTGAACAGCCATTAAGCATCATACTAAATACGCAAATCTGGTTATTGGTTGAATGATTATATCGACGATAATTGATTGAAATATCACCAGTTATGCAAAATCCATTTGACAAATGATCAAGAACATTTTGCCCAGCTATGTGCCAATTAAAAGTGCGAATAATTATTGCTGATAGACATAAATGTAAAGAGACAGAAATTTGCATATTAGATATTATTTACATACTATGATTGATTTCAATGCTAATGTTTCATGATAAGGATATAAAATACGGGCGCATAATGGAAAAAAAAAAGAAGCAAGTCAGCTCACCTTTTTGAAAGATCGACCAATTCATCGATTTCGGCTGATTCTTCGTCTTCATCCGATATTGGTCCATCCTCTTGTCCAGAGTCATCGGCACTCTCGACCACCCATTCATCAGAGGGTAGATCATACGACTCCTCTACAGCATTTGTTTCCTCCTTCATTTTGATTGCACGTACATTGCTATTCATATTTTTGTTCGTATCCCTTCGTACGTTTTGCGCCGTTAAATCGTCATGATCGACATGTTGCTTAGTGCTGTCAGCTCGATACTCAACGCTTTGCCCTTCCTTCTGAATGCTCCTCACCATATTACTGCTACCACCTCCAACCCGATCATCTCTATCCATAATTGATCACCAATCCAGCAATGATGCAATATTACCAGATGCGTCAAACTTTACCCTGTAATTGACGAGACGCTTAAATGATTGATATGCAAATTTATAATAGTAAGCGAATAACCTTTCTCCGTTTTTCTAGTGCAAAATATTCTCTTCGTTCGTACTCTATCAAACAAAAACATGCATATGCAAATTTAGTGCAACCGAATAATGAAAGAAGTTCATAAAAAACGAGGATTCTACGTGGAATTGCTATCAAAGTATCGAATCACTACCGGCATGCCGCTTGGCATAAACATGTTTAAGGTCAGAACTTAGGCCCGTCTCCTGTCCGTCGGGATATTGCCAAGTGGATTCACAGTACTTCCGCTTGAAAGATGGGTCGAGACTTGCTCTACCACCATCGTCCCGATGAGGATGCCTGGGGAAGTGACTTGCTAGGACGGAGTCAAAGAGTCCGGTCGGAGCCTACTTACAACCGACCGCACAGTAACCAATACAAATGAGTGAATGTATCAACATGCTATCAATTAAAAAAAACAACAAAAAAACAAATAACAAAAAGACGTAATAGCAAAAAATAATTATTGATAACAACAAAATAAATGGGTTTTTTTTTTTCAAATACAACTCTCATTGAAAAATATTTTCTTATGCATCGAAAACATTCATAAATATGAGTAAAAATATATGAGCAATTTTTTGTGTAAATAAAAAAAATAATAATAATTCAATAATATCTATATGTATAACATTCAACAATAAGTTCTTTAAAAAATGTCGCCAATATAATTCGAAAAAAAAAAATTGAAATTAAAAATAAACCATACAAGAAAATGTTGCGATACTATAACCATACAAGAAAAAAAAATGCAAATTTTTCGAGATTCAAGATTACATAGTAATTCATATAACATTGCAAACACCTAAATGTTGCGATGTTCAAAATCCAATAGAAGCGCTTACCTTACTTCACTACTTCTCAGGTATGCTCCCCTTTACCCTTCCCCTCCCTTCGAAATATAGAAGAGTGGGAGAGTCATCCCTTGATACATCATTCAATTAATCAACAGCACCTCTTGTCGTTCTCATTTATTTTCGATGCTCTATGACACCTTAACCGTATTAGACGCTTACCGTTCAATATTATGGGGGTGTTCGCACAATTTTATGAGGTAGCTACTGATATATGCAAACCCAAAAAGTGCAACCCTAATTCGACCTTTCATTCTCATTTCCGGTTTAACCATGCAAAATGATGCTTTCTGCATCAACAAATATTAGTATAAGTTCCACGCCGGTATAAGCACTCAAAACATAGGCATCTCATACTACTAAAAAGTAATATGGGACAAAAACCTGAGTGTGAGAATGGTGAGAGAATCTATAGATTAAAGAGTTTCATTTGTTCAAATGAGATTTGCAGCTGGCAAGTTTTCAGGTACACAAATGCGTACTTTGGCAGAATTTAAAGTCGAACGGATAGAGTGGGAAGGAGAGGGAAGGAGACCTCCCCCACTTATACAGCAGAATAAAAAATAAATGCGGTATGTTTTCAAGGATTAGCACGAGATTTGTTGCAAAAACGAGTAGACAAATGTCTACACCTGCATGGTATGCAGATAAAAATAACAAATCATTTAAATGAGGCAAATGAAAAAAATAAACTTCAAAAAAAAAGATTAGAAAACAATATCATTTGCTGGAGGATCTTGCAATCCATCCGCTACTCTCTAGTTGCAGGCTCAAACTTTTACAAGCTTGCGCATCGCATGGGAGAGGGTAAGAGGGGTAAACGGAGGGAGAATGAGCTAACCCCATGGCACGAGCAAGTTCAACCCACATAGGAGCCCCCGGTCAACTAAGACCAACAGCGGATTTAACCCATACCCTCATGGGCTAAATTTAATCACAGTCGCGGCCTTATTCGGAATCTAGTTCGACTATGCCGTTTTCTACGCCCACAAAACATGGACATGAATTGCTTTATTTCAGCATAGAAGCGAATTAAGAGGATAAAGTAAAACTCACAATTTCTCTTAAAAAAAAACTCCGTTCTGCCACATCACGAGGTTTATTTATATCTCTCAAATTCACCGCGAAATGTGGAACCATGAAATTTATCAACAATTGGTCATCCGGTTGGAACGCGGAGTACCAGGTTGTCACCGGAACGGAAAAAGGTGTTTTCTTAGGTATCTCGTTCTATCGCTGGAATACCATTTATAAATGCTTAGGTAATATAACCTCTCCACCTCTGCCTTTAGCATTTACAATGTTGTTATTCCAAACGATGCTATCCCTGCCTTTCCCGCACCTCTAAACAAAATCAGCTCCACTTTCATAATATTTCATACCTGATTTAGTTGAAAATTTTCCCACTCGTATGAAAAAAGAAAAGAGACATGGTTTACGTAAAATGATGCTCTAACACATTTCTACAGCTATGGGGATACAATTAATCATTTTTATTATAATACAGGTGAAAATGGTGTATCACCCCCACCCCCCCCCCCTCCCAAAATCAATTTGTGAAGTTTTTGATTTATTACTGAAATTTGCGGCAATGCTGCACACACGGTTCGGATGACGGTGAAACTGTTTGTCAGCTAATATCAATGAAGATCAAAATTTGGTTACCTGTTAAAAAATAGACGACTAAAAGCGATCTTATTTATAAATATTTTAGGTGAAAACGATTCCTGGTGGAAGAGCGTTAAAACCGGCTCTCATAAAAGAAACCCACTTGAGTATTTCCTCGATAAACGCCCCTTATATTCACGTTGGCTTTATCCCTAAAATAAAAAAAAAAAAAAAAAAAAAACAGTTGAAGTCTCGCCTCAATATAATTGCGACTGAATTTTCAAATTATCATAGAAGATATGGAGGCTTAAGACGATATTAAGAAAACTTCTTGCAGAAATTTTTTTTTCAAATAATTGAATAAATAAACCTGAAATTTAGATCATATAAGTAGAACACAATCAACACAAACAACAATGATTTTCCAAATTCGAGCATATTTTCTAAACAGGTAATCCACTGCTACCGACAGGTAATCCACTGCTACCAGGTAACCACTGCTACCGATCAGGTAATCCACTGCTACCGAACAGGTAACCCATTGCGAACGAGTAAGCACGAATACGAATCTTCTATGACGATGAACAATTTTAGGCGTGTATGAATTCCACTTTTTCTCGTGGAAAATCACGCTACCTGGAAGATTCAAATCGCCAAATTTTCGGACTCTATTAAATACAACGTGGATTAATAAGGTGTAGCGAGTGCATTGTTAAGGTTTTCTTATCACTTTGGATTAGGGCAGCAATCATATCTATAGCTTGGTTTACTCACCTATTGGTTTCGTTAATTACCAAACGATAATAAACCGTATGGTGGGATAATTGTCGCATTTTCTTTTTCAACCAATATAAACATTTAAACAAATTTTTTTACAGAAAGAAAAAAAGATTTACTCTTCTCCGATCTGAGTGATATAAAATGCAAATCGGACCGATCTGAAATGCGTGAGGTTTTTTTTTTTTTTGCGCTTTCAAAGCTCGTAGAACAAATTGAAGAATTATATAGGATGCTACTTTATGATCCAGATTACACCTATCAAGATTCATAATATCAGCTTCACTAGTACCCGGGTTGAAACTACGAAGAAGGTGGACAGGTGAAATGTAAGAAAACAGGTAGACAGGTGAGATATAAGAAAATAGACGGACAGGTAAAATATAAAAAAGCAGACGGGATAGGCAGATATAAGAAGCTGTGGACAAAGGATTTCACGTAATAATTTGTGAGTAGAGGGCTAAACACAGCTAAAATTATTGAATGCAAAGATTATTCAAATCTTAGTGAAGATTCTTCCAAATTTTTCGTTGAGGAAAAAAACACTTATAATGAAAAAAGTTCTTTTATTTCCAGAATTTCGTTCTTCACTTGACCTCTGCACCTACTCTCCATCCTTCCTTCTCCACCTTCTTATTAATTTCAAATCATTTGGGGTAAACAATAGCCATTGATCATCATCAACGAGCATTCAATAAACTTCACTTGCAGTATAGTTTATATGTAGATTTGTGTGATGATTTCTAAAATGTAATCATTTTTCATCTAATTTTTCGGATTTCCCGGGGAATATTTGTGGGAAAAATTCAAAAAATTCCGGTTTCTTGATATTAAGGTGCAGAAATTTTCTTATTAAATTCGATAAAATCTTGTGGATGAATGTAGAAATCACACTTCGAATATCTATTGAGGTCGATTTTCTTAGAATTTTTTTTTCTTCGTTGAAAAAAAAAAAACTCGATCTTTTAATGTGAGAAAAAATTCCATTAAATTCTTTATTTCGTTGAAAAGAAAAATCTAATAAGTTTCTCTAGATTTGCCGAATTTTTATGCACATCAATTCGTAAATAAATGTCTTCAAGACGGGGTTAGATGATCACTGATTCCGGTAAATTTTTCTAATCTAAACATTCCGGAATATTAGAATTTCGGATTAGATGGTACCACATAGAGATGGGGGGGGGGGAAGGTGGAAGGGGCATTTATATAATTATGCTTGAAGAGCACAAACCGAAAACAGAAAGGCAACAACTGGAGAGCGAAAATAGACGTGTGGATGTTGGCTGATCGTCACAAGAACGTAAGCGATGAGAAAATTGAAATCATGAGATGTGCAATAGAGATCAAGAACGATTTTGAAGTCGTTGGAGACTTCTTTTCAATCGATATGGGAACCAATCTTGATCACGTCGGAAATCATCACGGAATAAAACATTGACCGTCTCCCTCCCCTCTCCCACCCCCCCCCCTCTCTCCCACCTCTCCAGTCGTCTTGGACAGTGCGATATTGCCGCAAAATTCCGATAGGGAATTTCTAGAAGTGTATAGTAAGGTCGATACAGAATGAGATGTGTGGTTGAAATCGAATATTAAATAGCTACACAAATTAAATATTATTTACTTAAAAAATAATTAGTGGCACGCCTAACATATGTTGCTTAAGCATAGATGCTTTGCTCATAATTAACTCCAACGGAGTCGATCGAGTCGACTGCACACCTCATTCGATATTGTGCTCTCACGGTCATATAGATGGACCACATGACGAATATGTGAATTGTTTCTGAGCATTGTGGTGAAAATGCTGCATTTTTTTTTGTATGGAAATGCTGAAACTAGGATTGTTTATTTTCTCAGAGATTTTGTCTCAGAAAGATTAATTTCCGGTTTTTTTTTTGAAATTTCCGGATTCCATGAAAGTTTCTAAAGTTCTGCGGAAAATGCCGGTCGAGATTACACTTTTTGAAATTATACTGCAAAAAAGAAGTGAAAGTTTTTTTTTGTCGAAATTATTTCACGAAACATCAAAACTTTTTGAGCAGGTAACATTCGAAGATAATAGTTTTGAGATGATCATTTACACCTGTTGATGGTTAACACAGTCATCATATGCAAATATTATGGCAATACGAAGATTTATTAAGGCAGCTATTCGAGTCAGCTATTTGCATTGCTTAAGCAGGTATGTGCCAGTAAAGCACTACAATGCTTCTAAATAATCACTCCTTTTTTTTGCTATCGTAATTAACGACCGCAAATTCCACTCTTCCAATTGTTGGCATAACCACTTTCTCGTAGAATTTTTGCGCTCCACATGTTTGTGGCAGAAATAGGTAGATAAGGAATAGTGCCTGAAATTCAGTAAATATTACCTGTAAAATCTTCATCAATTCTTAATATCGGCTCAGGTATAATGATAGCATTGATGTTAAGAGGTAACATCTCACACCTGCATTTGAATGCCCTGAATATAAAATAAACATAATGTGGATGGCAAAAGTTTTAAAAATTGCGGTCATGTTAAAACAAATGTTGTGATGCCATATCACCAATGACTTCGTATTTGTGATTCAAGTCACCTTTACAGGATTACCTAATTGAACCATTGAGGGAAGCCAATTTATTAATATTTGCTTTATATATATATATATATATATATATATATATATATATATATATATATATATATATATATATATATATATATATATATATATATATATATATATATATATATATATATATATATATATATATATATATATATATATATATATATATATATATATATATATATATATATATATATATATATATATATATATATGAATTCTAAAATATGGAATCATAATGATGAAAAAAAGAAACCTTGCAAAGCCAATAAACTGGGAATGCGCTACGGATATTCTCGGCGTAGAAGTCGGTCAGCGAGAATGCACCAAAGATAGTCCAATATAGCAACCAAGGAATGGCCTCATCTCTTGCCGCCGATTCAGTAATCTGAGTAGGTGTGCAAAGTTTTATTGTTTTATATTGTTATCGATTAGATGTGATGATAACATTACAGGGATATCATAGATGAAATTTCCGATGTGAATCAACAAATCGATAAATCACCCACCAACATTCCTCACAATATAGAGTACGCACCCAGCCATCATATGCAACACAGCAAATAGTGGCACACACATCCTGTACAATTGCTGTACTCATTTGATCTTGATTCCGGATGTTTAGAGATAATTCAGGATGGATCCTTCGATGAGGATTGTGATAATGAAGAGTTCTCCAAATTTCTTTCCAGTTTTTTCATCGGAAGCCCATCTCTAATCGAAATCCCTCTGTAGCATTCTATTTAACGATACTGTATATGACCGATCTACGATACCGTCTTAAAACACGATGAATGAATGTTGTTGAATGAATTTATTAAATATAATAAAGAATTTAGAAAGGTAGAAATAAACAACTCAGGTTAATTAAGTTTTTTTTCTTTTCAAAGAAATCTCTGATTTTATTTCAACGTTTCCAAATAGTGAAACAACAAAAAATACAAATGAAATAAATAGAAACACAAAAATAAACAATAGAAAAAACAATGAAAACAATAATTAGAAAAATAAACATCAATGCTATTTACCTGTAGCGTAGCAAATGCGGGATAGATGAAACCGATCAGGTTGCACATTAGACCCGCCTCGTTACCAATGACGAGATAAATCGCAACGAAGAGTGCTATCGCATAGACGAACTAAAATTTCACTTACTAAATTATCGAGCATATCACTAGTAAAATGATCGAATATTGTATCGACAACATTGAAAAGATTTTAAAAAATACTCCAAAATCTCATTATTTACTATTCTCAAGTTACTACATCTGTATTTTCCATTTTTTTTTTTGCAGTTACCTGTAAGATTAGAAAAAAAATTTCAAAATCTCGTTGTTTTACTCTTCGGTACAATTTATTCCCAAGGTACTATATCTATATTTTCCATTTTCATAGTTAATCCACCTAGAAAATAATTAAATTAACGCAAATCATTTTTTTTTGCAAAATTCAAATACATCCATATTTCAACTTATAATTTGAAAATATCTCTCAAGATCAAACATAGAATACGTTAGATTTTGAGGTTAAAATAATCAGAAATGATAGATGATAAGGTGATCATTGTCGAGTTATATTGATAATATCTTCTAATAAACAAAATGATATAATGAATTAATTACTATGTAGTTTAGCTTTCTACGAATTAAGTGGTCCATATAAAATACAATGGCTTTGTTCATATTTTACTCCATCCCGTTAAATAACACTCGATAATTGCGTACATTTAATTGCTATAAATATAATTTCTATGCATTTAATTCCTATACATGTATTGCAAGAATGATTTGCAAAGCAAAGATAAAATTCTCTCATTCGAATGTATCATTAGATATCGATGCTTTACCTATAGAGTTCACGATAACTCCCTAGTCGTTTCTTAGAAATTTTGGAGTATTTGATGCTATCCATATGTAGCGCTTTACCTGTTCCCTCTTAATACCTGACTTCTCTTCGAGATCCTTCACGTCATTAGCTAATTGTCCACCAAGTTTATTATAGAGGAGGTCAAGTAACGCCGGATTGATATCATTGAATGAGTTGATGGTCGCTTCTGCTTTCAGCGATACTTTACCACCTTTCGCCTTCTCAACGTTATGTTTTTGTGCACGTTCGGCACTATGTCCTCTAACAAGCTTCTCGGCACTACTTTTACGTGTTCCTGTTATTCCAGACGTTGACATTCCTTAATAAGCGATAATGATGAAATAATTATGCGAATGATCAATAGGATGATCAGTCATTGATTTCTTTTCACTTCCTATTCATTCATTAAAAATTGGTTTTATATGCACCCGTGGATCATCTATCTGATTAGTTAATCAGTATATAAACTGTTGTATTGCTTTCTTTATTCTATCAATCGAAAATTGTCATCATATATTATATCTATACGAAGAGTTCAATAGGTAATCGCTGAATTTATGTTAATTTATGCAAATATTTTAAATATTTATTTAACGTAGGTAATTATATAATTTGTTACCGTTGATTTTCGATGAATCTAGATTAGTGTACCTATTTTTCGATGGGATTGGTACTTTCCGATTTCCAAAATTAACTTTCGACGATCGAAATCTTTTATATTCGTTGTCGCTATTAATAGTAAATAAAAGAGTTTACTTGCTATTTTGGCTGTTCGAAGTTTCTATCACAATTTGGTTGATAAATTTGATATCTGGCATTTTATATTTGATATTAATAACGATAAAAATATAAGAAATATTTAATAAATGTTCATTTATTTAGCCCACTTATCATTCTTATCACTACACTCATTCATATCACCTCATATATTAAGCATCATTTCATAGTTAGGCAATACCTTTGTGGAAAACAGGTGAAAATGTCTCAACGTGAAATCTGTATAGAGGTATAAATGAGAGGTAAGCAACAGTGTTAAGAATACTAAGAAAACAAGTAATTAAAGAAAGTATAAATCGTCATAGGCTGGGAAATCGCTCCTCAGGGCTCATGTTTGCATCAGAGATTCGTAAATGACCAGATATTTAAAACTGCGCCATTTTTCAATTGTCAGAATTAATGTCACGCTAGTTGCAATCGGAAATTGAAACCATCGTCTAGTTATGTGTGGTTCGGACTTCCACCACCTTAACAATCCTGCAACCGGATACTGTCATCCACTAAACCATGAAAACACACCTAACCTGAACAGGAAGGATAAGAGTGAACCAGAGACGATGAAAAGACCGACCGCGAGCAGTGGTTTAATCAAAGTGATGCAGTTGATTTATCAGCAATGCTGAATGATTTTCTATGCAAATATTTGTGGTAAAAATAGATTATGCAATATTCAAATGCAAAATGAATTTACCATTGGAAGAAAGCAACGAGGCACAAACTGTGCTCTAAAGTCGCCATTTTTATGTGCACTCATCGATGTTGTCGATATTTTAATTGAAGAACCACTAAAGAAATGTCTACCTATGAGAACCAATAAAATTGTGGTATAATCTACCTTGGAGAACTGCTATATGTACAACTGTGGTGTGATCTACCTTTGAGAATTACTAAATGTGTACTTGTGGTATAATTTCTACACCGCAGAATCACACTACACATCAAAGCTTCACCATCTATACTAACATTCAAAATGGTCCATTAATATCGCATGAAATAATAGACGCTGAAATATGGCCAGGATTTAACATGAATATTACGTCATCTTACAACCGGTTCGAAGAGAAATCGGTTCGGAGACAAACCAATTTGAAGAGAAAAGTGCACTCTTTTGAACAGTCGGATCACCTTGGAACAAGAATGCATTGATGCAAATGTTTGGTAATCTGTTGGCAATTTATGAAACCGGCTGGTCGGTTGGTTATAACCGTAAAACCACATTATACCAGACCATACGACACACCTTCTTACCTGTTTGAAATATTCACCTTATTTCAGCTACGTTTATCGGCGAAATAGAGTAGTGAGTACCACTCAAAATATTAGGCTCAAGCCACCACTATCATCACCATATTGCACCATATTTCGATGACCTATGTTCCACTTATCCAAATTGCTGATAACCTTGATTGATAGATAATTCGCTTGATATTTCTTAGAGATTTTATAAACAAGTGCATTTAATTTTTAATTTCATATTTAACAATCAATTACACATGAGTGTTTATTGTATCACATGAAGTTATCAATAATGGATCGACTATCATAATATGAATGTTTTAGCATAAATAGAAATAGCCAATAGACAATGGAAAAAGATTTTATCATTCTTTATTATTTTCAGAGAATCGATCACAATATCTCTTTGCTATCATAATTGACGATCGCAAATTCTATTCTTGCAATTGTTGGTAGTACTATTTGCTCATAGAATTTTTGCGCTCCACATGTTTGTGGCACAAATAAGAAGATCAGGAAAAGTGCCTAAAATGTATTCGCATTTAATCGCCAATATTTAATTATCTTCGACTCTAACGATCAATAAATCTATAATCGGATAATCATTGCTAAAAAAAAATTGCAACCTTTTATGATAGAGACTCTTAAAAATTGCATTTAAAATGAGAGATTTTGCTAGCTGAAATAATAAAGGTGAATTTTTCCACAGATTTATGCCTAGGATGATACTCACAAAATCCATAGTGACTCGAGAATTAATCATACGTAAATAAGTTGTAATTTTGAGTAGGAAAATTAAATTCACGAATATTAATTTCATTTAAAATGAAATTAATGAAATATTCATATATGTGTCGACCTCCAAATTATAAATGGAAATGTCTATAATTTAGAATTTCTAAATTATGAGATGAAGTTCAACATAAGGGACAAATAAATGCCCTTAATCGATATCTCTATATTATTTCAACAAATTGCTACGAACAATACTGGCGCGAATTTCTATGAATAATTGTTATTGCTTATTCGTATTTTTGATTCTTATGTAGTGACTGAAAACGCCATTATGCGTAGTAGTAGTTATACGGTAAGGGATCGGATATCTTGGTGAATTAAATTATATTTAGCCTAAACTAGTGGAATATTGAAGAAAAAAAAACCATCGTTTCCGGTTATTTTCCGATTAAACGTTACGAACGGAAACCTTGCAAAGCCAATAAACCGGAAATGCATTTTGAATATTTTCTGCATAGAAATCAGTAAGTGAGAATGCGCCAAAAACAGTCCAATAGACAAGCCATGTGATAACTCCATCCTTTGCACCGGATTCGATCATCTAGAAATATTTCATTTTGTTACGATAGAATAGCGTCATTTAAATACGATCTTTCTCAACCAAGTAGAAACGTTAGCTGTTTTTTTTTTTTTTGCTGAAATTAATGAATAATTTCGTTTATTTCTCGATCATGATTGATCGATATGTATATCTGTATAGTTTTTCTGTTCATTGCATCATATAAAATTGATAAATTGATGTGCTATATGAGTAAATAGATCACGTATAACGAGTATTATTTGAATGGCTTCGATCTCGAGCTATAAGATTTAATGATTATGCCTCGATCTCGAGCTATAAGATTTGACAATTAAGCTCATTGTAAGGAAACCTCAAGCGTAGCGAAGGCAGGATAAATAAATCCAATGAGATTGCACATTAAACCGGCCTCTGAGCCGAATACAAGATAACCGGCGATGAATGCGGCCATTCCGTAAACAAACTGAAAATTTTCACACCTGAGAATCCATTCATACGAGTAATATTTCCTTTGCCTCCTATTAAATATGTCTTATAAGCTATACTCGATAATACACAAAAATATATACATTAAAATGCTATTCTCTAACATCGAATATTATCATAAGTGAACCATAATCAGCCGGAGAATCGCGCTTTTCCTCCATAGAAGGATCAATATTACTTTTCGTTTTGTACGAACAAGTTCAGGTGCACATTTTCAAGTTGCTCCATAAGCTGTTAGAGCAAAAGAAAGGCTATACCATAGAGAGATTACCTGCTCTCTCCGAATTCCGGTCTTCTCTTCCAGATCTTTCACATCATTAGCTGCTTGTCCACGAAGTTTTTTATAGAGGAGATCCATTAATGCCGGATTTATGTCACTGAATGAGTTGATTGTCGCTTCTGCTCTCGTAAACTTCTTCGATGCTTTTCCGGTGGTCATTCCTTTTGCGATCTTCTCATCGCTTTTACTTTTACGCCAATCGGGCATATCTTCGTTTTGAAAAAATGCCTTTATAATTCGTGAAACAGTACTAAAATTATAATCATAATTACTGCTAAACAATAGTTGAAATTAAAACGACTTTTTTGTAATTGTTAATCGAATTATTACCAATCCTATAGTCATTAGTACCTTCACGAATCATACTAAAATTCTAGTATCATACTAAAATCATACTAAAATTCTATTAGTTTATTAATGAATATCACCAAAGTACCATTCTATATAAATTTAATTCGTAGTATCATTGAAATGAATTAGGCGTCATATTGTTAATCAATGATCGCATTGATAGGCTTTGCAAATTTTTGAATTTTATTACTACCTAGCTACTATTAACAAATTTCTAATATTTATAAGCATTGACTAAATTGAGAAATAATTTCCGCCTTACAGTAGCGAAATATGAGAACGAAAGCAACCAATTACGAGCAGTTGAATAATTGAAATGAATATAAATAAAGATGAACGTTGCTCGTTAAAATAGGCACTCCTCAAATATTTGCATATATGAATTTATATTAAATTATGCAAAGAACTACTCGAAGAAAAATGATAAATTCCTAATATGCAAAACAAAAAAAATATTCTGCAAAAAAAAAAAATAAAAATAAAAATAAAAATAAAAATGAAATATTTACGAGTGTTGAAACATAATACCTGAGCTGATATGATACATATATATTTTTTATAATCATATGCAAATTTGTAGTGCAAAAGTGTATTTTCTTTGATCACAGTTTGTTGATCAAAACTATGATCACATCGATCACAATTGAAAGAAATTAGAAAACTATAACAAAAAAAAACAGCAAAAAATTATAAAAAGTTACCAAAACAAATTATTTTTTTTCTTTGCAGAAAAAAAGTGAAATCGTAAATCGATTCAATTATAATAGGAAATGTTGATAATGTTATTAGTAAACATCTAATATGATGGGATTCATTTCAAACGTTTCAATATCATATATCATTATCATGAAGAGTTCATTTATAAAGTTTGTGATGATCATAGTATCTGATAAGAACAACTTGATGATAAATACATTCTATCATTTATTATCAGAAATTTAGCCGTTATCAGTGATAAAATTTTAAAAAATTCATTGGCTATCAGAAAATTTGAAGAAAGAAAAAAACTATTATTGCGATACAAGTGATTATCACGATTTTTTTTTTCATTATGCATTAATTGTATTGTTGTTGTTGTTTTTTTTTCTTTTTTAATGATTACTTCATTATGTTCACGATGATTATAACGCTAAGAAAGATCGAATGAGATGAATTACTCATTAAGTCTGTATTAGATCGGAATATGCAAATTTCAACTTGTAAAATTATATATGTAAATTTGTAAAATAAACGGCTTATAACAAGTAAGTATTTGTATAGAATTTAATTATAGAAGGAGAAGACGGCTGTCGTTTTAGCGTTCAAGTCGATTGTTTGTCAGCCTGCGCCATAATGATAGGCGATCAAAGCGCCTATATATCAGCGTTAAACAACACCGAAGATAAATCGAAACAAAGTCGAAAAACGGATATGTACGATAGAGAATAAGCATAGATTACTATGGAAAGACGAGGAATACGCAATGCTAATAGAGGAGGAAAAACGTTGAAACGACAACTCCACGGTAGCGATCGACAATTTCCATTCGTCATCGCCTTGAGGCTGCATTATTTTGTTGGCCGAAATAAACTTTAGTTGTTCATAAATTATGAAGAATATCCAAAATACAATAACCAGAAAATGTTTTAATAAAATTACGAAAAATACGAAGAATATCGTTTTATTTGCATATCATAGTTCTTGATAAATATATATATGAGAGATATGCAACGGCCATATGATCAATACACCAGAGAAAACGAAATTACTTTCACATGCACTTATGAAAGGCTACAAAACAGCGAATAACTACTGAGGGCTTATTCTTCTGGTTAGGTGAAGAGATCCAAAAGAAGAATACAGGAAGGCGAGAATATTATCTTCGTATCGTTAATGAATCACAGAACGCTTCTATGTCACCGGTTCATGCTTGAGGGCGTTCAGCAAAAGCGATGTTATTCGATTTTCTCATGCATGAGAGTTTTCGGCGTTCTATCGGAACGTTTGATCCCGGACCGCTTGATTATGCTTCAGAACTCCCAATTGCTTATTTCCCCTCATCTTTCTTTCGCCATTCTCATATGTCCTTGCAAAGTTGTATTTGGACAGCGCATCGTGATGACATCGTACCTATGCCCATGAATGACGTTTGTGCCATGTGGTGTATTCGTTAGTCGTGATTTGAGAATGTTATGGCTTCACTCATTGAATTTGGTGAGCAACCTAGATTATGAAGCAACTCGTCACACTAACTTTTAAAGAAACCGAGAATTGATAGTGCGGAATGCTCGTGTGTCTAGCACTGGAATCCTGTCCGGCGGACGCAAGATATTTATCTACCTGTTGGGGTGAGAAAACCAAATCATGTGTGTTAGGATTCTACCAGGTGTACTTTTGTCTGTCTCATGGAACTGGATGCTCAGGTAAGCAACAAATCATCTATGCTGCCATGTCTTTCCGCTCATTCTTTTGCTACTTTCTTTGAGTACCGCAATGATTCCAACATGACGTCTTGTTAATTGAACTACCTGTAACAGGTGTAGTTAACTGCCAGTTGAGTGCATTCCGAAACGGAAGGAAAAATTTGCATTGGATTTTTGCATGCAAAAAACTTTCGGGAGAAAACAAGCAAGCGCGTCGAAATAAGGCCAAAAATTTTATTTCCTCTTCAAAGTTTGTCGAGATATTCACAACGACCTTGCATACTTTCGGTATTCTGCGACAATTGGTAGAAAAAATTCCATATTTACATGAAAAATTCGACGGTTCATACGGCTCATATGCTGAGGAGCCATTCAGAAAAGCGCTTCTGGTGCTATGATTGACCTGAAATTAACCTGAAATTTCACCCATTTCGCTTTCTCAGACAAACGGTAGGAAATAGCTGGTTGTTTATATGATTAGTCAAGAATTCCCGTAGCGTTCTAGTATTTGAATTCCGGTATTTGCTATTGCTCGTTGCCGTTTTCTGAATCAATATCGGATTCGGCCCTTTGCTGTCTCCCATGACTTTCACTGCATCCACTTTAGCTCTTGTGGAGCTGTGCCGTTTTTAAGTTTTTGAGGCCTCCACGCTCTCGCACACTAATGATCGGATCAGACCGGTCGATTTTCGGAAATTATGCGAAAGCAATCGGTGCAGTTTTGCATATGGGATGATTCATTGCTACAGGTAATTTCCTATTTCCTGATCGTCTCGTTGCATTAGGAATCCGGCAGCTATTGAATGTGGAACATCGCTTTCTTTGCAACTTTTTCATTTCATGCTAATCTATTCACAATTGCAATAATAAATCTCTAATGGCACGTCTTCCGGTTTATTTGCCGGATAGGCTTGAAGAGTGAATTTGTCGATGTCTTATATAGCAATTACGGGTGAAGGAAGTGAAGGATTGCGCTTTTGCATGTTGAATATAGAAAGCTATTTGATCGGATCGTATCGGAATATGAATATGAAACGTTGATAAAAATTTTTGCATACTGGATTGCAGCTGTCGATGCCTCATAGCAGTATTGGGTGGAAAGTTGTTTCTTCGTCTAAAGTTGCTTAAACACTCCTTGATGCGATTTTAACGTTAGAAGTTAAACCTCTGTGATGAGGCAGTTATTATTACATATGTCGTCAATATTCTCAGCTGCTTCCGGCTTAAGTAGTAATTTTGTTACAGTAACTCCATCCTCCTTAATTACTGCATAAGATGAAAAATGTAACTACTAGTATCGCTCGTTACATATGCACGGCACTCACACTATAGCCACTTTATTTAAGCATTTACATATGCGCGTTTTTTTTTTGGTGATATCTTTCACTTTTTACTTCCATCTAGAAGCTAGCAAACTCTTCCTCTTAGGCAATGAAGGTGATTTACCTCTTTTGTTATATTCCTGTTTGCGAAAAAAAAGGAAGTGATATTGGTGTCGTTTCTTTTCCTCTGTGCTCCTCCACGACAACAGAATCCTCACATGAATGAAGAAGAAATAACGGATAGCATTAAAATAATAGTCAATATTATTGCAACACTGTAATGCTCATATTGTTGAAAATGATTGAGTTGTTCTGGATTAGGATGTAAAGGTTGAGATAAAAAGAACGATTAGCACGGGATCATGAAAGTGGAAATGAGATATATTATGGTGAACTCTGTTAAGGATAAGTAAATGAGACTACAAAAATTCTATAGGAGCCCTTGTCCATTTCGGTCGATTAACGAGCGACTGTCTCGTGGATCTCAGCGTCAAATTTCAGCGAATTGATTTGATCGAATATGTCCGAACGGTTGTGAAAGCCCCAACTCGGTTCTTCACGCATAAGTAGCGCCCTTCTCCTTCCCTCGACTCGACCCGACTTTCACTGAGTGACGAGATGCTCAGGGTAACACATACGCACGAAAAGATATAATGCACGTTTGCAAGACAAACTTACAACAACGCGTAGCAAGAGGAAAGCACCGAGAACAGCTGACAAAATATGTGTTTTCATTACGCTCATCTCACTTATCAGTTTCGCTCTTATATTTCGACTAATCCTACCGCTCATATAAACCTGATGCAAACATTAGTCGTTCTTCGACGATCCGATCCGATTGAATTGGGAATCAGATAGATGTGAAATGTATGCAAATTTCTTGATATCTTTAAATGAATACAACTCGTTCCGATACTGATGGCTCATTGTGCGAAGTGATATAGGCCTCTCTACGTATATATTATACTCCCCAAAATTTGTGACTCTAACGTCGTTCATTTCTGAGCTGAAACCATCCGACGGACAGATAAATGTAAATATTTACATATGGAAATGACACTATTATAATGCGCTTCATAAATGCAAAATTGTAGAATTGCTGAAGAGCAAGGACGGTGGTGAATTCTATACGACCCAAATCAGTGAGTGCACTGATGCATCTCTGTGGTACTAGCGACCTCCAAACATCTGGCAACAACCCCCTATGGATCGGAAAACTTAGAGTCATGCGTGAAAACCATTTCCTGTGCTATGCTCAACAACCATCAACTATACAGCGTTCCACAATTTTAGCCACAAATATAGGACAGCGCAGACTTTTTAGGAATTTTGCACGCTAATAAGTTGGCATAACGATCGAAAAAAGGTTTGAAAATTTGCATAACTCGCCACCGTACCACTTATTCAAATTTCTATGATTTCAAATAAAACACTGAGGAATATTAATGCTGATCATGTAAATGTGTTAGTATGCCAACACTGTTTTACTGCCAACTTTATAACAACCAATATTAGCATTGATAGCTTTACAACCAATATGATAAAAAAAATTTCAACAATAGCACAAAAAAAAGTTTTAAAAATTAGTAATATGGTAGTATTTAGTAAAAATATAAGCCCAACCTGTTCTCTCACCCTCTTAAAGGTGCTCCTTCATCATATAAATATAAGTCGCCTAATCCTTAGCTATAAATGCCTATTCGTAGATAGCATTTTTCAAATCGTAGTTATCAATCAAACAACAAAAATCAACGTTCCACAATATTACAATCATCATCATTCATTTCGTATTTTTATTGCATAAGTTGTGTTTATATATATATATATATATATATATATATATATATATATATATATATATATATATATATATATATATATATATATATATATATATATATATATATATATATATATATATATATATAGCATCGATTGTGCCATCCGCTTAATGTTTCGTACGGCTCATATCAGTGGAATAACAACGCTTCAACATTAAATTATCATCATTCCATTAAAAATCAGCAAAAAATTGGTGTTAGCAATGTTTTATTTGCAATTTTCCGATGTAATAAAAAAAACCTTTTTTTAAAGTGAATTTCTTATCACGAACAATATTTGCCTTAAACAAATTAATCAACTTTCTTTTCTTTGCGTAAATCAATCGATCTTCAATGATTACTAACAAATGTTGTTACTATTCTTTAAAAAAAAATCCCCTTTAAAAAATGACGATAATCGTTTTTATTGGAAGCAACAGAAATTATTTAAATAAATGCAAATATATCTAAGCAATGTTGAAGAAGATGAATAAATCATCTACTATAAAATAGCAGCAATAATATATGATAAAGAATTTAAAAAATTATATCCAAAGAAAAAAAATTTTTTTTACCACTACGAATAGTCTATAGAAGTTTTCAATCGATTATTCAAAAATTATCAATAATACTTAAAAACATGCAATTCATAAGGTTACAAAAGAGCCTATACCGTATCCTCTTTAATATTACCCCTTTTAGATATTACATCATCTCAATACTTCACAATTTAGTCAGCATTATGGAAATACTATCATTCCACCTCTTATAATCGAACAATGAACAAATTCCATTTGCCCATGACTTAGTGCATCAATAAAAATTACAACATCCCGACTCTTCCTAATATCACAAAGATATAACTCAACAAATACGAATAATAAAATAACAAATCACATTAAAGAATCACTAATAAATTAAAGATGAGGAAAGCATATCGAGAAATACACACTTAAGCATGTTTATATTTGCATACCTGATAAGAAACCTAATCTAATAATATCACTAATGCATCGGTTTATGAAAAAAAAAAGCGAATAGATGTTAGGTAAAGCTCACTCTTGCAATAAAACAAAAAAAAAAACCTCTTCAAAATGATCAACGAATCTTTCAATAAACAAGAGACACATAGCTTTGCATAATAAATGGCTAATAAGACGGATAAAAACATGTGCAAGTTGCTGTTAGAAAAGCTAATAATACTTGGAACAATATCAAGCGTCATCACATGCGAAAAGATCCTCTTTATAGGCAAAGCCATATCGGAGAAATAAGGCGTACAAGCGAATAGGAGCGTTATTTGCAGATATAGGTACTTGCAGATAGAGAACTTCACAGAATCACATAAAAACAGGCAGTATCCACGAATGTACCCATAAGGATGGATATCGGAGAAAAAAAGGCGTGCAAGCGAATCTTGATGCAGTGAGAAAAAACAGCACTAAACAATAGCACCTAGTAAACCTTAATTCATGCTCTCTGATTTGACCGTCGCTGCCTTTCCTCTTTTGAAAAACTAGGTCACCTAAGGGGATACCGATACAACGGACTGAGAAGGGTAAGAGTCAATCACCGACACGCAAACAGGTAAAAAACTTCTATATATTCTCCTGGATTTACCCAGTCCTACAGCTTTACTTCCCACATGTCATTCACAATGTCATTTAATAGCAACTAGGCTGCACAAAAGAGCAACAAAACGTCTCTTCATTACACTGAACACAAAGCACCGGAAAATATATTTAGCTCATCGCAAAACCTTCAGGTAGTTCAATAACTCAAAAGAAATGCGTATCCCTTTATGTTAATCCCAACACACCAATTACAAACTATATGGCTCTAACAGTATATTCGTAAATTGGCCTCGTACGTCCCTTAACGGGTTTGAAAGGGCTAATGGATTGACATAGTAATGACATAGGCGTATGATAGCATATTCTTTAGTCTGTAAAAAGGACTCATCAATAACGCTTATTAATTTAAAAAAAACATAAAATTTCAGGTGTCGAAATAAACAACTGAATACGTGCAATTTTTAGGACAAGAAAGAGGGCAACTATTAAAGGAATCAAATAAAATGTTCGAAAACAAATTTCCTTTTCATTGACGCTTACAAACAACAGCAACAAATAAATATATAGGAGTGCACATCAAAAAAAAAAAAGAGTTACAAATAAATCGCCACAAAATATTTCATCGATCAGTCGATGGACTATGGTGGACATGGCGGTGCCGCAGTGAATAGATTGAATACATTCACCAATGGGAACATTACGCATGAGCCAAGAAATGAACCCACCTGCAAATCTCTTCTTACTTTAATAGTCATCAAAGGTGTTTCTAAATTATTACAAATAACAATTCAAAAAGACCCCTTCTTAGAGCTCATTCCTAATCAAGACAGATAAAATCAGAGGCAGTACAAATATTCTAATCTGAATTCAATGATATTATTATGCCTTATGGAAGAAATAAAAAGCCTAAAAATAAAAACCCATAAAAAACGTCATCTCACTCATAATCTTCCAACATTATTTCCGGTTTCCCCACTTCTTAGGCACTCCTGCTATCAAACCGATATGTTTCTTCCATGCATCAATATGGCTGAATTCCACAACACAGAAACAAGTAGCCTTTTCCACTGTTCTTGTTGCTATTACCAGCCTCTTTCCTTTCATGCTTCCCAGCTGGCCATAAAGTCTGACCTCTAGTTAGTTAGCCAAGGAAAGTTCAAAACACGTTTCCAAATGCTAGGACTGATCGTATAGGGAGGACAGCAGTAGTCTCATCGTCTTCCTCCTCAGATCAGCATCACAGCAAATGTTAAAACAACAACAGGTGAACGTACCTGGATAAAAACACCACACCAGAAGAGTCGCGATTCGCTATCCTCAGCGCTTTCTCTTAGAACCGTTGCGAAGACAGTGCGCAAATATGAATGCAACGCTGATGCACAAACCACAATCGCTACCTGGCATTTTTAGCAATTGCCCTCATTTCTTTTGCCATTCAATAAATTAGCACCACTTTTAGGTACTATTGAAAACATTTTCAGAGTCGCATTACGGTAATATCAACGTCTCTGCATTTACCTATGTGCCACTAAGCGGAATTTCATGGCATAAACTATGAAAAAGCATAACAAAGAGATTTAGTATATATTACAAGCAAACCCCAATTACAGGTAAATTCTAAACCAAATCAAAATTCATTAACGATAGATCACCTTCAGCATAAGTAGCGAACAATTTAATATGTAATAATTTCGCCTTTTTTTCCGCTGAAGAAAGCTAAGGATTATCGAGATTTTTCCTTCAAACAAACGCTTCAAAATTTTTAAAAATCACCGATTCAAACAAATCCAAATCAAGAAATTAATTTTCTTCCCGTATTCAAGACATGCAAAAAACCATCAAACACATATATTTCACAATTTATGAAAGAAGTGGTCAACTGCAACGATAAGAGCTTCACACGACTAATTTAGGTTATAGATTATATCCAGTGGTGTTCAAGATTGCGGCCAAAGATCACGAATAGAATTCTATGCAAACTCGCATATCCACAAAAATGATACCATCATAGGTAAGGCAAAGATTTACTTAAAAAAACATAAAAACGAATATTCTAATTCCGCACTTTTTCCTGCTTGAAATCACATTCCTGCATATGTATTATGTATATGTGCTTTTTTCCATATTAACGAATCTCAACTCTAAAACCACTAAAATTACGGACCTGAATTTAACGGTTACAGTTGGATAACTTCCTATACCCCCTTTGTGCTGATCCATCAATTCCATAGGAAGTTATAATGCGTAAGCATGTAGAGAAATCTGCTATGCTAGATGCGTTTTTCATTTTATATCGACTGGGAAAGAAAACATGCGGGAAAACGCGCCAGAGGATCTCGCACAATATGCGCTTTTCCAAATTCTATTCACTAGATGAGCCAATTTCATGACTATCAATGCGCATACAACAATGCACATATATTTTAGCAAATCTAGTCGATATATGATGCGAAACGTAAATGAACTTTCAGATACTTAAGCAGCAATTACTTCTAGCCGAGTTTGCCGGCTTAATGTAAATGACACCGTAATCGGAGAATTTACCTCACAGAATATCATTTCCACCTCATCATTTCATAAGTATTCGCACTCACCGCAAGAATCTTGCCATAGATTGATGTGTGAAGAAATGGTGCAGGACTCATTGCTGCTAACGTGACAATAACAGCCGTAAGCAATGACGAAAGCACTGTGAAACAACTCATCGCCAGAATACCTTTTGGTTGCACTAATAAAGGTAGAAAACATGCCAATGGAGCGGCAATATTCGATAATGTTAAGCCAAGATGATAGGTCGCCTATAAACAAACATTTTCATCGAACTAAAGTGTCATCCACATTGATGCATCCAATATTTCCAACTGTTGCATCAATTAGTTGCCACAATATGACTATATCTGTCGGAAAACAGAATGACTCACAAGAATCCCAAAGACTTTGCAAAAATTTTTGAGTTCCTTCTCCGGCAAACTTTTTTTTTCGTCATCCGCATATACGAAAAACCGGCTAAGAAATATGGTTTTTGTTAGCCCACACGCATCAACGAAGAAAGGTGAAACATAAGAAATATCCTACTCAACAAACAAAGGCAATTACAGTTCCATATTAGATATTAAAACAAGTAACCCTAAGAAGCATAAATACAAAAAAAAAACGTCGCATATGCGCTACTTAGATCTAAAGCCAGACATATCGAACGGCCAAGAAGAAATTCAACTACCGTCGAATATATATTCAAACAAAAGTAAACTTTACTAACTGAAGTAAAAAAAAAACTGGAAATAAGGGAAGAGATAAAAGTTGTTGAATCGATTCGCGATAAAAAATAACAACAAACCTGTGAATATGGAATTGCAGCATAACTCTGAATACTTGGAATAATACCGTTCATTTGCGCATTCACAATCGCCATCAATAATAACAGATAGGCATAGCGCCATTTGCTCACTTTCAATTTTTTTTCCTCTTCAGCATTCATATCTGCGTATCGCTGAAATATCAACTTCTCGTCATAACCGGTTCTAGCTACCTGTAAAAATGAGGTAAATGTAATAGGTTATCCCCTTATAGCTGATCGTTCTATAAATCTAAACAACATAAAACTTCGCGCACCTTCAAAAAAAAAAAACCACGAACGCAGGTAGAAACAACAAATTTTAGATATTAAGAGAGTAGACAAAATAAAATAAAAGCATTCTCACAAAAAGAGATAGCAATCGATGTTGGATAACAAATTGTTGAGAAACGAGCACTCAACTATTTTAGACGAAAACACAAAAATGTCTAAAACGCTCAAAATAAAACCTATGTTATAATGCATTCATATTTCAACTGACTCAAATTCTATTTCTATCTCCCTATTACATACAACCACCTTCATATCTTGCTATGATGAGTCAAAGTTGATAATCCATCAGCGGATTACCTCGAGTTACCGAGGGATCAGCAAATATAATTAGTATTAGCATGCTAATTAAAGCCCACGTGTGCTATATGGCAATAACAACAGTATTTGAATTTTTATCAATTGTCGAGAATTTTGAGATAAAAGTTGATAACGTTTTGAAAAGTCCTGTTGCAATGACAAGAGTCTTAATTAATATTCTTGCTCTCCCCTTTCTTATGACGCATCTAACTTATCAGATATGATAGAGAATGATGAAAGATGATTGTAAGAGAGTGCAAAAATATTAATGAAATGTTAATTGTTGTCCATTAAGAAGCAATGGTTTTTTGTTTTTGTTTTTTTTTTTGCTGTAATAGTTTAAAGTTTTCCCTAAAATTGAGAAGTCCTGATAAATTAATAAAGCAATCGAAATTTCATATTTTTGCCGCATATGCAAATTAAACGATTGAACTCATGAAAATAGAATCGACACAAACAGAGAGATCGTCCATATAAAATAATTCACTCACTTGTCCGGCTATTCCTTTAATACACATTGATACTCCCATAAAATTTGCATAGCGATATATCGATAAAAAATTGCTGCCTTATTTAATGCATGTTAGCAATTAGCATAACAAAAAAGTCAAGTAATAATCACTCTACCCGTTGGGTTTCATTAAGAAGAAATTTTCAACTCCCAACGAAATCATTATTACTCTTTCTCTCGGCCAAAAACCTCTTGCTTCCACTAAAATACTCCTCATTTTCAAAAAAAATCCTAGACCTCTGTCACATCCCTCCGGGCTACCAAGGTGGAAGTGCTAATTTTGGACTTCCAAAAGGAAATGTAACAGGTGTGGGTAACTGGAAATTTTCAAAATCAAGTTAAAAAGTAGGAATAGTCACATCTAGTTTCTCTAGTTGGAGATCTTAGCGCAAACCAAAGGCTAATAAAAAACTCGCAGGAAGTATAAATAAAGGCAAAAATAATTTACATTTAAAGGACTAGCTTCATCAACAGGAAGTTGTGTAGATGTACGTGTCGACTTTATACTATCCGAGGCGATTTTCGACCAATGCAATAACGCAAACGAGAAAGTGGCAAGCAATAACCATACCAACATCACCAAATTATATTCTCTTACACCGAATCGAACCGCTATTTTTTCGCGTATCATCGTATCGTTTACAAGTACACACTCATCGCTCGATCCTGTATCATTATATAAATGACACTCTTTATGCTCTTTTTTTTGTTTTTTTTCTTCTGTCATCTTGATTTATTTCTACTCCACCCAACATGGAATGGACTACTACAACTTACTTATATTACCTACTAGGAAACCTTCATCGCTGTCGATCTCGGAAAAAGATACATCCCAAATGATCAGGAACCATTTCGCCTAACGGAAATCAACCGCACTTGTAAAAATATGCCTACATCAAATTCCACAAGGTCGAGAAATTTGTAAAGTGTATGAATCCAAACGAACACTGCTTATAAAAATATTTCTACCCTCCCCTTTCTTCGAAAACAAGAGTTCAGAGTTATATTAGGCACCTAATTAACAGCCGAAATTTGCAAAATTTGCAATAATTAGACATTGTCGTTGCTTCTGCAATACTGGATCCGATCACTGAGTTGTTGTAATGACAATCCATCGTTTAAAACCGAGAACCCCGATTTTCAGTTCGGCTATGGAACAACATTGGTGAATCCTCCTCTTAGTGACGAAAATTGAAGAGATACCTTGTGCAATAGAGACGAGACTTGGAAAAAGCGCGCTCAGTCCCATTCCGACGAAATAAGCCGTCAAATAGGAAGGATGAAACGTAGACATATACGGCATGAAGAGAACATTCGACGTTGAATTTACTAAAGCCATACCTGTAATATCTCCCGTAATTCAGGTGCTGCAACGACGCATACGGAACATATCCTATCAAACAACACCTACAATGGGACTAATCACATTTAATAGCAATACTTTTTAATTATCGTTTCCGGTTCGTTCGATCACCGTAGTCGTGGAAGGTTATATAATAGTAAGCATCCATAAACTCGACTCGCAAATCATTAAAATATAATTTTTAAGCATTCAAATACGACTAACGAAAGAATATTTTCTCCTCTTATCATTCAGAATTCGTTATAATTCAATCCCTTTCCGTTACTTCAACTTCCCAATCAAGGACGCTATATGATATAGATAAATGATTTTACTAGAGTTGAGAGTGTGTAATAACTGAAAATTCCAACGTTTAACAACAAGTGAATCATCAAGTAAACGGAAGCTCTCGATATAACTGCCATATACTTTCTCCTCTTCGCCAGGCAGCCTCCCCTCTCCTCCGAAAAAAGATGATATCAAAGACCTGATCGAATCATAGATCTTTTGCGGTGTGCCTCAACACTTCATGCAGTATCATTAGCTAAATATTCTCACCTATCAAAGTTGAAATAGAAGAAAAAAAGAAAGGTAAGAAATGAGTACAAACCAAAAAGCAAGATTATGAGTGCAATAGAACGTTGCTGGTTAAATATGAAGACGGTGACATGCCAGAAGAATGCCATCAACGCTGTGCACATACAACAGAACAACAACATAACGAATATAACCGGCGCCGCTGGGATATTCAATTTTGTACATTTATGTACAATACTATAGATTAGTGGACCGATGCAAGCTATCTGTAAAATAAATCGATTAAAGATTCATTTCGACTCAAAATGACTGCCTTTAGCCTTCATTTATTTCGGATATTGCCTTTTAACGACCGCCTTTTTTACCGCAACATCTGTTCATACAGGTATATGAAATAATTTTCAAATAGTACACACTGAACCGATCGAAGAAAAGCATTTCACGTTAGCTATATTGATTTTCGAAAAGCTCTAAGCAGTTGATAATTTGCCAAATGTACGAGGTTTTAACGTTGCTAAACGATAAATGGCTGGCACTGAAAGAAAACATCAGATTTGGAGAATGGCAAGCGCTAGTGGAAGGTAGATAAATCTCAAAAATTTTCTAAGAAATAACAAAATTTTCAACACACGGTCGAATCAATTTGTGAAGGCCAAAATTCGGTATTCGTCAGTGATTTGGTTTCTTAGCAATGCTTTCATGACCACTCAAAGGAAGCGGAAATTTCCTTCTCTCTCTCTCTCTCCCCCCCCCCCCCCCCCCCCCCTTCCCTCCCTTCCTCCTTTTTTTTGTACCTCGATACTTGGTGGAATGAAGTAAGCATATTGTAGGTCGAAATATATTTTGACTTAGCAGCCTAATTTATGCCCACATATTGAGATAAAATCTCTAATCTTAGCTGATTGCTGAATTGATTTCCATTGTCGAATGCGAAAACAAAGTTCCATCGCTTTCAAATTTCGCTATCAATTATGATTTCAAACACAATTAATATGCAAATTTTGAGTGCAAAGTTTGTTGATGAAATAAAAAAATGTTGAAAAATTTTTGCACTTGGAAATATTGCAATGATCAATAAAACGTTGAATAGCAGCAATGTTTCACCTATATTTAAATTCAAATTTATGCAAATTATTATCACTTCATAATCTCATTTTAGTATGAAACGTATAAATATATAGGGGGGGGGGGTTTACCTTGAACCATTTTCGACTATTCGGCTAATCTTTAATTAAAACATCCTATGTTAACGCTATGAATATATTTATTAAATGGGTGGGCAAACGTACCAGACCCCAAATGATCAGCCGATTATATGAAGCTATAGTGAGAATTTAACTGATCAGGTGAAATTGAACGAATCTTCTACAAGAATCGTTTCCCTATGATTCGACGATAATCCGATCGGATAAAAAATAATGCAAACTACGTATTTTTAAACGACTATAGCTTCTTATGAGTTTAGTGGAATAATTCGAATATTAATAGAGGTTACCTGTGGTATACATTACACCTGCAATAAATATTACAGATATAATCTACCTTTAATAAATATTAATTTCGTAGCTCTAACTTCCGTGGCTAATAGGTTGAAACTACCGCACACATGGATATACACATATATACGCATATAATTATGCGCAAACAGGAACCACATCGCCACAATAGATCCTATCAATGCAAATTTGTGGAAGCCGATTAAATAAAATATCAACCTTGGTCGACGATCTCGAAGGTGCTAAGGAAATACGTCATAAAGGAAGAAGACAAATGAACGTTGCAGGAGGTTCCTGACAGACCAATGATGTAATCAGCCACGTCACTAAACATTTCTTCGTTTTGCAATTTGCGAGGCTCACGCATCAAGATTTTTTTTTTGGAATTTCACTCAAAAATGTCCAATGATAATAAGCCATTCTCCAAAGATGATTAGAAGTGGCAGATGGAAATGAAGAAGAACCTGAACAACTGCCGCAAGATAGGATGGTAGACTCCATCCTTCGGGTAGCCGATCGGTGAGAAGCGGTAACTCCATCCATATTGAGTTCGTGCTAAGCCATGAGCTTGAGCCAAAAAGTGCCACAAAAGCATAGACAATTACTCGTATTGCCATCGTTGATCAATTCCCACCACTGCTTCGATGGCACCCACCACCTGAGATCGTAATCCACTCGACGATATCTTTAAGTATCAATGCGTAGACGCATAGACCGTAGACCTAAGCGTGCACATGAAAATAAATAAAAATTCGGATGCATTATTGAAAGAATCCGGAAGTGAAAGAAAACCTTCAGAAGAATAATTTTAAAAAAAACCGAACGATACGAATAAGTGAATCGACGCAGATTCCATAGAGTATCAAATTTCTATTTATAGAATAAATTAATAATAAAAACATAATAATAAAAAAAATCATTAAATAATATTTATAGAATAAAGTACCAATAAAAAAGTAAAAAATAAAATAATAATAAAAATCATGAATGAGTTCGACTATAAGATTTATCTAACGAACAAGAAACACAAGTCGAGAGGGTAAATTATCAATCGCTGCCCGAAAGAGCTCCAAAATAACTCGCGATTGTTATCCTTTTTATTTTGTAAAATGCTATCATATATGGGGGAAAAAAATTGAATAATCGATGAAAAAATTTCTTACTTAGTCTTATTCTATAATCTCAATATTATGAGTTGAATCTTTTATCAAAAAAAGAAGAAAAGAAAAAATCACCGGATTATCATAATTGCCATTGATAGATATTTGATTTTATCTCTATTTATATCATATTTTCGCGTCGAGTTGATAATTTTTCATTTATTTATTTATTTATTTATTTATTTATTTATTTACTTCGGAATAACGATTACAAAATATTATACGTAATATTTGAGAGCATTGATAAGCATTTACGTGAAACAACTACTACATAGAATGTAAAATCATCCATTCCATATTTACATATTTGCAGAAAAAAACAATATTTTTATCCACAATAAAAGAAGCTTATAATTAAGTATTTAGAGACATTTTAAAAAAAAGAAGTAAAGAATAAGAGCATAGGGAAACTAAAGATAAGTAAAAATGCGAAAAATATGCATTAGAAAAAACCACTTATAAATAATTATAACTGTAAAGTACTACAAAGGGGGGAGACAGATTATATACCTGTAACGATCGCATCGGATAATAACAAATCAACAGCCATAAACAGGAAGATGGTAAAGAATTTCATAGAGTAAAATCAAATGCAATACAAATTGCCTAAAAATTGAAATACACACGAACGGTACCACGTGTTTTTCTTTCCGCTTTTCTATTTTTCAAAAATTCTTAAGGCTGATACCTCATTTAACCCACCTTCGAACGACAATGAATTAAACCTGGTTCCGGTAAATAATTTACCATAGCTTCCCATTTTCTAATTCCACTCCGGAGTGGAACTATACCCTACACGTCGACTCTATGAAATATGAGTACATCATGTCGAACGCATAGACGTTGAGCTAGCTATCGAATCTCTTTACACACTCGCTTTGGCAAAATGCCAACGAAATTGAGTTGCAAGAATACGTTAACGAAAATAGCGAATATTCATCAAGATTGATGTTCCCACCTCATCAATCTTCGTCGAATGTATACCACATTTCTCTCATTTTTCTTTGAAATAACTATGCATATTTTTGAAAAGCTGCAAGTGGTATAACCCCGGGGGGTCTTTAATACGAAGAACTACGGTAAACATAATATATTTGCCACATAAAGAGATATTGATTTAAAAAAAAGCGAGTATGTATTAAAAAAAATTTATTCTTTAAAATATAAGATAAGAAATTAGTTTATTTGCATAAAATCATTGAAGAAAAAAAAAACATCAAAAAAAAAACGATATCCTAATTTTAATATTCGAGTAAATTGTATTCAAGTTTTTTTTTTTTTTTTTTTTTTTTGAGAAAATCGCAATGAGAATTTCATAGCATTTAACCTCTTTCATCATATTAATTTAATAATCAGAATATGAGTTATTATCTTTTCGTTAATTTTTTGCCTCTCTTCTAACGGAAATAAATGTGATTATTATCGTCATAGAGAGAAGCGTATAATATAATAGAGAATTTGAAAATTTTGAAACATTTTTCTTTACATTTATAAGCGATTAGGCTTATTGCATTAGTAATTTTTCATGATGAACCACTATTATAGGATATATATTTATGAGACTTAAGAACTTATAAGACCACCATCCCCCCCCCCCCCCCCCCTCCTCCCTCTCCCCTCACTTCCCTTTTAAGTGAAAATGTCTATTCTTCAAGTGTAAAACTATGGACGACAAATCAACATCAAAAACCTTGATACACCAATTTCTGAGAGGTGTTGAAGTTTATAAGCGTCTCCCATTATGAAGATACAAACTTTTTCGAATCTTTGAACGCTATGAACTTCGGCGCTTATTTCGATATACTTGAGAAAAAAAAACGTTGGGGTGGACGTATATTCAGAAGAAATCAATGGGACGAATATTTTGGACAAAAAAAACACCTCGTTCTTATCTTTACAACACCTTAGCATCCTAGATTTACTGATATTTTGCTGGACTCAACATCCATTAGACTATAGACTCAGTATGCACCAGTTCCCAGCGAGGACTTAAACAGCGAAGTGATAGCGACTGCAATTTCCTGAAAAAGACCTATATTTGAGGCGAGGGTTAGTAAGACGAAGGTACATAAACGAGGAAATACGGCAGGAAAAAGGTATGATAGTGTTGCGAAATGAAAGAATTTATTAAGCATGTCGAGAGCGAAAACAAGCAAGATGTTATGCGCTATACATATGCACACAAAATCAACTGCGTTAAAAGAGACGACATCGAATGCAGAGAAGAAAAGAAGGCGACAACTATAGACGCCAACGTAGAAAAAACATACACACCTGTACACACCTGTACGCATTATCAAGGTATCAACGACTAATATACGTTGGCATTGTCAACCACTATCAATAATTATTACGATCGTACGGCAAGCATTAAAAAAGTACGTACCTGTACACACCTGTACGCATTATCAAGGTATCAGCGGCTAATATACGTTGACGTTATCAACCACTATCAACAATCATTACGATTATATGAATTCATCGAACTAAAGAATGACACTTGTTGTAAATTGCACCTGGGAAATGCGATGCGAATATTCACCGCCTTTACAGCAATCAACTGTTTATGATAAGTGCAGGTTTCTTTATCATAACGGCAATATCCATGAAATTAAATCAACATAAGTTCTACCTGATACTATCACATACGACCGTGATTCGTGATATCGACCTGATACTATCACAATCATCGAATGATCCAACGAGCACCACACTGATTACCCTGCTATGATTCATTAGTAGTTGAAAGTATTTAATTCTGTTCACCTGACACTTACTTTATCCTTCTTCCTTTTCTTTAGGTCTATCATTTTCCTCTCCACCTCTCTATTTATTCAAAAATCTATCAATCCCTCCAGTTTATAATGCACACGTCATAGGAAATCGAGATTCATTTCAATTTCATCGTCTAATCGTTCATATTATCCTTTCAAAGGGCGAAATGTGCAATTTTGCGAATAAATTTCTCGTTCATAAACAGATCACTGTAATATAGCCGATTGAGGGGATTGAAAACGGTGGACTGAAATGCGGATCTCATCTTGTGGTGAGTAAATTTCGCTACTCCAACTTGAATAGGTTCCAAGTTGGAATTATCGCATAAATAGTTAACGCGCACGCAAATATATACATTCTCGCAGATGTGATATTGCCTTAGGCATTTTAAAGAAGTAAATTTTCCTTTTAGGATTGAAAACACTAATGCAAATTTATAGAGTAGTGAAGAAATCTTCGAATTTTTGGAAGCAATAATTTCCTTTAAAGTATTTATTCGTTTTTTTACACGTCTACCTGTACGGTTGCTAATTAAAAACGTCGAGGCAGGCGTCAAAAGAATGCGTAACGACCTCGTCGTTACGGACGCCCACAACACAACGCTCACAAGTTCGGCCCATTCCAAGGTTTGAAAATTTGCAGTTTTATTATGCATTGAAATCCTCTCGTCCATTGGTCGAAGAATAGTGAACTAGATTTGCTTCTTGATTCCTCGAGTATTTTTTGTGCGCAGGTAGAGCCGACCACATTCCATAGAGGAACGTTGTTAGTTATCTTTAATTAGCGAATATTGACGCATACGATCACTTTAATATCTTTGTTGCATATTTGTGTTTTATTTCTATTACTGCAGTCTAAGTCTCACAGGTGTCACAATTTTTGCACTCATTGACAGGTGGGTTAGAACAGGTGATTAGAACAGGTTCCTCTGCGTTATAGCGCTTTACCGGATAGCTGCAAAAAAAAAATTTTTTTTTCTTATTCCTTTCACATGCTTTTACAAGCTTTTATCTTAACATACAGCGTTATATGCGCACATACTTTCATACCTATGCGCATTTATTTCTTCGGACAGGTAGTTTCCATCTATGAACTATAACAGTCAAATATGTAAATTTTTTGACTGTAATCCGCTGCGAGGGATATTTTGGCATAGCTGATATGAAAAATTACTCCGCAAAATTTAGTCGCTTTTCGTAAAATATTCAAAAACGATGAAATCATCACGATCACTGTTCTATGCGCACAAGACGGTTAATGATATAAGAGATTTACCGCTCTTTCATGCTTTTTCCTCTTCATTGATACTTATTCGTTCGTAAGCGTCTTACTGATTTCCCGAATTTTTTTCGCTTTTATTATCGGCCAAATTTTTGTATATTTACAAAAAAAAATTTTTTTTCTTTTTTTTTTTTTTGCAAATGAACTAACTGGAAGAGTGAAGACATGGATTACATAGTTATGATTTGCAAAGATGAGCTCTTTTTTTTTTTTTGCAGTGGTTTAATACGCTTATTTCCTAAATTAAGCAAAAAGAATGTCTCGAAACCACTTTTTAAACTCGGTGATAAAATCGGCAACAGGTGGATTATCAACGTAAGTAATTCATTCTAGTAATCTATGTTTTATCACGTTTTCGTTTATTTCGAAATGTAATTTGAAGTTTTAAACACAACGAAAAACGATCAAATAAGAGAAATTTGCATGGGAATTTTATTTGACTCGTTTTATGAGTAAAAATGGTTTTTTCGTTGTGACAGAAGAATTAGCGTTCTCAACGAAAAATTTTGTTGATCTGAAATTGATCAACATAGATTCATGTTTACGAAAAAATTGTGGCATATATATTATGCAAAAGCATCGATTCTAGTTCGGTGTGTTTTGTTTTGCATTCTCATTGGTGGGAAGGGAGGGGGGGGGGGAGGAGGGGTCACATATTCCTTGTCCTAAATAACAGCCAGCTAGCATCGATATGATTCCAAATTTTTTATATTTGCGTTTTCAAAAAATTTTAGTAGTAATATTGCATTAAGGGTTTTAGGGCGTTCTTCAGTTTATTCATTGATGGAAATTCGACTACTGCTTGAGTATAGCTCGTAACAAGTGAAGGTCCTCCGAACTGTAAAAAAAACAATGCGCACTCATTTTGGCCACCATAGCAGGTTAGAGCATAATAGATCATTAATAGGGATTAATTGGGAGCGGTGGCTATGGACAGATTTATTTCGCTATCGACGAGCGTTCTGAGGAACAGTTGGGAGTGGCGATTAAGACCGAATCTAAAATACGCAGAGGTAAAACATCGAAGCGGATGATTCTCGAACAGAAGGTATCGTTTATCATCGAATTCAAAGAAAGTTTTGGCTTTGAGTTTTGTATGGTTCACTGTTCAAATCACATATCATAGTACAATTGCATCAACACGGTGAAGATTGACATGGTATATATTTTCGTCAGAAATGCTTTTGCATCAAAACAGCTGATTAGGCTTAAAAGGCACATCCGAGGCTTGTGTTTCTCCTTTTAATGAATGCATATACATAGATCAAGAAGGCGCGCAAATAAAAGCGCAAGTGATAAGCGCACCATAAAAATTCTCGAAAAGAACTCATCGAAGATGGTATGGTAGGTTGCGAATTTCACAGAGGGAAAAATATACGACAGAATGAACTAGATGGCGATGCACTGATTATGCAAAAACTATGGCAGAGAAGAAATAAGCACCCTCTGCTAATTGCATGACAAACCGTTTTTTTTTTTTCACTATTGAGACCCTTTGAAAGATAGTGTTAACCAAAAGAAGCGGAGAATGCGATTAAATATAAAAAGCGTTACAGATATTGGTTCGTCTTCAAGGACGTTCACACGCACCGCTCATATGGGGTTCGGGTTCCACTGCAAAAGTTAATTACATAATAATGCAATTGTTGTCAAGAAATCTCAGCGATATACGCAAACAGAGTCCATATAAACGCTTTTCAAGATCAACTATGGGCAGAATTGTCATTCAAGTTGGTTCTTTATCAATATATTTCAAGATGTTCCCTTTACCTCCCAATTCCATCAGAAATTTCTTTGTCTATACACTGTTATGCTAGTAATGTGCTATATCGGCAAGAAAGTGGTGGATAATTGTTGGATTTGCGCGCAGGTGGCGCTCCTAAAACTTGTTGAGGATACGTCTTCATTACTCGAGAGCCGGCGATATTGAAGTTGAGATGCTATTTCATAGAATTCGACTAAGGTTTAGAACCAATTAGGAATCGAATCAAGCACTAAAGAGCGTACTATTAAATCTTTTTCATTCTCATTAAACTAAACGCAAAAATTTCAGGGAGGCATATAAGTGTGAAAAATTCAACTTTTAACAATCATTATATTTTATACATTATTTCAGGGTATAGCGGGTCTTAGAGATTTACATCAAATAGGATATATTCATCGAGATGTTAAGCCACAAAATATCTGCTTTGGTCTATCAGAAGCGGTAAGTTCAAAGTTGTATTTACACGTCCGTTGTTTAATATTACGCCAATTATTTATGCTAATTTCTATTCGAAATTTTATGCATACTAGAAATCAATTGTGGAATATAGTAAAACTAGCAATTGACAACGAGCACATCATAGATTTCGACTGTCATCTAAAAACATCTACCTATAGCAGCCAATTATCACCTGAAAATGATTTTGAAAAGTTGTTTTCACTTAAAACGATGAATCGTTTTTTTTTTAATGTTGGAGAAGACGTTTTCGAAGTCGGGAAGCATTAAGAGAGTGTTCGAATGCGCATTCATTCTTTCGTTATACATAGGTTGTGATATCTTCAAAAAAAAAATCGTGGCGATTTTTTGCCCATATATATATATATATATATATATATATATATATATATATATATATATATATATATATATATATATATATATATATATATATATATATATATATATATATATATATATATATATATATATATATATATATATATATATATATATATATATATATATATCAGTTGAATATTTTAAATGGCCATTTGGGAACAGCCCAAACATGCTATCTTTTATTCTCACTAGGAAGCTATGCATAAAATATTCTAATCTACTTAGCTAGGGATAGATAATGCCGAATATTTCCTTACCTAAAAGGCAACATATGTATCGGATCAGCATAGGCAATTTCGAATTGAACTTTCCTTTTCAATAATGATACCCAATCATCCAAAGAAGAAATAAGTTAGGACATTTTCGAACGATCGATAATGAAGCTGGACTGTGCGATGTTTAGAAGAGTGGACTGTATAAAATAAATCTTTCGAAAACGTTGAAAACATATGAGATTAGACTATTGGACGATAATTTCTACGAAAGTGATGGGTAAATTTTCTAGTAAATCATTGCCCGGGCAAAGAAAATCGCATTTTTGGGAAGTTTCATGCATTCTGATACTTCTTGCAAAACGTTGATTTGATGACTTCAAACTGTAGAGAGCGATGATATTCATACAAATTTTCCATATGCCATTAGCTATTTGTTAATAAATGATTCTCTTATATGAAGCAAATAAGAAAATTTTAAAATCACGTTGCGCTGCAGAGCAAACATCGATTGATTCTCGTTGATTTCGGCTTGGCAAGGCGTTTTCGTTATTCAAACGGTAAGACTCGACCATTACGTGAAGGTTGTGGCTTCCGAGGAACGACAATCTATGCATCTTTACGATCTCATGAGGGCATGGATTTGGGTCCATCCGATGATTTGATTAGCCTCTACTATTCAGCTATCGAAATGGTTCGAGGATCAGTGCCATGGAAGCGAGCATTACATTCATCGGATATTAAAATGGCGAAATTTCAAATGGTACACTTTGATCTATTATGCAATCGTTTCTGCTAACGATATCCATAATTCTTTGAACTAGAATTTAATGCAGTCATATTTAAGAATGTCGTGAATGTTAGTCATATAATGCTTTGTATCCGTTTCCTTCATTCGTTCGGTTTTAACTCTCTTTCTGTAAAGATTTATTAAGTTGATTTTCTTTTTCGAATTGCAGCAGGAAGATGATTTTCGTGCAGTCTCGAAGTATGTCGGTGAAGGTTTCCGAGAATTGGGCCGAGCGGTTACATGTATGGATGCAGGCGATGAGCCCAACTACTATGAACTACAGAAGGTTATGATGGTATGCTTCTTTAATGTTTTTTTCCGGCAATATAGTAGATATTCTGATGAATTTGGCGCCTAATGTAGACAAAGATTTCTGAGGAATTTCATATCTTACTAGTGCAATGATTTTTTGAAGCGCATTAACTTGCTAAACTTTTTGTTTTTTTATAAATTTGTTTTATCGTTTGAAATTGATAGAACACTTAATGAAAGATTGTAATTTGGAACATTCGATTTCCGAGTATGCAAATCGCAAATATCTGTGTAATGAGGGCTGATTGCGACTTCAAAACGTCGTCCTTATTTCAAATAAGCCGTCCCAGCTAGGATTCTGTATAGGTAGCATTTCTGTGGATATTCCCTATAAAGACTGAACGAGAATAACTCCCCGAATGCCTTTGCATTTGTTTTTTCATTCAATTTTACAAGCTTGCTACAAGTTCTCACCGAATGTTCATCAGCATTTTTGAAACGAAAACGTAATCTTTTAAAGCGATAAGAAAGTGGAAACGTTTTAGGATATAAAATTGCCTTTACATAAAAAATTGCCCGTCTATCTACCTCTACGCTATACTTCTGAAGAAAGGTTCTTCTCCACATCTCATAATGACCAGCTGTCGTGTTGGAGCCCGCCTTGCATTGAGATATCTCGGATTGCTCTAACTCATTGATGCGATGGCTCGTGTAAAATTTCACTTTCATGCATTGTATATCCTCGTACGATTTATCCATATATCTGCTCATCTCAAGCCAGAGTTCCTGCACCATAGTGAAAAGAATTCATGGATTAGTTAGCTTAATCAGCCGTCGACCTCGCGATATTCTCTGGACGTCGCCTGCGATGTTTGTTCGTTTCTATTCTCCGAAGATCTTCGAAATTCTAAAAAATTCTAAGTATTTCGATGGAATTCTGCATTTTTGAAGCGGCTATTAGTAATCGAGAACGGGAAAAATGCTCTTGTTTTCTTTCAAGGATAAAGTTTCTAGCACCACCAGCAATAGTGCATTTTCACTGCATGAAACTTCTTTTGGGAATGACTTTCCTATATGTATAACCATATGCGTATTACAATCTTCTCAGTGGCATTCTTCCACTTGCTTTGTCACATACAAGAGATTTTATCTAGTGCCGTTCTCTTATGACGTTCTCCATGATGTATATCATTGTTGTGATTAAATATCATCGCTTTTTTGCGCACAGATTCTTTCATACAATCTGGCCTACCGTTACAACAGCGCAGCAAAATTTGCAGATATCAATGAACATTCAAGATGCGCAGTGTGAAATGATTCGGACACGTATCTGTCTGTCGGTCTACAACTTAGATCAGAGCTGTTTTCATCTTTTAGCAGGAGGCATCACTCATTTCAAAACTATCCTCATTTCAATCTTCCGAGTGCAACGGGCACTGAACTGTATAACAAACGTACATCAATGCTTGGGCAACTAAATTCTTTAATGAGCTTGACAGCAATTTATCAGCCTCAAGTGCTGGAGTTTATTTCCCTCTGGCTGCAGCGCCCGGAAGGTTCATTATGTTGGGATACAAGTTCCATGCTCGTTCAAGCCTTAGAAGAAATCTTCTCTTGCCTGGAGAACTTATCTTGGATGTTTTTTCGAGGACTGATTTGTCAAGTGATGCTCAAATTTATATAATTTTCCGGATTTCTGCAAGTTTTTAGGAATTCACTGCTAACCGTCCTCTCAGTGATCCATACGACTGGGATAACGACTTTGAAGAAGTTCATCAGGAGCATCATCTCAATCGGCACTTGCGATATCGACCGAGCTAATCACCAAAGGAGAGCATCGTTGTCGAAGAAAAATTAATTATGCTCTTTCATGACATTTATCTGCGCATATTTTCACAAATAAACAGTTGTATTCATTCGTTGATTCTAACTGCAGGTTGTTACACATCTGCATGCTATTACTACTGCCATAACACTGATCAACGCTTTCTGACATTTGGTTTTTCGAGAAGGTTTTGGAGATTAGTTGCTCGGAGATTGAGAAAAACCTACTTCCTTCACTGCATTCTAAGAGGCTGAAAGTATGTTCTAGCGAGCAACCTAGATGAATGGTTCTGCATCCAGAAATTTTCGAGGGCCGACAGTTCCGCGAGGAAAATGGAAAATTAACTTGCTTATGAGCTGTTACAAGTTTGTGTAATGAGGCACAACATGGCGTCGTCTCGTCCATGAAAGCATGTCTGCGTGGAAGCCTGAATTTTAGATCTTTGGGGAGCGCTGCATCAAGAAATACGAAAATCTTTTGCCGCTGAGCTAGCGTTTAAGTCACAGATAAATCACCATTATAGAAACTAGGGAGTCTGATGTGCACCTGGCTGGTCGCTAGCGCCACATATCACGTATAGTGGTCATCACTAACGAACTTCACCTCCAGCAGCCTAATTCTCATTCAGACGGTTTGTTGAGAGTGTGATGCGAAGAAAGCTTCTGAAATTATACTACACACAAGTGGCATCCCTCGAAAAATTCTCTCCAAGGACCGAAACATTCATGAAGAGAGAGCTTTGAAGACGATTTGACCATAGATGTCACCAAATGGGGCTGCGGTATTCGCGTCCTAACAGTAGCCGACCATCGAAAGAGTGCTGGTCACCGCTCACGGTAGGCAGCCATCAACGAGTGCTGAGAATCACTTTGCAGGTCTCAGAGAACCAATGATGTGCGGCGATGGAGAGTATTAGAGGCCGAAAGCAGACATTAACTATCTATTTCATTCCTGAGAGTCTTACGAAACACTTCTTACAGATCAGCGAACTGGGAGGAGAGGAAAAATATGTGGAGGTTTCTCGATAAATTTTATTTATTGCATTCGATATCATAAAAGTAACTTTTATACAAGCGGTTAAAGGTACATGTCATGATCATAAATTCACTGCGTTATTGCAGATGTTTGATTTTCTCTTGGCAAATTTCTAAGCGAATCTGTTGACAACAGTTAGCTTCGTAATTGAGATTGCATAGATCGTAATCGCAGCTCCGAGCATGCTTGTCTGCTTATTTCTTTAGTCTCTATGGTGTTTTCGACAGTTATGAGGCATACAGCTTTAAATTCGATCTAGGATATTGCAAGTTTTGCAATTGAAGAAGGCAGATCAACACAAAATGGAATAGCTAAAGGAGGAAAAAGGCATATAGAAATCGTTGTTGGCCGAGAAAAAGGCATTTTGAGGTTTCCTGCTTTTTGAATTCCGGAACAGATAGAAATGAACCTGAAGTTTGACATCGGACAGACACAGACAAACACAAGCATCCGCAGAAGGATGTAAATGAGGACAAACACAGACATGCACATATAGACACACAGACTTTCGTGAACCGGATAAGCAAACAGTATAGTAATAAATAACAATATAATAATAAATAAGAGTTTTCGTGTCCATCATCTCTTGCATAGTGGCAATGTGTTCCTAACCTTCTACCATCGTCATAAAGCGTGAAGTAGATGCGTGCACTTTCAGAAGTTAAAGTGATGATTATCGCATTGATGCGATAAGGTTGCGTTAGATAGCCAAATGAAACAAGGGACACAAATCAGAAACACCAATCAGAAAAAAATTTAAATCTTTATAATGGCATCAAATATTGATTGATTGATTGATCATGAACGAAATCAGTACTCATATATGAGGAGATAATGAAATGACTCTAAATTCGATGTTGTCGAGTTTTTAATGCCGTATTCGTTTATGTCTAATCGATGAGGGTATTCGAATAGGCTAAATAAATCACTTATACGTGTGGAATAGGTTCAATACTCGGATGATGTGATATATCATAAAATTGATAGGTGTATCTGCATAATAAACACATATTTCAACAAATTTAAATTGAGATTTTGATAGAGAAATGCAATAGTAAGAAATGAAAGAAGGAAAAGATAATATAATCGATATGCGTGCGGCGTTTAAAAAATGGCCACAATCTTCTCATAATGTACCGTCCTACGTTGAATGAAATTTCGACTGAAATATTAACGATGTGAATTTATTTGTAGAATTCAATTTTCCACTTTTGAATGCTTTTGAATTTATATTTACAATATTTTTGGAACAATGCTCACTTGCGCGAATGCATCGAATTTAATGAGAAATAGGAGTACACTCAGTCTAGTAAGAGTATACTCCTCCTCTTTTACTAATTATTACTTTTGAGGTATACTTAATAACAGTTTACTCAAAAGTAGTAATTAGTAAAAGAGTAATCCTATAAATAGATTGTGCTAAGTGTTCTTTATTTATGCAGCACTATTTATCTCATATCATTTTTCTCCATAAATTTCTACGCCGCTTTAGAGCTATCAGATAGGTTAATTACAATTTACGATTACTTCATCATACAGGTCAATGCACTTTCACTAAGAGTTTAAATTAACAAGGGCTGTTTAGCAAGGGCTCTTTGAATTTAAATTTGACGCATTTCAATTTTCCCTAAAATATTTGATTTTTTTAAATCTAAATTGCAATTCGCAGTTTAATAATTGAATTTCTATTGCGTGATATTTAGTAGAATCCGATTCGAGTTGATCAATAATCGGCAGAAAGATGTCGCTTTGCATATCCGAAATTGCAACGCAACGATATAATCCATTGCAAAAAGTGTATTTCACCAGCAAAGGAGATGAGCAAAGAAATAAGATACCTTTATTGCAATATTCTCTATAACTGCTTTAATTATTTCCATATGATACAATCGCAGATAATATGATGAGGAAATTCCGATGAAATGGGCAATATTGTGATATATTGCCTGACGAAACCTATTCTATCTTAGAGGTGTTTTATCCATCGAATAAACACATCAGTGCACTTATTGAGAATATTGGAGTTTACTTTGTATATGCATTGGTCTCATTTTTGATACGAAAGTCGATCGCTGATTAGGGCAAAATTTTCCATTTGTAATTGTGAAAGGACTTTGTTTTTTTTGGTGGAGGACATTTTCGCAAGCAGCATTTTCTTTAATGAAAATACTCTTTGAATGACAGCTCTTTATAGAGCGTTCATTTTTTTTTTTGCAAGATAGTACTTTATAAGATAGTAGAGCCTTTATTAATTATGCTTGATTCCAAGAGTACTTTAGAGAATTTAAATGTTAGCCAATGCTGACAATTGTGACATGTTGTTTATGGCAGTGGAGGTTTCTTGGTGTTGGTTGAAACTTATCATCACGTGATAAAGAAAACCTCAAAACTAGGATCGATCAAGCATATGATTGTACCTGAGTTCAAAAATTTGGTATATCTATTCATGGATATTTGACAGTGGTTGGCGGATGAATTACTAATAGACAATAGCTATAGTTTTAAATTTCCGCGGCAGTAAATCAAATACTGTACAACTATTGAAAAAAAGAGAATATTTCTTTATTAGCAGGAAGCTGATGTAATTACATTCATTCGACTCTTTACAGGTAACTCCACTAAGGTTCTTAAGATTTCTTACCTGCGTTGCTGGAATTGATCGAGTTGCAAAATCATCTCAAGCTCAAGTCATTTGTTTGACAATACAATAAATCATTCATCCGAAATGCTAATTCACTAACTATGAATTTTACTTAATCCCAGGGGAATTTTAATGCTGATGACGGAGGAACGTTCTCGCTTACTATAGCAAAACAGACGAACCAACCAACCAAACAAACAGACAAACAAACAAAACAAACAGACAAACAGACAAACAAACAAACAACCAGACATGCTAATCAATCAAACAAACAATCAAAAGAATAGTAAAGAAGATAATAAGAAATCATTGAATGTGAAGTATTATCGCATAATACTCGATTATACTTCAATAAAAGAACAAACACATTAAGAACCTTGAGAGTATAAATTTTTGAGATACACAATTTTTTTTTCTAAGTAAAACGTTTTATGATAATCAGGTGAATGCGATGGAAATTTCCAGCGCCATAAAATTTTAACCCTTGTGGTCAGTGATGTTCGTTGTGACGATTGCTCACTTCATTCATGATACGTCACATCTTCGTATTTAATGCTGTTGATTTCACAACATATTTCATATCCTTCAGTTTCATTTCTATCAACGCTAGCAATTTGGTCTTCAAATGTTGTGCCTTCAGTCAACAATGTGGTGTGCCACTAATCGCTTGTTGAGGGTGCTTATGATTTTTGCATCTCTCATCTCTATCTTAGAAGGTGCGATTTTCTTCAACAACTTCTAAATTATTATTGCATGGCTCTTCTAAAAATAGGAAACCATGGTCTCTTGTCTCCGAACGTCTAGAGGAAAGAACCGTCGCTGTTTTCTTGAGAGTTGAGCAGTATAATGAAGGGTATTTTCGTGGAAAAGGGGAGATGGAGGGTTCTCTCGCTAGATTATATGGTAAATCATATCCCCAGCAGGAGCTAAGAAGATTTCCATACCTGCGAAATTTCTATGAGGCCATTGCGTTCCGAGAATTTCCAAGGGAAGGGATATGAGAAGCGAAAGCAGTCCTCGTGGGGTCCGCACCGGGGTGAGGGTAGAAGGGTTGGAGAACGCTTGTTTTCGTTACGAAAACGTTTTGCACGCTGTTCATTGCTGTCGTTCACATAGTATGGAAGTTCGATAGATTAGCAATTCAATTTTTGAAAACTTGCGGTCTTAACATATGAATTGGAATTGATACAGCGTCTGCGACGGAATTACAAAGCGCGTATCGGCGTTAGACGCGTTAGCACGCCTTGTTCGAAGCAAATGCCAGCGGAATTTAAAAGTTGCTTACCAATGAATAGCATCGACCTGGGAAGTGGTGGGTTAGGCAACTACGCTGAGATCGTATCATGTTCTGGTAATCGAGTTGCAGACTTGTGGAACAAAGGTGAAGAGGTAGCGGGGTCAGTGTCCGTAAGGCTCTATCCTCCGCCACAAAAATGAAAAAAAGTGAAAACAACAATAAATCAGAGGCCGCAAATCGGATGCAGAGCTCTAAAACGTGGCACCTGGACAAATTATAGTACAATTTTTCATACTCTTCATAGCAGATGCAGCACTTGCAGTGTGTCACAGACTATCGCGGGAAGCGGAGCAAAGTGGAAGACGCTTAGTCTAGCTTTTTGTCGACTTCTAGAACGAGAATAAACTTATGAAAGCAGTGATGTTTGAGATGACACCTTTGGTTCCTTCAGCCGCCATTTGAATCCATGGAAAGCGAACATTTCTTTAATACTGTAACAGTAATGCGATCACAGGAAACGCATCACTTATTGAAAGTTGTCCTTTCAAGAATTTCTTCCAACGCAAAGAATCAGAAATACTTCAAGCCGCAAAATTTTGTTTCCAAAAATATCGCAATTGATTCTCCTTCTCTGGATTGTTTCACTCATCAATAAAGGAAACTGTGTTTATTGGTAACGTTCTCCGCAAAAATACTGATAACATTCACCTTAAGCTTTATCTCTACTTTATGGCGATAACAGATGCATACAGTTTATAATTTTTTTTAATGTGCAGTAGAGCTTCGTATAGTACTATTTAATCAATTTTGGTCACGGTAAAGTATATTATGGTAACGGTAAATTGGTTACGGTAAAGTATATTATGGTAACGGTAAATTGGTTACGGTAAAGTATATTATGGTAACGGTAAATTGGTTACGGTAAAGTATATTATGGTAACGGTAAATTGGTTACGGTAAAGTATATTATGGTAACGGTAAATTGGTTACGGTAAAGTATATTATGGTAACGGTAAATGGGTTACGGTAAAGTATATTATGGTTACGGTAAATTTTTTGCAATAATCCTCAGAGGTTGTTCCACTTATTATTGCTACTCTTACAAATAGAAGCAATTTGTGCATTGCATCTCTATGCAACTATTTTCTCAATGAAGGAATATTTGATATCGAGAAAATAAAAGGATGGCAAAACAATGAGGAGAGGGAAAGAAGACGATGACACTTTATAGAGCGCTGATCATCAATGAGTTTTCTTTAGTACTGTGTTGTGACTTATACAGATTTCCAATTAACGTCTCGTTGAATAGCGGTTTTGATAAGTTGGAGATGCGTTCACAATTATTCATAATATACTTTTCAATAACGAAAAAAAAAACGATGTATGAGATTAGCAAATGTGATGAGCCCATATGTAAGTTCGAATTTCATGTTCCACGCTGTGGGACTTTTTTTTTTCAAGAGAGAGAAGGGGTAAGTTGAAAGACCCTAATAGTAGTTGATTTTTCTTAGCGTTTTTCTTGAATAGTTTTTTTTTTTTCATTTAGCATCCTATCATTTAGCTTCATAATTATTTGATAATATTTTCGTTTGTTTATTCGGAATATGTTTTCGTCTGTATACAAAGTGAAACGGTTTATGCCCACATGCCGTTCTTTTTTTTTTTTTTTTGCTCGATTTATTTCATCTCTGCTTCTCATTAGATTAGCCTAAATTGAAAGATTTTTGCCGAAAATTATGCTGAAAGTTTGGAATTCTCGGCTATAATACGATATAAAATTATACGTAAATATAAAGTTCAATGAATCTCTACACGTAGGTGATTGCGATAATAGAGTTGCTTGTAGTTTAGTACATTTTTTTTCGTATCCTTATTGGCTTTGGAGGTTATAATTTGCAAATTTTCGTTTCTCAAGTTAGTTTCCCCTTCGAAATGAAGCAGTTGAAAAAAAAAAGGCGCACTTATTGCAAGATCTTGTCCTTATTTATTTCAACTATATATAGGCGAATATTCAGCAAAATATGGATATTGGGCATATCCAATTACCGGATGACTCGATTTTCTTTGTGATGTCTAATAATGCGCATTCTATCCTCATAGCCTCTTTTAGAGCACATTGTTGCTTCTTCGAAAACGCATTTTCCTTCAGCCTTTCTTGATCGAACCGATTGCATCACACTGCTGTCTCATTTTCTTATGGCTATCAGAAAAGTGTTTCGGAGCTCGCTGGGATAAAATCCCACTCCTACAACCATGAGAAAGACCACGGGATCCCTCACGGAGAAGCTTACTTTGAAAAGATTCTCCAGAGAGAAGCAGGGATTTTCGCACTCCAAAGTTCACACACACAATCACCTCAACGAGATTGAACGGATGCGAGAGTCCACATGAAAGAGCTAACGTGCCTCAGAATCGACAAAATTTTGCAGAATTCATTCAATCTGATCGAATAAACGTGGCATGTGGGAAATACAATTGCTGTCAGATTCCAATTAGTGAGTTGCAAAATGAATGCAAAAAACAAAAAAAAAAAAAAAAAACAAATCAAAGCAATAACATTATATGCATTCAATTTTTCCCACTCATTCATCATTCCTTTCATAATTAATCAAAAATTAAAATTCATTCATTCAGCTATTATTGAAGTGTGAAATTTAAAGAATACTTTTTTTTTCTCTCTCAGTTATATAAATGTTTAGAAATGTTTAGAAAAGATAAAAAATGTTAAGCATTATCGTCTTTTTTTTAAAAATAAGCATTAGTGTTGTTTATGTTCTATAATTTTTTTTTTTACTGATAAATGCAACAAATATACTGATAGAAAAAAAATCATTGTCTGCATTCTTCCCCTTACATAGTGAAAAAAAAAAGATTCTTATGATTACTTTGGCGTCTTAAACTTTATTTTGTGAATTTCATCAGCGTTATTTTGTGCTAAGAGATTGTCTAGGTTCATTAATGCTTATGCCATAAATGTATCTATATTGGTATACGTTTAAGTACCTATGATTTATGAAGGCAATTAGTGCAAAATACCTATAAAATAATACAGAGATGAATGATAGAATACAATAATATCATCTAATATGGCCTTTAAGCATATAATTTCATTCTCGTCGACTCGTCAAATTTGCTTAAGTAAACTTTAGAAGATTTGCAATATTCCTGCAAAATGAATTTTACGATTTTGGAATTGCATAGATGATTAGATTTGTTGCAATATCTTTCAATCAAGTATGATGTGACGAGTGACCATTATGTAACGAATGACCACTTTTGGAGCAGAGAACACGATCATACTATAGGCAATTCCCTAATGCGTAAGCAAAATAGCGTCTGCCCTAGTTGTTGCGAGACGGCGCGCTTTTCAGTCTGAGCTCGCTGCAGAGAAATTTTTCTTCTTTTCGTTTGAATTTTAAGCGAGACTTCAGCGGGATTTCTAAACTCGATCGTTCGTGCTGAAAACTGATGGAGCCTTAACGAGGGCATCCGAGTCAGAGGTAATGGATTCACGGTAGTACTCCGACTATTCCTCCCGACTTTCAACGGAATCAACTTCAACGCCTTGACTGGGGCTCCTCCTTGAGTAAGAAATTGGCTCCTGGGTTTATCTCCAGAGTCAGTTGAAGAGCCTGCTGCTCAGAAATAATCTCCGGGCGGTCGAATTAATTATATAGACAATGTGCAACACATTATTACTGATGTTCGCAGGCATGCACTGAAATTTCTCGTGGATAGGAGAGGGAAATGGAGAATGGGATTGAAAAGAAAGGAATAGGGGGATGTCTGTAATTAGATCTGTCTATTCTTGGCGATCTTCTTCTCTCCTCCACCTCGCTCCTCCGCTCGCTCAGGAAAGCTGCGCAAGGTAAATTGTGTAAAACAGAACATGCGCAAATCTATTTACCACTTGCGGAAAAGGACTACGCGAACGTGGACATTAACAGGTGCAGTTCATATGGTAGGAAAACCTATATAGCATCGTTCATTTCCACTGGACGAAATCTGCAGGAATTAGTAAGTGAGCATGCCATCGAGTCAATGATGCAACTTTTCCCCCAACCAACCAGAGTCGAGCATCAAAAGAGATTTATTCCATAAAAGGATTTGTACAACCACTCAATATCGTCAAATTACTGAGCGTTAGCCATTCTTCGTGGATCAAACAATCGTTCAATTTAGAGAGCCGGTTGCAATAATGCATATAGTGGCGGCCGTCTCGATACGCTCTTCACCTGTTTTGAACATTGACACAAACAACTTCAGGTGATGTATCTCACAAGTGACTTGTTCTAGTTACACCATTGACGTAGGTAGTATTAACCCAGGTAGTAACTCAGGTAGTAACTCATGTGTTCACTTTTTGTACATCGTCTAGCCTCCGTCGTGCATATTATATTGCGCTTTTACGTTGCAAAAAAAAATATTTCGATTGTTGCTTATTTATGGCTAATAAACATAGTCTTGAAAAAAACATCAAGAACTAATCAGCAATCTACTAGTGCATCTAGCAAGCAAATTATGAGGCAAGCAAATACACAACAATTTTCTCATATATGGAAATATGCATCGAAAAAATTCGCTGTGAATTCTTTTCATTTATCACCCGAATCGATGTATCCAATGATGCATATATCACAGACAAGTTCGTATCGAGCAACGTGAGCAGCTATTCACTGCCGGTCTATTTGAAATTGGAATATTTTAACGCAAAGCAATTGCTTGCCTGTAAATATTTACGCAACTGAAAAGTGGAAAGTGATAAGGAGCATGAAGAGGAGGGCTGAGGAGTGGGGGGGGGGGGGGGGGGCGAGAGTTTACAACTATCAGTAAAAGAAAACTCTTCGAGCCTACTATCTACATACATACATTCAAATTCTTACAGCAACAACATTGCGACTCTCGGAACATACTAATGACGAATCTTCCCACTGGAGTTACGACGGTGAAAATGGACCCGAAAATTGGCCAGGATTATGCACACATGGATCAGCACAATCACCGATCAATATCAATATAGCAAATGTTGTTGCTCAAAAATTTGATGAGCTCATTTTTCAAAACTACGATAAAACTGACCTGGTTACAATTGTCAACAACGGACATACAGGTGTGTTATTAGAGTTTCTTTCTCTTTCTCGCTAGAGCTTATCTCTAATTGGATAGCGTTGATTCAAAATTGAAGAAAAAAAAATCAAGGCATTTGCCTAAGCGCAGTACGCAAATGCAAGTAAGTTTTTAATGCGATGAGGATAGAAACTCGCCAATGAACTCAATAATCTAAATTAATTTATGAGGAAATGAGTTCTGCATATACGATTTGAATATAATTTGTTGAAATCTGCAAATGCAAACGTTGAGATGGAATCAAATTGTTTTGCAGTAGTGATATCATATTTTGTAATATCAAAGAACAAGTAAAAATGCTCTATTTACTATGCCTTTAATTCGTTAATAAGTGTAGCAATAATTAGAGAAGTTTTAGGTGATTAAACGGGGGGGGGGGGGAGAGAGAGAGAGAGAGAGAGAGAGAGAGAGATTAAGGAAGCAGTGATTGCACCAAACATAAATGAGAGTGCTTCAAATGGGAATCGGGTAGAATGGGTTACATCTTCAGCATTTTCAATCGAAGTTCTTTGCGATCGGACGCATATGCGTAGAGTCTTCTCTTTGTCCTGTTGTGATTGCTGTGTTTGAGCTTAAGGATGTTTTTAGGATTATCGTGTTCACTTCAAATAATATTGAATTTTTCATCAAAAAATCATTACTTCATCATCTTCATATCTTCCCTTTAATTTTATTTTATGATTGTATTCTTGTATATTATGTAGTGTCCGAAGGACCTGGCTAAATCCTTTGACGTGGTCGTATTGCATGGAACTTGACTTCAGCCATCACCATTGTAAGCAAAAACACTCGCGTTGTGGATATGATACGATTGCTTATAGGTATTGATACCCAAAAGCGTTTATAGGATTCCCAAAAAGCACTAATCACTTAATCGTTGACTGCATCGTGAAAGAGCGAATTCACCGTTTTAGGCGTAAAATTATAAAAAATACCTTTCGCATTTTCAATGCTTCCTCTCTCTTTCTTAAAAATCATATGCAATCCGTTTATCAATTTCACCGCTGTTTCCTCTCTTTCTCTCTCAAATTGCTAATGGCTACATTTCTCTGTGAAATTGATGACGAATATACCGCGTATAAGGTCATGATGTTTATTCTCATCAACTTGTGGTCTGATAATTTCAGTTAATAACACAATATTGAAAAATAGAGTGGCATAAAGCGTTGTTGCAATTTCCAGAAGCATTGCAAGGATTTTTGACATGGTCGAATGTGCCGACGTTGAGTGGCGGTGGACTCGGCGCTCGCTACAAATTGCGTGAGATTCACTTTCATTGGGCCGCATCGGATGACAGTGGCAGCGAACATACTCTCGATAGGCTACACTATCCGCTCGAGGTTTTTTTCTCGTCCATAATTTCTTTAACATACAAAAATTCAGGCACACTCCCAAAGTCCTATTTAAAAAAAAACCTCAGCCTGGTAGGGTTTCAATCGTTCTTCTAACGAAAGGAAGATTTCCACTAAGAGATGGGAAAATTCCAATTGAAAAGGGGGAGATGGATGGAACTTCAGATTAGCTAAAAGATGTTATTTCGTATATTTATAATTCATTGATAATTTATGAAAGCGATTGTTGAAATGAAGCGTTATCAATAATTTGCTAGCAATAGCGAAACAACAACAATAATCGAAACGCAAGTTCAACGTTTTTGGACACCAAAATTTCACCGATATCATCAACGACTAGAGTCGAAATGCGCCGAATCGTTATTGCCAATATATTCCATAAACTCTTCTCTTAAAATTTAGCGCATTACCTTTCAACTAATCAAATATTACAATATAAGAATATTTTATACAATATAATTTATTCGATTCGTTTGAAAACGTTTAGTTGAAATCATGAAAGTATACGAGAGAAGTTCCTCTCGGGTATAATTTCTTTTTTTTCAATTGTATGACTCATGCAAATTTTTATATCATTTTGGAAATAATGGCTACAAAAGTTTGATGGTTTAATCGAACAATCATACTGATAGGAACTAGGAGGAGAGCTGGCATCTGGCATTAAAGATCCTTTTTTTATTTGCCGTCTTAAATCAACATGCTATGTAAATGTTCGAAGACGAAACAATCGAACAACCTCTAAAATATATTTTCATTTACAAACAAATCGGATGTTGAAATGGTTCAATATGGGCGAAGATAATAATTGAACAAATAACATACGTCGGACGTTTAATAGCAATTAGAATAAAGTAAAGATTCCTATGATAGACGGATAGTTTCTTCAAGAATTTTTGAATTTTTAAGGCGCATCTTGTGCATATTCGTGAAGATCTCAGTGTGAGCGAAGCAAGCGTTGTGGAAGGTGGAAGCGCTGTATTGGCGGTTTTCTTTGCTATTTCAGATGTCGGTGAACCGCTTCAACCGTATGAAGCAGCTTTCAACACAACAGTTATTGCAGGTATATATCAATGGATATTTTTGAGTTTTTTTCAAGAATATAGAAAAAATTATTCGAGCTGAGAATAAATGCATCAGCATGCGTCAAGATATTGAATATGCATAAATTGTTGGCTTTAGAATAAAAGAGACAGCCCACTTCCCCCTGGTCGGAAAAAAAAATTTGCAACCGCTTATTTGTGTGATTCATGCAATGATTATTCGTCACTTGTATAAGCTGTTACTCCTTTTGAAGGTCTTTGAGCAGTTACAGCGTCTAGCACGGCAAAAAGTGACAAATCACAGGTTCTTGCATCACCATTCTTCTTTTTCGGGCTGTCTTCGCCTCTAAACGACAAGTATCAAAGCATTGGCGATAAAATTTTTATGGGTATCCATCGACGTAGACGTGACGTTGTGATTATCCCGGCGGAACTGTAGGATTTCTTCCTCAGAGATCATCAACCCTGCACAGTCTAAAGTCAGCATAAATGCATACTCTTTTGAAATTGATCCATGTTTTGGCGTTAGACGTTGTGCGTATAATCAATAATCGGCTGACTCATAGTCATAATCAACAGTATGAAATAACCAAACAGATGATTATCACTGTCAAAAAAAAGTTTATTTGTCTATTTTTTAAAGAATTATCTATGAGTCAGGATAATGCAATCTGAGAGGCAATTCAATGATGCATTTGTTTTAAAACTTCCGCAAACGAATATTATTGACCAATATGTCCGGACATATATGTCCAAACTTTTATGTTCGAAAATATGACCGCTTACAAACACAAATTATACATCCAATTTCTCTTTATCAATTTCCTTGAAAGGTATTAATTAGCAATGAGCAATTGCGAACTTATATCATTTGGAAAATCGTCTGCAAATCTAATTGTGCTACTAGGTTGACATGAATAGATGTTCATTTAAAAATTTGTATAGCCTCATCGTCATTAGATCTTCAGAGTATATGTTTACAAAGAAGGCTAAACGATAAAGGCGTATATAAAGTGCACAAGGTATAGATGACGCACAATTTTACAGCACAATTCTTCAGATCAATAAGACACGCAAATCGGCTACGAATAATTAAACATTTTTAGCCAATCCGATAAATTCCCACTTAAGAGATTCATATTTTCAACACGCGCGAGAAGTTCTAAATTATTATGAGATCTCTGAAATGTGTACAAATTTTATGCTTTTGGATTGGTATATTTTTATGAGTTTTTGTGATTCGTGTTGTTTTATGATGGCTATATCGTCCATATAGGAGTACATATGCGTCTGTGCATTTTTCCGCTAAATTCAACTGAAAAAGCTTTGAAGAAACGATAGCTACAAGGAAAATACCACGAATAGGAGGGAACAGGGAGATGGGCAATATGTTTTGCGAGCAAATAGACAAGAGTTAGCTCTTAATAAACGACGATAAATTAGACGGATCTATTTTTGCGATGCATTTAGCACCTCTCTTTCCACTATCTTATGCTCATCAGCACACATCTCATTAATTACCTTTCATATTAAACTATTATTGAGCAATTTTTTTTTCATACGAAAACTCGTTAAACGCATAAAAGTACTAAATCCATAAAAGTACTCTCAATAAGATTGATCAATAGCTGCCTTAATCAAAGCATAAATGATGAATGATTATATGTGTATATACACGCACAGATATGACGAAAATGTTCAAAAAATGCACAATGATATGCAAGAGGAACCGCTAATATAGAGAACTTTTAAACGTGATGAATTAGATAAGAATATAAATATTGAACATTGTAAAACCTCTCAAATGCACTAATTTCTTTTTTTTGCGCTCTTTCTATGCATTAAATCATAAAATTTGCACTCTATTTATCTCATAAAAATCGGATTTTTCGAAGATATAAAAATTAACAAATTTTTTGAAAATTTGATTGTTATAATTCATTCTCTTAGTCAAAGAAAATTTCCTCGATACTATTTTTTATTAGTATAATTATCATACTATTGGTTTTTTTTTGAACGCTAACAATTAATGCAGTATATCCTTAACTATGAGCATAGGTGCTTATCACTCTTTAATAACTTTATAAACAAGCCAAATATATGTTTAAAAAAGGAATAAAACGATATAATATGCCTTATGGATTATGTTTGGTTTACAGGTTTGCTCATCGACAGCATATCTACTATTAGTAGTTGTCCACTATGACTAAAGCCGAAGAAAATTTGCAAATAGAACACCAGAAATGAGACGACAAGAAGCATCTAAATTCCTATGCACCCTAATATCCAGCAGTGAAAAAGTATAGAAGAAAATGGGGCCTAAACTCAATCCACTGATCACTTCTAACGTTGGCATAGAAGATTTGCGACGCAACGCAAACATCCTGATCTTTGCTCACAGAATTGCCGACTACGTAGTGTACTTTCAACTCCAATGTGAAGAGGTCAATATTGAGAAGATAAACACTGATAATGAGTGCCAGTTATCTGAGCGAAGAACAGAGTATTTGCGTGCCCTATTGCATGTCACGGAATGCTTCATGTGTAGTCCTCATGATAGGGTTGTTGGAATGTTGGCTGCATCAAAACATTCTGATAAGTGTGAAGGAAAAATGACTTGAAATTAATTCATTGATCTATTCCAATAGTGGTACAAGAGATAGGTGATATGTTGCGATTCAATTTTAGTTTAGAGCAGTGTTTTGTTATGACAACTTTTTTGCTCCCTCGATTCGGCGAAGGCCGTGAAGAACCTATATGGGTTTTTGCTCGGAAACTGGTGAGGCTTAATGGTGCATGAATTCAAATCACAGCAGGTGGTCTCGGAAGTATTGCGAACTTAATGTGGACAACTATTTTGGCTGAGGTATGCACTTAAGCATGGCTGCAATAATCCAAGATGACGCCTCATTACGATCAAACAGAGATTGATAAACATAGGGGTTGTGAAGTGAAATTATATGTGTAAATTCAACCGTCACTCTTAAGGTACAAATAAAACGGTTAACTGCCAGCCAAGTGAACTACTCCCAACAAACAGAGGTAGTTGGTTTCGTTATAATGGCTCATTTACTACACCGACATGCGATGAAGTGGTCACCTGGACGGTGCTAATGGAACCACTCGAAATCACTGAACAACAGGTCGCATTGCAATTATTTCTTACCTCATTTTAAAATCTCTTACATAAGATAATGGCAGAATAAAGTGGTTTGCAAGATTTTCTCTGAGTAAATTCCATATAAGAATTTCCTTCTCAAAATTGTCTTCTAAAGCTTTTTCAGCTAAATAAGTTTGTTATTTTTATTAATTTTTATTATTGAAAATAAGCAAAGTATACTGCTTAGAAATGCAAAAAAAAATGTACTTATAATTTCGCCTAGTAAATTGTCTGATTTCCTAAAAGCTTAAAACAATGTCTTCATAATCAACTGGTTGATTGCTTTCAACTACGCAAATCTATGATGCTCGTAAGCTATTAGCCTTTCTTAGTACAATTGCACTAATCAAAGTCAATGAAATTTCCGATTTTCGAATGTATTTTAATTTAGTGAAGGGGGGGGGGGCAATATATGCCGCAAAATGTTAGATATTTTTAAATGTGTATTGCAGTTAAACGAATTACGACATCATTTATCATACGAAGGAACCGAATTGACGCATAATCTTCGAGGTGTGCAAGAACTCAACAATCGCAAAGTTTATATGAGATCTTCAAATTTGTTTGCTGGTGACTTCGCAATGAGACCATCAACTAATCTATTCGTTTTGTTTATTCTTATAATTTTTATGCTCATATCATTGTAAATAATATGCAAATAATGTTCATAAATTCCTGATATAATAAAGTGAAAGAAACTCTATTGCGCAATAACAACAAACCGCATAATCTGCAGTTCGATATTCTAACGGGGGGAGGGAGTGGGCAAGAAGGAGGTTAGGGGAAGCAGTTGAATTGATGTGAATATATTTCTGCTAAAGAAGTCATTTGATAGTGAAAATAATAAAAATGCTCTATCTAGAGTTACATACGTCTTTTCCTGCGTAGAATATTCGAACCATAAGCGTTTTTCCGCAGTGTTCAAGATCGCTAGATGATAGGGCATATATCAAACAAATCTAATGGCGATAACTAAACATCAGTCAAGTTGAAACAGTTCTCCTCTTGGGTTCGACTTCTTTGATTTCGAGAACTTTTTCAGTTACTTGGGGATTCGTGCTAATATAAATATAAACAAACAAATACATAAATTAATTAATTAATTTATTTACTTCATACCTGAGAGAGAGAGAGAGAGAGCGAGAGAGAGAGAGAGGAACGGTCGTAATGTCTACATCTTAAAATTTATCGATTTTTGTCCTTCATATATTTAAGGAGGTAATTAATGTTTTCGAATAAACTCGGCCAAATACGTCTGTTGCAATTGCCGAATGATCTACTTGAGTTGTTGGTTGACAGAAAAACCTTTGATGGGTGGCAGCTACTTCTGCTTCCAGTTGTGATCTTCGGTGAAACCAATGTCTTCCATTATTGTAAATAGATGTTGCAGATTTATATATCATATTTTTCGTGCGTATGCATCGATTCAATTGTTCTTCCTCCAACTAATGAGGAAAGGTATGGCATTGGCGCAGGTACCACTGGTGGTTATAATATACAATGAAGCATTTCCATTTGGGCTGCACAGCACTTTTCACTAATTCACTTTAATACTCAGTTTTCAGAATATTTGAAGGCAAGACGAGAATATTTGCGTGTAGTAAAAAATTTATGGATAATATACCTTGCTTCAACACTGCATTTTTTTTCTTGTTTTTCGGCAAGAACTTTGGCATGGTCTCCTTTCTTGATTTCTGGCAAGAATTTTGCGGCATGGTCTCATTGCAGTGAAAGTGGTAGATCTCTGTTTGCTGCATGGTTTATTCACTATTCAACATACTCTACTGAAGAAATTTCAGTGGTCATATAAAGGTTTTTTTGCCGAGTGAAATAATCAGCAATGCCTCTAGACATTGATAAAGTGTTTGAATGAGGTGCAGCCCCTCCCTCCTCTCTGCCTTTCCGAGTTCTGGTCGGAGCATTTCCTGGTAAACAAGTGCGCTCATCACCATCTTCGGGCAGTCTCAATCGCCTCTTTACGGTATAATTGCTTTTGAGGAAACAGGCTATGCCCGCCATTTGACAATAACTTGGCTCAGTAATACCTGTGAAAATATGGCAATTTTTCGTTGCTCTGATGATTTGCTGTTCAGTCGTATGTTTCAAGTTCATGCCAATAATACATGAGCTGCGAATTACCTTGAAGTACCTGCTGAGACAGTCAGAAGTGAAGTGACTAGCACGGAGGTGTACTTCCTTGTCGCCTAAAGCTTAAAAAAACGCCCACAAGTGCTCGAAGACGTCAGCAAATATGATCGTGATAATCAGCGAGAAGTGAACGAATGCGCAAGCGTAACAATATTGACACGTTTATGATACGATATTATAAATTCAATAAGCCTCCTCACCTATCACATGCATATGAATCCTCTCTATCGTCTCTGTTTTTTTCAGCATCACATGTACATTCGTTCATTATTACTCATTTGTATAGCTCTTATTTTTTTAAGGCAATTACAGTTTACTTTGATAAGATTTAAACATCAACAACAAGTAAACAATATAGCTGTCGGCTAATGAATACAAATCGACGAGAAAAAAAATGAATCGTTGTGGAAATTTTTCATCGCAAATGCATCAAAAGAATTTTTACTGAAATAAGTGAAAATTTCCACGAAGAATTACTCTCATATATACTTCTACATCCTCTTTATCTCAATAATCACTCATAGAAGTTACTAACAAATAATCAATGCGTTAATAATTCAATTTCTCGAATCGCTAACATTAACATTTGGGGAGAAAAATCGCTCCTTTTTTTGCTCATTAACTGACCGACCGATTTAAAAAAATGTAAACTAGTTTGAAGTGTTAGAAACTTCCTTTGCGGCTTGTGAATCATTTCTTTAACGGTATAAGAGACAAATTAATGGTATATGTTTTATACATCAGTTTCTATAGCTTAAATTTCAATGGATATAGTGCTGAAACTGCCGGATGGATAAATATGCTCATATTAGGCGCCGTCATGCCGTTAACCAATAAGGCGCTTTCCATATAGTAAATTGAAAAGAGCATTATTGATGAAATCAAATACTGTTGCTAGGGCTCATCAAAAAGTTAGAAACCCTTCAACCGTCCCACTCATTCATCGGTTCCTCTTTCTCCATTCGCTTTCTCTCCTACGAGGTTCGGAATACGAGGAAATGTTTAGTTTCACTGAGGAATCGGTCTTGATATTCGTTCAGTTCAAACTGTCCTTTTGTTGCCTCAGCTCGGCATTGGCATTCGACAGAGGTATGGAAGGAGTTGAGAAAAGCGGAGATGATGCTACATTCTCCGAACTTCGTAACAACCTTCTTTCGTTTCACAAATTATATTTTATTGGACCTATTTTTTCATTTTCTTCTATCCCGTGAAATTTTCTGGAGATTTACTGCTCGTATCTAAAACTCGTCTCCGAAAGTGCACTGATCCGATCCATGATGAATCTGATAGGCCTTAATTTGTCTGATAGTGCAGTAATAGAGTCAAGATGGCCCTCCTAATCATGTAAAATGTGCAGTACACACTTATAATATGCATTAGTTCTGCTTTGTTTCTAACAAATTTTCCAATAATGGGTGTTGAGTAAAATGAGTAAAAAGTGATATTGAGTTTAACTCTGAATTACTTTGTTAACGGTACTGGAAGTAGGCCCGGAGCAATATATATTTCCTTGTGCAGTTTTCCGCTGTTGATTGAATAGTGACAGCCATTTCATGAGGTCTTTTTGGCGTCGACTCCAGTTGATTATAGCCATACCATGACGTCTCTTTCACTGCGGACTTTTGAGCTAATGTCCTTCTTATGCCACAGGTTTCGGGAAACCAGCCGAGGAAAAAATGCTAACGTGCTGATTGATTCCCACTCCTTGACGTTAAAAAAGCGGATGATATATGCTTTGGAGCAAATCATCAAGGGACGAAACCCATAACGCCAATCATCAACAGCGAAAATGAGATGACTTAATTGGACACGTTAGGCTTAACGCACTTATATGTCATTATGGCAGATTTTACTGTTCTATTTCGCGCGCTGCGGTCAATATCGCAAAGTAATTTGCTATAAGACCACATATTTCTTTCTAAAGCACTCTGTCGTCCTATTCGTCGATTAATTACAAAGTCGTTGCCCTTTTTCCTCTGATCTAAATGTTAATAGAAATCACGTATTTCAATTTGGAATGGCCATGTTATACACGAGTCACTAAGTGAAAAACGTTCCATAGAAAACTTGAAGAGTCAATTAATGAGGCTGAATGCTCAATGAGAAGTAGAATGCTCTCCTATGCATTTTATATGTTTATTGCATATATTTGCAATATTACACCTACATTTCCATAGAGAGTTTCAAATCATAAAGCATTTGAAATACCTTCAAAGTGTGGGGTAGTTCGGTCGATCGCAAAGGAAAATAGATTTGGGTGAGACTTGCAAAGTAACTCAAAAGCTCACAGACAGAACGAAGACTGCATAGAATCGAGTAGGCTATAAAACAGGTTAAGCTATACATTGGTCCTAGTCTCCAAACTACAGATGTCAGAGGTTTCGTGGGGTCTACGTGTTTTCGTCAAAAGCGCAATGAGGCAGACGGTAGCGTGGGGCTCGAAGGATGCGACCAAGACAGGATCGAGCTAGCCATAGAAGACATCTTGATGAATAGTCTCCTTTTTTTGGCACGCTGCATTGCATAAGTGTGATAAACTGTTGCCTTGGTACGTATATTGGCTAGCATGCTATCCGATTGTGTGTGCGCAGGAGTCGCAGATTTTAAAGGAATCTTGCGACTAGACCAGCCAAGGGGATTCAATCCTCATAAAAATGAACGTACGATTTCTTCTCTTGCCATTTTGAGGCAGAAATTTTCTCTTAGAAGAGTTACTGGCGCAACACAAAATTTGTATGTATAATTTTCTTTCGACAACTAATCGACTGAAAGCAAAAATAGATTTCTGTGGAAATTTTATGCAAAATATCGGTTAAATAGGGAACTACTTGACTGCTCAATATTTCGATCGTTTCATATGTTTATGAAATCTCGGTCTAAATGACAAATGAAGAAAAATCGAAATCACACCACCACCTTCTTGCGTGCGTTCTCACTTTGTTTTCTTCTATCTAGTTTTTCTTCGTTCTTATCTCAGTGTCCAAATATAGGTTGACACATACTCACCCAAGTGGGAGAGGCAAAAGCAAAGAACACAAAAAAAAACATACCAAACAAGGTGATCAAAAAAAATTATTTCTCCCATAAGCTGTCACTAACACCAATTGTCGATAAACAATACAATCATGTTTATCACTAAATGCGATCGCCGATAGAATGAATCGACAGTAATATCAATATATGTTGGAAAGACCTCACATCGTGCACTGATTATATTATCAGAAAATATATTTCACACATGTTAAATGCGATTGGAAGTTATGCAATGCATTTATATGATTAACGTCTCATTCTAATGTCAAGTTATGGCACCAAATCTATTCCAGACCTCATCGCAATATCAAGTTTAGATCCTCAATCTGGTCCAGGTTTCGTGTTGAGTACTGCTTCGTGAGCAAAAGCGAAATTTGCCCAGGTGTGTTTGTGTATTTGAAGCTGTCACATTCGGTTTATAGTTTATTTTATGCACGCTAGAAGTAATGGGCTAGATGCATATAATACTGGCAAGGCGAATAGTTTACCCTAGCTTAGTGGCAGATGTTTCATCGACAAGCGGAATACAGCATTTTGGGCAACCGTTTAGACGATGTTTCCATTGAGCGTCAAAAATTACAAAAACCACACTGCTAATGGTGCGGCGTTTTCTGAGCAGCTGAAACTGAAGAACGTGTAGGTGAACTGAAATCTTTTTTGAAGGCAGTAAGGAGAGCTGTGCAGATTTTTAAGGCCGAGAGTCTCCAGCGATTAACGGCCAAAGATCTTTAACTTTGTTTTGTATGGGAACGCTGTAAATATTGCGTATACGCTTTTGCTTTCGCTTTCGAGGACTTAAAAATTGCCACTTCAAATAATTGTCTTCCATCGAGTTGTTTTTCTTCGAGACCGATATCTCACTTGATTGAAGATATTTTAATATTTTGAAACTCCACAGTTCTTATCAAAATGCACTGTTGCGACATCACACCTGTTAACATACCTGCGCATAGGAACGAGATATTCGCCTTTGCTCTTAGCTGCTGTCTTCCACATGTCTCTCTTTGCATGTATGTAATTTTTATAATGTGTATGTATGTATGCTCATTCATCTACCTATGTAATTATCTTTAGACCTAAATGCCAAAAAGGTCATGACATCGAAATATGATGAGAGTGACCTCAAGTACAGAATAGTCTCTTGGCTCCAAGTTCGCAGCAGCTCGCTGCCTTCATTATCAGCGATTGACACTTCAACGCACTATAAAATCTATTCAGCCGATCGGATGCGCTTTTTTAACAACGAGTGAAGTTCTGCATTAAGTGATTCATTTATAGCTGTTTTGTAATTCAAATTTTAAGCTGAAAGTTAAAAAATTCGAGTACACATTATTGGACATTTCGCAGCTACTCAAGTATATTAAAACAGCTCATTGGCTTAACCACTGCAATAATAAGCACTCAATGGTCTATCACACTAAAGTCTTTGCCATCGTTCTCACGAATTCCTTTGCAATATCGCTATTAATAAGACTAAAAAATAAGATTTTGAATTTACAGTGATAATATATGCGCTAAATAAATACGTCATCTTAAATATAACTTATGCAATAATAGCATAGATCTCAGGCGTCAAGAGTGCTCGAATTGTTTGATAAAAACAAGTTTTTTTTTTTGAGTGAAATAACTTTTTTAAAGGCTTTAGAATTTCTTCTTCTTCAATAGTTTACTCCAAACGACTTTCGTAGCAGCATATTATGCAACAGGCTAGGCAAATTGATTTAGCATTTCTTTTGATTTCACACAATTAACTGAGCCTATTAAAACTTAGAGAAAATTACTTTAAAGGCTTAGTAGAAAGGAATATAGAAAGAATGAATGTGCTTTATGATGAAACATATTCGTTCTATCTAGAAAACGAACTGTTTTTTTTTACTTGCAGAGTAAAAATGAGATCGAACGTTGCAAAGATTGCAATGTTCAGTGATTTAATCGATTCAGTTTGATCGGTTTTTTCTTTCCAAAAGAATTTTCCTTCTATATTCATCACTTTTTCTTCTCATAGATATCCAATGGGGTTTCAGTATGATTGCGTTTTAAGGAGATCAATGAATACATCCAAAAAAAAAAATCCTGAGAGGAGAAACTAGTTAGTTACTTTACTTTACAATATTCCAAATTAAATCAACAAAAACATTCACACCAATAAATGAATGTCTCTTAATATCGCTTCCACCACCGTTTACGAGGAGTTGAAAACTCATCTGAAGGGTAAGGGCGAATTCGTTTCCATCTGTCGGGCTCTGCCACCCAAACTAGATAAGTCGACTAGAATCAGTAATTTAATTAAAATCCTGGAAAATGAACTAGTGAATTCTGAAATAAAGCAGTTGAAATCTAATTTGTTGCTGAATATTGCTAGTTGCCGTTTGGGAAACTATTGAAAAGGCATTATCTATCTCCCTTGTGGCTGAAGTTTCAACTTCACTCAAAAAAAAACGTTGGACTTTTTTTATCACCAGCGAGTTTAAAAACGGGTAAATAGCATTCATTTAAGCACCTATTGCTGTTACTTTTTATATTTTACACGACCATCATTTGTTTCAGCTTGAAGAGTCGCGCAAACAAGTTCGTCAAACTAAAACCTTTTTATCTAGAAATTAGCGCAATGCGCAGCGGGTTTAATGATCAAAGAGCGCATAGCAAAATCATTAAATGAAATTAGCAATATTTATAACGACAAAGCTTTTAGCTTTCTTATATACTTTTGTATATAATCACGTTAGTATGTTTATTGTAACGTACACTAATGTGGCAATGGTATTTTAATTACCTGTTGCACTACAGATAACTATTAGCATTTCCAGAGTACACAAAGGCAATCGGGACTGTAATGTCATCAAAAAAGATTTACGCTTGTTAGCAACTTCTCAGGCGAAGAAGCAATTAATTTGCTTTCGAAGAGAAAATTTTCTGCTCGTTTTGCAAATTTCTTCATCTGTTTGGAAAGCTTTACCTTGCATAGATGGAAAAGATGTGTTGCATAATTGATCCACCTATGGAACTATGAATCTCACCTAATCTATAGTTCGTAGATTGAAACGAAACGATGTGACAGGTATTATGCGCTTTCGCAATTTTAGTTTGTAAGGATATGTTAAGTTCAAGTTTCATATGTGGTGATTTATGCGTATGTGTATCTCTTTATTGACGACAAGAATAATTGAATGCGCAATTTTAGTTATAAAAGAATTCAGTCAATGCACACACTACTTTAATATTTCATTAGATATGATAAAAATTATAGGCGTGGAAAATGTGGAAAAAAATTAGTCGATTTAAACATAGAAAAAAAATTGTACACATTTTTTAAAAAAATTGATCGATTTTTCTCTTTGCATCGACCGAGTTCTAGAGAGAGATGGATTTAGAGGAGATTTATGCAACAAGTTAACTACAATGTTTGTACATCTAATATTCTATATATTTGATATTTATTGGTGAACCTTAGAATATGATGCTCAGATAAGAGAAACAATGAAATTTCATATCATATCAAAACAACGTATTACTCCCCCTCATTTGGAATTAATTTTTCACTAATTTTTTTATCCGAGAGCGAAAAAAATCAATCAAAAAAAATTTTTTTTTCATCGCAAAAAATTAAAGAAATCATGAAGTTTCTTTTAGCGATATATTTGGAATGAAAATTGCATCCAGCTCTCTCTCAATTTCCTCAGAATGTATAGAAGAAAAAGGATTGCTTATTTATACGATTATAGACTACTCTATACAATCGTATAATGATAGTATCACTTATTGTATTATTTGTTTATTTTAGTGAAAAAAATTTAGCAGGAGAAAATGAAATGCTATCGTCAATGATGTTTTTCAATTCATCGGCAAAAATTTGTAAACATTCGAAAAATCTCATTTAACTATTTCGAATGGAGAGAAAAACCCACTTCTCTATAGGTTTCTATCATAAATCGTATTGCATTATGCGATATTGGAGCCTGGATGTTCATAATGATTACAGCATATATGCAATATATTTTGAATTGTTGATGGAATTCTTGTTTCATTGATATTCGACCAAGTGTGATGCCTTGAAGCCGAAATCCATCTCAAGTCTAGTGTATTTTTGAGCGATTGATCGGTTAATGAGAGAAATCATTCGCTTTGAATAGGTTTTATTTGAAACCGAATATGTTAGTGATTGTATTCGGTAAATTGTAATCAAAAAAACTGCTTAGTTAGTGATTGAATGTATTCGGTAGGAAAATGAAAATCGAACGAATTTTTCCAGCCAGGAATTGGTCAGGATTTTCGGCTAGCGAACTATATTTTATTTAGAGGCCATGTATAGCAAAAATAGCAGGAAAGCCTAACTATTTAGGCAAGAATCCGCAGAACAAGTACACATACCTACAGTTGATAGCAATAAAGTTGTATGCATTCGAAAAGGTGAACTCATTTCAGCGCATACGTTGATGGCAATACATAACGAAAAAAAAGGACGAAAAGGACAACCTCAGTTGAATAAAGAATCGATTAGTGGAGTAGAAGAGTAGGCGGATTTCTTGAAGCTAAGAATAAAAAAGGGTAACCTCATGAGCGGAGTTCAGAAAAAGCGATTTGTTTAAACACTTATCTTGAAGAATAGTGTTTTTTATTCTTCAAGTACATTGCTAAATTTTTATGTAACGTTACATTCATTCTGTGACCATGAAACCAGGAAGTTGTGCTAATCCAATAGGTATAATAGATAGCTTTTGCTCCTTTTCAACGTGAGTGAGCGAACTTGGCTGCGATCGTAGAGGTGAAAGTTTTATTCGTTCTTCAAAGTTAGAATTCGCGCTAGGATAGAATATTGTAGGTCTTATCCTCTAAAAGATCCGTTCCTCAGTTCTCTTTTTGTCCCTCAAACAGTTCGAAAATATCATCACATCTCAATGCAATAAATAATAAATCTCTCTAGCTTGTGGTCGTCAGTTTATTTCTTTTCTATGAACAACCAGAAAATTTCCTCCCAAGACGCTTGCCTATTCGCCTCCTATTTCAACAAATTATGGACGCGATTTTAATTTAATATTTGTTCAGTTTTACTTGTCTGGGTGATATGATGAAAATATATGCGCGTCAAACAAGGGTTTTTATATTCTTCATTCGGATAAAAAGTTGCCTATGAAATGGGCAACATTTTGTGCAGTTGTTGTGAATTTGCTGTCGAAACAGTTGTTAGGAATAAGTTACTATGGCTATTTCGAAGTAATGGAATGATCAGATTTTGCTAAGGCTGCTTGAAATTTCCCTTCAAGATTTATTCTTAGGTTTTGCTGCACTATCAGCTAGTGCAAATTTCCTGTTAAGGTTTCATCTTATACTTAGCTGTCGTATCACGGGATGATACCATCTCTTAATCCATACCCTGCATCACGTTTCGTTTCTGCAATACCTTATTTTTCACATTAGATAAAGCTAGAAATTATTAGAGGGGCTTAAACTAGAATGCATTCTTGGCAAAATAACCTCACACGCCGTCGCCGCACAATTAATATAAATATCTATGCAATTGCGCTTCTCAATTTCACAAACAAGAAGCACGTGCATGTGTTACTGAATCCTCGTGGATCTGATCCAAGCCAAGCTGTTTTCCACTTTATTGGTTCTGATAATGAATCTGTTGCTATTTTGCAGTACATAGGTGAACTCATTGTTTATATGAATATTCATGCACCTGTTATTCGTAAACTGCGGTGTAACCGAACCCGAACCTTGATACCTCAACCATTTATTAACTTCATCAATGACGTTTCCTCTTTGGTGATCAAAACCAACAGTGGTTGCAAAAAAGACTATAGCGACCGTTTAGCATGCGAATTGTTACTGTTCAGTGTTGTGCTGTGATTTTGCAATTAAAAGAAATTTACTATGTCAGGGAAATAAGAAAAGTGCTGTAGTAATACAACAATGAGATCTCAATACTTATAAGCCATTATTCAAGAACGAGTTCGAAAGAATCTACTTCATAGCCCAAACGTTTCCACATCGCCGTTTCCGCATCACTACATTCTCGAGAGTCGTTGTTTTGGCGCAGAGAGAGCAGAACACTAAGAGCAACTCGATCGTTTTGTTGATGCAATTTGGCATAGATACCTATGAAGAAACTATCAAATATAATTATATTAGGCTAGAAGTGATAGCCAAGAGCATATATTGTGGTATGCGCTGTCATTAAACATATTTGCAATATAGTGCATCTGTTTTGTAAATCCGACCTTTTTATTGTGAACGCTCTAGAATTTAATAACTTTTCTTCATATTGTCGCGAATAGTTTCCTCATCTCATTGTACCCACCCATCATCCGCTCGTTCTTTGTAGAGATGTCTGTAGCTCGTTTATTGGCTTTCGAATCAATTCAATAAATTTATCATTTAAAACCTAATGCATTCACCACCATTTCATTACTAATTTTTAAAGCCACTTTATATGGATCAGTTCAGTATGATTTTTTTTCTGCCAATTTCACTGCTTAAGAGCCGCACGCTTTATTTTCCACCAGAATATCTTATGAGATCTTTTGAGACACACGATTGAGTGAAAAATTATGTATAAAAAATGCGACATAAAAATATAAGCATGAATAAATAAATAAATAAGTATATACGTATATATGTATAATGTTTCTGCGCTATATAAGACGTTTGTATAGGTGTTAATGAAATCGAAAAACATCCGCCGTAGATCAATCACCTTTGAACAACTACATCTTACTTTAAAAGTCTTGAAATTATACCTCGAAAATAGCCTAGATTTGTTGTTGAATATCAGCGCAATACTGATTGCAATACAAATCGACTTGTCAGCGCGACAAAGTGGAAAGTTTTTGCTTCCTAATTGCACTTGCACTAAAACGTCCGAACGCGAGAACGATAGCGTCAAAGCATTCCATTGTGTTTCCCCTTGCTGTGTGGGTGTGCTGGCAATATAATGGAACATCTCGTAAATTAGTAATGATGGCAACAGTTATGATTTCTGTCAGTGGTTGAATCGGCTGGTGGACAATGGATTACAGTTTTTCCAAAATTATGTTAGTAAATTGATGTTCAACTAGTACCGAGTCGAATCTAAGATTTGGTCAAAATTGGACAAAAATAGGCTATGGATGTCTCATCTTGTTTTATGGGATGCTATGAAGCAGTATGTTTTCACTTGGAGCACAATGTCACTCACGAATTTCATCTTTTATATTAGTGGCTTCAATTCATATTTCTAGATTTAGAGCACCTATTAAAAGAGAACGTAAAGGTAACAAAAAAACGAGCAATGAATAAGTATAGGAACTCAGAAGCTCATATAGTTCGCCACTGTGCCAAGCTCATAGCCTACTCTATCAAGAGCAAATATGTGCAATACGTTGCCTCAGTAGAGCCATACTGCAGGACCTGAGCTCCGTCCACCTATTTAGGACTGAACTCACCAGCACCCATTCAGAACTGATCTCAGCGGACATAGATTTTCTCGTAAACCTGTAAATATGATAGAAATCGCCGCTGGGAAATACAGCAATTACACGACTGTGGGATAGATATGTTATCAACCGAACAGTTTTTATTTCATTTCGCAACCATATTGGAATAACTGTGATATTCAAGTGTGGTGTCCACGGAAAGGGCCATACTAAAGAATTAATGAATAATAGACGATCTTTAAATGTGCTTCAACAGCAAATTTTTCTCGCAAAGCAGAAATCCGATATTAGCGAAATGCCTTCATGTTGAAAATACATCGTTCAATTCGATTGCCTAATAGCATTAGCTCCTTTTATGCATCCATAAATGAGGTGAAAACGTTGCACTTCATAAACCTTCATATCTTCATAAAATACTTTGCACCTATTTTATATGTATTCTCTATGTTTTGTAAGTGAAATATATAATAACAAGACGACTTATAGGTATTGATTTCATTTGTATGGCTGTATATATGTGAAATTATCGCAGAGGAAATGTTGATCGCTGTTGGATTGATATCGATCATCTCCTTTGCAGGTTTGATTTCTTCGTTTATATCAATTCACGACATCAATCGCCAACTTCATCAGTAATTCACTCAACAGTCCTCTTATAATATGTATTATCGGCCTATCTGCTAAAGATATGAGTAAATACAGCCGATTTCCCTCTGTTATTTATCTCCTTTAAAATCTTCCGCTAAAAATATTCAAAGTACATGAGAAAATCCTCATATCAAACATATTATCATTGGGAATCAGTGATCGGATGACCGAAAATTTCCCCGTTTGGGCTCAGAAAATTTTGAGTGTTCAAGCTTTATCGTCTTTGAATTTGTAGGCTTTTTATATGAAGAAAGATGATCGATATGTGGAAATGGGATGTTGCGCAGATAACGTATTTTGCGCAGATTGGTCATTTAGAGTGCTTCGTGACTGACCATTGATCACTGTTGTTTAATCTTATTCTGTATTGCTCATTATAGTCGTTCTCTTTACATTTCTCTGCGGAATTGTCTGTTGAAGTTTACAGTATCAGGAATACATTCATCATCCTTTGATTTCCATTGCGACTTAAAAATTTAAAAAAAGAAAACCGGAATAACGAAACTAATTCCCATCACAGTGGATTGAAATTTAAACGACAAAGCTTAATTTTAAGTGGTACAGTTCGTTGGTTATTGAAGATATTTATCGTAAGGTGTTTTTTACCCCGAGTAATTGAACGAACGCATTTTTTTGCCATCATAGAGTTATAACTTTTTTCTCAAACGTTTATCGTAACACCTAAATATTTGATGGATTTGGCGAAAAATCATTCCATCGTTCGAAATTCGTCTCATACTTAAATTATTTACAACTATATTCGTACTCCTATGATTTTGAAATAAAGTTCTCGAGACCTAATGATACAGCGCATGAGTCGAATCGTTTTTTTTTTTAAGCTGGCTATCAAAGCAACGATGACAACAAAAATGACCAGAATGACCATCAAGAATGGACAGGATTGTGCAAAAATGGTAGCATGCAATCACCTATAGATATCAATCTGTTAATGACAAGGATAGGAGACTTCCCAAATCTCATCTTCAAACACTACGATGTGTTAGGAACGGTTATCGCTGGCAACAATGGAGACACAGGTTGTTTCGAAAATATCCGTTCGTATGAAGTTGCTTTCGATTCCTTTAAGGATGGCTTATGGGCTCAATTAACAGGTGTTTTAATTTTTAGTCACATGTCATAGCGCAATTGAAATTGAAATAATCCATATTTGATGATTAAAAGTCCAAAAAAGACGAAAGCAATATTCTCCTCGTCAGGTGTGACACTTATCGAGTGAACACCTGCCAATGCGCAGTCTGCATATCGAGCTTAACAATTTTGAAAGTGTCGTAGCAGTCATTCGGGTTTAATAACTATTGGTAATGATCTAATCATCTTTTGGCTGAAAAAATTTCTGCACATAATTTAAACCACCAACAAAGATAGTCCCGTATTTTTGGACGCATTCTTGCAGAAATTGTGCAAGGTTTTACGTCATGGACGCGACAACCTACAATCAAAGGTGGCGGCCTTGACGGGAACTACAAGCTACAACAGTTTCACTTTCATTGGGACGAGATAAGCAGCACAGGAAGCGAGCATGCAATCAATAAACTTCACTATGCTCTTGAGGTTTTCATCGAACTATTAACCCATTCAATATTACTTTCATGAAGAGTCAAACAGTACCGTGTTTCCACCATGTGTAATCAGTTGATTCATTTGAGAAATTAAAAAGAATTATGCTAATTGAAAAATTATATTTCTTGAGTTAAAGTATAAGAAGGTGTAAGCTGATGAAGTAATTAATACTTTAAAATGTTTGCGTTGTGAGGTGAACATTACGTCATGAGCAAGTTATTGAATTCTTAGATGACGCTCAATGGGTCTCGAAAATCTTCTAGAAATGATTTGTTTTCAGCGGCTTCAATCCCTCTCCCCCTCCCTTGTGCAAAATAGAAACCATGCCTCGGCGCTTAATATTTTTGACACATTCGTGTCTATAGTTTTGAGTTCCACCAGTTGAAACTAGAGGTTATATATATATATATATATATATATATATATATATATATATATATATATATATATATATATATATATATATATATATATATATATATATATATATATATATATATATATATATATATATATATATATATATATGACTTAGTTTACGCGACTTTTTTTGCTGACCATAAGTGCTCTCAAATTTTTCTAATAATACATGACCGATTACTGACATTCGTAATAAATTCTAATTTATATGCATGCAAATAACGGGAATTTTTTTAACAAGAGAAAATGCCTCAATAATCGGAACATTTTTGGGGATTACATTAAATGAGAGCATTTCATAATCGGCGAAGACATACTCGAAATTTTTGAACAAAAAATGTGGTTTATTATGGAATGGAGAAAATGAGAGAGCAATGAATAGCAATTAAGAAATGCATGTGAAAAAAAAATAATGTAAGTGCGTTATAAATCAACTTCTAGTTTGAAAGTTAATGAATTCAATCTTTTCAACTATCGGGAAGAGTTTGAGATCGAGTATATTCAGCGAATCGAGAGTAAAAAACTTCAAGAATTTTTCAATGAACTCAAAAATATTAGTAATGCAGATGGAAGCTATCGAAGTCGCATGCTAAAAATTTGTTTTGTCTTTAAAAGCACTTACTGTTGATGAGATCACCAAGAGTTTTCCCAAAAAAATAGTCCACATGTGAGCTTTGGCTTATTTCCTCAATAATTGAAGTCGTTTAGTTTCTAGTAGTCTCCCTATAGGAAGCGCCTTGAATCCTGTTTCCTGTTTGTTTCCTCGTATATGTCTATAATACTTCTGATGGCATTGTGAATAATACCATCATGCCCTTTACTAGTGGCCTCTGAACTAAAGAGGCTTATACATCTGTTTGCAGTTTTCGACAATTTTGCAGCACCAGTAGGATACTGTGACCTTCAACGAAGTTTAGGGCCAATTATAACACCAAGTCGACGAACAGGATCTGGAGGAAAAATACTCTCACCTCTCAGCCTGAGTGGACAATTATATCGGAAATATGCATGTCTAGAAGATCCTCTTCACTATTTGCGACTCATTTTGCTATTCCATTCTCTTATTTTTGATTCCTTATAGATTCATACTCTTCTCATTTGATTCTTGACAGTAGATTCATAGAGAGAATGTCCAAAAAAGTTTCACCAATTTTTCCACAGCCATAATCCATTGCGATTCCTATCGGTTAAATTATAACAGCACGTCAAAAATCTTCAAGCACCAATCACTGATATATTACAGCGTACAAACTTAAACGTGCAATTTTCGAGCTCATTCTTAAGTCGATTTTATTTTATATTCGAGGCATCCCGCTGCTAAAAATATTTCACTTTGCGTTTCCTCGTAATCGACGCGGATAACAATTCCATCTAATCGAAAAAATCTCATAGCACAAACAATATTCTAAACGATTTGCATTTTCGATTATTTTTGAATTTGAAAATTATTTCCACCGAAATTTTTATCGCTCGCGCACCTCTTACCCCTTCGAATTGTGGCTAAGTACTTACGATCAAAACACTATTGCTGCTCTTACGTATTGAATATCTAACTAACTTTAATTGTATTGAATATCTAATTTGTGAACGTTGTGAACTTTTTTTTGCTATTAATACTTATATACTTTTATATTTGTTTCAACTTCAAAATACACTAAAATAATTAAATAAATAAATCTTTGCATCTCTACAGGTACATTTTGTGCATATACGAGAGGATCTCACTGTTGAGGAGGCTCAAAATACGCCAAATGGTATCGCCGTTCTTGCTGTTTTGTTTGCCGTTGATAATAATCAATCACATTTGAAACCATTCGAAGATTTATTCAACATCACTACCGAAGTTGGTTAGTTATCTCGAAATCTATCTTAATCTCAACTAATACAAATTTTCCTTAGAAGAAAATGTTCGCATTAGCAGCAAAAAAAAACTTGCACATCTATTGATATGTACCTTCTACGGAATAAGACTGTCTATGGCCAAATACTTCGAGTGAAAAGCTTATAAAATGAAACAAATGGGTAGATGGTAGTACATTTGGTTCGTCTATCCGTTCCCTTGATACTCATATCATTAGCTTTATTGACTAAAAGAATAGAACGCAAAACTACAGATGGAACAAAATACCCACAGTTTGGTTACAGATACATCGAGTAGACATCGTTCAAAACTCAATTTCTCATTCAAACACAATAGTTCTTTTTTTTGGATCAGTGAATGAGCATAGATGAATGATGCTACCTGATCCGAAAAGAAATTTTTTTTTTTGGTCTAACGACCGATCAATAATACTGCAGTTGTTTTTTTTTCTTCGGCGAATTTTCATTAATTTTTCGTTTTCTTTTCTTTTTTCTCTCAAGCACTTTAATCCGTTTCAACGATCGTTAAACAATTTTTAGTCATTCTGAAGTGCTGATCGGCTTCCTGAACCTCTACATCTATAAATTTGATGCACTTCATTCTATGAATGTTCTTATGTGTTTTTTAGACATTAGAAGTGAATGAAGGCATAGATGAACAATAGAAACGAAAAATAACTGTATAGAATTTGCCAAGAATTTTAAAATACAAAAGAGTTTAGTATGAAGGATGATCTAAGTAGGTTAAATTTTCCTATAGATATATCCCATCACATCAGAAAAAGTTTGCATTGATGATATGCATTTCATAGAATGGCATTTTGCATATAGTATAGCAGCAATCTAATTTTTTTTTGTCTGCATTCATGCCTCAATTTTTGGTGAATTTTTATTGAATTTTACTTGAACACACCTCACGATTTTTATAAGCCATGATTTTTTGAAGCAATAGAAGTTGCTAGTACATTAATGAAAGGGCGAAAACGCTAATCTGTACACCGATAAAGAAGAAAACTCTATGAGAAGTTGTTAATATGAGAGGTGCAATCAACTCCAACCGTTTGTCTCTATTTGAAAGTATTGAAAGCGCTAATTTACAAGCATATATAATAATAATTATTAAGAAATTTATTTATTTAGAGTATAGGTAAGATGCCACATTAATGCCTTTGTTGTTTCACGTAATTTATGACATATAAAGAAACAGTAGGTAGTATGGAATTATTCGCCAAATAGAATGTGAATACCCCGAGAGCAAAAATTGCGATTCGAGAAAAAGTTTAGGAAATACATAGGATTCACCTGAATTTAATTCGTCTGATAATTTGCCTGATTCACCTGATAATTTAATTCGCCTGATAATCCACCTGATAATTCATAATTTACTCGATAATAAACCGCCGACCACGACTGATTTCTTTAGCACTAAAAGCAGCACATCCTCTGAACATATGAAGCGTTACATCATTACATATGCTAGTGCTTCATTGGAACACATATAAGATGATCGCCTACCGTCAGAAAGGTGAAATCATTTGGCTGCCGAAATAAGTCTATTACGAATCGACAAACTTCATCAAAATGGTGAAAGGCTACATTTGTCTTCAATAATTACTCGTCAAAATCAACAGCTCAAAAAATACTCTCACATATGATTATGAAAAACAGAAAATGAGAGATGATAAGCGGAAGAAAATGACGAATGAAAAGATTTCAAGAAATGAAGAATAAAGATTCTAAGATTGCGATTGCTACCATATGAAGACGAACGCAACGGCAAGAATGATGCACACATCAAAATCAGTGCGTTTATAATATCTGTGCGAACTACTTCACAATATGGCGATACCTAGAGCTCTAACAAGTAATATGATCAATGAAATGCACTATGACTTGAAGTAAAAAAAATAAAAAGATTGTGATGATAGTTCGCTCTAAGTTTTTCTCAATGTAGATCATCACTCGAGGATAGGAAGTGAGCATTGTAATCGGCGAAAATGCTTTAAAACTGCTGAAAATTCCCTATAATCACAAAAATTTATAAAAATATTAAAGCTTCTGATTAAAAGCGATGAAAAATGCGTCGACCTTAGAAGCATAAGGAGAGCGGAAAAAAGTGAATAACCTTGAGATGATTGAATGCCGTATAATGAACATATTTGCGCGATGTAGTATAGGTCTACACTGTCTATTGTAGCTATATATCCCATTACTATAAACAATTGTGGCCGCTTCACAACAATCTTGATAATAAACGTATTGAAAATGCTCAACATACTTCCGGTCGTATAGATTCTCATAGTTTTGAGGCTCCTTACGAGACCGATTATGAATCGTGATTGAAAATTTACAACTTTGAGTCAATAGAATAACATGGGCTATTTAAGGAAGGCCGGAAACTATGTTCTAGGATATCACAGTTATTTGTCGATCTGAGGCATCAATTTCGCTTTTTGGAAGTCGCTTGGAGCTTCTTGATATTAATGAGGCACTCTTATATTTAATAAAAGTCGACAATGAATAATTTGCTTAGTGTGATTAAACGGTTACAATTATCTATTTATTGCACTTTGATTATATTGGAATTCATCATCGTTTAAGGCTCTCACAGTTTGATCTCATGTCGACCAAGTGACTTATTACCGATGAATCGTGATGTTTGGTTTCGCTATACGGGTTCACTTACCACACCACCATGTAGTGAGACAGTGATTTGGACTATCTTTGCAGAACCAGTCTACGTTGAGGAAACACAGGTTTGATTTCATAAATGATGCCCTTAAAATTAATGTGTTGAAGTGGAATGTGTATTGAAAAATTGCAACGTTACGACCGAAAGAACTGGATGTTCGAAATTCTCCACCATACCAACTTTAATAGTAAATAAATTTGAATAGATTCCAATTTCTGTTCCAGTTTTTCTTTTGCAATGAATTCGTGCAATGAATTCGAATCAACAATTACCAAGAGAAATTTTTTATCGCAAGCGTTTTTTTTCCAATATTTTCATAAAAACTCAATTTTTACATTTTTTTGAACGAATGAAAATTGCGTATCTTCTAAATAATTCACTAAAGAGCAGATCGTCGAATCTTTTAACTGATGTCAAAAACATCTACGAGGAAGTGTCCCACTGATATCTTCATTCAAAACATTTTCTTATCTCGGCTACGATTCAACTCAAGTACTTTTAAATAATTTTGGACCATCCCTTAGAATATCTTAGACCATTTTTTTTATCGTTTTGGCCGTATTGCACTAGAGGATGAGTTCGTGAATGGATGAGAAGTATCTATGTGTTGCATAGACGTTTTCAATTCCGCCTCAGATTGATTCAACATCGCTGTAATGTCGGAAACATATAAAGCCTAGGAGCAACGAGGAGAGGGGCGAAAATCCCAGAAGTGGTTTTTGCCCAAATTACCCGGTGGATGGTCCAAAAGGCACAGAAAAGAAATCCCTGTTGGATAGGACTTTCAATGTTTAGAACTTCACAATATTATATAGCTCTCAACCGTTCGAAATAAAAACCTTGTAGCCGTAATATAGCGAACAGTTGGATTTTTATGGAAATTTCAAGAGATGTACTCGAGTATAGCAGTTTCTCATTTATTCTTTCGAAAGCGTCTGCTCATATTTTAGCATGGCGCCAACGGTGTTGCGGAACCGATGGGCCATGATATGGAATAAGTCGAAAGAATCGATAGACACAGACAGTAATCTTTTTATTCATAGAGGAAGAAAGAAGACTGCAAGAAATACTGGAGTATAAGAATAACATAAATGCACATGTATCATAGGTATATCATGAAATATATTGAGAATCTATCATAAAATAAATATATTACAACATTTTTTAAATCAATTGTCGAAAATTTGGCATTTCTTTGATGATTTTTCGGCAAAGGGATACATGAATGCAGTTAAATTCGCAGCCTGTGCAATATTTTCCGGAAAAGAATTCCGGCACCATCCTGTACTGGAAGCTGTAAATATCAGAAAATCGATGGATAATTTTGTACTATAATGCCAAATTAAGCATTACTTTTCTATATACCAAAAAAAAGCCTTCAAACTCGAAATTCTCAAGGCGCGAAGTGTCGTCGGGTTTATAAGGACCAGGAAACACCTGACTAAAGGCTATAGGGATGAAATACTTTTGAACTTCTCTTCATTGTTCTTTCCCATACTACTGCGACCCCTCCCTCCCTTCCCGTCGGTTTCGATCGAAATCTCGGGATTCGTCCAGAAGATCGGGAGCCTGGTGCTAGAATGTATGCCACAGTATTATTGCACAAGTTTACGGTTAATGAACTGAAAATCGTTTATCAGGCCAGGCTGTTATATAAGGTGTATTCATAAAAAGCAAAGGTTTCCGTCAATACTAAATCCCTTACCAGTCATATTTTAGCTAGAGGAACTGCGCCATCACATAGGCAGTACTGGTGGTTTTCTCACGCAGAATCGACGACCTTTACAGCCGCTCAACGATCGATATATCTATATGAGAATGAGAAAAGAACATAATACATCGATTCAATGGCACATTAAATGCCATTACTTCCTATTAATATTAATTTTAGGTCTATTATGCTGAAATAAATATGCAAATTTCACAAAAATCACTTGAAAGATGTTCGCAGCGGTAAAATCAAACGAAATTTTCGACACAAGTTGAAAGAAGATATGAAAAACGACATTTCTCTTTTTTTTTCTCTGAAGAAAAAAATGAAGAAAAAAAGAAACGATTTCCAATTATATTTTGTGTTGTTTCATTATCCTCAAATACGAAATATTAATTTAAGTAGTGAAATAAAGAGGACGGTTTTTTTTTTAATTGCGATTAGCGGATTATATCATATCTATTTAAGTAATTTTTTAAAGGCGCATCTATACATATAATTTTTTTTCTTGAAATACATCATCAAATAAGCCTATTTTTTTTTGCATCGACAGAGTGTCAAATATTACGCTTCTGAGAGAATTGTTGATGAGAGCGAAGACTCGTAGTATGACGAAGTTTCTTCTTTCATTTATGCGCTCGTTTTCTTATGTTTCGCCAGTATTGCAAAAATTTTTTTCACTTTCGTTGCTCATTTTACTCTCTTCTCACGCAGGTATTTATATAGATTTAGACAGGTGTATAGGGTATTTAGTGGAAATTTAGAGAACCTGTGATTTTGAAATTCTATAGGAATGTATAGCCAAATCATTGTTTATTTCGGAAATGATTTAATATTACACGGTAATATCGTATGATCGACGTATCAATACGATTGCCCTTGTGGGATCCTACGTTATCTCGTACATCCTCGCACTGCTTTCCGCTTTCTAGCGCTCGGACGTCAGTAGGAAACTTCGCTAGGGGGCTTTCAGATGGTAGCAGTGACGACAGTGATGTTTCTATGAAATAAATCACAAGTAGAGGTTGTTTGTCTTTATTGCAGGATCTGTATTATTAGTGTTCAGGTCATTATCAAACTTGATATGTCGGGTTTCCGGGCATTGCGATAATGAAATGACGGGTTTAGTGAGAAAATCATTATGAGATGATTTTCTTAGCATCAATGAGATCTGCTGACTACTAAGAGATCAAGACCTCAGCATCAGAATATCAGAGCACCAGCTCTGAGTGCCACAAACTGGCGATATTGGACCAAGCAGATCCCGCAAACAATGCTAGAATGAGCAAAAAAATCGTCTTATAGTGACCATCGCATTTCCTTCACTTCCCTCGAAATGTGCATAGAACAAATCCATCTCATTGTATGGTCTGTGTAGACAACGATCTAATAAAAATTCTTTCATATCATTAAACACGCAAATAGTAATATCAATAACACAGAAGCGATCATTGAACTCGCTGAATTACATTTATCGCCGTTACAACAGCACGTCTCAATTCGTGAAGTCGGATCGATATTGCAATTATTGCCAATATTCTGTTAATGAATTTTTTTAACGATTTATTTTCAAAAAATTTTGATATCTCATTCAGCTCAATATTAGAACACTATAATGATGTCTCTTTTTTTTTTTTTGTATGGAATTCGAATTTATATTTGGTCGTTTTTCATTTGAATATATGCAAATGTATATGAATTTATTCGCTCATTTCTAAATTATCGAATAAGAGAGGCGATGAAAGTAGTGTTTATTAAAATTTCGATCTTAGGAATATCGTTATTATATAGCTGTAAAGTATACAGATCTTTATTGTCCTCTCAATTATTCTCCTCATGTGGGAAAATTTTTCTTTGCGAATATGCGGTGGAGGTTTTTCGTATGTCTCTTTGAAATTTTTCACTATTGCTTTGCAGTTGTTGTGAGCAAATAAACGCTCTTATTCTTTCTCGAATAAGCCACTGTTTAGTAATATCTATGTTCATTAAAGATTCTTTTATTGCTGCGTCCTCTATTCTTTGATTAGATCATGAAAAGATGCATCTGCCATATGCGCCGTCAACATACTAATATTTGCTCATCTCAATTCATCTAAATTTGATTGGTAAAAAAATTGTTACTTCAGTTTTTTAGTTGCAGTATTTCCCATATAGTTTCTATATGATCGCTATGAACTTTACATTATCGAAAACTGAAAAATATTGCAATATTCCAAAATCGCTTCGTTAGATCAGATTTCTTTCTAAGCTTTTGGATGGAACTATTGCCTCACTGAATAATTGAAACTGTCAATTTATTTATTCAAAAAGAGTTTAAGACGTTAATCGAGTAAAATAACAGCTAAACTTACTGCGCATATTCCGTTCGCATCACAACTCTTCTCGATTATTTCGCCTCCTTCTGAAAATTATAGAAACGTTGTTTTCTCATCGTTCTAATTTCCTTCTCAATTACAGAGCACTAAATTATGCAGCCTTTATCTTCTGTTTGTTTGATTTAAAAAAGAAATTTTTTTGACCTTCAATGCGTTTCAGTTCCTTTCAATAGCTTCTCAGTAGTCCCGAGAAATGTAATCATTAGCTCATTGATATTTTCAACGAAATGCCTTCAATCTAATTAATTTTGAATTTCAACTGCAAAGTTTCAAGAGAATATTTTTAATTTTTGAAATGATTGATTATAATAAATGTAAATGTTTTATAAAATGAAATCAGTAAATTTCAAATATTATGCAAATTATAGGAGCTTTTCCGTTTGATACTATTTTTGAGTTGAATTTAACATAGCTTAAAAAGCCCATCCTAATCGGCTGGAAATGGGAACTTGCAACCTTGTCATTGCAATAAGCTATTATGAATGCTTTAACGAAAATTGAAAACGCCATTGAGCTAAATAAATTCATATAAATAACGCATACCGACAAGTCAAAGTCAGGATAACCGGAAATATTGCATCTTCATGCGTCAAATGGAACTGAGAGTAAAATTTTTCACACTTGAGTGAATTTTCTCACTTAATTTAATCACGATTTAAAAAAAAAATTTGTCGCCCCGAATTAAAATATGAAAACTCTTTTAAATCAGCAAATAATTATTTTCTTTCGTCTAAACAAATAAATTCTTAATAATGTTCCACATGATTTGAATCAATTGAATGAGCTCAACGAGTTTTTTTTTTCTTAATCAACTACTTTATGCTTTGAAAAGAATATTTTAAATTAATAAATGAATTATTTAAAAATACTACCTTGATTTGGTGTCACCACTTTGAGGCAATATTGAATACCTTGTCGGCATTCTGTATCATCAAATCCTCCATTAGTACCACTATAACTAGTCACTATACGTCCAGTATAGCATTCGAATGCCATAGAAATTGCCAACAAAGTTAAGAAGATGATGATCTTCTCAGCTAGCATTTTCCTGCAAAAAAAAAAGAGAACAAAATGAGAACGCTTCGAAACCAACATTATACGATTCTAAGCAAATCGATATCTATTAATTGCATATTTGAAATGCACTCATTGCAAATATTTTGCAATTTTTTTCTTTTCTTATACAATATTTGATATAGTAGTTTATTAATCTGAATAAAGGAATGTGGATTTTCTCAACGGTTTACTCCGAAAAAATATCCAAAGTAAGTAATTTGGGAGGGGGAGGGGGGGAGGGGAACTTAATGTAGATCATAAAAGTGACACAAAGGCAAAAAGATATAAATATTGCAATAATTGGACAAAATTAATGTAGATATTGCAATAGTTGGACACAACTAGAGAAAAAAAAAGTCCTTTTATGATGCAACGCACTTAAATGCACCAAAATGCAATAAAAATACGAGCGAATAATCTCTCTAGCTTATTGCACATGCACAGTCTATCACATCCTAATGGTGAGGCGACCGTCAGATGATTGTCACAGGCTATATAGGTTCCACAGTACATAGGTCACCACACTCAGCAAATAGTTCGCGAACTGTGCACATGACTTGTTGACTTCTCTAAGTAAATATCGGAAATCGACGGGACTTTAGTTGAAGCACCGGAATAACGCAAACATTGAGGAACGAAGCAAACTGAAATAGAAATACTCGTCAATAGAAAGTACTTCTCTGAAATTTCGACTCTATAAACGTTGGTCCATTTGATTTCACTCAATAAAGTCTCAAATATTTTCTTTCTCTCCCCCATAAGGAACATCTCCAATGGTGAATGAGCACAGAAATGATTCGCCATTTCCATATTTAGGGCAGATTAGTTTAGTGTAACTCGATTTTCTTGTTGAATTTTTTTTAAGTGAATCATTGTAATATTTGATATTCGTGAAAAAATTACCTTGAATTAGCATGATGAGCAGCATCCTTATAAAGGTTACCTTGACGTGATCAAGTTTGAAACGTACATGAACTCCACATACCTGTATAAATAGTGACTCCATACACCTGTTTGCGGTAGCATAAATCAGATTTCTACTTGTCAATAAAATACAAATTCGAAATCATACGCTGAATTAAACTTCAATGCACTAAGAATGAAATATATGTGAGATTTAAATGTATGCATTACATTTCTAATATATTTTTACATATATGCAATTTATTCTAAATCTTATAAATATTAACACACTAAATATTTTATAAGAAAATATTAACAAAACATAAAAATAAAAATGCAAATATACTCGAAGAAGTATAAGAAAGTAATAACTTTAAATGGAGTTCCAAAAAAAAAGGTTCTTCGGCAAAAAAAAAAGATCTTCATCAATAAGGGAGCTACCAATAGAGAGGCACAGACGACAATCAGATATGAGAATATGATAGGTTGATTTTTCACTTAATTTCAACTTGAGTGGCATTCATTTTGAAGGGTTCTGTTGTAATTTCTAATTTTTCTTTTACTATTTTTTTTCGGCTCTTAAATAAACGCTTTCTAGAGGAGTAGAGATTTAGAAGAGTATAGACGATATTCTCTCAATACTGGCCTATTTCGTGGTGGAAATCCGCTGCAAATTCAGTGGATTTTTCGAAATGTGAAACTTTTAAATGGCATTAATATCACCAATGAATGAAGTAGATCTGAAATATTGATAGCATGTAATGTTTGCAATCGTTGCATAAATAGACCTCTTTTGCAATCGTTGCATAAATAGACCTCGTTGCATTGTAATCGTTGCATAAGAGTTGACATTCATAATTTAAGGGCAAAGTTTATTGAGTTCATGTTGATTTCTTTTCGTGAGTAGCATCGAGTAATGAATATTTGAATTGAAATGGCGATAGTGTATTGTGGCTATATTCGTCGAGTAATATGCACTACAGTAATACAACTCCCACTTTATAAGAAAAAATTTGTTCGTTATTATCCAGTTTTGATTGTCTCATATACGTTCCACACCGGCAATAATTTTTCACTGAGAGTACAATGAACATAGAGCTCTATGTAATGTAATGCACATTTTCATCAACATGTGTAAGTAAATAAATGTACTATCAACAGGTGTAAATTGATACCTTCGTCATAGATCATAGAAATACGTTTCAGGTATCGTCCTTTGCTATTTGAAGGGATCGTTCAAAAACCCTAAGAGACAACTAATAAAATGCTCCTGCACAAATATTCGGCGAACGTTTTTTCTAATTCGCTCGACGCGATAAATAAAAAGTTCCTATACACCTCAATTTCATGTGTAAATGTCGTCAAAATTCGAAGAAAACCTCAGAGGTTGTATGTCACACAGACTTTCAAGAAGTTACCCATTAATCTCCCTTTGTTGATAGGGGGTTTTTTCTGTTGTCCAATTTTTGGTAGTTTTTTGAGAAATGTGTATTGCTTTGGTGAAAGCAGTTCACGCTTTGAGATATTTTCAAGAAGGAAAGCGTTAAGAAAATTATGCTGATTGTAAGGTATTGGTTTCTACTGAGAAATTTATGAACGAGATTAATAGGTAATCCATAAACAATCAAGTTTTATTTCGATGCTGATCCTTTTTTCAGTTCCCTTTGCAGTGATTGCACTGTTTGTTTCCCTCTCTCCCTCTCCCACCGCCTTCAACCGGTCCTTTCAAGATGCTTTCATCGTTCGGCTTTTTTTTTCCGCAACACGTTCATCTTAGATGAGGACAGAGTGCTTTAATGGCTAGATTTGAAAAAAATTGAACGTTTAGCCAACTATGATGAAATTATCTCTTCCCATAAACATGATTCAAGAGGCCTTCAAGTTGATATTTTCGACGATACGATTTTTTAAAATCACATTTCTAGCTTTCTCTTACTTATGGCGCTTTTTTCGAGTGTTAATTCAATATGATACCTGATACATTCTCGTCAAATGAGACAACGATTTCGTCTCAAATAATGTTGTCATCGAATTGATCTCGAAGGCTAGGAATTTCAATTAAGAATGCCAAATACAATAGAGAATAAGCTCTTCTTAGCAAATAATATACCCATTGTGAAGTTGTGATGTAAATTCTTCTCCTTTCCATTGTTCTTTATAGTCTTTATAGCTTTCTTTATAGCAAGAAATAACTAGATTTCATGAGCTCAAAGTTTTTGCATACTCCTATGGCACTTATCTAAAGCATTAAAGAGGGCATCACCTGAGGGCAGTTTTTGAAAATTATGAAAAAACGACCCGTTAAAATGATGGAAACTTTATGAGCTAATGTGGTTTTCTCAAAATTTATACAGTTCACTTAGCAGTAAGTAACTCGACAGTATATTTCGATGTAAATAAAACCAACATACAACTTAAAGAGATCAAGCGCAAAACGTTATTTACTATGACTATGCAATTGTATGATTTAACTTGTGCTTCTTTCACTCAAAGCCTTGAATCATCTGTCGTAGCCATAACGTAAACAGCTAGGAAAATGTTGACTAATCAGCTGCACTCTCAATCTTCGATCAGCTATTTTTTGATCAGTTGTACTTTCTTTTGACAGCTAGTGCAATTATCGTATGTCATGAGTTCTTTAGAGTTCAACATGGTCTTATCGTATCTGAGAAGACGTTTCTATGTCGCTGTTGAAGACATTTTTATCCTCGCTGAGAAGACATTTTTATCGCTTCTGGAGAAATATTTTTATCGTTGTTGGAAAGAATTTTATCAAAAATGACTAGATGTTTTCATATGTTGTTCGAGTGTAGAAATCATAGATTTCAAATGAACAACTGGACGATATGAAGCAAAATTTGTACAGTTATATAAACTTTTTTATTTTATTTGTTAGGAAAAAAGTATTCATTGTAAGTAAAGTTTGCCAATTGTAACAAAATAATTATCGTGATCGATAGTAAGTAATAACTACGTTTTTCGAAACGACTATTTGCTATAGTTTCAATCAATGTGAGACTATATGCACTTATCGTACATTTTACATATCAGTTGCTGTAAAGTTTAACCAACAGACTATATTTCTCATGATAACTTTACAATGCAATTTGTTTTTTTCTTCAGAATTCCGCATTTCAGAATTTTCAGGATTGTAGGATTTTTCTGGATTTTCAGGAAAACTCCGTTACGTTCATAGGCATTTTCTCAGTGCATTGCAATTTCGAAGCGTTGAGCAAATGATCACTCATGATCGAGTAAAAAGTGGAAAAAAAAACAATTTTTCAATAGCTAAACACATGTGTGAAAGAACGCTGAAAAAATTTTGATAGTAATATAGTGAAAACCTTAGAACTTTGTACACTTCCGGTACTTTCCCTGCTGAGTGATCATATGATTTATCGGTGAGAGTGTTATCCGATCATGAAACGACATCAAAAATTTATTTATAGTGGACATCTCGCAATTCCCTCACAGAGAAATAACTATGTGTGAATGAAATTTTCCTTATGATCATCGCATATGATTTCTCGCTATCGAAACTTCATATCTACGAATCATTAAAAATTGCGATTTGTAAATGATCACGATCGTATATCGATGAATTCGTTCATCTCTTCCAAGGAGCTTCCAACATGAAGAAATCCGATTTGGAATGGATCACTTCTAACGATCTAGCAAATCTCGAACATGAAATCATTTCCGAGAATTTTTCATGAAATACAATTGTCGATGAGGTAGTAACAAAGCGAATGACTCTTTAAGTCTTGGCGAGAATTTCTCAGCTCACAAGAATCGGTTCGAATATATGGAGAGGAAAAGAGAAGGTGGGTGGGGTGGGGAGGGAGCAGCGGAAAACTTATGTGCTTTAATGGACTCCCATCAACCATTTATTCAAATAAAGCGTAAAATGGGCAAAAAACGAACGTACATTAAATAATGAAAATTTGCAAATCCGCTAATAAATTTACAATAGAGGTTTTGTATGAAGCAATCTCGATAATGTTAAATATCATTCCGTAAATTATGAAATTATACGACAGATACGATCATTTCGTTATTTCCCTTTCCATATCTATTGTTTTCACTCAACCATTCTATTAAACGAGTCCAGAGATTTCATTCTAAATCATCCACCATTCGTCGGATCAGTCGGACTATCGAATGGGAAATGCATCGGTCGTATCGGTACGATCGATCATATTTGAAACAAAACCATGATAAAATGAGAAGCAATCGTTAAACAAGCATATCTGCCAAATAAAAAGTGCACTTTAATCAAACACAAAATAATATTCATTCATTACACATGCAAAAACTAATGGTAATGAAAAATAAACAAAAGAAAATGATTAGCGCATATAGTAATCCATTTGTATTGAAATCATCATAGAGGTGGGCACTTTAATCTCGAAAGAATACAGGTTACAAAATCAATATCAGCTAGCACTCATAGTCATTGATTAGTCGATCGAAGTGATCGAAATCGATCGCACTTATCAAAAATGAGCGACATCTTTAGCAGCACTAATACGCGCATAAATTTTTATTTTCCACAAATATTTATTATGTTGGTTGAAATAACTGTCATTTTGTGGAAATTTCAAAAACGGGAGGAAACTACGATAAGCGGAAGAATTTATTCGCAACGATAATAAATTTATCCTTGAAAGCAAAAACTCTTTGAAGGTAATCTATTGTTCGCAACTGCTATTGTCCCAGAATAACGAATGCTTACTCACTATAGAAAAACTTAGAAAAAAAACTTTAATCTAATATTCGACATTACGTAGACAAATGAAGAGAGCTCAACTAGCTTTGAGCAATTTTTTTTTTTGCTTCTGGGCTGCTCCATTGGGCTCTCGATTTACGCTTCATTAATTGGCTGTTTGCCAACATTTGCAACTTTTTTCCAACCTTTTCAAATGATTCTAGTGTTTTAGATAACTCGTGCTGCTGTGTCAATACCTCGTGAAGATGCAACGAATTCAGATAACTCTAAAGAAAACACACAGCGATTAAAAAAATGAATAAAATAACCGGTAGCCGAATAGCTGTTGAGCTATTGCAGTAATTGGTATTACAACAACAGAATTGAGTGGCACTATTTGGCTCGAAGTAACAACCTGACCCCGTTGCCTGCAAGATCCTCTGTTTTGCACATATAAGCAAAAGTCATTATAATTAACTTTAATTACACTGTTTTAACGATGTGCAAACCAATATGTACAAAAAAAGAAATTACGCTGTCAAGAAATAAAAGAAACCTGCAATATAAAAATAGAATGCTGCTTAAGCACCTTCGTAAATTTGTCGAATATATATATATATATATATATATATATATATATATATATATATATATATATATATATATATATATATATATATATATATATATATATATATATATATATATATATATATATATATATATATATATATGTCGAATTTCATTGAACTTCATATGGAGTTATATCGGACAAATGCAAAACGGCATTTTGCATCAGTTTCTTTAATATGCTTATCCATTTGAAGTAGATGAATATCTTCATTTTCATTCATTTCGAGCTCACCACTTGAATAATGTGATGGGTTGGTTCCCTTTCCGTTTCATTGCAATTTCAATTTCGAATAGCATTCTTTATAGACTAATGGTGGTTTGAAAAGGCTGCAGCACAAAACAACTACAATTTATTGTGAAGAACGGGTTTTTTAATTTATACTGACAATGTTCTTTCCATAGAATTTTATTCATCCTTCTTACGTTGTAATTCTTTGTATGATTTGATCTCCAGTATGGGCATGGACGCGGAGGCATGGGGAAAACTTTGTTAACTATTTGTTTTTGCATTGCGAAAGATATTTAAAATCAGCCACCACTGCAGAGAATATCATAATCGGCCACACTGGCCAAATTGGCCAATATCACGATCACATCCGCATTTGATTGATTTTGCTCGTTTAGTGACCAATGAAAGAAATTCCACGCAAAGATTCATTAATAATGAAATATCGACCAGAAATCTCCAATATGGGTGATGAAAATAGTTAGTAATTAGTAGGACTTATTAATCATCTATTTCAGATTTTAGTAATCAAAAGACTCCTGATATGCGCTTTATTGAGGCTATGCTGCTCATAGTATAAATATTATTGAATAGAAATCAGAAACAAGAAAAAGATTCAGTGTTTAAAGCATTATTCTCCACTCGGCATAAATTGTACTTTCCTCACCGTGTGTATTTAATGACTAAGAAATTATTCGAGATTTCTTTTATTGTAATAAGAGTATTTTGTTAGCGTCTTGTTGAAATATCCACAACGTTGTCATATAAGAGAAGCAAAAAAAAAAAAAAAAACTCACATAACAACGTCCATTTATATCGCAACTTTTTTCGATCACACGTTCTCCACGATCTGTAAACTTCGTTTTTTTTTTCTCCTTTGCACAAGTTTACGATAGGAATTCAATTCACCTCCTCTTTATATGAGAATGAATTCAATATGAATTTTCATTGATATCTATTTTGCACTATAGTATTATTTGTGAAGCCGCATTAGATTTTTTTTAATTTCAAAGAAGAAAAAAAAAACCTACTCAACTGTTTCACTCCTCTTTTTTTTTTCGTTTTTCAAAATAGCGATGAAAAAATTGTTGAGCTATTTCACTAGGTGATCAATGATCAATAGATGGTTGATCGATCGCTATCATTACGTTCTCATAAATAAGAACAAAAATATTTTCGTGGACGCCTATATTGCAAAAAAATTTCTTGCACATTTTTTTTTTCGAAAGTTATGTACAACATTCATATCCGATTATAAGTTGAATTATCGCCGTTTTATGAGAGTATAATAAGAAGGAAAATTATTTTCTTGATTTTAAAGAAATTCACTTAACGATTGATTTAATCATTCATTTTTGTTGAATTTCAACGAAATTTTTTTTTCCCCGACGAATATCAAAAAAAAATTTTCAGTTATATTTCTACAAGTACTCATCGAATTATTCGAATGTATTTTAATTAACGAATATGAAATTCGATAAAAAGAACTACAATAAATTCATTAAATTTGGAAAGTTATCATAATGATTTTGATTGAAATAGATCGTTTTTTGTAAAACAACGAAATGCTTCATTTAAAGCAAAACTTTCAACGACGTAGAATAAGCCATCTTGATAATCATCACATATTATCGTTTATCCTTGGATTTATATGAAGTAATAAATGGTTAAAAGTATTATTAAAGTGTAATCATTAATGAAGTAGTATAGTTTATATATTAGGTATATATCAGATAATAAAGTTTATATATTTTATTAGGTATATATTATTATATGGTATATATATTATATATAGGTATATATCAGGTAAAAATAAAATTCTAGAATAAATCAGACATAGCACTCAAGCAATAAATTTGATAGAGTTATAAAAGATAGGAAATTTTAAAAAGGCAGAGTGATTCAACGAAAACGCGAAATCATAAACTATTGCATTTAGTGAATTGCAATATTTCTCAGAATTGCAATGAAATTAACGAAAACAAGAAAAGAGTATGCAATTTAAAAAAAAAGTGATATTCGCAACTTGGCTCACATTGATCATGGAAGATCCTTTTAAAGCAGGATGCTCCATATCCACATCGAATTCTTTCGAAACCTCCAGCTGCACCCATAAAACCGAATGCTTGTTGACCCACATAACAATCCAATGCAAAGCCACGTTTCATCATCAACAATATACTAAGCAATATTAGTCTTAGCATTGAGGTTTGTGCTATGGGCAGTCTAAATTTCCGGCCTAAAAAAATTCACTACAAATTAACTGCCTTAAAAATAAAAAGGAATTGACGAAATTGGTTTCATCGATACTAGTAATATCATTTAAAAACTTTTTCGCATAGATAACACAACGTTTAATATCAAAGGAGGATTATTTTTCGTTATTTTTTTCTTCGAATTTAAGCATTCACTCCTTTAATAATTCGTGGAATAAGGACAGAAAAGCACAATAATGCGGTGCTAGTAAGTATATCTCGATAGCATAAGTATATACGTTTTTTGGTCTTTTACTTGAGTACTGCGTTTTTGAAAATCAATGAATATACGACGTATTGTTTAGAGGTTCTCGACGCGTTCCATAAAGTTAGATAGTCTCGAATAGCAAGTTGGTTATAATCTTGGCTATCAAGCTGTCATCAAGCTGTTATCAAGCTGTCGTCAAGCTGTCATCAAGCTGTTATCAAGCTGTCGTCAAGCTGTCATCAAGCTGTTGCTGTCGTCAAGCTTGTAAGCTGAAAACGTTACATTTTGCCTTATTCAGTAATGCTAATAGTATCTTTCCATGTGCGCATTAAATTTTCTATCGGTGTCTTTAAAAAATTACATTAATGACAACTGAGAACGATTTTTTTCATTTTTTTTTCTCGTGAAGTTTGCCAAAAATTTCATAAATATTCGGCAAAAAGAAATTCTGAGTGAATACTTTCACTTTCTCGTCTCTTTCTTGATTATCTTCTATTGATCTAGCTGAAATACCTTCATAGCTGAAAATATTTTAATTAGTGATGATCAATCATCAATAAAGCGATTGAACACTTCAATAAGTAAATAAGTCAATAAAGCAATCACTCTATCGGTGGATTGAAAATGACAAAAGAATTGCTGCAAATACTACTGTAATACAGTATACTTTCTATTCCGACGCTCATTGAACGTAAATTATTTCATGCTTACCGTCATTTGCTAAAGGAAGCTGAAATGCAATTTTAAAAAAAAACGATGCATATAAATGTGTGCAGTTATAATGATAATATCTTCTCTGAAATAAGAAGCAAAATATCAATAATAATGATAAGAGCCAGATATTTCAACTCGAGACCATCCTGACAGTAGGCTAATAACGCAGCTGAGTAGGTTGCCCAAAAGTTTTGGGATTTAAACTTGACGATGAAAACATAGTACAATAATATACGTTGGATAGTAATAGCATGCAAAGAAGTTATATGAAGCAAGTGTCCGGATTGCTCACGATGGCTGTTATAGACTATGAGAGTGTGTGCTGGATTCTCGCTGCTGTTTACAGCACTAGTACAGCTGAGACAACAATGTTATTTGCATCCACACCTCTACATTTGGCTCATTCAATTCGAATACCTTCCGTTGCCGATTCCTTATACAAACAGCGCTACCATTGACGTGCTTAGTCAGTCATACTAAATAAAATAGAGCGGTTGTAAAAAGTATAACGAAACATTTTTTGCATTGAAATTTTTACTCTAACTTATGAAATATATACTCTTAATAACTATTTCATAGTTTTAAGTATTCGAGATCTCCTCAAAGAAAGCCTAGGTATTGGTAGGTGCATATAGGTAAATGAGTAGTTTTTTTTTGTGTTTTCTGCAAAAAGTAGATTAATTCCTTCTTATGCATTACAAAAATGGCTCAGGTAAATATCGTGGCGACGCCAAGAAAGTGTTTCCCACCCCCCCCCCCCCCCTCCAAAAAAACGCCTAGACTGCTGGCCCTATTGATAGATATATGGTGAGAGTAATGCTGTAAACTGTGAAATATCGATAAAGCGCCGATAATAACAGGTGGTGTGTTGACATTCACATTTAAAAAAACAGTGTCAGGAGTAATTACGCTTGTAGGCTAATAAAATTAAAGAATTTAAACAAAGATGGCAAAAACGTTCGGTAAAATCGATGATCATGATCGCAGCATTTTCATAAATCATTGCGCCTGATGCCGAAGTCGTACCATTGTTGGAAGTGATGCATAAGTGAATTGTTTCCTCATGTTCTTGTTGCATTTCTATGCAATATGAGAGTAGTGCTAATCAGTACTATTTGTTATGAACCGACTCCATTTTCTACACGCCCATTTGTCGAATTATTCTCTATTTGTTGTTGTTAAACGGTTGGTCAACCTACTTTCCATTTTATCTTTTGTAGCACTCTCAATTTATTATATATTTGCCTTGTGTTTAGAGCTTCACTTTTCTAGGCTCTATCCGCTCTTCCTTCATGTCACTTCCTTTTTAAAGTTCGTTTGCAAAATTTTATTAGCAAAACGCATTATGCTTGTGCGCATGAATGCATATTTATCTCTATGTCTAACTGATAGGTTCTAATATCGAATTTATTATGTATATATTCACAAATGTATATAGGAACAATTTTTGTCTCTTTAAATTAAAAAGACATTTTGTCGGCGAATTGTGTTAAATCGTTTTAGTTGGAAATTATGTGAACTTTCTAGAGAGTTGAATGTTTAGACGTGGAAGAGTGTATAGAAATATGATAGAGAGAAGTGAAAAAGATGCGAGATGATAATTGTTCATTAGAAATCGGGAAGATTTCTGCGCTTCACTACCACCAAAAAAGATTTTTATGAGTGGAAATAGTATTGTAAAGAGGTAATCAACTTCAGAAAACGACCACCTGAAAAGATCATCCCCAAATGAGGACTAATTGGGACGTTTAAAAAAACCGGAGCTAAAGGTTTCAAAAAAACGGGCCTACAAAACCAGGACCTTTAGGTCCTGCTCCTGCATAAAACAGTACCTAGAGGTCAGATGAAAACAGTTAGATATGTTTCGCATTGAAAAACCATACCATAATCTCTCTGGTTGTCCGGCTGATGTGCCCGAAATCCATTATGAAATGTTTGGATTTTACAACTAATTGCCACATAAGAAGTATTTATAAACGCCGAAAGTATGAAATTAATAAAGCAAATCTGCAAGTGAAGCAAATGCTTGCAAATAATCTTATTCACCTAACGTGGATGGTATTTGAGGACCTTTGCAGATATCAGTTCAGCGTTAATGTTGGAAGATAAAGGTTCTCAGTTTAACAGCACATGGGGCACTAATGTCACAGGTGTAATTATGGTACATACTTAAGCAGTCGTTATATATATTTATCTAATAACGCCTTCAACGCCATTACCAATTTTCATCGTAAATGCACGTATCCATGAGACTTAGGAACAATCTTTCAGGAAGAAATTCAGGAAGAACTTTTCAGGAAGAAATTCAGGAAGAACAACAGTTCGCCAAGATAGATCCTCAAGCTCATTTCATCACCACTAATCATTTGCGTTACGAGCAACAATACTGACGTTTAAACATGCAATAAAAATGCAAATTAATGTTGTTCCACAATGGGCTCAGCTTTGCATAAAATCAAATTTTCACTCCAAAAATCTAAGCAGGCATTCGCGTGAAGAAACGAACGAAGGAAGTATCTACCATTTTGCCGCAATCGTCAGTTGCAAGAGATTTAGATCTTCCCAGCCTACCTTCCATGTATCCAAACTTCCTACTCGACCATATGGGTGGGTAGATGGCTGATCAATTTTTGGAGCTCGTGCTGGAGCGCTGAAGGTCACAAATCGTCATTGGACTCATGCTGATCACCTGGCTTCCGCTGATAGGGATGTAAACGATTGTTACGTTTTGTGAGATTGAGAACTAACCGAGTTGTCGACTATGCTGTGGTAATTGATTATGCAAATGACTTTGAAGAGAAGCTCACGTCTATCAATTGGCTCATAATAGACGGATAGATCGAAATGAATTGATATTTATTAAAAATTGTGGATTATTTCAACAATTTTCGAAAATTCCACTATTCACTTTTTCCCCATTTCATATGTATGCAAATTTTTAAAAATATTTTATTTGATGGTTTTATAGGAATCATCGCATAAAATAACAAGTAAATAATACGATAGCAAACGGAGAAGTATATCACATAAGATGGCATAACCTATGCTTCTATATTCTCTTCTCCTAATCAACCATTTTCACAGTGTTGTCAACAATAAGGACAATGCGCATGATAATGCTTTCATTAGTTATTGATCGAATTTCTTATGCAAATTTTTGCATAAAAAATTGGTTATTTCCTAGTGAAATGAGATGTTTAAAACTGGAAATTTAATTACAGCCATAGGTATGCAAATTTTTTAGCATATTTCTCTAGCCCTATAAAAATTGATAAATTAAAGTGGAAAACATCACTTAAAAATGCTCATTATACCTAATAAATTTTCTATCTCTATCTTCAATGGATTCTAAATTGAAACTATGAAGTCCCTACACCTACAAACATCAGGCAACGCTGTCATAATGACTTTTTGCAAGAGAAATTTGCAAAAGCACATAACTATACTTAGTAAGAGCATATTTCCGGAGTACTTTTCGGAAATATGCTCTTATTGAGCATTTCTAGTCGTATAGACCGAAAACAGTCCGGAAAAGGCTACGAAAATTTATGGAGCAGCTGGCTTGAAAAGTCAAACAATAGTGCAAAGCAACAATCGAATTTCATCGATTTTCTTTAGTATATTTAATTTATCATCGAGTAATGAAACAATAGGAACTTATAGTTAGTCGACGCTTGATCAGCTAGAGTATTCTTATCCCATCTGTCGCATAACTGTTTCATAATGCACCCTCCCTCTCCCCCTTCCCCTCTGCATGTTCTATTTTATTGGTAACTTCACATATTACAAATATCTCAGTAAAATACAAGATGAAATTAACAACACCAATAAGAATAAATGAACAGTAACTGTACTAGCACTATTGCATTTGTCGGTATTGCAACAGCAAACTTGACAGCCAGAGAAGTTATCATAGAAGCAACCAACACCACTTCGCTGCAAAAATTTCTAAGTTAGAAATGAATTTTTTTCTTTTTTTTTTTTTTTGCAAAACGTCTTTTGCAATTTGGATATAGTATACTAATTGATAATCTTGAATTGTTGAATATCGCATAAAAACTACTATTGAATCAAGCCGATATCTACCTTGAAAAGTGCAAATCATCCATGAATTAAGTTGCACTATTCTTGTTTGAAAGGAAATAGAGAACGAAGTTTGAAGGAAATTAAATTCTTGTTTTTTCATTCCTTTCATTTTAATTTATAAAGCGTGGAAAATATCACTAAGATTTTCCATAATCCATACTATCGTTTCATTGCAATAGTGCTGAAATTCAGTCGAACTCAACTCTTGCCCTCTATATCCTTCTTTGTAGCGTTCCATACAAATCGACGACATTTTTACGCTAAACAGCTATATTATATGTAATGTCTCACTATTCACAGCAAAAAAAAAGTGGGGAAAAGCAGCAAGAATTATTTGTGCCTTCTTATCTCCCTCCAACTCCCCCCCCCCCCCCCCTCTCCCTCGCTCCTGCCGATTAGTTAAATATTTAGAAAAAAAAACAAAGAGTTGATGCAGCCATTCTTTTTAAAAATAAATTCAAAACTTACAAGGCATAAACGGTCCAAATCACAATTTCTTTCCACTTGTGAAGCGCTACCTGCAAAATAAATCAATCATAATAACTCAATAAGGATATTTTTTTTAAATACGACGAATACTTCTTCATGATGTGAAAGTCAACTAGGCGTTTTTAATGGATTTAACGCCGAAGAAATAAATGCGAGAAATTCTTTTCTTTCTGCCATAGGACCAATAGTAGATGCGGAAAGAATTATGTGGCGCAATGATACAATGCTTCTTGTTGCAGCTATTAAATTGCCATTAATGACAACTGCTTTAATTAATTGACACCTTAAAATTGAAGTAAATTGAATGATTTGCCAATTTTAGCAAGAATTTACCTCTATTATCTCATACAAAGAGATAATGTGGGTAAATTTATGAGTAATGTGGATGAGAATTCTTTGGATAATTCTAAATAAAGTGTTATTAATTGTGAAAGAAGTTATGAAGAATTTTTTGTTTTTCCGCTCAGTGGTCTATATGATTCATTCGCATCTAAACAATTGTGAACGCAACGAAAAGTACAACAATTGAGCATAGCAATGATAGGCGAGATAGATAGAGGTGATTGAATCATTAGCACAATTGCTAATAGCTCGATTTGTCAATAATATAAATGCATCCACCCGTTTGCGTTGATGATTCTAATTTATCGGCGCCGAGAAGAAATTAAGGTTAGAGCTCATAACGCTACGATTGCTACAATATTATTTAAATTATTCTAAAGCATAGACAGAAAATTTTTCGAGAAATTCAATTCATACATTATAGTTCTCAGCTATAAATATGGATATCATAATAGAAGTGATAAATTCTGTGAAGAAATAACAAAACTTATAAAAATAGAGGTGAATTTATTTCATACTTAATGCCACATCCCTTATCAACTAAATCATAGGAAAGCCACGTTATGAATATCTATCGTTTTCGCAATTTATCGGAAATACTAATTCCAATTTCAGCAAATATAATTAAATCATTTAAGGGCAAAAAAAAAAAAAATAAAATTTTCTGTGTAATTCGCTATGTCAACATTTGTCACCCATATAATATAAGAATGAATTTGAATATCAAATAGAAATGATGATGCTATTAAACGAATATACAAATTGATCGATTTGTTAAGCAATAAAATGATAGAGGAATTCATCTATAAAGATACCATTTATCATAATTGCGTTATTCGAAATTTTTTTTCGCACTTTTCTTATCGAACCTATTTCATCATTTAGCAATAAGGTTGTTTGTAAAGGAAAACGAATACTAGTATTGTGGGAATATGATAGAATCCATATCAGCAATGAATGTACGCCGCACCTTCTAAATTATGATCGTTTCTGTATTGGTGGATGAGGGAAATTAAATTAATAGAAATTATAAATTGTATTAGCAAATCGATTTGTCATTATTGAACATGATAAGCCCTAATTGATTTTTATACATTGCTGTTAGGACCTATTAACTAGGGATTTTTTCTTAAAGAATAAAAATTATATTTACCCGAATTTATTCGGTTGCCTCGAATTTTGGGTAAAAATATAACTAATCCTCAAGAACTTGGGGGACAATCCCACTTCCATGCGTGCATCATAGTGCGCATTTTTGTAGTACTGCGAGTGTCAATATGCATCGTTATGATTCCCCCACAAAATGTTATTGCTCAATGAAACATATTCTTCAACAGTGCTATTGCGCGATCTGTTTTTGTGTCTGTGTGTCTGTGTGTCCACCATCCATTCGACTGCACAGTCAATTAGCACGCAACCAATTGAAATGCTCGTTCAGCTACCACATCAAATAACGTTGTTAATTCAATTAAAAACCTAGTGCCATTCATTGCAAAACTGGTCAAAACTGACAATCGAATTATGCATAAGAAGAAAGATTACCCGCTGAGTGTAAACTCCACGGCAACTTCAATTAAGCACTCGACTAGTTTATTTACCTCGTTTACCTGCTAGCACGATCTACGTGAGCATTTAGTTTGAGGTGTTTTTGTTCTATGCATTGATTGGTCTCTATTATGAATAGCTGTGGACTTCAATGCATGATGGATCTACCACTATTAAAATCGTTAATAGTTGCATGCTTACAATAAGCATAATAAACGCGAGAAAAAAAAACTTTAAAAAAAACTTAACGTATATGAAGATTTTCACGTGAAAAACAAACCTGAAATAATAGGGTAAGTATATTTCATGCAGAAACCGATTCCATAAGGGCAACGTGCTGTCAATAAGCCATTGTTCGTGCCTTGAGATGTTAATCCAGCATAGCATTCGAGTGCATTCGAAGATTTCATTTGTAGAATTATAGTTACTATTAGCACTAGATTGCCATAACATACGACCATCAATTTCATCACTCCTGAGAAAATTGAATCATTTTACTCCTCATTAAAAATGTTACTGCGTTGTTGTTGTTTTTTTTTTTAATTTAACATAAATCTTAGCTGATATCATATTGAGCGGAAAAAAATGCCCATGAAATTACAAAAAATTACAACTTAAACTTAGAGCATTTTGCATTTTCATTCTTCGAAGAAAAAAAAATTTACGACTGCGATATCCAAGTCTAGGAAATCCTTTATGAACCTGTTTCTATTGCTGGACGTGCGGCCAGCAAATATCATGCATAATTACGTCGAGCAATACTTCACTCCATATCGACCACACCTCAGAAGTCCAGGTTAGCCATTTGTCGGGAATTCGAAAACGTTGAATTAGCGTTGAATCTCTCTATTACTGCCAAAGCACTGAGATGTCCTAACGAACGCATAAAACGAAACGTGAAGCTTTTGTAATCTTGAGATATGTCTGCGTAAGTCACCCCATGCCAACAACAGCAATTATGTAGCCGAAGTCAAGACTAATAAGGAATTGGGGAGAATAGAGTCAGAGATGGAGATGGTGGGAGGGAGAGAAGGACCCATGGAATTCTACCTATCCTCACCAACAACGAGAGCATCAATCCGACTCCACTTGTATCAAGATGCCGGTCTGTTTTCCTCCCCTAGCATATCCAAAAAAAAGACAGAAACACCTCTACCTACAATACTTTTCTATAAGGAACTAACAAAAAACCTGTCGATGCAAGCAAAAGGTCTGAAACTGTCACGCACAATCCTGAACAACATTTATATCGACCTCGAAATGGTTACAATGCGAGCATAATACGACCATGTATTTGATATTGGGCAGTCATTGAATGAAACATTCTGTAAACATCCGCAAAACTGCAATAAACGCTATCTTAACTAAGCACACAGGCGCGAAGTAACAAGGTAAACATAAGTGTTCTCTTATACGAAACGTCACATTTGTATTCAGCTAGCTCCGGAAACTGTAAGCGATGAAACATCAAACGGACGATGAACGGCTCAGTACCTTTAATTTCTGGTCAGGAAATTCCCTCGCCAAACCAATGTTTCTCTTTTCCGATCAATCTCGGTAACCTGATGAGGCTTACCTTGACTTATAAACGAAAACTTCAACCTTAGCGGTTTGCGACACTCATCATGACCGGCAATATTTTACGACGCTCGACGATGGCTCTACGCTGACAGTGCACATAAGGACACCAACACATCTATCCTTGCTCTCCGTTTATCAAACAAGACCCTGCCGAACGCACGGACACCACGATTATGTGTAAATTGCCCTAAATGACTGGAACTTCGTTCAGTCCACCCCGAATCCCCTTCCATTTTTCTTTTCCTGCGCTCAAAATCCCCTTCTCCTGCTATTAATAAACAAGGCCATCCTAAAGAAAAACCTGCAATTCTCGCATAGATCTTGTAAAAGAATCAGAAACTTGCTAACATTATGTTTAGTTCAAAGGACAATGAGTATTGCCCCATAGAACATTCAAATGATCGAAGAAAATGAATTCTAATCGATTCATAATCCGACCTATATGAGGTGAGCGTTCAATCAGCATCTGAACAAAATAAATTATCATTCCAAAGGAAACGATGTTTCTTTTCAACTATACAAATGAGCTGACAGTGAAACAAGAAATGAATTCTACCTCGATCAATAATTTTACCAATGAAAGAACTATAAATGCTCACCATAAGTAATTGCTTCATATCTTTCCATATGAGAGAACTCATCCTTAATCTACTACAAACGCAGTATTCCAATAAAAAAACAAAAAAAAAAAAAAGAAGAAAAACACTTACAACATACAATACATAAGATAACAGTAAATCGCATATCAATTTCAGCAATGCGATATTTCTTTCGATTTGCATAAATAAATATTAAGCGCAAAATATCGATTTCAAATAGTCCTCAAATTGGCGTTAAATTTGATGAAAATTTCTTCTGCAATATTTAAAACGATAAAAATTCCGGAAAATTTTTTGCATGGCATTTTTAAATTCTAATATCCTATATGTTTCCAGATAGCTTGCGATACTAGCGTAAATAATGCGTCAAACAAGCAGTTCTTATCAAAGATGGCAATATTTTTTGAGTTTTTATTTTAAGATCACTTTAATGACTTTAAACTGAAAACTTTCAGCATTTAAATCCAACTGCCATCCGCCACATCCTTATCCTTACTTCATTCGGGCAAACTCAAGCACATCAAGTAGAATAACTTTTAAGTATACGGGCAATAAAACCGAAACAAACTAAATATGCATATATAAACTTGTATACTTTTATAAGTGAATAACGAGAACACAATATGTGACCTCATATAGATGGATGAGCAAATAAACAAGATTACAGGAAATAAAAATTTCCGGGCGGATTCCTGCACGTACAAGACATTAACCAAAAATAATGCGTCTTCACTAAAAAGAAAAACCTCAGCAACCTCAACCGACTCTGATCGTGGCATCAAATCTACGACAATCGGAATTCAACCACTTCAAACAGACTCATCGAAGTATCAAAGATACTGTTCGGGTCTGAGAAGGATGAAAAAATTATACAGCTAAATAGAACGAAAGACCATCAAACGAATGAAACAAACCTATTTTGAAGCTTTTCACTGCACCCTTCACCAGATGAATCCATAACTAAACGAAGACTTAGATAACCTGTCTCATATACGAGCGCCAGGGGAACTTTCTTGGCTAACCTTCGACTATATCGAGCAAATTCCCGTTCCTTTCCTCGTTCCCTCTTTCTCGGCAATACCCTTAAACCATCTCAAAAATAAACCCACTTTGAAAAAATGCCGTAATAAGTTCCTCCACATCTACTCCCTCATAGGCGTCACATTAAAACAAAATTTATAAGGCAGTGAAAAAAAAAATGCAAAAGAGGCAACAAAACTGCCCATCTGATTGCATAGATGAACAATCGATGTGCAAGGAGAGCATCGTTCAATAACAGGGCAATTAAGTAGAGCAAATAAAAGTACAGTAAACGGGTCGAATGATCAACGAAGTTTGGATGCTACTAGATGCCGCAAACAGCACGCAGATTCTACGTGCGATTCGATCTCCCAAATGATGATTTAATAACCCCCAATGAAAATAACCGAACAGATAAACATATAAAATAAAGTACCAACGAGTAGTGCCATTGTAACTCCATCTAAGCCATATTGTAACCATTTACTCCTACGCCTTCAGCATCCTATCAATAATAAATATTGGATTCACCCCCTCCCCCTCCCCAAGAAAAAATAAAAGACGCCAAAGAGATTCCAGTCAACATTGAATCAGTACGGCCAGTTGTCCAATTAAAAATGCAACGATCAGAGGACACGAGCTAGAATTGACCCATTCGGTGAATTAGATCAAAATCTGTTCAGTCTTAGAGCACTTCCTTTCATTTAAATCCCAAGCTGTTCAATATTAAATCCCACCTGGGACTAAAAATGATGTGCGCAATTCTTGAATTTTTCTACGAATCAAAAAAAAAACCCCGAAAGCTTCTAAACCGAAATAAATAAGGAAAACAAATAAGACGGTGCAGAAATCAACGACTCGTCAGCTACACTCTTATATGATAAAAGTAGAAATAGCCAGTCACAATAAGCAAGAGAATCAGGGAATGAATGATTTAACTAGGAGAGTTGACTGAGGCACGATGCGATGGTGTATTATATTTGCCTATCCGCGCATCCGCAGTGGACAGCGATCCTGGTCGGATGTTGGTGTTGCCCGACTGCGAGAGAAGACGCTCAATCATCGTACGTGCATACTTCAGTCGCGAGCTGCAAAAGAACAGATTCTGCATCGATAACCATAGAAATTCGAGCGTAAAAATCTTCAGCATTCCCACTTGCCAATTTAACCAGAGAAATGAAAAATCGCTGTGGCGATCGACAAGAATTCATCTCAGGTCCTATATTGGGCAGTAAAGCATGCTACTTCTGTGATTCTATAATCAAGTCTCAGCATACTTCCAAAAGGAACGTGATGCATTCGATAGGCTTCGAAAATATTAAAACCACATAAAAGTTGAAAGCGGCAGAACCACTTCTTGAAGATCCTCTTCTCTCCCATCGTTTTCTTGAGGACACTTGTCGGTTTTCAGCAAAGCCTATTGCAGAATGAAATATCCAAAGCCTTTAAAATGCCAACTTACAAAACGTCTCTAGGGCATCCATATTTATCAATGAGATCGAATCTGTATACGTGGAAATTTCGCTCTGGATCAATATATGTAGCCGCACATATCAGCGGGCAAACGATCAGTTTCGTATGATCCTAAAAATAATGAGGAATTATGCATTACCTCTATTAAATTGATGATAGACTCGTAGCATTCATCTAAAGCATAAAGCTTCGACTCACCTTTTATATCCACTAAATCAATCAGTGCACACACAATAAACGCGCTAAGATGCGCCATCGCACAACTGCGCATATGCAGTCTTTGAGCGTTTTCTTTACGCAATGACAACGGAGGACTATCAACCAATCATAACTCCTAAATCTTGTATTATACCTGTATTCCCATTAAGTGTAGTGCAGTATTGACGCCTCAAGCATATAGAGGTACAAAACAGTTTTATTTTTGTGAGATGATATTAGTACATGATCGTACCGTTTTTTCTGAGAGAAAAAAAAGTATAGCATATTATTCATCGGTGGCACTTATTCCTAAAACGTCTTTCAGTTTTTTATGAATTCAGAATTAGTGGCGTTGCAACGCTTCATCAAAATTCAATTTTGAGCGTTATGTCTCAAGATGTCTCTGTTCATCGGTGCTTGAAACGGAAAAACTATCTGTTTGGAAATGCGGTGCGAATCTGGTTTTCTTTATACATCAACTATTGGGCCAATCCTTGCAGTCTCCTTTCTGCTGCTTCCCTATTCACCTCTTTTTTTCTTTCGACACTATTTTAGTCTGCTTGGTTTCACCCTTCATTGGAAATTATGCTGTGCTGAATGGCTCTTCCCTTCGCGAACAGCACACTAATAAACATTATTTATGGACGAAAACGCTGTTCAAAGACAATCAAATTTCTGCGTTCAGAACATGCGGTGTCCATGTGAGCTCAATAAGTCTTAACAAACTTCAAGGATTTTCTCCCAGCTAAAACCAGGACCTACATTGCAGCATCGATGTTTGCTAATATAAGAAACCAAACCATCGCAGCAGTCATATTACAAATATAATACACACTTCACACAAACATGCAAATGGCGCTGATCATAAGAATGCATTGCTTTCCAATTTTTCATCACGATTGTCCACAAAATATTCCACACTCAAACTGTTCAATGAACCACTTTGGTCACCATCATCTGTTTTTTTGCTCATCAGATAAATATCCTCGCGGCTTCCGATCACATCCTCTACCTCGTCGAAAGGGAAAGAACAATAAACGACTGCTAAACATTGGATGCGCAAGTGAAAGCATTACCTTCGACCATATCACCTACGATTTTACCTGGAAGAAATTGCTTTCAATCATATCCTTTATAATTTTACCTAGAAGAAGCTACTTCCGGTCATATCACCCATGACTTTACCTGGAAGAAATTAATCTGAAGAGTTCCATTGCTCATGTGTAATACGATAGCCGATCGAGTGCGGAACCAAGTGCGAAGGCAAGGTAAGCGTGCCAACTCATCCCCTTCACGTACAGCCATATTGGCACCCGTCTTTTGCAGATGCTCGTTCATATAGTTACGGAAATAGGCGAGGAGCGTCATCTTCTTTGTCAACTCTTTCGGATACACCGAAATCGTATAATATTGCTCCGAGTTGTCACGCTCCGTATATTGCACTTGTCTGAAGCATTAGTTCATCGAAATAAACCACCACAATTCCAAAAACTACTCGTAAATATATCAACCCTTCAGCTTTCAACTGAAACAATATGCAGCAAGTACCCTAAGAGAGGTATCACGTCGCATTTCAACAACAATCATTCCGACCGTTCTCAACCTATCAATTTCATCAAAAACACACCAATCTCTCAAATAATTTTCAGCAATTCCCATAACTCTCTTTCCTTTTGTTGGAGAATACTTCGCATCATTGATCTCATCCCCTAGTATGGTGCTAACAATCTATGCAGTGCTTAAATTTTAACTGGTCGAAATTTCTTCAGAAATCGCTCGTTTAAAGTAAGCCCGGATATACGAAGACAGTATGGATCAAAAGCATAACTATCAAACAGCATCGACACGGTTCTCGCTCTAGTGAATTGAAATTGCTAGAGACACAAACAAGCACATAAAAACCCTCGCTACAACGAATTCTTGCTTCACATATCACGGTTTAAAGAGTCAACGTGATTGATCCTAAACGACTAGATCCATAACTTCAGAACCGTTCCCTTAAAACAACAATAAATCGCAACACTTTTCAAGAGCCTTGATTGAAACAATGAATGCCTAAAAACTGGAAACCAATATTCGGTATATTCCCTTCTAATTCAAACAGCGATATTCACTTAACAGCTCGCTTGCTTACAGAAATAAATCGAGCAATCAAATAATTTAATGGAAAAGCAGAAAATTGACTCACTCTCCCGCCGCATCTAGCACCAGCTTTGTGTTATCGTTGAAGACAACTCCCACCGAATTGTCGCAAAGCTGATAGCCAAGACCATATTTATCCGAATAATCCACCCATTTCGATACCCAAAACACTGGTACTGCTGCCGGATCCTCTGCCTCATCTGCAAATAAAACATCCGCATAACTCACTCATATTTAAGTGATGTCCAGCAGTCAAAGAACGATTACCCTAACTATTCACTGAAGACATTCCGACGTCCGCAAATATTGCGAGAGGGCAGACAAATAAAAGATTTCTATAATCACCACCTCCCCAAACATTATTGGTTCTCCCGGGCTGCTCTCAGTTTGCACTCAGTAGGCAACGGCCCTTACCTCTTCATCTCTGTCCGTTTCCCTGCTGAGCACAAGGCGCCTACATACTGCGAGCGCAAACGGAGCAGAAAACAATGCAACAAGAGAATGAAATGCGGCTCCTAAACTGACGAAGATTGACTTACCCTCTTGAACCACTGGTCTATCAGCTGCTCTTTTAGTAAGCAGCTCACTAATCTGTGCGTAGAGTTCAGAGAGATAGCAATCCGACGGTATATCACCGCATGCTAGATCATCTGCAATGCATAAAACAAGATCAGCAATCGCCCCCCTTCAACTTCCATAATCCAGAGAGAAAGATTACAACTTGATGCTGGAAACGATACTTCAACTAATATATTTCAATTATCGAAACTCGAAAAAAAACCGCTGTAAAGTCTACTGCAAAATGCAACGATACTAGTTCGTTCAACTCTTATCGCATTGCAGATATAACATATTTGAATGGATATATAAACCCACATCACTGCAGCACTTTTTGCGAGTGCAATAACGAAATGCGTCTACAACACAGCAATTGTTAATGCTAAACGTATATTGATACCCTGTTGATTACAACAGCTAACTCGCGGCTAGTTTAATAAAAAGAGTAAAAAATACAATAAAATGAGGAATATCCAACGCAGATTAGGCTGATACGTTTTTGTTTTCCTCTATCTAATCGTCCGTTTCATTAGTCATCAATAATATACGTATGTACGAAACGATGCTTTCATTCCTTTATTAATCCGACCACCCGCTCAATATCGGGATAAAAGATTCATCCTCGCAATCCCTACTAATGAGTGAATTTAAGAAACAACCAACAGAGTACAATCAATCTTTCGCCATTTTGAAATCTTCAAGACTTCCTTCAAAGCCGAGAAATCAATATGGATCTCGCTTGTGAGCCCGCCCTATGGCATACATCACATCCGCTAAACTTCACCATTTCTAAGTTAGTTATGGAGCTATGGTTGGTTGTTCTGCAGACCAGTTTCTACTTGTCTGCGACCCTGCCTGATGAAATGGCGAAACGGACTAACTCCCTCACATGAGGCTTCATTCTTGGGATTATATGCTATAAATTCCTCTCCGTCCTGTTTAAGCTGGAATACATATTACAACATTGACTGCAATAAGAAGTGGTTCTTACTGCGCTCTTCGGGAGCTCGTTTCATTGAGATGGCCTGTGTTTCAGGTACTGTTGTCAGCGTGCGGAGCGGTGCAGCTAACATATCCTTCAAAAACGATGTATATAAACAAATATGACGCAAACTCATTCATGAGTATTTCCAGGTCAGCAAGGAACGACCTTTTTCAGAGCAAAGCGAAAGGATCATTGGTGATTTGCATAATGCCTTCAACACTTACGAATTCATTCTGATTCGAGAGAATCGGCACGCTGGAAAAGATCCAGGAATGGTCAGACTTCAGATACAAGCCGTATCGAAGTAAGATATTTCAAAATCCGGAAAAGACGTTCGCCACTTATCATAACGACTAAAGAACCCTCTTACCCTGGTTGTTATATAAAGTGTTTGAAGAAATCGTTCTAGAAAATACTACTCGCATCCCGCAAGCCAGCTTCAGATGACATGGCACAACCGAAGGATCGGAAATGATGGGTTCGAGTGCTCAGGACCCAGCCAAACCAATCACGTTGATAACATTGTAACTCGACATTTCCCTGAGCGATTCTCAATAAACAAAGATTGTACCAGCGCAACAATGGTCGCATCCTGACGAGACCATCCCCTTCCCCCCAAACAAATTTTGCAAGCATGGACGTAGCAAAGGTGAAATCCTCGTGCGCAGATTATCAGGTCAGACACCTCACCTCAGTCCGCTATTCTAAGGACTCTTAAACGCTGCTTACTTGTCTAGCCTGTTGTCGTGGGCTTAGTGCGTTGCGCGCTCTGGCGCCATCTATTACACGACGTTCCAATTGCGCAAGTTGATTCGACTGGAATTTCGGTGCCATTGTCAGACACGAAGTTGGCAGCCGCGATGGCAGATACCCCTTTGTGAAGAAGTCGAATTGAGCTACCTGAACAGTTTGCGTAACAGGTAATATCAATGAGGCGATAATCAACAAGAAACATAATAAGAAAGCGTGCGCTAATCGATGGACAAACCATACTATCGGATTAGCCAACTGTCAAGCAGAAATGCTGAAAGCAACGAACGGCTCACTTCTTCAATATTTTGGCCCGAACGTGTTATGCGATAGTGATTATATCAAAGGCAAGCGAGATGCTACAAAATAAGCCCAACAACTGAAAAACTGAACACTTCAATTTTCCGAACAATACAACATCTACTCCCCCCCCCCCCCCCCTTATGCTCTTATGAAGATAACGGCTCGCAATCCGAATGAAGCACTAAAAATGCTGACAACCAAGGAGGGCATACATACAGAATAGAAACTTATGGCATATGTTATGAGCGATCGAAAAACCGACACAAAAATCGAATTTGGTGTACAGCAAACATCTCAACGCTCACCTCATGAATGTTTGGACGAGCTGATGGATCGGCGGCAAGAAGACGTTCAATAAGATGCCTCGCATCTGTGCCTATGCGACTCGGAATTATATAATCATTCTCTTTGATTTTCTGATATGTCTCCTAAAATATTGCTCGTTGACTACATGAAGATGCAACAAACAACAATTCATCCAAATCACAAGCGAAAAAATTTCGCTGCTTCCCACTGAAGCGAAAATTTTCAACTCTCTCAGGTGTATATGAAAATCCTGCCATACAACCTATTCAATCTTATATGATCACCTCGGGCAAAATCCACAATCGTCAAAGGAAATCCGCTTTATAAAAACGCTAACGTAAAACAGTCTGCGCATCCTTTCATCCTTAATATCCTTGGTAAAAATTACCATCAGCATCCATAACAATTATCCTTAACATTTTACATGAAAAATAAACAATTTGCATACTAAATACTAAAGTCCAGCAATGGGCAATGAGTGCATTCTTCTGGTTCTTTTTTGCAATGGTCCATTTATTCTGTACACTACTACCTCTCACAACCAACTATTCTCATTTCATCAATAAAACGTGCATATTTACGAGCATTTCACAACTGAATAAGATTAATATGCATAATACGTCTAGCAAGAAAGTACAACAGTGGAAATTCAAGCAAACATCCGGACCGAGTACAGACAGTATAGATTTGAGCATCTGAAGCCAACATTCGCCAAACGGACCATACACACAATTTACAGCCTATATTTTTCGAACGTCTCAAGCTTTATTCAGTCTCATATCGGTTTATTTATATAACATATCAAATAAAAGAATAAATAATTACAAGAAAGCTAACCTTAAGTGATAACGTCTCAAATGGCGGCTTTCCTACAAGCAATGTGTAGAGAATACACCCGATTGCCCAAATGTCCACCTCGTACGAATGACCCTTCTTGCCGAGCATCTCCGGAGCTATATAGTTTGGAGTGCCGCACAATGTCTTCTTCCTATAACAAAGCTCTCAGTTCTTATTTGCTCAAATAGTGCAACGATATGAACAACTTTCGTGCACACGATAGGAAACCATCCTAAAAACGAAGCACAAGGGTCATATAAGTGAATTTATTTACTTGAGAATAACGAACTAGCAATTTCTGTGCATAACGATGACGTCGATTTTCCAGGGATGTGAGGATTTGGAAGCTGAGTGGAGTTGTAGAAAACGCGCAAGGAGATCCCGGCTACACAGTTATATAATCCCAAAAACTTGGCAAAACACGGATACCTTTCACCGTCGAATTCGACCATAGTGGCGAGACCGAAATCACCAATCTTCACTTCCATGTCGTCGTTAAGAAACAGATTTCCCAACTTCAGATCGCGGTGGATAATCTTCTTATCGTGCAAATATGTGCATGCCATCACCACCTATAATAATACAAAACTATTATAAATAAACAATATATACCCTAATAACCTTTGCTCCCTTCTACCACATGAAACCAAACAAACTTCACGATAAGAAAAGACGAGATTAAGAAGGTTAAGCTTCATGAGTGAGGGGAATAACGAGAAAAAATAAGAGAACAAAGATCATTATCGCTGTTAACACTGACTGCTAAGATAGCTTCTCTCTTTCCCTCCCTCACCATCACCAATACGGCAATACTTCTGCAAGCATATCTCAGCCCTCAAAAGTATTCGCGAACCACCCAAACCCTGTCGTTTTCTCGATATGCTGCAGAAGCAGTTTTAGTAGCTTTCTTTCATTTTTTTTTTCAAATAACTACGCATGGCTCAATTGATTTATTAAGTTTTGAAGTAATAGGAGTGCGTCTTATGCCGACTTCCTTTGCAAATGGGATAAGGTGAAGACAGGATGGGCAGGGGCTTCCTATTATGTAGCCTGACGAGTAGCCCAAAACATCAATTCAAAAATCTTGCTAATGCTTTTAACAAATATCCTCAAATTACCACAATGTCCAAAAGGCAGCTCCAATATGTTAATTAAACGCGATAGAGTTCAAAATCGAAAAAAATTTTCATAATTTTTCGTGCCAAACGGACGTCGTCACTCATCGAACGTTGCACATTGTCAAAAAACAGAAGAAATAAGAGGCAAAATTACAGCAGAAATTCCATCGAGTAAGAGAAGATATTGAAAGAAAGAAAAAATGAAATAAGAAAGTTTTTCTGAAGGATGGAGCTCCTTCACAAAAATGTCTTCACCCTTAAATCTTATCCTCTTCCCTGTACATCGGAGGTAGACTATATCTCCCTATGCACAATGATTCATCAACCACTCACTAGCCAAGCTAACCAAATTCACCATCGTCGCACAACTAGAAAACCAAACCAGAGTAAAGACACCACATACCACCGACAGGGCGGTAAAACATAACAACTTACATGGTTTGTAAAATAACGCGCCTCTGGCTCCGTGACTGCCCGCCGACGTTTATGAAGCTCCATCAGAGACTATAAAAATAACCAATATTTATTATTAATAAATACTAACTAAATGAAGCATAAACGGCCGCTTCTACAATGGAAAATCTGCGAGCCTACCATCTAAAAATGCAAAATGGGCAGATATATTCATTCACAAAACGAAACCGTTCATGATCATAAATTAATTCCCACAATAAAAGAATGCATTAATTGCATCATTGAAGTGTTAAAAATTCCTTCGTAAAATTGGTGAGCGAACAAAAACTTTTGCAAGCGAATCGCTTTTTCTAGTGGATTTCCTTCAACTAAGAATATGGCATAATCGATTCTCTACTTCGTAGAATAACATATCTTTATATGCTTTGGCATCACTTCCAAATAACGAACGATTCGAACACTCAAAAGATGAAACCCGGAAAACACTTTCAACTGATAAGCCAATCACGGCCATCTATCTATCCGTGAAGTGAAGACATGCAAATCAATGCATCTATTAGTACTACATCAATCATGGAACTATAAAGGCTTCAAATAGGAGGGTACGATGTCATCATTCCGACACCAACGGAAGTTTGGCATGACCAATTTGTTTAATAGAAAGAGCTGTCTGGTTTTTTGAACAAACTTTTCACTGCGGCTGTCTGGAAACATATACGATTAGGGCAAACCAATTTCATCCATGATGACACCTGGAATCATGCTGTCCTAAGTGGTACCTTAGATAGCTGATACCAAGAATGACTTCACTGAACGGAAGCAAATAGAAACAAACACAAACCTTTGCGAAAAAAAGAAAAAAAAGGACTGAAAATTATGACGTACTCTTCGCGAGCATAATTCCAGCAATACGTAAACATTATCAGCATCTTCGAAGAAACCATCGAGTCTTACGACATGAGGATGAGATAACATTCTATGGATCTGGATTTCTTGTGTCATCTGCAACAAATCCACCATGACATATATATATATATATATATATATATATATATTCAAAATGAATCCGGGGAAAATTAACAGTGGCCGTATAGAAATGTATACGTCAATTTGCTTGCGATTCAGTTACTAACAAGCTAACAGATTCGATACGCATCAAAAAGTGTCTTAAAGCTTCGGAAATTTTCAAAGAAACTTATAGCGATGGAACATCTCAAATGCACTTTCTCCTTAAGTGAAAAAGCGTGCCACAAGCTAGCACGAAAAGCATCATTTTCACATCACTCTCACCTAATGAGCAGTCCCATATATTAATGAGAGTACAGTATTTGAACCTAAGCCTCAGAATAATCTCATAATGTTTATTTATATTAAGTCAGCTGTTCGTGTAGGTGGTCTCCCACAAAAGATTCGTTTTTCGACGACTCAGGTGTTGTATATAAGTTAGGTGGAGAAAAATCCTTAGGAGTTTACGACGTCTTCACGCCACGAAATTTTTGGATCGACAAGTAAAATGACGCATGTCACCTTAGGGCGTACATCATATATGTACCAAAATATCGCAAATCTGACTTCGGTGGTTCCATGCTTCATTGAAAGCAATAGACAAACAAACACACATACATACATATGTGCGCACAGACATAATGGCACAGCACTTCGCTCTTGCGAGACAAATTTGCAAATAATCCCATTAAAAAAAGATTTGCACACAAAATTTGAGTTAGGAAATTAAATTTCGTGAAATAAAACGAACAAAACTTGGAGAAGCTGCTCTTAAAATCATCAATTCCTTCGCAATGGTAAACGAAAAAGAAAAAAAAAGCCACTATGAAAGCTCCACTAAACATTGCATATAATACCTTGTCACTTACAACATGAAAACATCCACCTCTATAGAACATTACCTGCAATTTATGCAAATGATATTTACCTTTTCTCGTTGATGTTTTTTCATGAGAAGCGTTTTTGAGACAATCTTGCCCGCATAGACGATCCTCGTTTCTGTATCCATCAGCTCATAGCAACGAGCGAAACCACCTTTGCCAAGGAATTTACCCTTAGCGAATTGTTTCCCATTTTGTGGGTTACGTACAATTTCGGGGATTTCTTTCAGCACCGCTTTTCTATCGCCCATTACGCTGAAGCAAATATTCGATCAGTGGCGATACGTGAAGATATGATAATTCAAATATCATAGGATGGAGTCCCTATGAAGTTCAAATCACAAATATTTTCGACTCCGGTGAGCGACCCCACTAAAAACCTCCGTGATAGCATTTACTAGAGCTCAACATTATATTGTTCTGTGGACTATATTAAACTGGTTTCAAACAGGCTTTAATCCACCATTCCCTTTTATTCGTCTCCTCCTAATAAATTCTCTAAAAGAATTTGTCAGCCGAACAATAAAACCTTTAGAGTTGTAGGTCTGTAAAGACCTCGCGAGATTTTTTGGGTGGGCGAGACAAGAGTAGAGATTTTCTGAAGGCAATGGTACTTATCACATCAGATTTTGCTAAGATAACGAAACAGTGCGAAGTGTTTTACACATACGAACATGAGAGTACTTCCAATGAATAACAATGAAAATGACTGGTAAGTTTCTTTCTCGTCCGGAAAATTTTCCGGATATAAGTATTCATTTCTGCCGAAAAATGAACTTCTTCTGAATAGAAATAACATTCTACAAGCAGATACTGATGTCGAAAGCAATCCTCCCACAGGCATAACATTTCAAAGAATAAACAATTTATGAAAGGATTAGTTAGCGGTTGGAAAAGAACTGCTTCAGAGTAGAACTTAACTATTAAATGGTGTTTGTAACTCGTGAGATAGTTGTAAGTAACTAATTAACAAATAAATAAACCTAGAAATAAACTTAAAAATGAAAATCTTCAAGTAGAGGGACTAAAAAAAATCGAATAATCGGTAAAACGCGCCAGAGGAGCTATAAGGTGTGCACTTTTGTATTCAGTTCTTGCGGGGAACCACTTTGAGAATTTGTTATAATATGCACAATAATGCATGCATATTTTATTGCATTTGATTATTTCTATAAAACTTTAATAAAACTATTTCCTGGTGAACCGATCGATGCAAAGCGCCGAAAAAACGGTTGATGATCGATCCAGATTTCTGCGAAAAAAAAAAAGAAAATTTAAAACCCACAATCCTCAACTCAACGATCTCAAAACTTCAATATTTTCTTCTAAGGTCAATGCATGCTAATGAATTAGGTTCAGTAAATTTCCCAGCTTAAGCTAAAGTACTTCATGAGATGGTAATTAGAAAACAACAAATTGGCGTACCTGCGCAAATACGCACAGAGAAGAGACCAAAGCAAGCTTGCCGAAAAATAAAAACCTAGTAGGTAAAAACAATCCCATAAATTCAATAATCAAAGATGAAAAGCAAAAACGCTCAACTGGCAATTACTTTGGATCATCCATCCCCTTCGACCTCCCGATAACGTTCTAGGACTGTGAATGATTTAATTCAAGAATATCCTACCTATATATTAAAAAACGAATAAATCTCTTCTGCAATATGAGGAACAAAAAAAATGCGATTTGATCAGCGCGTAAAAATATCAAAAAAAAAAACCTCACGTCCACCAACAATTCCCACACATTTGCATATCCGCTCACTCCCACATACAACCGCAATTCAGATCACCACTCGATTAAACATCATCCAACATAAGCCCAAAGATTCAATCACGAATTAGGTAGTCGATTTTAAATTCCTGCATTACCGCCAAAATTTGAATTTTTTTTTGATTTATCGTGAGAGAATTCAATTTAAATTGAGCGCAAATGCCATCTGTTGCAGCTAAATTTTTGATGAACAGATAAAAATACCGTTGAAATTTGCAACAAAAACTTACGTTAAATGCTGCGATGTTTTTACCAGGTTTATTGACGGATTTTTGTCGAAAATTTTCGCCTGCATTCAAAAAAATTCGCAGAAGGCAGGTAAATACAGGTAAGGAAGTAAACGCTCCACGTAGAGTTCGAATGGCTGAAATTTTTATCGGCTGCGACATGAACATGAATCAAAAGTTGGACGATAGCCTGAGAAAAAAAAAATGTGCTTTCAATGAACCCGCTCAAATTGGTTTATATTCCAGTTAAAGCTCTATAATATCGTAGAAGCACCTTTGGACTCTTCGTTACTTTATATTCGGCTACTTGCATGTGCCTATCATTCATCCATCCATCCAACAGAATCGGTTCTCCGACCAAGGATTCGGTTTCGTCGATGTTCACTCATGGTCTATCAACTCGGTTGCGTGGGCGCTAAGGTGTGCTTTATGACGATATGTCTACATGAGGTCGGATTATGGTATACGCATTACCGTTCAAAGAAAAAACTTAATAATTCAAATACCTTCAGAAGTTGCTTTATGCTGTTGATAAATACAGTAATGTTATCAGCATTAACTTGGTTATCCTATTTGATAAATAATAATATTTTCAACATCAACAAGACCAGTATATATATATATATATATATATATATATATATATATATATATATATATATATATATATATATATATATATATATATATATATATATATATATATATATATATATATATATATATCGATGTGTTGGAGTTATTGGGTATGGAGAGAGTTGCCACCAGAATATTTTTTTCGCTTAATCAATGAACTTATCTGCCTTGATAGCGATGAGATATGTCTATCCGGTTTTTGCAAGCGTTTTATTGGCAGCCGCTAAGTGCCAGCGCCGCTTCAATGTAAAAATGCCGCCTGAACGTTATACATTTCCACACCAGTATACCCCAAATTTCATCGCTGTGCATCGTTGCATATCGCTAGGCGCCTTCACGCTGATCAAACGAGCTGGTTATTTATTGAGTTCAAAGGTTTAGCACGATCCTTTAGAATACATAACAAATGTTGGAAACCCACAGAAATAGTTCAACTTTTATTTCGTCACATACTTAGAGAATTATCTCATTGCCTATATTGTTGCGTCTCCAGTTGCGGAAGTGGAAGAAAAGGGCGGCGCAGAACTCCGACATACTGATGTAAGCTAAAACAGTGAGAACAGTATTCAAAAATCACAGAAATTATCCGAGGAATATAGAGTGATATGTTCTTTGCGTGAAATTTATTCTTCTTTAAAAATTGAGCTCAACGTTCACTTTTTTTTCGAACACATATAGCCGATTTGATGCTCTAACATTCGTAATAGGTCTCGTTCGAACTCGAGGTACTATACTTCATACTACCGTTAGAAGTTTGCCTTGTACATGCTATATTATTCTATCTACAAAAAGGTTCCCTTGTCTAGTTATACGCAAAACTGAAGCAATTTACGCGAATCCACTATAAAATAGTAACATGGATATTGTTCTACAGGCTCCCTAAGCTATCCTATGCGGAACGAAACGTTCAAAATGGGAGGAATTAATATAAACACTAAGGGGCAAGTTATATGAAACCTTTGCTCTCTTAGCTGTAAAAGATCGTTTACTTCATCAGTTCTCTTGTAATTGTGGATGTTCCTTTCGTATCTTTGAGCAAAAATTAACGCAACTCACCGTTCGATTATTAAAGACAATGAAAAGACGCTGAAAATGGTGTGAAGAATTTTTCCTTCCTGTATACATTAAAAAAATCTCCATCATATCGCCTTCCGCTATATGCCAACATCGGTCAGATCCCCGTATGGTCCCTGAGAATAACAATGTAATTACTAACATAAATAGTACCGTAGATATAACATTTGAGTTAGGAAAAACTTTCTAAATCAAAAAATCTTTGACGATTTCCGGAAATCTTAATTTCAGGTCACGCACAATGTTTTACGGGTCTTCATACGGCAAATGTATTGCAAAATGTGAGTGGAGTCATGCAATCCGTCAATATAGATATAGCCACCTATTGTGAATGCAAAACAATTGTAAATCAATGAGATTTTTTTTTTGGACCGATATGCTTTTATCGAATATATTTGCCAATTTAGTAAATTTTTTAAACGAATTGCATTCTTAAATGAATTGCATTCTCGATAAAGGCTTGAGAGGTAGACGAAAAGTCGCATCGACTTTTGCTAAATCACATTCATTCAAATCAATTCTTGTTTCTTTTGTTGCAAATTTATACGCATGAAGTGTTGCAAAGTTTGTTTAGTGATCGTCCTAACAAATGACTTACCGCTAAATAGTAGTTGAAATTTGCATAGTTTCGTTTGGATAGTACTGAAAAATTGTATGTATTTTACATGAGGAAAATATTCTTTGATGAATTTCAGGTTGGATCGGCTGTATATAATCTTGTTGTTGTGGAATAAGAGTGCCGTAATGCGTTAAAGCAAGTTCTCATGCGATCGATTCGTGTGCAATACGAACATTGCAATACTCTTTCAAGAGAATAAAAATACCCTTCATTGCAATAAACTTATGCTAAACTGTTTGCAATGTTCATGACACAAAAAATCATAACTAAAAATTTACTCACAAATTTGCAATAAAATTGCTTTCTTATAATGTAGAAATTTATCGATGCGTTTATCTATTTTTATCGTTTAGTTTTATAGATTATTTTAACTAAAAGCTAGAAAGCTTAAGGGATATATTGTTGCAAAAAGTGCAATGCAGCAGTTTACACACCGGCCGAGCAGAAGTTATTGCAAAAACAGCAGAGGTTATCGTTATTAATGACTTATGAACGAGAAAAACGTTCACAATAAGATAAAGCCAACTTTGATAGTAATAATCTCTCTCTTTTTTTTTAAAATTATTTACACCAATCTTAAGTATTTGAAGAGAATATAGTGAAATCAATGCAAATATATTCGCGATATTATTGTTCGCGAATATTTCATTTTTTTTTTTTAAACGAACGGCAAAACAATTGCAACTGCAAATATTCTATCCGAACTTCATGAACTCATAGAATTATCAATAATTAATCATTTAATAAATTCTCTACATCAGGAGAAATTGTCACTATCATATAAATTTCAATCAGAGTGCTGTTTTGGCGAAATTTATTTAGCCATGCTAAGGTGTTGGTAATAATGACAAGGGAAAGCACGCTAAGCCTTTTTCTGGATACAATAAGGATTCATACTGGGCTAGTGGAAAAGTGCCTAAGGGATAGTTGGCGCGATATGCGCCTTCTTCGAAATTAACGAATAATTTGAACAAGATGCATTCTTTATGTTTATCTTTCATACTTTCGCGTATAGGAAATGCCTCCCCCCCCCCTTCCTACAAAAAAAAAACGAGTACCACATTTGTACATATAAGAACACAACGATTGCATTGGGAAATATCAATAGAAATGCTCATCGAAATGAGCGAATCTTAAATTACTATGTTGCTCAAAAAATAATTTCACTAATATATAATAGAAAGGCGAGAAAGTAGAAACAAAAGTTTAACTGTATACCTATTGAATGCGCAAATATCTATTGAGTATTTGTTAGGTCGCAAAAATATTATTTGTTGCTTATAATTTCTGATTTGAAAATTGCAGTAAACACAAAGGAATTCATCATTGCACAACGAACAACTGCTATCATTTTCTTGCACTAAAACATTTTAGTGTGCGTTTCAGCAAAAAAAAAAGGAAACAAAACATTCAATCAATGAGGCGATCGAGTGTTCACGAGTTTTAATGAGCTTGTGTTGTTCGAGGGATTCGTTCTCTCTTATATATACCTCAATGTTTGACTTTTATTGTCAATCTACTTCTTTCCTAAGCTTCATTTTCCAAATATTTTAAGTCTATGTATTCAAATCTTAAGGTCAAGAAAGCCCATCAATATATAAAACTTCACTTATTTGCTTGATAGGATTAAATCATTTACCCATAACATTTGCCCAGCGTAAAGGGTAGTTTTGGCAGCGTTAACCTTAGCAGTGCCAACATTAGTTCTTCTTATGGGCATATGACGTTAAGAAATTTCAAGGTAAGCTATTATTAAGTCAGTAAGTGAATAGTCGAAGAAGCGCAAATTCGCCAGGTGTATTCGTTTGTGGCGTTAATTCGTCCAGCGTAATTGCACTGCATTTGTGAATGAACAAATAAACTCTGAATGATCCACTCAATTTGCAGTAGCCAGTGTATTGCATTGTTAGTGCTATCAATGCAAAAGCTAGAAAAAGCCCAAATATTACTCTCGATCTTTCACAATGATATACCTATTCATACCTGTTAGGTATTGATTATTTAGTGTTATCTATATACATTACTTACTCATATTACACTAATATAAAAAAAATTTCTGCTTAAAAAAAAGTTAAAGAAAACGTTCTCCTATAATTCGTTATTTACGCAAAATATTGCACGGTCAACAAAATTCCTTTCAAAAATATAAAATCGACCACTCCAGCAAAAACTCATTGAAGTATTTTCTTAGCACAATTTCATTCCAACAAAATAATATCTTCTAATGTCAGCATTCTACTATATATGCATGTTTCAATCGTCGACTGAATGGGGAAGAAATCTCTCCACGTTTTCTGATCTCGATTTCATAATTTTCCCACCCGGCTGAACATCCTTATAGCTAATTGCAACTCTATCAAAGTAGTTTGTCCTATGAAATCAAGAATGATTTATGCTATTGAGCATATTCTCTTTGATAAATTGATAGGCAAACAATAGTGATGCTTTTTTTAAAAATATATTGGCGATTAAGTAATACAGAATTCAGCTCGTTTTCATCGTTCGTTCGAATTTACTTACCTGTCCATATATCATTTTAATTAAAGGTGATCACATTGAACGACGATTTGCTTGAATGATGTATACAATTCGTTGCATTAGAAAACACTCTAAGAAATAAAGCTTTACAGCAGTATCCTCTTTGATAGACTTCACTTTTTTGCTTAGGGCAGTTGACTTCTAGTCTATGCAGCATCATCAATAATAAAATTACGTTGTTCTCAAAGAAAATTTAAAAAAAAAACGAAATGAAAAATGAGTTCTCGAGTGCTCTCAATCAATTCCATCAATACATTAGACTAACTAATGACTACCCCCCTCCCTTTGGTGTAAATCACCATCCATCTTACTGTTGAAGTGAAATATTTCCTCAAAAATCACGTACATCAATACTTCAGCGGTTTTGATTTTGAAGCGTATCGCCGGTTACGTTCGTTTCTCGACGTCTATTCATTTCAAAGAAACCAGCTGCCATATCTCGCTCAACGCCTAGTCGATTAGCTTACCGCCTCAAAAAAACTTCATTTCTGCTCATAGTTTTTTTCCGAATATCAGCTAGCCGTTATATTATTATAAACGACTATTATTAAAGTACGCCGCAATTTTATAACTACATACAACTTTATGCTCTTAGTGGTATTTGTCGATGGCTTGCAACCATTCAAGGTCTCATTAATGCTTCATGCATTGAATATTTTATAAATACTTTTCATCATCAATTTTTCACTCTCATATTCTTTATTAACTTTTTTTCTTTTACATTTGCGCTTGCATTTGCATAAAGAGTTTTTTTGCATTAATTAAGGTAATATGCAAATTTTCAAGTTTGAAGAAATAATTTCTGCATTATGGAGTACAGTTATCATATCATTTTATTTGCTTATTACAAAAAAAAAATGTTGGCATTTTTATATTCATTTCAGTTATTATGAAGAATTTTGCGCTCAAAATGATGCTTTGAAATGAGATAGCAAAAGATATTTTTCAACTCATTTTAAAATTCACCTTTTCTTTAAAAAAAAATTCGTTTAATCGTTTTTTTTTTCTAATGGAAATTTTTCCTATATTCTTTTCTAAAGAAGAAAAAAAAAATCTAATAAAAAATTATTTAAATGAAAATATTCACCGAAATTATTTTTGCGATACACTCTTTCGTTCGTAATGAAAATTCCAAATTTATTATTTGCGACTTTTTTTTGCATCATGCAATTCTTTACACTCAAACATTCATAGTGGGTTTTTTTTTTTGATATTTATAATCGATTCCACCGACCACAAACATTTCACTCCATCTTCCGATTCTTTATACCCTTCATATGTATTTTTGAATGAAAATGATATACGAAATGCAACACCCTCGTAATATCATATTGTTAACGAATACAAGAGAATACGTCAAGCGAATTATTAAAACGCTAATATATAACGGCGTTAGAAGAAAATATCAGCTGAGACGATCGAAAAATTGAACCGGCTTATGAAATCGATTGAACCGGCTTATGAAAACCGACCGGAAGGTTTGATGAAAAAAGAACTCTTCAAGCTGTTTTTATTTTGAAACAGAAAAAAAAACGAAGCGACTACATTAGCATGGCAGCTTTAGGCAAAAAATGGAAGGAAGGGGGAGGGGAGGAGGATTGTAGCGAATAGCCATTTTTACATGGCAGAAATTCGGAAGTGTGAGTTGTTCTTCGTACTATTGTTGTTGAAACGCTGGCAGTAACGGACGAATATATATATATATATATATATATATATATATATATATATATATATATATATATATATATATATATATATATATATATATATATATATATATATATATATATATATATATAATGTTCAAGCATAAATAAGTGAAAACAGATGTCAGAGATTGAATGCTTGGAGTATTTCTTTCGATCACAGCTGGTTTTCTGAAGTGTTGTCGAGCTCGTCAAACAGCACACAAGCTGTGAAAGCTGCACCAGCTGTCATCTATGCTTTTCAGTGAGCTGAATAAGTGTCAACAGTGTCAGTATATCAAAGGATGCCTATGTATTTTTTGCCGTTCTCATCGTATTCTTTCATCTCGTTTTCACACTCATAGTTCAATATGAATTTTGCATCAGCGCTTAAGATTACCTTGTGAATTATTTGCCTCTAAAATAAACAAATGTCTACATTATATAAGCATATGAAGTTTTAGAATGAGCGCCTTCAACATTGCTATCTGTGTAAATTGAAATCATATCAATATGAGCAGGCAAATAAAGATCTCACTGTGCTTCAAATAACTACTTTATCCAAAATACTTTCAAGGGTATTATGATGTGACCTCTGCGCTGATGAGTTCGAGAACGGAAATATTCTTGATTCCCAAATGATGTTGTTCCAAGCAAAAATTACATGTCTGGAGCCATTTGATCAACGATCCGCTGACGTGAAAACGAGTTCAGCGAAGGAACAGATTAATGCAAGAAACAAGGTGAACAAGCAGATTCTTTTTATGTTTTTCTCGGCATTTAGTTAAGAAATCTCACAAAAAAAGGGGAATGATCGGAAAGTCGGTAATCTATGCTAATCTCCGACTTTATGCTCAAGATTGACTCTATGAGATTTAATGATGGGAAATACTTTAATAGTAAGGAGACTGCATGGAGAGGAAAGATCCTGACAGCGCAATATTTGACAATACTGAATGTGGAATATCGAATAGCGCAAATACTTTATAATCTTAGTCGTTCCACTATGACATTCGTGTGAGTGCAACGATATGAGTTAGTGCTATTTGCATTGAAAGTATATTATTATCGCTTTTTGCTCTCAATATTTTAAAAATACGCTTGGCATATAAACTGGTAAGTTTATTGTTCGAGTTGTTCAACAAGTTCCACCTCTAGGTAAATATTTGATGAAGTGGATTTGGTAAGATTCGATTTTAATTAGTTTTTATTCTCTTTCAGTCTATAAAACCACATAGCAGAGGTCTTAAATTTACAAATTGCGGGTGGTGCTAAAAAATTTCGATCATCGTTTTTATGCACAACAACTTCAGAAGCAACAAATGAACATTTTCGGCTCGCCGAATATTTCAGCTCAACGAACAATAAAGACTGTCAATAAACTACTGTGCTAAAAAGAGTGCACATACACACAGATGGTGTGATGTGGAAGCGTGTTGACCTTATTGCTACGACAAAAAAAAAATTGCACGCCCACTTTTCTTTACACATACGTTCCTTTTCACACGTTCGACGTTTATCTTGTCGTTTTAGCATGGATCAATTCATGATTGAATATTTTTAATAAACATACAAGATGCACCTTGATAAGTGTATATCGGATGCTTCATTTTATGTTTTATTATGCTCATCCATATATTTTCAATCAACCTGTAAGGTACACCTGCAAAGGTATATGTCGAATAATTCGTTTTATGTCTTATTATATTCGTCCATATTTTATAAATTTTGCGGATGCAGGTATAGATAAACGACTGTTTTAATTGCTTTAGAAAAACACATTATAGAAACGTCGTATTTGTGCACTTGTGAGTTTGTGTGTCTGCGTGAGTGCATGCATGAGTGTGCGCGCATATATCGCTTACTGCAGTAACTTTAACTTGGCAGCCAATGAACGCAAGTCATCAGACTTGGCGCCTATAATGTACCACCACGAAAGACCGCCTATATCGTTCTGCACTTTAATTCACAAACGTTTGAGGAAGCTCTAGGCCTATATCGTTCACAAACGTTTGCACCTTAATTCATTTGACTGTTTAAAAATTTGCATATTAGATTGTAAAATTGCAAAAAGTTAAGAAAGATTTGCATATATTCAAAATCGATCGGATTATGAGTCTACGTTTATTAGATTTTCATTCCACATCGATCATACTGCGATGAAACTAATTTATAAAAAACGTTATACAAGGAGCTAAATTAATTTAAAGATATAGGCATCATCATTTTGCATGCTTGATTTTTTATTGATAGCTTATTAAACCATTTAATCACCTAAGAAGGATAAAAGTGCACATTTGGCACAACCCTCTAATTTTACTATTATAGTTTCATCGAGTCAATCGTCGCGATGATTTTTATTTAGTGCAGAAGATTTTATGCAGCAATATTCTTCATAAATATCTCTTTACCTTCGTTTACATTCAACTCAGTAGAAATCCCCTGATCGACAAAAAAAAAATTGTCTCAATGAATTTGTGGCAATGCTTTCAAAATTCGGTGCCGAAATCTAGGTCCTAAATGAATACGTTTGGGGCATTTCACATGTTCACCAATAATAGCAAAAACAGATATTGCTCATCGGTGATACGGTTTCATTTTTACTTCCCTTTTTAGTTACCTGCGTTTTCAGTTCTCTTTTTAGTTTACTCGACAACAAAGCATTCATTACGAATAAATATCTCTTCATATCGCTAGCACTTCCGTTTAGCTGAAGTTGTGAGGTAGCGTGAAGATGAGGACTTAGGCTCGTCTCCTGTCCATCGGATACTGACGAGTCGATTCATCGTTGTTCCGCTGAAGAAAAGAGCTCTGATGTGCTGCACCACCCTCGTCCCGATGAAGCCCCTGGTCGCAGTGACTCAGTAGGACGAAGCCAAAGAGTCTGCTGGGAGCTCTCTTCAAACCGACCGCGCAGTAAGCGATACTAAACGATGAATGTCTTTTTTTAGTTACATTTGCAAACTACCTTTTTTTTTTCTATCTATAAATTCTTTTTCTATTTATTCGCCTAATTGAAGCTGCTTTTAGTAGAATCGCCCGTTTTATTGACGATTCTCGAGAGTTTCTTTTCCACCCAAATTGGGGAAAGCTTGCGAGAGTGGAAAATCGATTTTTGCGTCCGAAGAAATTTCCTTGAAGCGTCATCGCACTATGTGGGGTGGCGGTTAACGCAACGTTACACAATGCCGCACTCTATGCTGCTGTTTATTCTTCGTTCTTTTTTTTTTTTTTTTTTTTGAAATTCCTTTCTTTTTTTTTTTTTGCTTATATTTAACAGCATTGATAATATTCGTTACGTTGAAAATATTTATAGCGGATATGAAGAAAAGATAATATAATATTAGTCTATTCTATTAGATTTTCGGATGAATTTCCTACGATATTCATATTCATAAAATTTCAAATTTTTCTTCAAATATTATCTCATATAAATTTTCGTTTAAATTTCTTTCAACATAATAGATAACACTTTTAATAAGCGATGAGATAAATAAGTTGTTTCAATAAGATCTTCTTAATAATAAGTGAAAAACGCTGTAAAATATATATATATATATATATATATATATATATATATATATATATATATATATATATATATATATATATATATATATATATATATATGATTGTTTTTTTTTTAAAATTGGTTTTCTTTTTATTATTGAAAAAGATATAAATAACACGATATGATGCTCGCTATAATATACACTATAGTAAAAGTTGTTGTGAAATAAATTACGCCTCTTAATCAATTTTAAAACGAAATTAGAGGAATTTTTTTTACTCAATAAATATTTAAATTTTAAACATTAAAGAATTTATTTGAAGTTATTAAAAATATTAAAGATGGAAGAAAATTTGCATATCTTTTCATTTGCCGATTTTTCATTTCATAGTGATCGGATTAGAGAGAACGATTTTTTTTTTTGTGTGTGTGTGTGTGTGCTTCCAATAAATATTTGCACTTAAACGAAATATGAATATATTATTTTTTATTTTTTCACTCTTTTTTGTTGTATATGAAACGTGCTGTGATGCAAAAGCGCCGCATATGATGCCAGCCGGTTGGCTGCTATAGCATATTTCTCTCGTCGTTTCGCGAAAGATTCGTTGCGAAACAGATGCAAATCCTCAGACACACTCTTGCATCCATAACTCATATTGACCTTAACTTTGAAACAATAGGTGAAAGGTCGTCCTATAATGTCGGGAACAATTTCGAAACTCTAGCTTTTCTAGTTCTTGAGTTAAAACTATCGAATACGCAAACGCACGCACATATAACAAACACAAATATGACGTTGCAATAAGCAGCCCTGCAAATCTGCGGCGAAATAATGTGCATACTTTTAGTGCAGTACAGTGAAGGCATCAGGAAAGGAATGGGCGAAGGGGGGGGGGGGGGGGGGAGGGGAGTGGGAGAAGCGGAGAGCAGTCACGGAGCGGTCTGTCGGGAGGGCGACGCAAAATTCGACGACGATCAAATCGGGAAACTTCTCGATGGAAGGTCCGTCGACGAGTAGCTCTTTACGATTAACGCTACTAGTAGAAGAGCAATACCATTAGTAAGTGCAATGAACCGTAGTTTTGATCTTTACCAGCGATGTCAGTAATTAGCAGTAATAGTGTCCCGTACCAATAACAGTAACGATACTGTTAGTGGCTATCTTCAAAGTTGCAGATTTCCGTTTTAAGCATATCCGGAATTTACCTTTGCAAGGTGTTCTCACATCGACATAATCGATCGTACAACCAAAAGAGTGTTAGTATCTACAACGAGGAACTGCAACAAAATGAACTGCATTAATCGAATCAAATGCGAAAAAAAAAGTATAACCGACGAAGACGCACAATTGTGATTTCATAATTTCAGAAATCCGGTTCAAACGGTAATCCGTTTTCAGGATTTTAGAATCTTGATCCGTTTTTTTTTTAGAATCCTGATCCGGTTTAAACGTTCATGACTATGAAACACTGAGTGAAACACTCTAAATAAAACTTGAAGTTTTCAACCTTGAAAAAAAACGTTAAATTTTTTTTTTTTGAACGTAAAATTTCTACCTTGGAGGTACAGCCAACGTTTGCACCTATTCCAGAGTCAAGATTATAGATCAACGCGTTGCAATAAGCTCAACACGTGGGAAACCCGTTTCGATTATAGAAAATTTTGATATTTTCCAACACGTTAGTTGAACCGTTAATATAGTTGTTTCAAATTCCGCTCTCAAATTTATTTTAATTTCTGATCGTTGCGAGAGTGTTTTACTATGCGAGTAGATATTGGTGATTTTAAGGGCGATATATTCATTTTCAATGTTTTCACGTTCACGATGATATATTTGTTGGTAATCTGAGCACCGAGATAAGATTGGAAAGTGAGAATCTTTTAGCAGCATCGTTTTTGGCATCTCCATATTCGAAAACATCGACTTGTGAAGTTTAGCGGCGAGCTGGACGCTCTGAGGATTCACCTGTTTTGGTCACTGCGATTTTTTAATCACCTGTAGTGCGATATTATTGATAATCAAAGAATCAATCCGACAGGAATTTCGCAAAACGCATACACACAGAGCAAATAAATTTATAGACGCATGGAACAAGGCAATGATAAAAAATGAAAAGAAAATAAAAAAAGAAAGAATTGGTTCCCATAAAAGAGATATTTTCCGCATATGTCCATTCGGCTGTTGTGGTCATTCTTTTGAATAACTGTTTACCTTTTTATACTCACCTCGAAAATCTATTGTTTACCTTCTTATAGTGCATCACAGAACCCATTGGTAAGCATTTCTCACTCCACCTAAAAACCTGTTGCTGACCGCCTTATACCAAAGTTCACACTTAGCTGTTTATTTGTTCATGCGTATCATCTTCTGTCTTCCGTTCTCTTTACTCGCATGTAGTTTTATCGACGATAGCCTGCTTTTCGCTACCTCCCACATTAAACTCCACAATCCACTAATCACCTCTCCTCCATCTTACCAACTTAAGCTTGTTCCATTACTTACCAAGGATCGGAATTTTTGCGGAATTTTCAGTATTCGACCGCAAAACTTTGAAATATGTGCCGATTAGATCTTGAGTCGGGAAAAGTTCAGTGTGAAAGTTTAATCGGCAGAATTCTATAGAAGGCCGATATGGAATGCTCATCAAAATGTCGATGAAATATAACAACTGCTATTTGAACACATGTAGATATGTTGTGCCAACGTTGAGAAAAACCTTATGCTACACATGAAGAAACAGTCTTCAGTTAGGAAAATACTGTTGGGAAGTGGTCTTTTGCTTAGGAGATTTACCAAAAAAAGGCTTGGAGGCGATTTGTTCCGTTGGAGATTTCGATGAACAAGTGAGAGGAATTGGTGTCGGAGGAAGACCTAAATCGGCATGATATATATATATTTTTTTTCTTTATAAATAATAACCCTTTTCATAGTGTCTTTAAATACTTTTAATATTTCTTTTTTTCTCTCTCTCTTCAATGCCACTAGTGCTTATCAATTTGGCGAGGAAAGTTTTTTGATACGGAAGTTTTTCGCCGTCCATTTTTTTTTTTTTGTTGAATAAAAGTTGTTGTCGATTTCGGCGAAAGTGTTGTAAGTGCAAGAACATTGTTTGCATCGTCAATAAACATTTGCTATTGATCAGCGGTAAGTGTAATCTGTAATCTCGTCAACGGGAATCTGGTTGGCGTAAGGTAATAGTTGTTAACGAATAATTTCATACGCTTATTCGAACGTATTTTAAAAATTAATTTCTGCGACGAAAATTTTCTAAATATTTCTGCATTAAAGAGGCCTTTTTTAATGAACGAAAAATATTTATTTTTAGCACATTTATAGTGTGAAAAGAGATTTCATTTTTTTTTCTTTCTTTCTCCTGGGTGGCTGAGAATATAAAATTTATATGTGGAAAAAATTCTACGAAATTTGAGGAAATGAAATTCGACATTTTTTACAATCGTTTACATAAAATTCTATCCTTAGAAATGAAAATTCTTCCCATAATTTAGAGTTTCTTGATATTTACTCCTCTTTTTACTCTTAAACTCTTTTTAGGTTTTCATTAAATCATTTATCACAATCTCTTCCTAGGCTATCATGATTATCACTTGTTATCAATTTCAATCCAAAGCAGAAAAAAAAAAGCTAAAATAGCTTGATCTCTTTCAAATATTTTGATGGTTGCATTTCATTTTCAATCTAATTTGAAAATATATTTTTCTAGATATATAGTTGCTTAGCAATATTTATTGCAGTATAAAATTCTTCATATAAATATCATAAATTATCTTTTATTTGCTATCGAAAATGCGTCCGATTGTATCATCTCATTGCATTCATTGTATCATGTTGTCTAATGGTTGTCACCCATTTATTATATTGCAGTTGAGAATATCTACACTAAAAGCATTCTGTTTGCTAATGTGCCGAAAAATACTGAAAAATATTCGATTCTCTTGCAAGAATTGAAAAATAGAGAGCAATTGATGAAAAATTTATACATTTGTTGAGGTATTTTGTTGCGCGTTGACGCATAGCTTAGGAATAACTCGTGAATATTTGAATGAGATTTTTTTTTTTAATTTGCAGATGCAATTGAATTTCTTTCTGCCACGCTTTAAACTGTATGATTTTGCCGATCGTAGTAATGCGGATATAACACGAATGATCTTTCGAGTAGCAAATGTACCATATGAAGAGGTATTAATCGATCGTGATGGTGAATGGCAACAATTACAACGAGGTATTCCAGTTTAACTTTCAAGCATTTTTAATCCTTAATGTACTGTTAATGCATTTTACTTGTACAATATTTCTATTATTATCATAAGCGTCTTATCATGTTATCATGTCTTTGATTTCTTCAATTAATTTCTCTCTTGCGCTCTCATTTTCATCGTCATTTATATTCTATTTTGAGGCGAAATGCAAGCAGAAGACTTTATAAGTGGAATTCAAAAGACGTCCATATTCATTCATTCTTAGTTGAGCTGAGAAAGTATCGCTTTCTAGACTGAAGCGAAGAAGAAAGTCTTTGAGTTGATCTCTAATCACTGATAATCCCTTTGTCTCGATTCTGGCAATGCGCTCGTTTATATCGAACGATTGCTTGCAAATGTTTCTCCTCCATTACTTTTTTTTAGCCAATGAAGTAGACCACCATATTTTATTATGTTTGTAAATCACTCAGCCGCAATATGAAAGTTGAAAGAATTGGGCATTACCGGCATCGTCAGCATACAGTTTACATGCTCAAATAAAACGAAACTGAATAGTTTGCAGATAAACCTAGATAACAAGTCGAGAACATATATAGGTTAATAGATTTCTGTTAGTCACCTGGAAGCTGAAACGATCAGGAAGGAAGTATCGCCTAGGGGCTCCGTGCTTAAGATTATGGTCCTACTGGTGACTGAGCCGAAGTTGTTGCGCCAACCAGAACAAGCAATCATAGCAAGGGGTGGAGGGAGGGTGTAAGGGCGTCTTTTTGATACTGATTCGGCGCAGTCTTTGTTGTTACAACAGCAGTTCCACCGCATTGCCACTGCCATATGATACAGTCATTTCTTCAACTTTTTGTACTTATCTCATAAGGTTAAGAATCACGTTTCGAAGAGCTAGTTTTGTTCTTCGATCGCATCTAGAAGACCCAATGGTCACACTGATACTAGTCCATCGGTCACTCTGATTGCTAAGAGTTCGGAAGGCTTTAAATAAGTTGAGTATATCGTTGTTTAATATTTAATCCAATTTTTCATCGTGTACATTGAATGCATTTCGTTCAGAGATGCCATTGGGAACACTTCCTGTCCTGGAAATTGATGGCCATAAAATTGGAGGAACAACAGCTATCTGCAGGCAGCTTGCTTGGAGATTTGGCAAGTTGTCTTTTTTTTTTCAAATTTAATGTTTGCTTCTTTTGAGATATGTTGCGTATTGTTGTTGGAAATAATCTTCAATAAAGTTACTGTTTATGCTGGAATAGCAATTTTCAGAGTCATAATTTTGTTGCGGAACTCCTCTAAGAAATTCACCACCTTCAGAGATTAAAGGGGGACGGAGGACACTAGATGTCTATTCCATTGCAAGCTGAATGTGGAGTTTCGTAAAGAGGATGTATCTCTGTGGTTTTTAGGTAAAAAATCCATTGATTTTCGAATCCACTCAATTATAGAATAAAATTTAACACGACAATTGCATCATTTGATTACATAGGTTATCTCATTAGCGAGGCGATCCTTTCAAAATCAGATTAAGCTTTAAGGACATCATCGAAAATCATCATTCATTTATTTTGCTTCGTAAATTGCAACTGCATTCCAGACATACAAACACAGCAGACAAATGCGCCAACAAAATATGCCCATGATGCAATATTTGAATAATCTGCAAAACTATAACAGCAAATATTTGGAATCACGATATACTCGTTTTCTAAAGTAAGCTCGTTTTTGAGCCGCATTGCTACTAACAGTTCGAAAGAAATGTTGGATCAACGTGTGTAATAAAGATGCAAAATTTTCTCCAACCTTTACAATTATGCTGAATAAAATATCATCTTGCCTTCACTATCAGTAGTTTATGGTTAAATGAGAAATTGAATGTGCTCATCCGAAATTTGAGGACTTTCCGGCGAAACAGCGGCCGATGATTCAATAGTGGATATGCTCGCTGATTTCCTTCATGAAGCTCATATATCGCTAAAATCATGGATCAACGCAATACATAATGTGAACAATAGTGAACAAGATGTGAGTTCCTCTCAAAAAATTTTGATGTTTTGATGAACGTTAAAAGATTTACGAAGATTTTAGAAGATTTTATGAATAGCGCATAAAGAAATGCAATTGAAAAACTTCGTAAGCATTAATTTATGACATTCAAATTGCAATGAATTTTTAGCTTCATCAACCAACCATAACTATTGATGTTTTTCTGGCAATTCTGGTCATTTTTATACCATCTTTTTTGAGGAAGTTGCTATTTTACATTTGGAAAGCTTCTTGTAGTAATGTGATGTCTTCGCATCTGTGTACGTACATGCCTTTTCTGTTAGATTATTTTAAATGAGAAATCAGTGAAAAAGCGAACAAATTCGTGAAGTATGATGGGCATTATTTTCTGCCTAAGATAATAATATCCTATGTCAAGCTTCAATTTCAAAATCGCCTATAAACTGTTGGAGGTACGAAAAATTCTCCACGCATTTGATAATGTTCGTAAAATAGTACTCCAAGGAAGTTTTTCCATACATTGATATAAGTTGAAATAGCATTTCTTGATGAAAGATAACATGATATTTTTTATATGAGAGCACGTAAATGATGGAGAAATCGCAATATTTTTTCAATAACTTTGTAAGAATTTCTCTCTTCATGAATAAAAACAAATGCCCGTTCCCTATCATCGCTGATAAGGAACACTCATTTATGTTGATCAGACATTTCCCCACTCAAGAACCATTATTCGTTTGCTTCCACAATATTCGTTGATAATTTTTATCACTTTAGTCTGAGCATAATCGCCTCTTAGTTATTTATCCATAATTCTGAACGATAAATCTAACCCCCACTGAGGCGTTTTTATTTCATAATTTAAGGTCGTGTTGATGGACGATTTTTTACTGAGATAAAAATTAGCGTAGAATAAAACACTTTACATCGCCTAATGATGGATTATAGTCGAAATGTTCAATAAAATATCTTGATTTGTGCTATACTTTATTCATAAAATGTTGCTCAACAATTTCAATATCTATTTCCCCTACTCTCCCTCTCCTCCTCCTTGTCCCCCTCCTTCCACTGTGCACCTCATACAAGAGGAATCCTATGAATAACTGAGAATTTCGAATGTTCTTTTTCATTGGCGCTTATAACAGTGTAGTCTATAGGTTGAATCGTTGGATAAAATGGCGAATCATTATGTGAATACACGTTTGGGACCAGTTCTCGAGAAACACCTTGAAAAAAATGGAACAGGATTTCTCGTTGGCGGAAAGGTAATATCTTTTTTTTGCTCATGTTTGAAGAAATGCATCATAAGTGTGTGGCAATTGGTTGCATGGTTTTTCCTGATGATGGCTTCATCATTGAGTCGTTGAAATTCCATCAGTTCTAGCTTTTTCTTAACTTATTTGTAAATAAAATTTAGCAAACTGCCTTCATCTCAAACAAAAACATCAAACGTTTTGCATTAATAAGCATTGAAATAATTTTTACAATTTCTTCGCTATGCTTGTTTATAAACATTTTTTTTTCGGCAATCTGCCAATATATTAACGAAAAAATATTTTTACGATGTTTTTTTTCGATAATAATATCGCTAAGCGATGCATTTATTTTTGACTAATAATTGGCAGACCATCTTAATCACTATGGTGAATGAATTCATGGGGAAATTTTTTTTCCCCTTATGTCAGAGATCATTTTTGCTCTTTTAGATAACCAAATAAACGCATTTACGGGAAAATAATCGTCTCTAAAATATCTCTCAATGTCTTTTGCAATTTTACGGTCAATGGATTTGATGATGAAAACTTAAAGAAAATCATATATTTTGATTAATTGTGATATGTTTTTCTTATCGTTAAATTATTGTAACTTTCGGAATTTATTTCCTGATTTTGATGAGACAATTTACAAGTGCACATAATTTCCTATCAAGTTCTAATCGATTTCCTATATCGCAAATTTCGTTCAAAACAAATTCCACTTCAGTGATAATAATTTACGGTTGAATGAATAATAAGTTCTAATTTAATGATAATAATTTTCGGTCAAGAAAAATAAGTTATACTTTATCGATAATAAGTTATAGTTTTCATGAATTTCGATGGAATAGCGCTTTAACGTCCCATACAAAAAAAAAGTATTTCCTTAACAAATCGAAACATTTATTCGAAGCCTATTTCCGTGTACCAAAAAAAAAAGAATTTTACAGATGACTTGGGCTGATTTAATGGCCATTTCATTCTTCAATACACTTTTCGATAATGGACGAGAGGATTTCATTTCCGCATTTCCACTAATCAAACAACATTATCAACAAATTGCACCGATCGTACTTCCGCTCAAGAAATTCAACGATGAACTCAAGGAAGGCGCATTGCCAATCGCTCTCTCAGCATGATGAATGCATATTGATTGTTCAATAAGCATTTTTTTTTCTTGGTCTCACCTAAACATTTTGAATTTGAATTTCTCACTATCAAAAAAAAAAGCATCGAAAGATATACGATGAGAAGTGATTTTTCAAAAAAAAAAGCGATTCTCTATGATTATATTTATTTCATTTATAGCCGAGATGCATTTCGATTTATGCTATTGCACACTTATTATATTGTAAATATTTATAGCGATGAATATTGATGTGATACGTTCAAATATTCTAATGAGTTATTTTCGTATTACAATCTTCACAATAAAAAAAAAAAAATATTTCCACTGAAATGCTCTTTATTGATTGTTCGTTTCTAAAATTTCTAAAATTTTCGAGAATATTATTTTATACGCATAAATGAGGAAAATTTTTTTCCAATGGTAAAAGCTTGAAAATTCTCAAATTTCGTTCGGCTCATAGAGAAATATTCGATTCTGAATTACCATATGTGATAGTCGATATTTTTATAAATTTGATGCAAATGAGAGATGAGAATAGAAAATACTAAAAAAAAAAAATTCAAAAGCCCTCATTCACCTATATATGTTTTTCAAAAAGGCGATGGTTGGAATACGTTCAATAAACTAAGAAATATTTATTTATAAGTTTTTCTTATGCGATTTTTATAGTTTTGCATATTTGTTTTCTTTTTTTTTTTCGAGTTATGAATCACATCATATTTGAATATTTCCGCTTTGTTCTATTTTTCAATCCTCGAAAAATATACATTTCAAGACAAAATTTAGTAAATAAATAATTAACCAATGTTAAAATATAATTTCGAAGATCGTTCTAATTATTTCAAATGTCATTTGAAATATCTGTGATTTTAATAAGCGGTGTTTTTAGTAATTGTGATGTGTACAAAGTGCTAATGAATGAAATATATTCCTCTTGTCGATAATTTGAGTTTAACACAACTAAAATCCAACATATTAGATATTACAGGAAAATTAACAATTTTAGCAACACCGAAATAATTTATAAACTAGTGGGGAAGGCTTTAACTGATTGATGGGAATGCAGTTTTACTAATATTGAGTTTCCGAACTGCGAGATTGAGTTCTCGAAGTCACCTCAAGATCAAGTTCCTAAAGGTATAAAAATTCTCGCTTAACAACTAGCCGAAATTATTCACTAGCTTTATTGTGAACATTCCGCCCTATCAACAAAAATGATGCCCACAGAAGGAAACATTCTGATGCTATCCAAAGTCCACATCAATTCCTGAAGCTCATTATTGCACATAGATGGAACGCATCTTGCAAGGAACTGTATGTCTATCGACATATTCCATATATAAAATCCACGATATCATTTAGAGCGAAATGCATAATGTGGATACTTAGGACATTTCTGGACAAAATTTTCAAAATCCACTGCGGTATCCTTCTTTTCTGCCGTTTTAAAACTCTCTAAGTTTTTTTTTCTTGCATCCGGATTTCGTCGACTCGAATCTCATTATGAATGATATATTGGCCGAAAATTTAGTACTGTGAAGAAAATGTCTTGATGGCTATATGAATTGTGGTAAAACAGTAGCCTTCGTTTTTAGCACATTTCTGCTTCGCCGAATATCAAGTGCCGAGTAGAAACCAAATTTCTGGCTAAACTAATGCATGAATTGTAGATAAATGAAATTTACCGGAATTTCAAGAGTTTGGTATCACATTGATGAATAGCTAATGATTGTTGAATTCACGCTTCTTATGTTTTAAGAGCTGGGGAGCGGAGGAAGATGATTTTTCATAGTCTTTATGCGTTCACTAGCTTCATTCTTGTGTTCACTTATGCACGAAAGTAGTTCTGAGTGTACAGCTAACGCAATAGCATGTAACGAAAATGCTTCCACTTGTAATATAAAAAGCACGTATCGTGCTCTTTATCTATGAGATAGATTATAAATTGTTGTGTATTGAGGCGCAAAGTAATTTAGAGGAGTTTTCTTTACGAAAAAGAAAATAAAGCTTAAACTGTTGAAGAAATCGAACCTATTCTTCATGTCAGGAATTGAATCCAATGATAGATTGGAGCAAAGACTGTAAGGCACCTGCAATGAACGCCAATGCAGTGATTTCATGATATCACTTTAATAAAAAGCAAAAAACAACACATCAAAATAGAGATCAATATGAAAGCGATGCCAATGAGGCCAAGTTGAATAATCGATCTTAGTGCAGAGAAAATAGAGAACCTCAGCGGCAAAAGATATAAGAAAGAAATGCAGCAGAACAAATAGAGTGCGATGCTGGCATATCCAGCTCTAGCACGCTTTCATACAACTAAAGAGTAAGTTGAAAAGTAAGAATAAGCTGAGATATGATCTAAAGCTTTTCGGCAAGCACTCAAAACCAATAGCAAGAACGATGCGGTACGATCCATCGGTTTTCGAACTGCTCCAATGAGTTCTGCTTGAGAGGTTCTCTATCATGGTATGTAGGCTCTTTATCGTCGCACTGAAATATAATAACCGATTCTCCGATAATCTAAAAATAGTGATATACGCGACTGCATAGGAAAGCGAACACCTCCAAGGTTTTCCACGGTCAGTGATGATGAAACTGAAGATAAGACTCCACCCTATGGTCTTTTACTTTTACGACTAGATATTTGAAATAGCTGGATGGAGAGCCAAATTGATACAAAAATATGTACAGATGGAATGTTGAATTAGTATGGTAATCGTGTGTATTGATTACGGTTTCGATAGCATTTAAAAATTCCATTATATAAGCATAAAACTATCAAGTTTTCGCATTTGGAGAAATCTCCCGATTTTTCTTCTCTCACTTGATTTCATTGGTTAACAGAGAAAACTTAATAAAACGTCGAAGACGTATTGTGCCCAAATGGGTCTTCTAAGCACTAACGAAACGATGGATATAACCTATACTTTATCCGTTCTGCGCTTTTAGCACTTTATCAGCTGTATCACTAAAGATTTATCCAATGATACATTTTTGTGTCTATAACTAGCTTGCTGCAATCATTTGTTCGTCATGAAGCACTCATTTTTAGGTCATTTCAAGTGTTGCCCCAACTTCCTCTAACATGACGGCGTCCACGGTAATATGTAGTGGTATCAGTCGTCACCGTACTAATACATATTGGATCAGTACATATGCTTTCATTTTCTTATTAAAATATGTGTTTTTCATTTTCTATATGAAGGCCGATAAAAAATTTGAATTTCATTGACGATTATTGTTGATTTGATAGCCCATTAATCTTAAGAGGTAATGTCTTTCTTGAATGAAGCGATCAGCAACAGTCTACCTCTAATGCTTCATATTTAAGCGACAACTCCTATTGCACACATTAGGTGCAAATTTTTAAATCTCTAAGTGCAGAAAGAATTTTAGGAGTTTTGCGCAAATTATTTGAAGATGTGGAATTTTTATAATCTAGTCTGAGTGCAATTTTACGTACGAATTTTCACTAATAAAAGAGTTACAAATGGTGAGAGATATTAGATGTAATTTTGGTTGGATGGCAATAATTGGAATACTGGTATGTGTTTCCTTCCCAGTATTTCCACTCCTATTTCAGTTGGCTTTAGGACGAAAATATCGACAAAAAAAGGCGAAGCTTTTATTTTTCTATTATTGATTAGCGAAAATTTTCTCGTATAAGATCATAGATAGGAACAACTAAGCGACTCATAGCATTGATCATCGAGTCTCAAAAACTACTGGAAAAGAAAGCATCGGTTTTTTGAGAGAGAGAGAGAGAGAGGGAAAGAGAAAGAGAAAGAGAGATATTAGTTGAGTAAGGGAATATGAGTGAAATGCGGTAAGAGTTTACAAATCTTTACGTTCTTAATCGACCATGACCTATGGTTCCACGGCATGGAACACCTCATTTTTTTGATTGAAATCTCTAAGCGCAAAGGGAATTTTTCCGCTCAGTGGCAATAACGGTGTGACTGACACTAGATCTTATCAATATTGTGTCTTCTTTACAAAATATCGGTCATTTACTTTCGTTCCGCTATTATATAAAACTTTTACGTCGTTCTAAGTGACTTCTTTGAGATTTATATATAATTGCAACTTCATTTTTCTTTTTTTTGTTTTTTTTTTGTTTTAAATTTACTGCTGCTATCCTAATTTCGATTAGATTTTCCTCGTTTATAGAATTGAAATATTCATAAAATATTTGCTTTGAATATTGGATTGAATTTAATTTAGTAAGTTTATGATCGTTGATTTTTTCTACTATAAGAATAAACATTGCCCAATTCTACTTTCGCCGATTATCCTGCCCGTGAATATTTGAAACGAAATTGTTAATTCTTGTTAAATCTCTAGAGAGGGAAAAAAGTGATTTAAGTGTATATGTTGATTTTATTCGCTTAATAGGAATGAAATGCTGTCTTTTCTGTAATTTCTAGTGCATCAAACGATAAGCAAAATGTAGGATTTGTGACTATCTTCTCATAAATTCCAATGAAAATTTTTTATTTATTGTTGCTGAGAAATATTCAAAAATTTTAGTATTTTGATAGCTAAGTTCTAATCGCTTAAAACAATAAACAAATAAATTCTCCGCACATTTCCATTTCTCGCTTATAAATTCTAAAATTATGAGGCTATAAAACAACAAAACAGCATTCAATTATGCATCTATTCGGAAATGATTGACTGTTCTTGCATTAGCTCGCTTGCTTCTGGTTTATAGGAATGATGGGGGAGGGAGAATTGGGGGGAGGGGGAGGGGGAGGTGTTTTAATTATAGTGGATCAATTTGATGAAAAGATTTCACCTCTTCTAACCTAAATAACAGGCAGGTGTCATAGGAGGAGAAGGTAGATGATAGCCCTAGTCTTAATTTGTTTACGAGAAAACAACTTTTCTTGAATGTTTAAGAATAAAAGATCGATATTATATTCGTCTTATATGCTTTCAGTTTAAAAAAAAAATGTATCCCATTTTACGAACATATGGCTATCATGAAATTCTTTCATTGAATTTCTCTTTTATCGCCACATTGATTGGCATTATTGCTATATTACTCAATGGGATATTTATTCCGATTATATGGAATGAAATTGGCAATGTTTGGAGAGAATTCGATCAAGAAATTTGGCAAATAAAGGTATGTGAATTTATTTTATTTTTTTATTGCTCAAATAATTTTTTTTTTGGGGGGGGGCATAAATAATTCGCTTTAATACCACTCATTTAGATTGCTTATTTTTATTCATGGAAGAAATATTCATTTCATAATATCTCTAAACAAATTGAGCGCTCCCCTCACGTTAATACTGCAAGATATCCGTGCCATAATACCTCTTCTAAAATTAATAGGCAATCAAGTGTTTTAATTGTTTACCGATCAAATCCTACGCCTATCGTTCGTCGTTTGTCTTCCCAACGCATCGGCGCACTGATAAGCTTCTAGAACTGATAAGCTGAATATTTTTTGCTAAAAAAAAACAAGCGAGTTCTGATCTTTGTCACTCAAGTCTGACAGCTTCAATAGCAGGCAGAATTGCAGCGTCCATAATATATCCCATTGTGCAAAATTCTGGCTCGTAAATAAGAGCCAGAATTTTGCACAATGGGATGCAAAAGAAGTCCGGGTGATGATCCTATTAATTTAGTTTAGGTTTTTGCAAAGATCGACTAACAAAATGAAACATCAAAACAAATAAATAAAGACGATTCTCATAGCATTCGAATTTTGGAGAAGAAAAGATTTAGTTTTTTTTTTTTAAAAACGATGCATTCGTCTATATTTTTATTTTCTTTTTTGAAAAATTTTTATCAAGTTTTATTCAAATTTCTATCTATTAATATATGCATATTTTTGCTTTAATTATAGCGATTTGAGATTCTTTGTTGTTGTTTTACCCAAAAAAAAATCGTATAGAGCGTTTTCTTCACCATTATCTCATTGATTTCGTTAAAAATAATTCCTCTACTATAATATTAAACACCATTGAAACGTTAATTAACAATTTGTTTGCATATTCGCAGATATTCTTCAATATGAATTTAATCGAATTTGCGATTATCGTCTTTCTTTACGGAGAGCACTTTTTGAAATAATAAATTATTGACTCGAAATTAATATATTTATGTGATCATCATAAAACACTTCTTCCCGATGGATGTCTTCACGATGCAAAACTGACACTTTTTGTTTCATGAGTTAGAAAACTTTGAAAAGCTTTCCCTTCCCTAACATTTTAACCATCAAGTGTTCAACGATCTCTTGTAAAGCATTAATTTTAGAACTTTCAACAATGTTATATATATATATATATATATATATATATATATATATATATATATATATATATATATATATATATATATATATATATATATATATATATATATATATATAGCTTGCTTATTTATTTACGTATTTATTTATTTATTATACGTTCATTTTTGCATTTCTACGTGTCTCTGTTCCTCGTGATCTTCGCTTCTTCCTTTCGTTAATCGCCTTTTGGGTTTTTAAATGCATGATTATGTGCACTTGTTTATACTTACATATGCATTATTGCTTCTTTGTACACTTACTCTGTTCATTCCATGCTTTTTTATTGTATAAATAAAGGTATATATATATATATATATATATATATATATATATATATATATATATATATATATATATATATATCGGGAGTTTATATGCAGGTTACGTCCACGATAATCATTAAAAAATTTCCATGAAATCGATTGCCATTAGCAAATTCAAAGAATTTCACATAAAAGTAAGATTTTTGGTGCATTTTACCCGGGCTGCTTTAGACATGAACGACTGTTCCATATTTCGTAGTCGACCTTCGATCAACGTTCATCAAGATCCGACAGGCGGCACAATCTGCGCTCTCTCGGAAATAATTACGCCCGTACTCTCTGTACACGCATATTTTGCATTGTGAGAAGAGATTCCAAGATGTGAAATTATCACTATCGCTAACTGAAAGCGGTCAACGGGTTTATTGGCATAAAATGAAATAAGAGCATGGCAAGAAATTATTCGGCCAAAAACGTCAGCAGCTTTCATCCTACTCCTTTGACTTTTTTAATCAAAGGATATTGCCGGTAATGAGTCTGAAATACTTCATAGGATAATCTTTCGATAAGACATCGCATAGATATGATGTTACTATTGATCTTGGTGGAGTTCATGCTTAATTTTTATGCAAGTAAGTGGGGATGTTCTATTTCAGGAAATGGAGCGGTCAGCATGGGCCGACATTCGAAAGTTCCCTATACAATTAACAAGGACAGCACGCCGTGCAGGAAGGCAACAGCTATGGTCAGACCCAAGGCGCTTGCTTACTGTTGGTCATGACTACGCCTACTTAGGTCGTCCACTACCTGATAAGTTCTGGCGTGTTACACAACGGCAGGATTACGCTGATGCTGTACCGCTACCAAAACAGCAACTCGGGCAATGCTGTAAGTTTATGCTTTAAATTTGGGCCGCATTTATGACACATTAGATCATTTCCTTGCGCAATCACCGTAATCGCCTCTCTATCGACACCCTCCTAGTTCATCACCGAAATCCATCTACCACAGCTCAAGCTGTCTCATTTTTATAGGTTTCACTTCTCCTTCATATTTGTTCTTCATCATATTCTATTGCTGTCGTATGAACTCCACGCTTCGCACTTCTGAACGCATATTATTCTATTACTCGTAACACCTTAACGCGTTTTATGAGCGCATCTCGTTAATCAAAGCTAGCAATTTTATGAACAGATAAATCGTCATTCACTGAACTCGATTTTCTCACAAATTTATCGCTAATAGAAAGAAAATCGCATTGATGCACATTACAATAACGATTGAGATGTTAGAGCAAAAGCGCTAAAAGTAAGTAATCTACTTTGTAGATAAATCCGTCACCTCATTTTTTTGCAAACACATTTGCTCAAATTATTCAATATTTCAGTTGAGTGAACTTCATAAAAACTTTTTTTTCAGCAACTTCAATATTAGCTTCTATTGATTACAATGCTTGATTATAAGCCATCAAAGGATGATCATCAATGTTCGCTCCTATATGATTAGCTTGTCCTCAACTATCGCCTATGATAGATGATGGTACTGGCAATCCCACCTCCCCCACTCTCCCAGCTGCTCAGCTATTGCATTTAACCCTCTTGAACAAAAAAATCACTCACCTCATAGCAACAGTAATTTTTTGAAATTACTTTAAAAAATCTCAGTGTATTAAACAAACGCTAAAATGCTCCACTATGAAAAAAAAAAACAAATAATCGATGCAAATAACGGTTGAAAAAAAAATATATTGTGCGCATTTTATTTTGCATACTTAACGAATGCAAACAAACAAACTTTACTCAACACTAATCAGAAATTTGTGAAGTTAGAAGAAAGATACATGGAACGATACCATATGTGAATAAATTCAACTCGAAATTTCGTTAGAAAATCCTCATCTGCATTGTTCGCCGATATGTTATAGAATGAGGTTTATAATATGAATAGCTCATATATGGTATTATGATTTCCGTTTTGAGTTATATTTCCGCCGATATAAGTATAGCGATAAGCTTGAAGGCACATCATACACTACGTTGACCCCTAGTGGCATTGAAAAAAAACCTAAGGGAACACCTATCGCTATCATTATGCTGATAGAAGAGCAATGGGGCTTTTCGCATATCAATTTCGTTCGCTAACATCAATAATCCGGCGAATCCGGCAATCCAGCAATAATCCGGCAAGGCTTTTAGTTGGTATCATGAGAATTTCTACCGAATGTGTGTTTTGGGAGATTTTTTCTTGGAACTGTCAGTCGTCTTTGCTTTAGATGATAACTGCCTCAAAAATAGATTAGAAAATGAAGTGCATCCTCAACATCCGACCATATCATATCCATCTTCCATCACCCTTCCGCTCATCACTAATTTCATCGCAAACGTTGAAATTATCAGATCATTTCACTCAGATTGTTCTTCAACAGAGGCATACCAAAGTTAAGAATTTTTGCAAAATATCATCTCAATTGATTCGTTTCTGGTAAAACTTGTAAATATTAGTAAAGAGTTGAATGAAAAATTCTGTAAAATGACTAATTATGAGAAGGATGATGACGAGGAAAAGGTGGATCCTCTCTCATCCGTTTATCAACAACGATAATTTCTAGTAATGTGCATGCAGATGAAGTCGTCTTCTCTTTTTTTCATTTGTCTGACGGAAATTGATGAGACCTTCATTTGAATATTTGCAGCCATTTCGGTGTCTATCGTTCGTCATGAAAACCCATACCGCTTTCTCTTTAACAAGTTACTCCGCACAACGTCAAGCCGTTCATTTATGATATGTAAGGGTTAGGTCGACAGCGGAATCAGCTTCAAAGCCACTCGCCTGAGCCACCGGCGTTTGGATCATTGTTGAAACATTGGCCTCGATAAAGCGCGAAAATGGTCAAGATTAGGGGGGCACGATAGGCCAGGAGAGCACCCAAACAGCTATTTATTGTACTCAAGATTCCTAGGTAGAACGTTGGCGGCGGAGCGGAACGGAGAAAATCGATTGCCTTGAGTCACGAGGTTCTTATTCAATTCAGTCGTCTACCTCGCCATTGCACTATGCCATCGCAAGCACTTATTTTTTCTCAACTTCATGCTTATATCATTTTACTATTTGCATATAGTTTTCTTTATTCCTAGGCTAATAGGACTTTGTTATAGCCAAATTAATGAACGTAGCGCAAACGTAGCAGGTGGATAAGTTCTAAATGATCTTCATTAGATATCTGTGTCTTATTTTTGCGAACGTATGTTGCGTTAATATGAGCTTGAATAGTTCGTTTTTTTCAGCATGTGATGCGTTAAATCATTGCCCACGTGGTCCACCAGGGCCAAAAGGAGCAGCGGGGATTAAAGGAGAACCTGGGATGGACGGTATTGATGGCCGAAATGGTGCCGATTACGTTACGATTAGTCATCAAACGAGAAAACACACTTGCGCTTATTGTCCACCCGGAGCTCCTGGAGTGCCCGGTCCGCCTGGAAGCCAAGGTTGGTTTCTTTTTTCACTTTTCTATGATTTATTCCCGTAGTTCGTATCAGATAGGAGGGAGATTCAGAACTCAGTTCTCACATAGCCGTTTCAATGTGATGTCCATCCCATGGAATCAACAACTTATGAAGGTTGTATTTCTGAGCCCAAACTGCATTGATAGCTGTCCGTACCAAAGAATTCCAGCTACTTTCTAAGAGAGTCATGAATGTGTGAAGCATCTAACCATATATCTTTGTTGTCGGTGAAGTATATTACTGGACGAATTTTTTCTCTGCGAAGAGGTGATGGGAGGAAACGAAGACGATGAGAGAAGGCTGAAGAGATTTTACAGGGACGAAGTCCCATTCTTCATTGCGAGGGCAGTAAATCACCTTATATGGCGTAGGGATCGCATCGCTGAAAACAGGAGAATTCCCAACACATATTTTGCCAGTTTTATTAGCGCACTTTCCCATTACTGTACATCTTATTTATACGCATTCTGTCACAAAGAGCTTCGTTTCTCTTCATCCTCGAATATCCGATTTCCTGGCTCGTAGACCTTTGAAGGTGATGCGTTGTTTGAACAAATTTCTTGGCCACCTGTCACCTGCAAATTTGCATACTACAAGCAAATTTGCATATGGTGGCACATTCATTGTCGGACACAACATCGCAGGTGCTCGTAGGTAGTAGGAGACAAATTTCTCATCTACTGTACACACTTTCGTTGTCCAATGTTATCTCGTTAAGTTGAGGCGGATTTTTAGATTTGTTTTACGTTTTCCTTCGAAATGGCTTGCGAGATCTTTATTCCGCAGGTAAAATAAAGAACATCTGAAACACAAAATCAAATCGAAGAAGAAGTTAAGTAGTCATAATAATCAAAAAGACCATGTCAAATGAATAACGCACATAGAGTTTCTTGAGATCTAAAATGCTTTAGGCGAATAGTGAATACAAAGACATTAGGCATCAAGAGGAAGTTTATTCGCCACTCTGGCGACTCGAAAAAAGAAAGGACTAATAATTTGGAGTAAATATTGAGAAACTTAGAAACAATGAAAATCTATGAGCTCATAATAACCTACGTTGACCGGAAGGAATGAACGTTGAATTATACGCAATATTAGAGTAATTTATAAAAATATGAAATTCTAAGTGAAGACGACGTTGTTTAAACGATTTTGATTGAAAATGCGCAGATGAGTTTCATAATTCGGCTTGTATAGATGCGAAAGATCTCTTCGAAAGGCTATCCACGTGAAATATATTTGCATATTTTCCAAAGTCTCTCTGTCTTCGATATCAAAATCTCTGACCAAACTGTACAAGCATATTCATAAGTAGAAGGTCAATAAGGAATAAAAACCATCTTATAATGCCAAATATATCGATGCTGAATTGCCCGAGGGCGATAATATTCAATAATATCAATGGCTTCATGTAAGACGTGCTATATAATTGAGGCAAAGAGAAAACGTTCTTTAAATCCTAACAGAGCATCGCTATTTTCCGAGTAATTGATGTCGCTGTTTACTTCCAACAAAAGAGAGGTACACATCCCAATAAAAAAAAGGTTTTGAAGTGGAACTAGACCATTGTTGCGTAGTGAAGATAGATAGTAAGAAGGTGATCGTTAGAAAGAAAGTGATCAAATTATGCAAAACTGTTTTTCGCCATTTAATACTATTTATTTGCTTGTGATGCAAATTTTGGCTGCAAGTGTTCAATGAGCAATCAATTCCCCTCTCTAAGCATGTTTCACATTGAAAGCATCCCGATCCAAAGATGTTGACATCATAGTGTAAGCACTGAAAACATCCTGCTGATCATTGCGTTCTGATGGCTCGTGGTGTACAATTTAGTTAGTTGACTCGTGAAAAATATTGCTGAAATAATAATTAAACAATGCATTGCTGCAGTTGATCTCTTTCAGTAATAAATATGTAAATGATTCAGGTCCAAGAGGTTTGCGTGGTCCTGCTGGCAAGAATGGTTGCATGGGCAAGAATGGAGCACCCGGGAACGCCGGAGACATGGGTCTACCGGGTCCGGATGGACCGCCTGGTCCCCGAGGAATTATTGTGGGCTGATTTCTTTGTTTTATTTTTTCAGTACTGTAATCGTTTTCTTCAATAGCGCTCTAATCGGCCCCGTTTTTGAATAATTTTCGCTATCGATTCCAAAATAAACATGCTTTCGTCAAGTTCCACATCCAAAGTACAACTTTTTTGCGAGCATTTGCTCAGAATATTTCTGCGAATCATGTGCGATAGTCATATAGAAAGCAGCCAGTGTACAGCGTTCCGTTACACTTCGCATCTCATTTCAGGGCCCACCTGGTGATGATGCAGTGATGGAAGTTGGCAAAAAAGGTTTGAAAGGACAACCAGGGCAAGTTGGCCTCCCAGGCCCTCCAGGAGATCCCGGAACACCAAATCTGCAGGTAGTTCTTACGACGTTATCAGTGACTAGCCTAGTAATACCCAAATAGAGTATTATCTCCTTCCGCTTTCACGACAAAATTGTTATGGATTGATTCCGACTCTGAACTCATTCAGCTGACTCTCCAGCCTTCGCCTTCCCATTTCAATAGTGTGCGAGTGGACGGTGGGGTGCATTCCGATACGAGCACCTGGGGAGGATGCGGCCAGTATTTTGCTTCGAGCCGCGCCTGTTTCATCTTGCTTCGATCTTCATCTTTTTGCCATGCATTTGTGGTCCTACATGTACAGAAGCCTGGGTAACAAATTAATGACTTCTGTTAGTCTCGCCTAACCAGGACGTTTCTATGAAAAAGAGCATTTACATAAAGCTGAGTGCAATAGTTAATTAGAACCTTTCGTATCTGACTGCGATATTCAAATTAACCTTTCGTTCGTATCCAATCATTTCCATTAAAGAAGGCACAAATGCGAAAAAAAGAAATCACCACAACAATTTAAATAGAAGACTACCTTAAAAAGACCGTAAAATTGTCGAAAATGATGGATCTGCAAGGAAGCAATGAAAGAAGCTATATCCGTGGCATCCTTGCCATACCTCGCAGGTAATGACAAATATGCGCATAGGCGGGTAAGGCTTCACGTTCATGTTGATGTGGAAAAAATGGCATGAACTCGCTGTTTATATTTTGAGAGATCCGGATGTTGTGAAAAGACTCGACAAATTGCTAGCAATTCACTAGTCCAAGGATTTCTTTTGCAATATAAAAGGTTTTCGCGTCACACTAAATGACGTATAATGTTTAGAAGCTGACATTGCATTAAATTCTTCTACGTATTCGAACTAGTTGTGTAGGTAATCAATTAGGACGAAGTACAAATCGGCGAATCATACGAAAGGGAAAGGAGGTCTCGTAATAAAATAACCTCAAACATTATTAGTAAATAACGCAGGATGGTTAAATATGCGGAGTGCGGAACATTCTTCACACGTTGCGCAAATCAGCGATTGCTACGAATGAGTTTTTGCGTTAATATTCCTTATTAGCTTGGAAATTTTGGTAACTAAAAAAAATGGTTTTCCCATAGGTGAAATCAGTTTCCCAGCATCCATGTTAGATAGACGTGATAATTGCGCTATTTCCTAGTAGATGATGCTTTTGCATATCCAAATTTGCATATGTCTTTATGATCTAGTTAGGAATAATAGTACCCTATCCTTGAGATTTAGTCGAGAATATTAAGTATTACCATGTCTACATGATCCAATCAGGAACAACTATCCACTTAGCAGTTCGTCGAGATGAACGGCATCGTAGCAATACATTTGCGTCTAGGGAATTTTCAAATGTACCGTACGCGAATGCCAGCGCATCGGGCGGAACAAATAATTCGCTACTCATTTATGAACGATTACGTCTCGAAATTTTTCCTTTCAGTGTTTCCATAATCGTCCACTATATTATTTAGTAAATTTTATAATCAAGCAATTGTGTGATTCGTAACAAATATAAATAAAGCGAATTTATGAGATCTTTTATGCTTGGAATTGCTTCGCTCTTGCTTTGATGTGAATAGATCATTATTAACGATTCTCTTGGCCATTATCGCTATATTTGCACTAAGTTCATTTCCGCTCAATAGTTGTTGTTTAAAAAATTTCTGCAAAATAGCTTTCGCTTATTCGTCAATATTTTTTCTTTTGTTCTAAATAACGTCATCGATCAGAAAATTCGGAGAGTATTTTGCAAATAAGAAATTATCATAACGCATCTCTGAGTACGGCTACGATCGGACACATAAAACGATTAGCAGTTTCAATCGAAATGTTTAAGCTTATATAAAAAACTAGAAATATATAAAGTCGGCCAACAACATAGGAAGATATTTTTTTTTGAATAACAAATCTAGCAGTTATTGAAAAATCACCTATAGAGGTAAGTCAAAACCTCATTCCGAATCATTACTGAGCCATAATGGTAATTTCTCTACTATTTTTTGAAAATATCAGAATCTAATGCTTTATTTTATAAGTGTTGTTCCAAGCAGCAATTGATGTCATGCGATTTTTGATTGAAGATGGGAAGAGTTGGCCTTCCGGGAGCTCCAGGACCAAGAGGAGAGCCGGGCAAACCAGGTCTTACGGGACCGAAAGGATATGAAGGATACGCCGGAGAATATGGCGAAAGCATAAAGGTACCATACTTCACTCTATACAGCACCACGTTTAATGTTCGTATAAGATCACTGTGAGTTGAAGAAAAATAGAAACGAAATGCAAAACACAAATTGGCTGGTTAGATATTTTTGCATGTTTTTGCAAAGAAATAGTTATTTCTATGACTGCCACTGTCTACATGTGTCGATCTATTGATCGTGTGGTTGCAATCAATTTAGAGATCATTGAAACTAATTTAGGTTGATAGTATTTCACGAATATTTTGATTTCTATGCGCATAATTTCAGCTCTACAATCGAAAAAAAAAGCAGGAATTTTCCACACAAAATTTCCTCCACAATATATTTTGCTGAAAATATATCATCTTTCGTCTTATCGTCATCGTTAATTGCTGATTAATCGATTCATCTCGTGACGTTTAGTGAAAATATATTCTTATACTTATTTTTCTAAAGAATCACTATAATATTATGTAGAGTTGCATTATTTGATAAAAAATATAAATTGTTCCAACTGCTAAAAGCTATCTTTCAGCATTCAACTTTATAGCTTCTTTGCTATTTGCACAAGAATTGTGATGCTCATTTATTTCATATATTTCTAAGTGGACGTTTATAGGTGATATTCTATATAAACGAAGCTATCTTTCCTCTCCAAACGAAATTGAACACCTATTCTCATCTCATCTTAGTGTACCGGAAAGGTGCTGTTGTGTGTTTCTAAACAGTGAAAATGTCCACCGCCTAAGAAAAAGTTTTTTTTTTCAGTATTGCCCATGTCCGAAGGATTTTCTGAAGAAATCAGAAATAATCGATCCATACAAATCATCAAGCGATAATCATCCACCATATGCTGGAGTGACAACTTTTCCTGATCGAAAAGTTAATACCGTAAGTTACCAAATTCTCTACCTCTCATTGAAAAAAAAAAGTCCTCATTTAATTGAGTGCTCATTTCCGAATTCGTATATGCAAAATTAAACAAGGACATCAGCTTGCGATCCGCAGAATTGATGTTATTGAAGATTGAGACATATAAAGAGAATAAAGCTTATCAAATTTTTGTTAGCATTTTCCAATTTTTTTTAAAAAATATATTGCAAATCAATTTATTGGAATGTATGTTTGGAGAAAGCGAATTGAAAAATTCTGAACTTTCTTAATTCAGATATATTCAATAGGGCTATAAGAATATTGTTGTGAAAATATTGTTTTTTTTTTTTTTTTTTGCAGAAATGAGGAAATCTTTGGAATTTTTTATTCGATTAGTTATTTTTGAAAGATCTTATTAATGAGAATATTTTGGTATTTTTTAATGAACTGAAGAGGTGAAAGGGAAGGTGTAGTGATACATGAGAAAGATTTCTCGATATATACTCTATTCATAACTTTCTTTTGTTTGTTTTTTCTTTCAAGCAAAAAATAAAGCAAATGCTATGTGTTGTTATAAGCGGAATTTCGTATATCTATTCATTTTTCATTTGCGAATGCAAATAGTTCCTAATTTCGTAAGTGTAAAACACTGATCACAATTCTAGATCCTAATCCCTGTCTTTGAAAATATCGTTTCTTTTTTTTTCAGTTGGAACTGACGGCGAAAGGATACGAGATAAAAAATTCGCCAGGCACTTTTGCGATTCGTCGACATCCAATTACAAGTAGCGATATCGAAAAAGCTTTTACATCAGGTTTGCTAGTTGTTGATACTCATTATTGTTCAATAAATAATTGCGTGCAAAATTTAGCGCCCTCAGAAATGATTTCTGGTGATTTTGCACCATATAAAGTAGAATATCGCGTAAATGTTTTCTCTAAATAATGCACAAAAGCGAATAGTTCCTTTAGAATGCTCCAAGCGAAGGAAATTCTTTTTTTTTTTTTGTATTTTCTCTTGGCAAGAAACAAGAAAGAAATCTATCTACCAACGTCTCGATCTACTTATATGCTTTCATTCTCGAGGAACACTAACTGCAACGATTGAGTGAAATCTACAGACTGGCCTCGCCGGCCAATGGTGGCCAAAGTTTTCAAAATGCAACCTCTCGCGCCGCCATTCTGTGGGCGGCTTGTTAGCTTGCAGCCATTTGTAAAGGCGAATCATTTCGAAGTGTTTTCGCTCTAACGGTACAGTAGAGACATTCTCTTTTAGGATCTCATCCACATAAATCAATCGTGCATTCGTTTATCTCGTGATAGCACTGCATAAAGTACCTTTATTTCCGAACTGTGCCACATTTTTACAATTTTTCTGCAACATTGTATCGGCCATGAAATTTATTCTCAACAAATAAGCCGGAATCATTTTCATTCATGTGTTGAAGTCAACTCCTCTCGTTTTCATGGAGTCGTATAAAGCTGAAAACCATAAAACTTTCGATTTAATGCTGTAGAGATCATGCAACCTAGCAATAAGAGATCATAATTGGAGAGTTGGCATTATTTGGTTGCGCGCATTACAGCTTTATATGAGGGCAGTAGGTTTTTCAATTTGCATACGTGACTCCGTTCAACTCGCTCATTTGCTGTGCACATTACTATATATATATATATATATATATATATATATATATATATATATATATATATATATATATATATATATATATATATATATATATATATATATATATATATATATATTCTATTGCGCATTTCTTGTTTTGTTTTGTTTTGGTTGATTCAATTTTATATTCTATCGTTATCATCGGTTTCGTTCCGATATTCTGCTATTCTTTACTACAGAAATGAATAATGATTTAGGCATGTGGTAAATTTATTTTGAAGTTTTTCCTGTTCTGTTTCTAGGTCATGCCTTCTATCAGAAATTTTCACCTTCTATTTTCAGATATGATGGTGAGCCAACCGTTACCTATCGATCAGAAAGAAAGTCAACCCCGTCAGACATCCGATGCACTTCTACAGGTCGCGACCGAAAGCATCACTACGTCTAGCAGTTATGAACCCTCTTCCACTGTTCCAAGTGTTAACCCACCAATCTCATTTCGCACAACATATTTCTATGTTACAACAAAACCTTATTCAACAAATTCTGCAGCATCGATGTGGCAACAAAACCTCCAACATTCTACGATGGCATCAGAAGCAGCAACGATGACAATTCCGGTTACAGAAGTTGCACTTATTGCTTCGCTAAGCACATCTCACACATCTGAGACATCTTCAATGCAGCAATCGACGCGACCGTTAAACGTGTCATTAATGGATGTGCCAGTGAATTACGCTTCATTCACAACTGCTGAACCGTCAGCCAGGCAGTCGTTCCTTGAACAAATAACCACAGTATCCATAAAATCAGCTAGCACATCAACATTCATAAGTGATGAAAAAAGCAACATTGATTCAGAGGCATTTACACATTCACCGGAACTGCAACGAACGACCATTGTTCCATCTAGAGACAATCAACGAGGTAAAGCTGTTGCAACGTCTTTGCTTCAGTCCATAGATGTTCCCACGAAACTAGACAACAAGGCAGAGTCTGCAAAGATCAATTCAACGGCAATATCTTCCTCTCGGACTGCTCAAACTCACCGATTGCCCTATACATTGCGACAGCTTCTTCAGCAAGAAAAACGGCCAGATTCACGCTCACGTGGAAATCAAGAGTCCAGTGGACATTTCGAGACGTTCGAGTACGATTCAAAAGAGAATGAGATTGAGGAGTTAGCCAGTCAGCTGGAATCGAACGAGTATAAAGATGATGAAAGTGGAGGTCAAGATGTTGCTGAAGTGCTTGAACAGTTGAAAAGGAAGTTTAATGTATGGAAAACATCAAAAGAGAAACTTCCTGCACTCGGTAGCATACCTCCATCGGAACGTCATCCGATATCCGAGCCAAGAGCAAATGTCCCAGACCAGGTGGTTTTTTTCTCCTTTCTACTCATTATTATTTCATTATTTTTGGTGACTATCGTTTTCTCTCAAAGGTTTCTCTAAGGTCGTTCTTTATTCAGTGTTTCTCTTTATAGATTGGCATTTGTATAGCCTCCAGAGTGTTTATTAACGATTCATAGAATTGTGAACGTCATTCCAACAAATATTTTGCTTTATTTCACACTTTTATTTCCCATTTTCGCCTTTCTTAACCTTTTTAAATTTTTTCTTAACCTTTAAATCTCTTTACCTACCTATTTATGTCTTTATTTGATGGTTTCGATCCATATGAAGCCTATAGCGCAATACATTTGATAAACTTCAATTTTGAGCACTTTATTCTCGTCGATTTTGATGTTTTTCCTTGTTCAATCATTTTTAATGATTATTTAAATATTTGAAGAGGGTTGCAATTTTCATATATTCAAAATGAGACCAAAAATAGCTAAGAATTTTATCAGCAAATTTGAATAATTGAGTAGTCACCTGATCAGGTCGGTTTGTATGGTCAATACATAGTCAATATTTCTCAAAAAATACACTCTCCATTTATCTCACCTCCATTAATTTTTCCATAGCCTTCGAGTGGTATTTACTTTGTTATTTACGTGCAATAATGGAATAATTCCATTTAATATAAAAACTTTCCAATAAGAAATTTCCTTTCGTTAGGCTTTTGTCTACTTTCACGATTAATATTTAATCATAAACGATAAAGAGTATGAACATCTCTGGCTAGTGCTTGCTTAACTACTCACCTGTCCGGTCAACCATCTCGGAAATAAAACCGGAGAAAGGATCCGTCCAATTACCCTTTTCCCGGTTTTATTTCTCCATTTCCAGCTAGATTTTTCGCACGATCCTAAACTTCTAAGTGCTTCTACCCGTAGTTTTTTTCAATCACCTATAATCATTTTCAGTTTTGGTTGAAATTCTTGCAAGATCTGATCAAGGATGGATATAATGTAAAAAGTCCACTATTTGATCGTATTAAAGGTGGTCGCGAAGGTATTCTTCAGAGATTAGCTCAAGAATTGGTCGCATTAAAACGTGACGAAGAGTTTGAAACTATTACGACAGGAATCAATGGTATAAATTGTTTTAATATTTCATTTCTACTAGTTTAAAGTTGTTTATTTTACAGCGTTAATAGCAGTAAGTGTTTGTTTTTTTTTTTTTTTATTTGAGTGATTGAATCGTATTTTGAAATACATCGCCTATTATATTTTAAAAAAATTTTATCAATAATTTTGGCAACTTTTTGAAATTTTTTTTCATAAATTTTGCACTGAAATTCACAATTTTTCTACATTCATTGAATATTTGAATTTTTTCATCAATATGGCTGATGAATTTTTTAAGTTATTTTGATTCTATTATTAATAATATTACATTATCAATGAAATTTTTACGTTTAGATGATGAAGATGAAAAAATATTCAAACCACAATGGGTACCGCTTATACATACAATGAATAGACGAAAATTACCAATTCGCAAAATACGACTTTTTACACCAAAGACAACAACTTCGAGCATTATCGATTGGAGTTCAACCACTACGAGGCCAACCACACGACGGAAATCTCATGTTAGTCGGTTTAGCTATTAGATCAATATAATGAACTATTTTCTGCTGGTTTTTATTTCACTCGGAAATCGCTTCCTTGCATTTTTTTTCTGTTTTCATTTAGGTGAATAACGAAATAAATAAATCTAGATTATAGATTTTTAGTTTCTTTGTTCTTTGATGAGTTGAATTTTACGATGAACAGAAAAACACACATGAGAAGCTGGAGAAATGTCGAATGTCCTGTAAATGCGCCTATGGAAACGTGGCTGTCCAAATAAATTTTCCCAAAAGCAAGTTTCAAGTTTTCCATGCCTCTATGTGGCCTGTAGTTTAATGCTATGTACTGAAAACTGAATTGCCCCATTCATTGGCACCTTTAACGTGTCCTAACTATTCCGAATGTGTCAATCAACCATAAATCTTTTGAAAGGAGTCCTGAGATCTATATCAAGAACATCATCGCTATACCTCTAATATACGTCGTATTCCGCCACTAAATACCTGTCTTTGTAATCCCCCCCCCCCCTCCCATCGCACATAAAATGACTTTTTTTTTGAAAGTTTGCTAAAATTTTAGGTACTCTGTGAAGGAAACATCATGAGTAGCCGCATTGAATTGATACAATATTTCGTGCATGAATTATCCAACTGGAATGCAATAGGGCGCCAATAACAGAAAAAAAAATTGAAAATTTCTTCTCATCTCTTCCTCATGAATTTTTCCGAAATTACGTCAAATTCTTCGACATTTTAATCTCGAATATATCCGAGATTTATTCACATTGTGGACCTCTCAAATTTCCTCAGCAAATTCTCTCATCTATCATAAATTTCTTGTTGGAAATTCCTGAACGCGATGAAATTTGGAATTTATAAACGAAAAATTACAATGTTTGCAAAAAAATCTTTGGCTCTTCAAATGCGGCTATCGGATATCGAGATATTAGTTGCGTAAAAAGACAAATATACCTGCCAAATATTTACAAATCACAATGTCAACATGAAAGTGAATATTGATGATTGAGATAGGTAAACAGGTAAGAATGGCAAAAAAATCACTGCCAAAGGACTTGTAAGACTATTAGAAGTTATAACATAAGAAAACTAAGATATAGGAGTCATAAATACTAAGAAACTTCCAGTAAAATCCGCATCAAAAAATCCTAATTCTGATTAAAAAACATTAGTCTTCGTCGTATATGAATATCCTCACAGCAGCTCCACTTCAAAATTCACGAAAAAGGCTAAATTCACATTATAAAAGACCATACTTCTACTCGTATACCTTCCAGAGACCTTAGAAAAAAAGGTAACTTTTTGCATATAAACACCTTCCAAAAATAAAGGCAAACTTATAATTCATAGGAAATTCTATCGGAGGTTATATATTAACTTCGTTTGATTCAAATTTACCCCATGCATATCAAAAATGTTGCTTTTTTTTTGGTATAGATCGAGCGTAGCGTTAATGCAAATTTTGATCACACAAAACTGTTGCCAACAATTTATGCAAATTATTTCTGAAATCCTTTACAGTGCGATAATCAAAGTATTTGTCGTCAGTGTCTAGGAAACGTGGAAAACGGACATAAAACATTTGTTATAAGCGAGATCATAAACGATGAAAATATTAGTCTTAGCGGCGAATTGAAAAGAACACAATATGAAATAAATAGGATGAGGATGAGGTGTCTGATATGTGCTAACTAATAAGATCGACTCAAAGATGTTTTCATCGCCGTTTATTTCTTTCTTTGCGCTTATTTTTTGATCATATAAAGGATTTATTGATTTTAGGAGGGATTTTTTTTTTTTTTGAGATATTCGATGTTGAATAGATGTGAAAAACTTTGAAAAATTCAGCGGATAAGAAAAGAAAAGAACGGAAGATGCGAATTAGGCAAATTTGATAATGTGGTTTCTATCGAGGAAGGTTGGAGAGTGAGAGGGATTATGAGGCTTGTTGTTCTTGAGGTGTCGAAAAGATGTAGAAGAATTTATAGTTTTATTCAAAGATATTTGATTTCTTGTTGGTTATTTCTATAGTGATGAGGCAATGATCAATAGTAACAATCAACGGAAACGTTGCATTGTTATAAATTTAACTAATTAGACAAATTTCTAACATAGTAGTATGCGAAGTAAAGCGAATATTCAGATGGAAAGGCGAATAGCACCTCATCGACCTGCGCCAAAACCAGGTGCACTCCCATTGTTGTTTGGTACTCAGAGGTCTGCCGATTACAGAATTCCGGCCGATACTTTCAGCAAGGGTGGTAAGCCGCCACCTATACCGCAACTGCCTAATTTAATAGGTCGTTTGTGAAGTGCGAAATAATACTTCGCCGTAGCTGAATTGTTTGCGTCGTAATCATAATTATATGATCCGATCTTGGGTCATAAAGATCCACTCTAGAAGTACGATACAACTGCATGGTCTCATCTCGTTATGATGTTTTTGTCTCTTAAACTTCTTTTAGAAAAATATATGGAAATCATAAAAGAAGGAAATAAATCTCTCAAAGAGTCGAAAGATGCTGCTTCCGTATTATGTTTTATGCGCCATTCCAATAAATTTAGTTACTAATTACTGAATGATTTTTTTGTAAACGCTGATCAGACTAGATTTAATGAGAATAATTCCCCATTCGGCAGAGTTGCATTTACGCTGATCGAGCTTCTTTTCTGTGTTGTTTTCTCCGTTAGACGTAATCTGGGCCTATATCAACTACTATGCCAATTAAAAAATGCTTTACAACAACATCCTTACTTATAGATGTTATATGCTTGAATTCATCTGCGCTCACTTGAGTCAAAATATCGTAAAGTATTGCCCCTACATGATTTTTTTTTTAAATTCTATAGTCAAGAAATGCGTTAGATCATACAAGCACCAGGGTGGGGAGAAGCCGAAACATCGCTAAGAGGAGCGGGTTGAGGAGGGAGGGAGGGGGCACATCGCTTAGCCAGTGATTTAAAGGTCTTGCCGGTTTCAAGTGCCCCATAGTTCCATCATGACCGTTCACTAGAATTGTTTTAATTGCACTATTACTTCCAAACTAGAATATTTTTCTTACATTCTCGGCTCAACCATTTAAAGAACATTTTGAGACTAAAGCATTTTCAAAACATCGAAATTCTTAAATTTTCTCTTCGTATTGCACCAGCTATCAGCCAGCTCTTCTTTGTCTCCTCATCTAAAAAGAAGCCTCAATATCATTTGGCTTTTGATAATCGACGAGAATCGTATTTAGAAATACACCAATGCTATCACTGACAATGATTATTAGTTCAGAAGACGCATGGAATTCAAACATAGTCGAAAACGATTTATTACTGACTTTCCGGATCGAAAGTAATAGCACGAATCCACAAAAGCACCGACCGGCAAATTAGTCGCTTGATAACTTTGAAGAGTGAATGCTAAAGAAAGTGGCTAAATGATGAATAGCAATTGAAAGCATTGTTGATGAACCAGCTAGCATAAATTTCTGCAAATTTATGCGGACTGTAAGTATAATTTAGAGATAAATTTTTTGAAGTGTCATCGATCGCTAATCGTTCAACCCATAACGCCGTATTCACGCATAAAGGTATGCTAATGAACTTGCCAGGTAGTATTTTTATCGATTAGCGTGCATGCTTTGACCCGTTATTTCTCGCCAATATTCTCGTCGGAGTCGAATAAAAAGAGCAATTTAAAAGTATTCTCACGTGAATGCTGCATTAAAATATCCTCAAATATTCTCAAATTTTGATCGTTTGTTTTCGATTATCAAAACCATTCATCATTACGTTACACCCCGTCATGAGAGCTTCAATTTTTTTTTCTCTCATGTTGCATGCTTTCAAGATTGCTCTCAAGACCTTTGCACATTCCGGCATCCTCATTTCCCCCGTCCCCTCTCCCGTCGCCTTTCACATCCAAAAGACGATGAGGTACTTTCAAGGAGTTTTTCCTAACAAAGTTCTTGATCAATAACATGAATATTAATATCCCAAATCTATTTTATAAAAATATTAGCTGTTTCTCTAGTAATCCTTCTATGACTTCAACTCAGCGTTGAAGCACTAACTTGAAGGACCAGCTATTTTGTTGGCGTTGCCTTTTATATTGTTAACGATATTCCTATATTGTGTTGTCCGCTTTGTGTCAGCTTGTTATTTTTCCCGTTTATCTTGGTTCGCTCAATATCTATGTGTATTTAAATTTTTCTTTTACTTTATTTCTTTCTTCCCACTATTCGAAGATCTTTTCCTTTTTTTTTGCAACAAAAGTAATTTTGTTGTAAATGTGATATACTATAAACTGTAAACGGCATAATGTAAAATATACTAAAAAGCTCAAATGCTTCAAATTTTTAAGTACTCCAACGCTAAAGTTTATTAAAATGATCTCAAATATATTTCATACTTTAGAGTTTCGTTGAGGAAAACACAAAACTTCAGAAAATATTAAAAGAGAAGATAATGTGAAAGCACAACTAGAAGTGTAAAATGCTCTATCTGGATAAATTGCTTCATATTTGAGTATAGTATCATCGAATATGCAAAGTCATATTATTGTGCCGTGAATGAAACCATTCCATTCCGCGTGCAATCGATAGTTCGACAGAAAATCCCGATCTCTATGAGTGAATTTTTTTTCTCTTTTTTTTTGCGGCAAATTTTATCTACTTCCACAAAATTTAATGAAACTAAAGAAAGAGGCAACCACTAATAGAATATTTTTACAAATTCTCTCAACTCTTGTTAACTTCATCAATGCATAGACTATTCAAATAAAGCCGAAATTGCAGTATTATCCAACAATTGTACAACATTACTATTGGCTTTAATTCATACTCCATTTGCTAGCGAAACGAAAATCAAGTAATGAATAATGAAAGCGTTATGTGTATTATTATCAAATATTGAACATTATAACGTTGAGCATTTTTACGATATATTTAATTCGTTGCAAGTTTATCTTTTATGCTGTTGTCATTCTCAGCTTTTGAACATTCCAAGATATTTGATGATTCCATTATTGAATTCAATTGTATAGTTGTTGTTTTGTTTTTTTTTCTTTTCTTTTTTTTGCTTATTGAAATAAAGATAAGTATGAGTAATAATGCTTTCCATTTACCTTTACGATTTTCGAATCTATATTTAAAAACAAATAGTGAATTACGAAAGAAATTTTTTGGATTAAATAAATGAAAGCGATTTATGAATCGTTCAATATATTCCTTAAATAAATTATCCTTATAAAGGATTCGAATTTCTTTGAGTACAAATATGCGAAATATTTACTCAATAGTTGCATTCAATAAATCCATAAAATGCGACAACCATAGAATTTCCTTTAAATGAAAGATACAAAAATACAAAAATTTTACACGTAGAACGTTAAATGAAAAAAAAAAGCTCACATTGAATTCGTCCAGAACGCGATCGGACATCGCTCTCATATATGAACGTCTACATATTTTGAAACATTTCGCAGATCATATGACTACTGCCAAGGAGGAACTTAATGCGATCGCTCCCTTTGCCGTTGTTATGCATCCCCATTCTCAAACGTCTCCGCTGACATTATGTCGACAAGCGGCGAGTTCAATGAGCGTCTCACCGATTCTATCATCGACAGCACCAAGTTCTTCAACTTGAGAATCTATCGCTTCATCCACGCCTACCAGCACCGGTGCAAACTTCCATTTCCACTACTCGATCGATGCAAAATAGCCATTCGGCGATGCAACCTTTGCTTTATGATGAAGCGAATGCGATACACTCAAGTTCTGCGCCAAGAATACCTTCAACAAAGCTCATCATTGTCTTCACCAGCACACTCTTTGAACATTAGCTCACAAATAGGTACTGCAATCTCAACTTTGAGTTTCGGGGTCGGTCGCCTAACATCCTGAACGTAGAGCACTTGGCTTCGCAGAATCCAGCGAACAGTGCAACAAAGCATAGTCTGGAATCGTAGGAGTAATGGAATCAGAAGCAGTCGTATGCTTGCACTGGAAAGGTGATATGCATTGATGAGCAGAATAAAAACCAAGCACAACCGCACTGCGGTGAGATCACTTCACAATTGCTCCCTTCCTCCTCCCTCCTCTTTCATAAGGAATCAATCCTTTTCTCTAGAAAACAAAACTGCACAGGCAATACAAATAATATAAATAATTTATCTCGATCACACAACAACCATAAGAATATATGCTGCTGAGAAAAAAAAAACATGGGAATTGCTGATAATACAGACAGCAGTTAAAATAACAAAGCAAACAATACAACACCGCACATAAAATGAGCATTCATCCTCACCGGGCTAGCAATACAAATATTAGCCGATATAGGCAGCTTGATCTCGATGTAACCCTTGCTCTCCCACTTTCCCCTCTAGCCGAATACCTTAACAGTGGAGCACATGATGATGCGGATGATCAATCTTCCATTCCCTTTCGCCCAATACATACGTCCTTCACCTGTACCACTCGCACAATTCATATCACCCTTACCATATACACACCGCTGCCCTACTGAAATGGAACGAACCCTAACAAGCAAGCAAAGGAAAATCTCAGAAATTCACCCAAGAATTGACCTTGGGCGATGGAAAACACAGGCAAATGAATTAAACACTCCCACACATTGAATTCCACTTGCGAAGGAAATATGGGATGGAAACACCCGCATACGCTTTTTTTTCTTTTGCCTTCTAGCACGTCAAATAAACTCCTTTAACAGCGACGAGGCATTGATACCAGGTTTATTTTTCTCTCGCCACTTTCCACCTAAAATTAGCCTTTCAGTAAGTGTTTAATGCAAATAAATGGCTTACTATTTGATAGCACCGACGGAGATTATGTATAAACTGTATTGGACAGGTAGAGGGCGGCTAACAGCTCGTACAAAGGTGGCTCGCCGCAAAGAAATAATAACCGTCCTGCAAAGAGGTCTACCTTTGTCTCGCGAAAGGAACTAATGAAATTGAAGCAGGTGAAGGCCGGGCAAAACAACCGCATATTTCGTCAAGAAAGAACTGCATAACCGCTGCATATCAAGATTTGCGTAGAAAATAATCCTCTTTCCATTCAACTTGAAATTCAGTTTCAATCTGCATAAAACAAGGAGAAATACTGGCTATCTGGTAATGTGACAGTAACTTTCTTCCGATGCGTTTCACACCGAGTAAACGCAGGACTATACAACGTCTTGTCTCGAACAATGAGCCGTCCTCCTTCTGACGACGAACACAAATGGCCGAACAAAGAAAGACTTCATAAAGGAAAACATCAAAAATTGCATATTTGTTGCACGCTTCTAGTAGTTTCACTTTTGCACCACACAAGTTGACGCGACTTTCATGCTATAAGAACTGCTGAGCCAAGAAACTGCTGCACTTGACCTTTGAACTTCCACTGTGTAAGTTCATATAAGTCTACAATCATTCAGCTTTGTATTAATTTCATTTCTTCATTTCAAATTAAATTATCATCCCCAATCAGGTTTGGCAATAAACGCAAAAGAACTCAGCGTTACCAACATATCTCTATCCGCACATATAACTAGCGAGATAATTTCTTTTCCAGTTCATATAGTCATGTAAAGGCAACCACCCATATATCAGCTCTCCTTATCCTCTCATCTTTCACATTCTCTCTAAAGTATTTTTAATCCAAATAAATGCCCTAGTAAGACAACGCCAATATAACCAAAACACCTCATCCCACATGAGGCTACACCAATGAGTACATCAATTATGTGCACTTTACAGAAAACAAGATGACAAGATGGTCGTGCAGACAACGAATCATTGCATAATAATACGACTACGTATCTCTCCTACTTCCGCGCTGTACCAAGAGAAGATAAGACTGCACACCTTTTACTCACTCCCCAGACAAAACAAAGGTCCACACATTTTTTTTACCCCTCCCCAAACGCAGCTGATTCCACGACCTCTCTTAATACCTCTTCCCAACAGGAATACGACCTCGTAGTCTCCTTTATACCTATTTAAAGATGAAACGAGTTCTTCAAAACGAAATCAAAATCACCACTACCTCACAGAAACAACTAATCAGGAATCGTTGAAGCAACACCCTGAGAGGCTTCTAGCATGAACTCTTCCATGCACTGCATGACGTCCTCAACTTCCCTCGTTAACACCTCACCATCAGCACTTCTGAAAGACGGTCTCCATTTCAACGCTAATCTCCACAGAACGAAAATTATTCTTGAATTGAATGATAAAACAATAAATGAAACAATAAAAAAAAATCAAAGATTTCAAGAGCAAATCCGCCCTCAACAATTCATCTATCCTTTCAAAAACAACGAATATTTACTTAAAATTCATTCCAGAGTTAACTCTCCCGGAAATATTCCGCCACTACTAAGCATCGCCTCAAACTGCAAAAGTTAAAACCTCACAAGTTCACTACGGAATGATCATTCGTACCTTGATCATTTCCACTTATTTTACTTAAAAATCAAGCCAAACACCGCCATCAACTTACTATTTGTTATGACCAACCGGAAGTGTGGCCTCCGTGAATAAAATAACGCGTGAAACATGTATTTGGCTGATCAACTACATCTACAGCCACATATTATAACAGCAGCATGAAAAATGCTTTTCAGGCTCCTATCAAGCTTTCAGGCCTCTTAAGTTTAGGCGATTAGGCCATTTGGTCACACAAAGCTTATTAAGACAAAAGAACAATTTTCAGGCTTTTAGCCTATTTTGTAACATGAGTTTAATGCACAAATTCCGGTAGATAAAGTTTGCTACGAGGGGCTGAAATCACTCTCCAATCTATGCACGAAACAAAATTCGAAAATTAAACGTTCTATAAAAACATCTGTACGATACTCGACATATCAAGACAATTATTTTTGCTCTCAACTAAGCTACTCCTTTCTCCTCATCCTTTAAAGAGGGCAAGATTTATTTCCAACTAAACGCATCCTGCTCTTGCTTTTCTCTTCCAGGAATACGAACGATATACCACTCCTCGAAAACAGTACATCATTACAGAAAGTTGGGATGAAATATTCCTTTCAAATCGCGAACGTTTTCGACAAGCAATAAAGCATATAATAAGCAAATTGAAATACTTACACCAACTTCCGCTTCGAGGCATCCAGGAAGTCGTCATCGCCATCTACTTCTGTAAGCAATTGCCGAATTTTCTTGACCGATTCGGGAAGGTTTTGCTCCCGAGCCACTTTGGCTACCGCTGGAAGCCAATCCCTATCGCGTGGCATTTCTCGTTCACGTAAGGCAAAATGTTCCACCTGTAAACACGTAAAATTTCACCCTCTTCAAATAATTTCACACGTTTTTAAAGATAAAAACTAAATAGTCCTCGCATCCCTCGCAGCTTGACCGGCATCATCATAACCTCCATTTCTAAACAACTATATAATTTATTCTGCTGTTGAATAGCCTAAAGTGCCTAGTTCTATGTAGCTCCGACATATGCAAATATGAGAGCGCATTTAGCCAAATATAACAACATGACTACTAGGCCAAGTACAACATGATGCCAGATATCAAGTTGCCCAAACATATCAACAGGAGTAGAATGCGACCAGCCAAAACCAGATGATTACAAGTACTGAGATTCGCCAAATACAACATCAGGCGAGCATTGGATTGGCCAGATGAAGCAATTAGGGCAAGTAGTGGACAGACCAACAGAGAATATTGCGCGCTAAGCTGCCTCAACTAGCTAAAGCGGAAACTGCCAAATGGCGAGACGTGGAGAACGATAGAAAAGGGAAAGAATTTCTAGAGGAGCACTCCTCGTCCTCTGTATCACGGTCAATATTTTTGGTTCAGTGCTATCGATATTTTCTAACACTTACTCGCCTACAGCAATTTCTATATCGAACACAGGCACAGAATGCATTTCTCAAATGAACCGCATTAACTGAAATTTAAGATACAATATCCCCACTCAAAACTAATATATGGTGGAATTCTGAAAATAAAATATGCTGTAGTGATGTTTGTTCAAAATAGCAAAAAAACTCCGGCGCCGAAGGAAATCGATGCGTCACACAAGCTCTCCAAAAAAAATGCTGTCTCCTAGTTTCGAAGATATGAGGCTATCCCACTCCAAAGTCAGAAAGAAAATGATCGCCCCTAAGTTTTCTTCCGCTGAGAGGCAGAACAGCCAGAACAGAATGACAAGATTCTTAAACGCGTCAATCTGCTCCAGTACTGCGAAAACCAGACTATAGTCCGAAGATTCCAAATCCTGAAATGCTTTTTCGACCAGCTTGCTCCGAATATCTAAAAGATACCACTTCTTTTTTGCCGAATAAGTCGTTCCAGGAATATGAACACTTGACAATTCTAGAAATGCGACAGAAAACTCAACTTTGCCGCCCCCCCCCCCCCAAAAAAAAAACTTCCTAAGAAAATGCCAACCATTCTCCACTACAAAACCAACACAAAAATGCTATTTCCACTACAAAAACTAAGGCCAACCTCCTGTTGTTCTTGAGCAGTAGAAAGTTCGTCGGCTGCGTCGTGTTCTGCCTCATGAATAAGCGCGCAACCACCACTGCAGCTCGCGATGTGTGGAAGTATTGTTTCGGTATCAGCAGAAGTCCGCCCACATTGTGCACATATCACGCTACACCGCAGTAATCTGCCCCTAAAAGAGATCAACATCATGTTCTACAGCAATGTATGATCGAACTATTGCAGGGTCGGAGGCACTATGGAACTTTCTTCTGAGGACCTCCGAAGCCACCTATACTTTTTTTTTCTGCGATTTGCAACGTCAGCGTGCCTCTTAGCCTGAGCAAATTTTGTGTTGCTCTCTCTACTCCCACAGTAACAACAATAAAGCGAGCATCCCTCCTCCAAATCAAATACTATTTACCAAAAACTTAGCATGCATATAAGTTGTAACAGGCCATGCTAGCGCATGAGAGGAACATGAATGCTAATAGTAAGAAAAGGATACAACTAGCAATAGAAGAAAGTGCACAATATCAGACGTATCCGTAAACAGAAGCTAAATGTAGTACCAAGTAATGCTGGTTGAAATCATGAAAGTTTCAGCAAACAATATTAGCAGTTGTAAGAAAGTGCTGCAATAGCATTACGCAACACTCCAGCAGTATTCCCAAAATTCAGCAAAACAAGTACTAATTTATTCACGCATAAATTACCACTCATTTAAGCGCTTTAATGAATGCTATCATAAATCTAAACAGTAAGTTTGATGAGTAACGCTCAAAAATATTCACTTATCAAAAAGCCTCGATACTCTTAAAGTGAAAGGAAGAATCACTGAAGGCAAAAATAATTGCTATCAGGTAAAAATGTCCGCCAAATAATATAGCGATATATTAACTAATGAAGCAATCAATGCTACTAATAGCGGCTATACCGCATGAGATTATTAAACAATAAAAGCTTATAGCACTAACAAAATAAAGTGAATTGATAACGACAACGCGCCGCATCAAACACGATAGTATATAACCCCGGTGGCAGTGTTGAACATCTTGACATCCTAGTCGCAACATTGCAAGAGAACAACCACAAGCATAGCAGCAATGACTAATATTGAACTTAATGAATGTACATACTGGTAATATTAGTAAATAAATAAACGCCATTACTGTTCTTTTTCCCACTTGAGCAAAATCCACTTAAAATTGCACAATTATCGACCGTACATATAGCCAAAGATCCCTACTGACATCACCAATGACGGAAATGCTACGAATGCTAATGGCTAATGATAGAAAATTCTTGCTCCGACATTCTATAGGAGCTCTGACACCATGAAGATCTTCCGCTAGTTTCACATATACGGTCGCATCCTCAATCTGAACGATGTCCTAAGTAGTGCTGCTGGAAGAAGAATAAAGCAAAGAAGATTTCAAGGTTTCCTGTTCATAGAATTACATGCGCCAGACACTGACCGACAGAGAACCCGAGGCGATGATATTAGCGCCCCCGAGTAACAATGACTGGAGAAAGGAGATTTAACCGATCTAAGACAGCATTCCAGAGAGCATCCTTCTGGACCCTCTTTCCGCCTGAAAATTCCTTATGTGCAAAAGTCGGCAAACCTAAAAGACCAAGCGACAGACAGTAGAAAAATGCAACTGTCTTTCCAAATATATTACCCCTCAGAACATTCCCTTAATTTGGCATTTGTATCCAAATGTGGCGAATCCTGCAAGCTCGGATCTGATGTTTCTTCTGAAAAGTGATAAAACGCCCTGTTCAACAGATAAAAAAGGCAAAGGATATAACTTGAATACATAATTAGTGCAATAAGCCAACATCGATGAGATAATAATCCCCGAAACACGCAGAAAGAAATAAAGATGCCTTGTGAAGCCGTTCCTCTTGATGGTACATCCAACAGCCCTATGGTGCATATACTCGTCATCACATCCGGTTGTAAATCCACATCTGGCACACGTACGTATCTGTCGTGTGTGCTCTGCAAGGTCATAGACCACTTCTCCACATTCCACACATCGACGTACAGGCAAGGTATGCCAGACCTTTCGACCCTGCAACCGCTCTCACTGCTTACCCACGTTCGCATACTGCACTTAAACAGTTCATGGGTACATTGCCTGCATGCGGAGATCACATTTAGAAATCACATTGCAGTTCATGGGTACACTGCCTGCGGAGGTCACATTTAGATCTATGTGGTTCCTATTACTTTTTGACATTCAATCGTATAGAACTCCGATGATGGACGAGATTTTAAGGACGTACTGGAGAAAAACAGAATAATGGTTGAAGGAAGAGACAAGGTTTTTCGAGTATTAAGTTGAAAACATCCAACATTTGGTAGTTCTCGAATGAGATCCTAGTTGATGCAGAATAGCCCGCTAGAGAAGTTAGGCTATTCAAATGAGGTTCCTGGAAGTGAGGCTTTCAACATCCGCGTCAGTAAAGTGCGCAGAAAACAGCTGATATGTACTCTACTCGCTAGTTAAATATACTTAATGCCTCACTTCAACTTTGAAATGAGATGTCGAGAACTCTAATTTCCCCTCAATTCCATTCATCTCTTTTCCCGATTCTGCAATCCTCATTCGAAAAGTAGGAGGGCATGCTTTCATGCGCAGTTTCCTGCACTACTCTTCATATGAGCAATGGAAACTCCTCCCAAAGCAGAACGCGACTTCTTCCCTTATATATGCTTTAACAGATGTAGTCTGGTCTGCATATCCTTCGAATTTTCAGCTGCAATGTTTAGATGTTCCGCGAAGCTTTTCATCTCTGGGTTTTAAAATCGTATGTGGGAAGACCCGAGTCAAAATCTCATAAAAACTTGGACTTTAATCGGCCCTCAAGGAAGCTCAGTGCTAAAAATTTTTTAACCAAAAGTCGAGGGATGGAGTGGAGCAAGAATACTAGTGAACGCGGTCGGCTAAACCTAGTGCATGGATCACCGTCCTACTAGGAAAACTGGTAGAGATTGAGTTTCGCACCATCTGGTTCGAAGGATGATGGCAAACGTTGTGTCCCCCAGATGATGGCTTCGGTCCCCCTTGCTCACAGATCATCTCGCTCATACATAAGATGCGACAAAATCAATCGATCACCGCCATTCTAGGCCGACCGAAAATTGCCATAGAACTCTTACAGAAACGCAGCTAACAACCTCATGGGTGAGGTTCCCAAGCTTTCGGGTTCAACCATTGTTTGCAAAAATTGGAAACAAATATATAGCGTTGGCATGTCTTGCCGGTTTACTTATGGATGTGTCTATATTGAGGTGCCGTACTGGATACGCTATAACAGTATTTCAGCCATTAAGGATAAAAAGCGTGGAACTAAGCGAGAAACAGCGGGTAAGGAGATGGGGAGGAATGAGGAAGGAGGGGGAGGCTATCCCCTGCCTTTCCACGTGTGGAACGAGCACGGAAGCATTATCGCACTCGCCACGTTGCTGCAGCTTTATCTGCAGCAAGCGCGTCCTCATCTCGTTCCAGCTTCAGAAAAACATGTTTACAGATGCACCTAAGTGAGTATTTTTCATGTCTTCTTTTACACGCGCCAAATGGATAAACTTTCTGCGCGATTAGCTGAGGGTCAACCTCGTGGGGACAATGACTCAGACATCGACCACAAGAACTTCAGCGGGGAAGTCTACTGCATGAACTTTTAGGTGCTCCCAGATATTTTCCCTTGTGAATATCAAAGTGATCACCCAAGATGGAACAGCGACCTTTCTGCTCACAAAAGTAACCCATAGAGTAAAGTCACATCCGCATGGATCCTCTGGAATTCTGAAAAGTATGCGTTTATGACGGCATGTACTCATAGAGGCCAAGATAAAAGTTATTCAGTAATATATAAATACAGTTGCTACCATGCAGCAGAGTACACTGAGAAAACCATGAAAATGAAAGTACTTTTCGTCTTGGATGCTTGGAGTTGAAGCAACTCCTCGACACCCATTTCGGGTTCCGCCTCGTGTGATCTCTCTTATGCATCTTGCGATCAGACTGCCGGACAAACTTCAAGGCACAGGACCAACATCTGATTTGTTTACCTGCAAAAATGCATGAGACCGTGAGGGAAAACAATACGATATCAGCATGAGATGATACCCCTCTGGCCGAATATCAAGGAGGTTTTCCAGGAACATTTCAAGCCAATGACCACCAGTGCGACAGAAGCCTGCTAACATCATGTTTTCGTGCATACTACTTCATGATGGTCTAAATGGGACAGAAGACTCGATGAATCAGTGGAAAACCGTACATATTACTTCTCGGAGCAAAGAAAGACGAAGGTAGACAACCGACTATTTGAAGAGGATTCCGCTAGTGTCGAGGGAATGAAACAGCAAAAAACCTTTATTTAACGCCGCTATAAGGATGGTAAACCGATTCCATCCGTCATTCGTCAATATCCGATTAAAATGAAGACAGATAAACACTGACTAGTTCTATGCTGATGCATATGTTCGACGAATGGATTACATGTGACCACTGAAGAACTCGAATACTGGTTGCCGACGTTGAACGTTAATAAACAGAACGGACAGAGAAGTGTCCGTGTGTTCGAATGGAAACGCACAAAATGATCCAAGAGATGTATCCGTATCGAAGTACGATAACGGCATTTTCGGCAATGATATGGTGCATCATCCTCACCATGTAAATTCAGATGTGAGTCCTGTAATGAATTCATTAATCGAGAATTCCAATATCGCAATAAGAAATTATCCGTAACGTTTGTTACCTTGTGATGCGCAAGGTAGTTTCATGACAAAAGTCTCTTAAGAGATAAATAATCCTTGAACAAGTTATTAGTACTTCTTAATGATTCCGTCTGACAACAAAATGAAACATCTGAAGTCATAACAGTCCTGATGATTTCGTTTTTTTTCCGAGTGAGGTTAAAAGGTTAGGTTCTTACTTCACCGGTCACCGATTTACAATCAGGCATAAAAACGATAGTACTTAAAACCTTGCATATACACCTAAATTGAAGAGGTGCGAAAACAAATAGCCATTGAATTGAAATTGAATATAGTAAATAAACCCCGGCAGCAGTGAGGACGGAATGGAGGAAGGGTTCATCCCCTCTTCTTTTTGGGAGGGAGCCACGTGGTACACACTCATGAAAGGACTAGGAAGAACGCACTTGTTCCACGGTAATTTCGCAGACGTTACACGTGGCCGTTGACGGCTTCTCGCTATGCACATCAACATAGTGCGCTTGCATAGCAAATGGAGTTGGGAAGATAATGAGGCATTGGGGGCAAAGAGACGCCAACTCCAATCGACTCAACGAATCTTCGCCTTCTGATGGACGTCCGCACACAACATGTGTCCAAACGTGGAACATCAGACTCACATTGTTCGACAGTACCTTACGGCAACGTTCGTAGCAACACTGCAACATCCGACGATGAAAGCATTTGAAAAGCTTGAAAACTCATGTAAAAGAAAGAAATAGTTCATTTGGTCAAAGTCAACATGTATTCTGTCTATAATGTTCGCTGTCTGCCTTCCTCTCTATAGGTTGTCAGCGTCTGAACAAAATACAATACGTACTAATTATCTGAAATGCATCTATGGTTATCAGTAAACAACAAAGGACGATTACATAATGAGAAAATATCAATGATTGCCCTATTTGCCAGTCGGCTGAACTCTGTTATCAAGCATCTTAAACATGACGCATTCTTTGCAATGCCAAAAACGATCACAAATGGACGCGAACGAATTTCTCGATTATGACATAGGATAATGACAATGTTCCATTCATAAACTATGAACGTCATGTTCAAAGTTGCCTGACAAAGCACTCGGAAATGACAAACCAGAAAACTATCACTGCAACCTTGTGCCCCTGCCCCTTCCCCCCACCTCCTTCACCCACCCTATCCACGTCGCACACGCACATACAACAACATGGCGCAAACACACACACATACCAATGCGGGCGATAAAAGCGAAACCTCTTCTATAGAACTGTGTACCTGTGTGTTGCGCACATTGTTCGCGAGTGCTCAATATTGCTTCCCAGCCATATTTATTTTACGTCGCTTCAGTTTGCTAACACTCTTAAAAATTCGCAGCCCATTGGGCTAAATTTTTTCTCACATCTTAACGATTTTTAGTCCTCCTTTTAATACTTAGCACTTTGTCGTTTTCATATCGCGTGCTAATAGAAATTTAAGCAGCTTGCGAACTTTCAGATTTGAGCATGTAACAGCGCTGACTTTTGACTGCTCGAATTCAGCGTAGAAATTTTCCGATAACATCGGATACCGAAAATTTTGGAGGGCAACGATAAATCAACCGGTTGCCTCGGATACCAACAGTGCAGCGACCGTGCCCAGTTATATCGCAATATGCAACTGTAACAATGACCGTAGACAATGAAAAGACTCTTTTACGTGCAGCACAGTATGGTTCTTTCCCAGCGTTGATATATCGATGCTCACCAAAACAAATAGCGGCTGTAACATGCAGCATTTGCAACAGCAAAGAATCACTACACAACATTCACGAAGTCATTCCTGACCTAGCTTCCATAAAAATATGGCAGCAACAGGGCTCTCACTCCTGAAGTGGAAGGCAGTTTCGAAGATATGGGACAAAAGCGAAAGAAAAACCGCAGCGAGATAGTCAATCCACACGATCGCATGTGCTTGTAATTAGAAAATAGAAATGAAAAGTGAAACAAAGACCAACACTAAAAGAATTACCTTGAATCTGGCATTGAAAGTCTGTGGTTCAAAGGGAGGTGCTTTGGGGTCGAAACTCTCGTAGCAATATGCATTCAGAAACTTTGAGCCCTGATTTACTGGGCGACTTTTTTGTGTCGGCTGCGCAGAGGCTGCACGACGTTGCGCATGTGATGGTTTCGCAACCGGCTGGGGCGACGGAAGTACCCGAGGACGTTGTGGTGCTGAGGAAGGGGGGATCTTTTGGGGTGGCGAAACCGCTCGCAATGAAGTCTGACGCAAGCTTGGCTGTTGCTGTCCAATAATTCTCTGACGTTGCAGTGATATTTGGCGCGAGTTCTGCTGGGCGGAAGAAACAGTCGAGCCATTTTTTGCCGGCACAGTGCTTGAAATCTGATGACGAGATGGAGCGGCGATCGCATGGCGCTCTACTGATGCCTGTCCCTGTCGCAAGTTGCTTGTCGATGGGGTAGCAATAACCGGATCATAAGGAAACATAGTGCGAGTAGAGGTGGCGTTCTGTATTGGCTGCTGCAAAGGACGTCTCTGCACCTGCTCAGCAACTATGAGACGTTTCGCCGCAACAACGTCCTGATGGTCTTGAGCAAACCTCTGAAAAGCAGGTTTGACAGAAAATTTAATGCAATGCCACATGCGATAAAGCCTATTTGAAGGTGTTCTGCGATTGTCCCCTAAAAACGCCCTATCAACTGATTATCATTACTTAAGCAAACAAGCAAAACTACGTTCTACTTGTATAAAATATATTATGTCTTTCTCATAGATACATACGAGGTTAAAAGAAGGCAAATATCCTTTTCATCTAGCAGTGCCACTACAGAAGTGAAACAAATACATCGACGTATTGCACAAAAGAGTGCAATATGAACAAATCGACTCACTTTAGAGGACTGTAGACGAGAAGGGTGGATAGAAGCGCCGTTAATGTTGATCCCGCATGTTGATCTTGGAGTACTGTTGACATTGCGATGTGCCGCTGATATCGATGGAGGTTCAGTGAACGCCGACGGACTTAGAGGACGTTCGTATAAAATTGATACCGATGCTGTTGCAGAACTCGTTGCCGACGCGCAAACCTCACGTACTGAATCATCATCCTCATCGCTATCACTTAATATGATCACCTCTGGCACTGCGCGGACACCACTGCAGTGCATCCTTCCTGAAACATGGAAAAGCTGATGACCTAGCTATTTCAAGGCGGAGAACATTACACTTTCTCGGATCTTCTATATACTTCGCTAATGCGTGCAATATGCAGTTGCTAGCGTTGCAACAGCATTCAGCATGAATTGCCCTGCATTTGGCCACTATCTATTAACTCCTGAGAAGCCCAATGACGTCCTCAGTCCTATCAGTAGCCTTCATAACCCAACATTGGGCACTTTCGTAGTTAGGTGGAGGAGAAGGAAATCACATTGCCCATCCGCCCATGCAAGACATTTAAGCAAGCTACGTACGATATGCTCCCACTTCGCACAGGTCAACGCTCCACCTATAACAGGCCTGATATGTGCTTCTCGGACTGCATGCAGCATGTACTCAAAGAAATCAAAAATGTTCGCCAGGACGTTTGGTGGCCTGAAAAAAATTTCGCTGCAAACTGAAAGTTAAATGACTTTAGTTACATTTCCGGTTCATAGAGAGAACAGGCCCGCATGAACAATAACAACAAGACAGCCGAGATGGACTGAAAACGACGTCAAATGATCAGCACTTTCGCAGAATGCACAGAATTTAAGAACTTCCTCAAGTTAGCATAGGTCGCCGGATTAGTGAAAGCCTGTCAGTCGCACCTAGAATGGAAGAAGACCCAGCTGAGTGGAATGTCAATGAGATAACACGGAGAACATTGCGAGGCTATTTGTGCACTCACCGCGACTTCATATAACGTTGTACACGACCCTATCCCATCCACCTCCTGCGAGGTACCGAGGTACCGCTCCATATTCTCCTGCGAGTATTCGCACACACTAGGCAGGTACTGAGGTTCCACCTCAAGCGCCTGGCCGATGAAGGATTCAGTAAGAAAAAGAAGGTGATGGCGAAATAGTATGCTGTCTCTTTATGTAAAAGAGCGCTTGTTGCCGTCTCTTTCTTCTTTATGAAGAATAACTCATAGACCTCATTAACAGCTGTGACCACTTCTATGTGGAAACGTTGTCCTCCACCCTCGATTACGACATGCCCTCGGATGTCAGTTAGACCTAGCAAATTGACGGATAAATGAACATGCGAATTTTGTTCTCAATGGCATGAAAAAATTCCAACCGGCTTCGAGTGGCATTTCTCAAATATGTGTCCACAACCCATCTGCTTATCAAACACAATAAGGCACAAGCGCCTTTCCGAGCAGGACTCGATACTTTCGTAGGCAATCCGCTGTTCTTAGCCTTCTTCACCTTTAGCCCTCGTCCTCTCAACAACTGAGCAGTTCAACACTTGCACAAATTGACTTGGTTAAACTGAGCTCGGTATGCGAAAGAAGGCAACAACGACGTTCGGCCCAAGCTGTTGGACAAGCCAGTTGCAACCCTTCCTGCCAGCGCCGGTCTCGAAGCCTCAATCATGGTCTTGACTCTATGACCTCTATGTTAGTCAATCAGCTTGAAGGTTTCCGATAATAATTCAGTGAAGACTTCGTAACGATAACAAATCGATGCAATTTTCCGCCACAATCTCGCCTTTATAATCCCTTCCTACTGACGATGTGAAAAAAACCTGAAACCATTACCATTACGAATGCACCCATGAATCTGCCATCATCTAGAGCTAATAGGAGGTGTACACCATTTAAACCGGTACAGCCAACTGTATCAAAGCATTTCCAAAATGGGAGAATCGATTCTTCGTTGAACCGAACCACAGCATTTGTGTAAGGATCGAGCTTTCCGGTGAGATCCGGTGAGAACTAAATATGACTAGGTCATCCTGTACCTAATTCATAGGCGCGTGAAGTTTTAGATCCTATTTTGCTTTTTTCTACATATAAATGTCGTTTCCAAAAGTCCAAGAGTTTCCAAATAGAAATATTCTAAACAGTACTAGAGTCTTTGCTAACATCCCTATCGTCCACTGACTGCATCATCCTGTCCAGCACTTCCACTTTCCGCGGAAGGTTCTGATTTCTGATACCTCTGCCAATCGGTCATATGAAATCAGAGCATCAATATATGTTAAACATTGTTCGGGCAACGATTGCTCGAGAATAGTGTCCAGCGCCGATAGCTAGTGTAAAAGTGATAATGCGGTGAAGAGAAAAATATACGAATGCGAACCTTCGGGACGGTTGTGTATTTATCACGAACGAGAGAAATTTCAGATGACACAATATGCACCGAAAAGAAAGGGGAAAGGGGAGGGGACTGATCACATTTTAGGACTACAAAGACAACCCCGGCCACTTGGATTTCTGTCCTATTAGCATAGAGGATAGAAGGATACTCCGCTTCTACAGCAATAAAAGATGAAGAAAAATGCTTAGCCTGCACAGTGAGGGATAAAAAATTGGAAAGAACTTGCTACCTAGACGGTTGATATCCGCCATCTTTTAAGTGATTATGTTATTCTGTTTATTTGAAACGACCGACATCTCTATCCATTTTTCAACGCTTCTGAAAATTTATGGATAAACAGAACTTCAGGGTTCCGTCATAGCTACGAAAACCGATTCGATCATCCCCCGTTCACAGTTCACTGCAGTCAGATGGGTTGTTCGTACTGAACAAGTGAAATATTATGACCTCATTACTCTATGGATAGCCCAATTTCGACTGCTTTCAATTCTTCCACTTAAATTAGAGTTAATATATTAGTTAACCAGTATTAGTAGACTAAACATATTCGTTTGAAAGATATGCGACTGATATATGGAAATTCAACTTCTCAAATCAGGTTGTACGAATATGGGATCCACCTCATACAGAAATAAATCCTCATATGTTTAGCAGTCTCATGATTGGAGTTGTTGAAAGAGCGACATATGCGTTGAGATTTAACGCAATCTCATTGTTTCATTTCGAAAGTTTTTGCATTCGATTTAACTTACCATTATTTTTCTCCTCGTTTATTTCATTAATTCAGCATTTCTTTTATTTATTTCCATAATCGAGAATTTTATTCATACGTTTTCTATTCGATTCATCTTTTTCATTATATTCTAACTTTATCCTCATGATCCTCTATCCTATTTCAATAAATTCATTCACTCATACATTAATGACTAATTATCCAATAAGTCGAAAATATTATAGATGCATATCATTTTATCATTAAACTCTAAAGATACATATCACAAAAAATTATCAATGGAAAATTTGAGTTTTAAATATTTGACATAAGAATTAACTTTTTTTTGAATACGGTCAATATGAATTTTTTTTTCTTCAAATCCCCGAATAAACAGTATATAAGTGTATTTCGATGCACGCTAATAGAGCCAACTGAACGATAGAATTGCAAATAAAAACCATATTGCATGCAGATTAAGGTTATCAGCGTGATATACGCAATGCTGCCAATGCAATTCCGTTCACTTGAGCGACCGTCTTGCAATAAATAATATGCGCTATATTGCATCATCGCTAAAATTGCAAGAATCATCGCTAAAAATAGCGCATATTTATTTATTTTGCATCGTCTACTGCGCTATCGATTGAGAAGATCCGATCAAATTGTTGGCTCCGCTCAACCAAGCCGCCCCGCCCAGCACCCTCATCGGGACAAGGAAGGCGGGACAACTCCCGACAGTCATAACAGGAGCGATGGTGAATCGGCTCGTCAGCATCCGTTTGGCAGGAGACGAGCCTAAGCCCTAACCTTTGCGCGACCGACCTGCAAGAAGTAGAGGATCAACTTAAAGACCGCTAGAGCCAAGTGGATCAGAGGGGCACTGGGTCAGAGGAGATGGAAGCGATATGAAGAGACATTTATTCGTAATGAATGCTTTGTTGATTGGAATAAATAAGGAAACAAATAAATATTCCATCATTATTTCGACATAAGCCATGCCCACATAAATCTGCAAAAGAATCCGTTTTTCGATTGCACCAGGCTGTATGCAAGTTTCATACGCTTTAAGTATTGATAACTTCCGTTAAAGTTGATGAGACGACTTCAAGTTGTTACATGTGGTCACCCTAACGATCGAATGCATCCCACTGAATTTTGTTACAGCACCTTCTATGACCGCACCTTTTGAAACGACTTTATAGATCGACGAAGAAGCAAAACCCTAATTTCGAGCACATAACGTTTCCATTCATATTTTATGCAAATTTTCATTTTTGCATTTTGCACATCCATATTTGCAAAGCGTTCCATTGCAATGGGTTTTTTTTCTTGCATATTAGAGAAAAATGTTTACAAAACGATTCACTAATATCCACTTACGTGATGAACATTTCAAAGAATCTCGTGCAAGCGCGAGAGATGTCATTCATATCGATATACTTGCAGAATGTGTACGCATTCGACGAGCATATACCTTATAGTTCCGAGATGTTTATGTATGGAATACACTAACTGAAGAACATTGCAAATGCTAAAGGTATGCGCAGGTTTACTCATAACGTGGAGCGCTCTAACATCTACGATGATACTGATCTTAAGGATTGATTAGCTGAAATCACCAATTACAAATTTGCATGGGTCGTTAATCAGGTGTTTATGCATATTTACAGTTTATCATTCTAGTGCATTTTTTTGCACATTATTTTTACGTTTAATTGCCGCGCATAAAAAGAGGCAAACGCACTGACAAAAAAAGACGGGAATGACTATAATGGGTCGTCTTGTAAAAGCACATGAAAAGTTGCCGTCTCATTTTTCATTACACCAGGTGTTACATGCTTTCTCACCTTGCCTTAAATGAAGTAGTGCATCGGGCAAATCAAAAAAAAAAATCTGCACATAAGCAAATTTCCAATAGTTGAGAATAAGATAAAAATGAAAACAGACAATTTATATTAAAATAATAAAAGACATGGTCTAAGTGATATCATCATCGAGGCTTAAATAATATCGTCATCGAAGCCCCTAACCGTGACAAGGAAAAGGTAAACCGAACGTGAGGAACGGTGATCGTCACGGTACTTGCAACAAAGTGTTGCCGACCTACAACACAACAATGCACACCACATTGCTGGCTGTTCTCAGTCGCCTCACTTGCCATATGACCTGTTCGGGCGCTCGCAGCATCGAGTGGCGTGCGTTTATCGATTGGTATGTTGACGATGTTGCCCTACGCGCCAAAAGCATCAACAAATTTTTCTGGACTATACGCCTCAAAACTGCGTAACATTTTCTTAGATCCGGGCAAACAGCCAAGTCCTGAAAGCTTGGCTTGATAAAACTTGAAAATATGGCTAGACACGGTTAAGTTTGAAGTTGACAGGTCGATTATTCGAATAAGGCCGTAAAAAAGGCACTTTCGGCATAATGTTACAAAAATAATGGTGCTCCGCCCAATGTCAGGGCCCATGAAAATGAAGGAAATTTGTCGTCATGCAGCTATCTTCCGTGATCGTCTGCAATTTCGATGGTTATGACATCGCTATATTGGATTCGATGTCGAAACATAAGACGGGCAAATCAGCAAACAGTGCGACAACAGTTTGAAGCCTTTCCGCACAACAACAGTATTTTGATAGAAGCCGTACAGGACCTTAAGACGGGTTTCCTGGATGTAATATAGGCTGACCTGGTCGTGGGCACTTAGCGGGTTGTTTGATTGTATCTGTCGCGCATTGATGCGACATTGCACATTATTTAGTTAAACAACGAGATGTGCCGAGTGTGAGTTATGCACACACAACTCATTTTTAAAACTATATTTTTACTGAGTTTTTCAAAAAATCAGTTGGTACCAAATTGTCTCCTTTCGTTTAGGACAATAGATTGAAAAAAATTTTTTAAAAAATACGGCATTTTTTTTGGCAATCTTCCTAGTTTCGAAGAAGCGTTCTACTTAGCGTAACATTGCTTGCGCGCATACCTCATTTCATTAATATAGGGCTGCAAAATTTTTTAGGATAGAATGAGGAGATTGCCTAAAACTCAATGATGAAAAATATTGATGCGTCATCCGATGCAGGAATACGATAAGTTGTAAAGTAACAGATCGAAGGTGTCACCGAAGCACGGCATCTATGGTTAAGAATGGGGCGACTGCTAACCAAATAAAAAACCCCACCACTAGATGCGGCACCTCGGGTGACGTTAGAGAATTGTGATGCATCACTATCGGGTCCGTCTTGAACGAACGCCGCAGTTCTGGTCTGGATGACAAAGGTGAAGGGTGCTTCTTCCCAAGTGACCAGCGTGCGGGCATTGGAAGATCCGTGAGGTGCAGTAACGGGTGTTAATAGGGATGAAATTGACTGTTTTCAGTATGCTCATTTAGTATACAACAGAAGGTTTTTCGCAATTTTTTGGTCATTCTTGCTATGGACCATTCAACGATGGCATTTTCACAGTTACCTTAGAGCTCTTTTTTTTTCGGTCGGTTTCATCCTTTGCTCATCTTTGGCTTTTACAGTTCTCCAGGGGAAACTCGGAAGAGGACCCAAAAGTCCAGGACACTTCCCTGTTAAGAATAAAAAACCAGGACGCTTTCCTGCTAGGAATACCTCTCGTTAAGCATCGACTTTGGGCACGGGTTTGATGCCTTCGGAAAGATGGTGTTGCAATCTCCTTTCAGTTATAATGCATCATTTCAGTGCACTATTCGAAAATTGGTGTTACGGCAAAAGCGCCGCCAATGGAATGCCACTGGACAAAAGCGCCGGCCAGCATGTGCGCAGCGGTGCGTAGGTGCAATGGTACGTTGTGTAGCTTTTTCGCCGACGATGATTGATATCCCAACGAACCATCTTCAAGTGCGTCCTGGTCAATTGCAGCATGGAGTTTTTGCATCCGTACAATTTTTCATCAAATATACGCCGCCGATTTGTTTATTCTCGAGAAATAAAAGCTAAACACTCCAGTCACTCCTTCCCCCCTCTCTTACCTCTTCTTTTTCAATATTGATAAAGGCAAATTGCTTTATTTGGGTGATTTAACCTCATTAGGTGATAGTCGTTTTATTACTTCTTTGCAAAAAAAAAAAAAGAAAAAATCATATTTGAAAAAAAAAGACTTTTTGCACTGAGAGTTTTTACATTAAAAAAAAAAAAAATATGAAAATAATTCGATGAAATTTTTTTCTCCACTCGTAAAAAGATTTTTTTTTTCAAACGAATGTTCTTCTCTAAAATGGCGGCATTTTGACGTCTATGAGAAACGGCTCAATTCCATATTAAAACGGCTCAATTTCATATTATGCTTGGATGTGCTTCGATATTAGCCGACTTCCAATTATCCGAAAGTGACAAATACACAGCTCGAATTATCTTTCTTCCATACTTAAGTGGACGATCATGTTCATATTTCTTCACTCTTTAAAGTGCTCTTTCCTTTTACCGTTCACCTTATGCCTCGATTTCAGCTTATTTCAACCCAATAAAATATTACTCTTTATTAAGGGATCATTTGACTATCTGTCAGGTGTGGAACTTATTATGCCATAAAATGAGTGGGAAACTATAGATTTCAACTGCTGTAAAAGTCGGTGATATCGGCATCGAACATGACGAGGATGATACTTGTCAATTCGCTTTGACTTCTTTTGTTTTCCGTTAGTATAGTTACGTGAGTCCAATTCTCAAAAAAAAAGGTAATGCTCAATAAGTCAAAATTTGTGGCCTATAGAGGCTTTAGAGTATTTCTTCTTACAAGTAGAAAAAAAAAACGGAATTGATGATTGAAAAAAAAAACGAAAAGACGGAAAAAAAAACCAAATTATTGTATAAATAAAGATTTTTTAAATTGTTATTAATTACTATGAATGCCACATTCATTGGTTAAATGATTTCAGGTCTGATAAAGGTCTAAAATATTGTGCTAAATGCTAAAGACAGCTAAAGAATTATAAATGATGATAAAATTTAAGGTCTTAATATTCAGCATCTAAGAGGCTACTAGATGCTCGTAACTAGAAGATTTCTCACAGATGTTTCGACTTTTATTTTAAGCTCAAAGCTTTAAGTGCTAAAAGTTGAGCCGAAGAACTAAGATATTTTCAAGTTTTATCTGATTGACCATTCTCATTTGAGTGGATTTATCTTTAGCCAAGCACTTTGTGGTCATCAGATCTACTTTCGTAAGAGCATAATTCCACTGCGAATTAATTATTGCTATTGTTTCCTTGTCGTATGATTCCATATATAATGTTAATTATGTAAACTATTATGATAAGTTTGTTATTCGTAGCTTATTCCGCTCAGACGGACGGCACCGGAAAGGGTCACTAATGTGGCAGAAGGAAGTGACCTAGAAAAGATGTCAAAAAAAACCACCATCCTCGACAAGTCGCTATGGCACTTCCAAAGTCACATGGAAACCGTCCATGCCCGAAGCCCGAAGGAGGGAGAAATATATGCCTCGACAATCCGTCTTTTCCAAACTACTTGTAGTAATGTGAATAAGCTACCAAATTTAGAGATATTAGCCAAAACTGTCGCATCCGATATCATTGCGGTTTCAGAAACGTAACTTACGGGTGACATCGCATTCTCACTGCTTTCGATAAATTCTTCTTTCAACGTTTTCCGATGCGACCGCTGTTGTGAATTCAAAACGAGGGGTAATGGTGTCGCAATTCTCTTGTGCGATTCTTTAAAAGTCATCTCATATGACACTCAAACACTACCCCATCGGTGACGAGCTTATCCATTCTGATCTCTCTCTAATTTGAATTTTCCTATTATTATTAAAAAATAAGGTTGTTGTACGTAGCTCATTCCGCTCAGACGGGTGGCACCGGAGAGGGTCCCTAATATGGCAGAAGGAAGTGACCTAGAAAAGATGTCAAGAAAACGACCATCCTCGACAAGTCGCTAGGGAACTTTTTTGGAGATTTTGGCTAATATCTCTAAATGTAATTATCGCTCATATAATTTATGCGTGCTCGAAACTTCGTTGAGATCATTGCCGAATTTCGTGCAGTGGATAAGCCCTCTGTCGTTAATTGGTGTTTTCAATCTTCCCTCTATCAAATATAGTGGTGCGCCTCGCGCAGGAGCCCTGCTTGAGGGGTTTATAGATCAATGTAGTTTGCCAAATGTAATTAGCTATTCTCCTGCGGGGAAACCATATTCGTTCCATTGCTTACCAATGACCCCATATTCATGATCAACGCGCAAATTAGTGATAATTTTTCAATAGGCGACTATGTCAGCATTTTGTTTCATATCGACGTTGAGGTGGCTGTGTTGGATTTAATGGAATACCGAAATTTGCATAAATACAACTCCGATCAAGCTAACTACATCATTATCGATATTAGATTGGAAGACATAGCTGTCTGACAGTCTTGACGTCGACGAAATATATTCAAGATACCTCACTTACATAGGCTTTGTTGCAAGTTCTTGTGTTGCTTTGATAGAAGCACAAAAACTTGCAGATTGCAATAATCATTACTATCCATAGCGCCTTGCCGTTAAGAAAAATTTTCCTTGGCGCAATAGGGATATTGAGAAACGCGAAGAGAGATTTATACAATGCGCTAAAGTTATCACACAAGCAGTACAAAAAGTTCACACGCAATCAAGAGAAAAATATAATATGCTCGACTGAGCATAAAGCGCTTTATAGACATGTCACTAAAAAAAAAAGACTAAACGTGCGGCAAAATATCGGTGCCATAAAAAGCGATAAAGCTAACGTAATGATTGACGATAAGTGCAAAGCTCAAACCTTTGTGGAATTTTTCTCCCATGTACTCAAAAAAAAATAATGGAATTTTATTACCAGAATTTCCGATGATACGCACCAAAAATTCTACCGCTGTGAATATTGCCATTGACACCGTTCTAAATTCTTTCGTCAATTTAAAAACAAAATATCACTTACCCCGGGGGGGGGGGGGGGCTATACACTATACTGTGGAGATGATTTTTCCTCCAGGGTGATAGGCTCTTGCATGGATTTCAATTCAGTGTTGTCGGAACCTGGAGTCGATTACCTCAAAGAGTAGTTGATGCTCAAAATTTAATCGTATTCATGAATCGGCTTCACTGCTTGGACTTTCACTCCACTTGCACTTTGCTCCACTGAGGTTCCAAGCTTCGATCTCATGTATTGAAGTATCTCGTAGATAATGTTGTGTTCGCATCGTTTTTGTATGATGACCTGCGCAGATTAACCTTCCAACGAATCCGGTCATTCTTTTCTTGCAAATCTCTACGTATATAAATATTGCGTTGTATGGTTACACGTGAAACTTATTCTGTTTTATGTAATTTTATCTCTTCACTTTTTATCCTTTCTTTATTTCTGCATGAATGAATAATGACATTACTAGTATATCGCTTCTAGAAAATCTTAAAATTTGCATATCAAACAAAAGCGAAAATTCCAGAATTCCAAAATCTCAAAAAAAAAATCGCAAAAATAATTTTGCGAATATATATGAAAACAACGAAAGCAAGTTGTTCCATATTATACAATAAAAACCAACTTTTGATTTTTCTATTAGCAAATGCCTTTTCTAATGTCTCCCATTTAAAAGAAGTATCCAATGCCGATATACCTCTCTTTTTTTTCAAGTATTTTCGCTATTCTAACCATGAGGACAAGAAATTGTACCTAAGTGTAGTATAGAAGGTTCTGCTCAAAAACTCTGAATATTTTTGATGCGTCATACGGATTTCTCTAAGATTGCTGCATTTATAGCATCAATTTTTTGTTATCGTCTATAAGTCTTTGATATTCTTCATTTCCTTCTTAAAAGTTAGTGACGAGAAAATTGAGGCGAAGGAGGAACGAAAGTGATTGCCTAATTGGCTGCTTAGTGCTGTTGCCAATTATGTTAACTTCAAAGAGTGAAAGAAAGCCTTTAATATTTCCGGTGCATTTTGCATTATGTTCGTCTCCATTTCTTATTATCTTTCTGATTACTTGAGTAATCCTCCAAAGTTCTCATTTAAAACAATCTGTAAGGAAACCCAAAAGAATGCGCCCCATTGCAGTCGTCCCACTTATGCTCAGAAGAAAGCACCCATTTTTCCGTCCAAATTATTCAAGACTTAACGTTTGCATGTAGTTACTTGCAATCTCTTAGCCGCCACTGTCGTTTGAAGACGTTTTCCATTCTACCCTCATTTTCACTCTGGAAGTTTTTCCGGAAGTAGATCTGAAATTCATTCTAAAGGCATGCAAATTTCGGTTTTCTTGAACAAAAACTTCAACGCAACTCTGGAATCGGATTCGAGATGCGTTTATCATAAGGAGGCTCTGAGATTTCCCTCAAAAAGCGCAAAAAATATATTATAAGCTTGCTAAACACTTTTCTACCCAAAATAACTTCGTTCTTATAAGTGGTGAATACGCTTCATTTATATGCGTTCGTTATTAATTACCCATTTCTATAGACGAAATTACGCAAAAGCTTCTTGATATCAGAGGAGTTCGAGGTGAAAGAACTCGATAATGTCCAATGTTAAACGTAGCTAAACTCAATGAAGAAATTCCTGATCCTTGAGGTACTTGTGACGAGCTGCTGGTGACGTTAGCGTTTTTTTTTTTTTTGTAAACCGAAATGCACGTCAATGAAGTGATCAACGATCTATGCTCAATTCAGTTGATGCTCATTCAGGCAATGGTCAATTGCCATATCAAACTAAGGCCACTTCCCTCCTTTGCTTACTTGCTTATGGCTTCAATCATCGGAACGCTATCTAATGTTTCCGCTTTCTAATGTTTTTATTTTATAAGAAATTAGCCGTTAAAAAGAGGATGATTGCACAACGATAGAGAAATTAAATCTTTCGTTGTTCTAATATATCATTCTCTGCGTGACAAAAAAAGGGTCGAAGTGCACTTGAATTTTTACGACCGCAGTAAACAAGAGGTGAAAAAAAATTCTTTTTTTTTCTTAAACATCGAATTTTTTTTTCTTTTCCGGAACAGAGTTATTTTCTTCAGCATCTACATTAGAGATACTAGCGCACACTTACGAAAGAAAAAAAAAACGGAAATGCATATCGATGAAGGTGATCAACGATTTATGCTCGATTCAATTGCAACTCGTCGTACTATGATGATCGTTTACCGTATCAAATTTTTGTGCTTTTATTACAATTCAGTCATTTTACTCTTCCATCTGTCAGTCTAATCAATCGTTTGTTGTATACTATTTCATCGAGAGGCGTAGTTCTGTCTTATCAATTATCATCATTGTGTATATATATAAATCGCTTAGCAACCATTTATGCATTGTGTGGCTTTGATGTGGTGCAATTCAACGTAGTCGACGTCTAATTTAAATGAGAATCCATATGGTTTCTTGTGTTGTAATTATGGTTTTATATTCCATTTTTTTTAGCACGATAAATTTCCTTTCGTTATCAAAAGAAAATATTGAGCAAATGCGACAGGTTTCATTCTGAAAAGGACGGTAAAGCTCTCGTCATAGTTTGCGTAGATGACCGTTGTCATTGATCAGTACCAAAGGTTGAATGACATTTTATTGGAGTTTTATTCTTCTCTATCATTTTTTATATTTGCATAAAATGCTGTTATACGTGCAATTCGTTAAGCGCCGATCTTAAGCTCTCTTCATTTTTGAACTTCCGCCTATCGAATCTTTAGTTATAATTCACCATTTTCATAATTGGTTAGATACATGACTTTTGGCTGCTAAAATGCATACTTTTTCGTAGATAGTACATTTCTGTGTATCTTACGACGAATATTTTTTACTAATTTTTTGATGGGTATTTTCAGTGGAAGTCAACAAATTCATATTTTTATTTGCTGCTATTTTTCTCGCTGCATTGCTATTTATAGTCCCCTTATCTCAGGTGCAGCAACACTGATAACATTTGTCACCAAGAATGAGACAGACCTTATTGGTGTAATGATACCAGATGGCGAGGACAAAGTTACCTAACCATAAATCCTCACTGTAAACACACAATGGAAAATCTTGAATAAATTTCCGCTTTAAGAGATCATTCTCTTCAGTAAATATTGTCTGGTCGTTTGGGCGAGGAAATAATCATTACTCAATTGTCACATTCGACTATAAAATTCACAAAAATAGCCAATTTTTTAGATGATTGAACTGTGATACATTCGATGTTATTGTACGTTATCAAAAATTTCTACGCATAAATAATTTTCACCTTTAGAAACAAATCTTTCCTTCAACAATTTCTAAAGTCTCTATTAAAATTCACGATCCATGAGGCTTTAATCGAAGCCATACTGTAAAAAAAAAAGTTTCAACACTGCATTGATGCAGCTGCATTTCGATCTACGAAGCAAATGCTGGCATGAAGTTTAATCACTATATAGCAACGCCCTCATAAACGGTATTAATAAATAACGACGTAGTCGAATATGAGATAGCATCCTCAGGTTAGGATAGGGAGTATATGCTGTGTGCATTTATAAGGTCTCTTAAGAATGAGGCATAAAATTTAGTGTTCATAACAATATATTATAGGATGATAGCGCTCTCAAATTACTCTATCAGTTTTATCGATATTTAAATGTGACGAAAATTTTGCTTATCTTATCATCTCTTCGCTTTCATATTTTACTCATCGGACCATTAAAAAAAAAAAGAGATTTTTGATGAAAAACTTCTAGCCAGTCAAAATATGAGGTGCATTATCGCGCATTTTATTATTTGCCAATAATTAATGCAACCGGTTGGCCTGCCTATTCAACAAAACTTTGAAAAGCATATATCGTGTTTAGTTGGTTTAACAAGTTTTATATGAAGAATTTTTTAATGTGAAAGATCAATCATATTTACATATGTGGAAGGGTCTACTTAGAAATTATACTAGCTTGATTGAAGCAGCGTTATCATGAATTCATAGCTATCACATCAATGTTCATTACATGAAAATGATGCTTATTAGATTTTTACCTCATCTTTCAAAGAAAATACTCTACGAAATAAATAGTGCTTCATCGTAAAACGTAAAGAATCGATAAAAGATTGTCTATCATAGTGGGCGATTTTGTAATTTCAGTAAACATCATCTCAACAACCAGTTTGATGATTTTCCAACAAATTAGATAAATAAGCAATTGTGACTCTTATTTGTGCGACACGTTATACAATTCTTCAACAAAAAGACTAGTTTTTAGTGTTATTGCAAATTTGTGTCGTGAACAGTGTCTTATAGTGATGCGATGCCTATGTGTATGCTTGTATGCATCGGTCTCTTTAGTGGTTTCAACTTGAAAACCGTGTAGTTAGAATTGCTTAGGTTGGTTTATTGTAAACGAAAAGCATAGGTTGATTTACTCCGATATTATCATCTTTGATCCCACAACGTCAAAGAAAACTTCAGATATATGGAGATATAGAAAAATTTGCAATCATTTTACACCCATTGAGTTGTAGAAGAATTGGTCTTTTCAGGAAGATATTCAGGGCGACCGGGTTATCTAAAATGTGCAGCTATTGTTTGGCAGGTTCCAATTTTTTTTCCCCGCTAAATCGTGAAATTAATTGGCCAACCAAAAAGCGCATATCGTCGTGCCAGCTCATTTGAAATGCAGCCGATTTAAAGTGAAAATGTGATCGCTGCTGAACGTATACAAATTTCCAGGCACAATCAATTGGTCATAATAATGTTCGAAATTAATGAATCCACTCGAATGCCAACCGATATGGTTGGGGGCAGAATGAGGGAGGGGAAAGCATATATGCGCATTTTGTTCGCCAAATATTTACAATGGTTCTCAAGTTGGAGTTACAGGACCAATAGATATACGTCCAAACATACATATAAGAAAAGCGTAACGATAGTGTGCTGTGCGATTGCAATTTGCAGTGAAAATAAGCCCTTAGAACGTGATGAAATACTCTCGAATAAATACTGTTCAACACAACGATAGAAGTGCTGTTTATTGTTTCTATAGCATTCTATTGAACGTGAATTAATAACAAATAGTGGAATATGATATAACAAACGTTTCTCAAGATCTCAAATAGATTTTTCCTCAAATATTTAAAAAAAAAAAACAATTTCTCAAATATTTTTTTCAAATTTACATCATTCAATTTAGTTTATAAATGAGAAATTCTATGAGGATATGAATGTTGCAACTTCAATTAACCAAATGTAGGAGAAATTTTTTATTTGCTGCATACTTCCAAAAAAAAAAAGAAGAAAACTTCCGTTGTGAATTTGAATTTCCCATTAAATTTTTTTTCTTTTTGATGAATTTCGGTCTTGTATTCATTCATCTAATTATCACTCCACCACTCGCAGTCACTTATTATTCATCACATTCTTCGATTCATTCGTCAGTTATTCATTCGTTAAGCTATAATCCATGTTGTTTTCTTCAAGTAATATGCTAGCCTTTATAGTGATTGAACGACATTGACTTTGCCTCAATAGTATGTTTTACTTTTACACTCAGCGAAACATAACACTGCGCGCTTATAAATTGCTATCGTTATTCTTCTTTATTCCAATTTATTTTTATTTTTATTGCTTTATTTACTTATAAATTTTACTGTTGTGGTATGAAATTCAATAACACAATTATTATTCTTTCTCAAACGCTGATGAAATATTTTATTTGTTTGTTTTTTTTTTTCGTTTTTTTTTCAGCCACCGTTCGAAATGTCACTTGCTGAGGTAAAAGCATCCTGTATGAAATCACTTGAGAAGGCACGCATTGGTACAGATGAGGGCGCAATTCAAGATGGCAAAGATTTCTACAAATAGTATGTTGTTGTAATTTTTCAATTTCTTGAATTAGAAAACTCTAATTTCTATTTTCATCAATTATATTACGCGAACGAGTTCATTGTGGGATGGGAGTTCATTTTTTGATTTGTACATATTGACCCTTCAACAAAAATTATGATATAATTGTAAGAAATAAAGAAACGACGAGTTTATTTTTAAATTTCTACAATAGAAAAATAAATCGTAGAAAATTATCGATAAGTTGAAAATAATTTTCAGAGAGTTTTCTTGATTGTTGACGGCAGCATATTCTCTCTCTCTCTCTCTCTCTCTCTCGAAAGAGTACTTTCTATCTATGGACGTCAAATTTATATGAGCTTTCGATATAAAACCTTACTGCTAGTATTATTGACGATTATTTTTCTAGTATGTTTGGCCACTATCCCGACCTACGCATCTACTTTAAAGGAGCGGAAAAATTTACTCCAGATGATGTACAACGAAGTGATCGATTCGCGAAACAAGGTTTGATCTTGATCTAATTCATGACTTTTTCTCAATAGTTGTAAAACGATTCTACAAAAGTTTTTTAAAGGCTTATTTTTCGCAACACTATTCCTTTGCTAATATTTGCGAATAAATTTTCCACAATATGCAAACGTATTGCCTTAAATATCAATCTCATATCAAAGTTTATCTCATATCAAAGTTATCTCATGTGTTTTTTTTAAAATCTCATATCAAAGCATATCAGTATTTCAGCATATCAGTATCAAATATTTCATATCAGAGTTTTTGAAATCTTCCGCTTAACGTGCGATTAGTTTCTCCATTGATCTTTTGCACTCATTATTCCATTGTTTTTACTAGAACCAGGTGTTCACAGAAATAGAGGATGAATTAAACAATGAATGACTGACGCTAAAGAGCATTGATAATTCGATTGCGCAAATTTATGGCTATATAAATCTATTCGTTCAATCATATTTGTTGAAGATTTCATCCCTCATAAGGATATAAAGACTTTCCGCTCATGAATTTCGATTTTTTATTTTTTCTTGGCGAGGTTTTTTCATTTGGTTAAGCTTCTTCTTCGTCGTTTCACTTCTATCCGCTTTGAGTATAAATATCACCAACATCTTTATCCACCTTCCATACACACACACACCACCGGCGCAGTGTTGCGGTGGCCGTACATTGTGCAATGTAACACAAGGTATAGAGCATCCCGTTTTTGACACCTGCAAAGTGTATACATCCTTTCATAAATTAGAGTTCCATAAGTTCAATTTTGGCCTCTCGTCTCTGACTTAGTTCAACATCTTTGTCAGCTGAAATGGAGAAGGAAAAAGTAGCCAAAACTTCCTCATTTAGAGGCGAAAGAAAAAGATTAAAGAGTAATCAGTTCATCTCAGCAAACATTTGAGCATAGAATATTAAAGTTGTTGCGTTTTATCGATGCTTGAATTATTGCACTCACGAGACGCAGTAGAAAACTCGGTAACCTTTATCTTTAGTTTGTGCCAATTTTGACCTTCGCATTGCATAAATTTCGGCATACGACCGCCGACCTCGATAGGTTTAAGATGGAAAGTAGAATTGAGAACAGTATTTGAATCTTCTCTTAATTCTTCGAAAGTGTTTAAAAGTACTCGGTGAAATCCGTTCTGAAATATTCAAATCTACCTCCGTTACCTATCCTTGCGCCTAGCGCTCCAAATATGGCAGTTTCAAAAAAATAGCCCCATTCCCAGAGAGAAATCCTGTTTATCGTCCTAGATGTGAAGTTAACTGACTTTGGACTTTTATGGCACTTACCAAATCTCAACGCCTTCGTAACGCTGACCAAATTTATTCACTATTTCGAGTGTTTCCCGAGAACAATCACCTTCGCACATCATTCACTACGTGTACATCAAATCAGTCGATTTAAGGTCAACGAATTCTTTTGGCTTGCCATATTCTGGCGAATACCTACGACGATCCGGATACATTCAAAGCGTATGCTCGTGAGACTGTCAATCGTCATCGACAGTTCAAAATGGAGCCTTCCTTATGGAGTGTTCGTATTTAACTCTTTAAATCAGTGTTTGATTTGCATGAAAATAACATAGAACATTTCAGTGTTGAAAGTATAAATGCCGTGTTCTACAATGGAATCATTGTTTTATAGATTTATATCAGAGGATTTATCGTAACTATGGAAATATGTTCAGATACACTTCAAATAATGTAACTTAGTAGGATATCTATCTCAGAAATTTTTTTCAACGTCATCATCTTCTCCTTCTATTCGGTGTAGAATTAAGCTTACCTCGAGAGTTTTTTCCTTACCAGTACAATAGATGCGATATGAGGTAGCACTAATAGGATGAACGGCAGGACTCCATAACTTCCGATGAAGTGATTTTTTTTCACGTAAAAATCTATGGGAATACAGCTCGAATTCAGGAAATCCCCAGGAAACCGATATGGTTCTAGAAAGTATGAATTCATAAAATTTACTGGTGATTAATTCTACTGGAGGGAAATAAAGAAAACGCCGAAATCGGCTAAATGCATAAGTCTCAGCTCTTATCCGGCTCATAGAATCGAGAGTAAGTATCATGGTATTCCGCACTATGGCGGAAAAAAACCCTCAGGCAAAGAAAAAACAAAATTTTCTCAAAGTGCAATAAGCAGAAATGCTAAACGTTCACATCGTATAAATTTAACTCCGGCAAAAATTGCTCTCGTTTCCATATTTCTTCGTTATATTATTATTAATCAACTTTGCTGGATTTTTTAAAGCGTTTTTTTTAGTGAGGAATAATATTCTGGAGCTTTTTTTAAAAAATTTTATTGCTCTTCCAAATTAATAGCATTCAAGTAGCATTCACTTTTCTGAGTAATTAAAGAAATAGAGAGGGATAGTGAGAGAAGGGAGATTCAAGTCCCAATCATCAGCTGCCTTTTGTGCAAAAAGAGAATAATACTAGTATAAAATATTTAATATTTGTATAATGCCCTCATATTGGCATCACTACGGTTGGCTATGTTAGTATGTCGCATATTTTGGTTGATGTGGATTCGAGGTTTTATTAGCAACTATGCGGTGCTTCAATACGTCAACACAAATCCATCTTTCTAATGTTCTCCTCCGTCCTTCCCATTCTCCCTTCATCTTTCCTCATGCAAGCGTCTAAAGTTTGGATTTGGCAAATGAAAATATCGATGTGTGTTAATGCCTTCAGGCTTTCTTCACAGTTTTCACTGAGTATCTCGCAACCAAAGGAGCGGACGACGATGCAACAAAGAAGGCTTGGCAGGAGGTTGGCAAGGAGTTCTCAACCGAATGCCTCGCTCATCTGAAGAATCTCGGCCTCCCACATTGATCAAGCACTCGAGCAATTCCATATTTGCTTTCTTTTGCACTCGTTGTTTCAATAATACGACGAAATTGCTGTCATAGTATAATTACTAGTGAATAAATTTTCGAAAACTTTACAACGATATTCACATTCAAACTATTCTTTGTGTGACTCTACTCGGATTTGTTCTAGGCATTGGCTCGTTTCGTTGTTCCGATGAAATGAGAACCTTCGTTTATAGTTGCAACATTTATATTTCAATGGGCATTTGTATATTCAGGCGCTTAAATATGAAAAAATTGCAACAAATAATTCATCAGCAATTTTGCTGGATTGAATTCATTTTCGGATTCGACTAAACGTAATAGTGACTTTAAAATTAAATGATCGTTTTTAACTGAATTTATGCAACAGGATTGTTTCAGTTTGCTCGAAAATATGCAAATGAGCATGACTTGCAACAGGCAGAACAGCTTAACGTATCGGATGAGAAGATTTATGCGTAATACCTATTGAATACGTCCACTTCGTCAAGAACTTTCTTTCTAGATCAGAACTTCCGAGTGCGATATTGTGCAAACTTTGATTATATCAGTGTGAGTAGTAACGTTCATTTAGCAGAGATGTCAAAGCGTATATAAAATGACCAGGAATAAATGTTCAACGGAAAAACCTCCCTCCCATATATTGCAAAACTTAGGATGCACTAGCAAAAAAAGACAAATCACATACCAGTGAAAGAAAAAGTTCCAATAATATTGACATCAAGGTTGAAATGAAGTTTTGCAGACGGAGCAATTTAGTCGGGACAGCTGTTTACGAAAGAACATTCGATTCTTGTTTTTTTTTTTTTTTTTTTTTTTTTGCAGCCAAATCGAGCTTTAAAGTGTCTATATAATCACTGCGAGCAAAACATTACGAATGTTTGCTATCGGCAAACCAGTTCCCATCAATAACTCGCAATAGCAAAATTGCCGAAAAGATTTTCAAGAAAATTGACGAAAATTTCAATGAGTAAATTTCTTCATAAAAATACAACAAATTCACCTCAGTACATTTAATCATATTCGATTGGATATGAATATTTTAAAAAAATTATCGAGATTCTCTTTGAAGAGATAAAAGAATCTTATTGTTGATTTTAGCGAAAAGAGGTGAAGAAATGCTAAATAAATCTAGTCGACAAATGATGTTCACTTTTCGTATGTTCGACATACACGTTACACCGCCATACAACAAAACAACACATCGGCTTCACTTCAAATATTCCTCCTATTCTTGAGCAACAAATCATCACTGCCTTCTGAATCTTCCTGACGATATCATTTTGCAAGAGAGTGCAAACGATCGAATATCGCTATATATATTAAATCTGCCCAATTATCAATTCTTGAATTAAATCTACTTTCTTAAGCGATGTTGTTTCGATGCGTTATTTATTCGTTTATTATTGTTATTCTCTTAAATGCGTTTAGTGCAAAAGGATTTCGAGCAGTTTTCATCACAAAAACTGATGGTTCGCTTTTTTTATTTTTTCTTCAATGATAAGAATTTACTAGTTCTAAATTCAGTGGTAATTACATAATTCTAAATAAAAGTATCAATTCATTATTGAAATGCTATTTTATTGCGATCTATAAATTTAACTCACTCGTATTATATCGATAACAAATTTATCAACATAAGAAAAGCACTGTTATACATCGAATTCATCAGCAAATTTGACGACAATATTTCTTCTCTCATATGAATGAACGCGAACATGGTTAACACAAGGAGATTTTATGACTAAAACTGTTGCGAGTTGTTTATTACTTCAATTGCGCTATTTTAGTCGGTAGCAAGAGCACAGGATTTGCCCAACATTTGGGAAAAGACAGCAGGAAGTAATATTGCGAGAATACTGGAAGGGATATTTAATTTCCGGATTTCAAAACTTCAAGAAACTCTGCACATTCACTAATAGATAAATAACTAGTTTTTTTTTTTCAAAGAAAGAAAGCGCTATATTTAGTCCCTACGAAATTATTTGACCTTATTAATTATGCATAGATGCATATGAATATTGTTATTTCTAATATATTCAAATATTCGTCGCTAATTTACAGTGGAAATAACGCGAATAAACGACGCAACAAATAGTTTCATCAAGACAATATGTGGAAAATCTCAACCAAGAGTGAGTTGTGTTTTTTTTCACCTCTTCACCGAATGCGAAACTCTGAAACATTGTCGATGTTAATTGCTGTTTAGTTGTTTCTAAGCAAAATATGAGACGTTGATTTGGTTTTTATTTTTCATTTTTTGATAAGGTACTGAGGATTTTTAATTTCCATTAAATTTCTATTCATTCCATATTTCTCATTTAATTGACTAGTTTGCTCATTACTCAACAATATTATTTCATATATATATATATATATATATATATATATATATATATATATATATATATATATATATATATATATATATATATATATATATATATATTTTTTTCATGACCATAAATGTAAATATACTTTTGAAGATGATTTCATTTTATTGAAAAACATCTTCGTTATTTTATATGGAATATCATTTCCGCATAGCAGCTGTTTACATCACAAATCTCTCTCACAATAATTGCTAATCACCGACTATTCGAATATATTTCATTTCCTCGTACTATTTTTCAGTTTATTGACAAACGGCTTTCAATAACATTCGAGATCCAATTTTTTTGCGCTGAAAATCATATGGAATTTTGAAAAATAAATTTAATGAGTGAGAAAAATTTCAATTCGAAGTAAAAATGATTATTCGTCAGGTCTGTTCTCTTGGGCTGATTTATTATTTTCCTTTATAAGTGAAAAGTGTTTTGTTGCATTTTTTTTAATCGAATGAACTCATTGTTGCTATTGCAGTTCACTGACAATGGCAGTGTCGAAAATTATCCATGGGCTGTATCAATAACCGAAAAGGTATCTGATTTTATCTTTTTCATGACGTCATTCACATAATATTTCTTCGCTACACCTGTATTGAATCTTATTAACTTAATTAAAATAATTAATTATAGCAATTGATGTATTATCAATTTACATTGTACAGACGTTTTTATCACACAGTATAGTGGAGATTCTTCCGAACTATAAATCATTATTGAAAAAACTAAGTTCATATGATGTTTTCTCCGTGAAGGTCATTTGATGTACGCGAATAGCTGTGCAAATGCATTTGTTTGTGCTCAGTATAAGTGCACTTGTATGTCAGTATCTGGTTGTCAATGACGCAACTTCAATTTATTCACGGTCGCAGAATTCAGCACCTCTAGAAGTCGTAATTTTACTGCAGTGCGCTATCCTATCAAATGAATGTGCTCCAAAGCGGAGTCGACACAAATAAATAGAAGAGCATTGCTTAGCTTGTAATTTATGCAATCGTTTGATCACATAGTTATCTGCATTATTGATGGTGAATTCATGCTTATGAATATTTGTGCAGTCGGCGGAACCGGAAGAGTAAAATGCAAAAAAAGTCTCTTTCATAGTAATCTTTTCAGCAATTTTCCTAACGTAAAAGATCTTATCGTGTAGGCAATGTAATTATTTTCTCAACCAATATTCATAAAGATATATTTGAATGTTCAAATTGAGCTCTTATTTGTGTTCGTCGTTTTTACGATATTTCGAATGCCAATTAGAGAAAATTTGCATTTAGAAGAATGAGCAACTTAAAGCATAGAAATGAGAGGAAAAACTTATTCACAAATGTGATACATATTCCAGAGAACGCTTATATAGAACTAATTTTAGTACCAATGTTGTGTGGAATAAATATTTGAAAAACTTATGCACTATGCACTATATTGTGATATCGAATCAAACTAGTAATAAGAATTCCTACACATTAGTCATGTATGTATAATTTAAGATATGGTCGATGTAAGTGCTGATTTTTGGCGAAAATATTTGAGGAAGAATGCAATAAGTGAGCAGCTGATTTTAGACTGTTACATGAAGAAATCACATTGAAATTCTCCAAACAAATCCGATTTTTTCTCAGAATGGCTATTAAAATAAATGGAAAGAAAATGGGCAAATCTATAAAATTCAAACGATTCATAATTTTTTCATATATGGTTAGATTTTGATGAAAATATTCTCAGCGTAAAAGAGTTTTCACTTGGTCTTGTGAGGAAAACTTTTGGATTTCGCAAATCTAACCGGAAAAATGAAAAATGGTCTTTTTTTTTCGAATCGCTGAAAATTATCTCATTTCTAACAGCATATTGGAAGTGATCATATTTTAAAACTCCATATGAAACTTCGGTAAAGAAAGACGGAGAGGGTGGCAAATAAATCTATGTGTGTTTTAGTACACAGTTAAAATGCTGCATGTCTAAGAGATAGCAATATATAGTTAACGATATTCCTTAAATGCAAAGCAAAATTTATAACTTTATAGCTTTACGCATTCAGCATAAGCTATTTGCATCTTTCATCTTCAACATGAATATATATGAAATTCAGAGTTATTATCAGCTTATCAATGATAAGCTCACTGTTTTCGAATGATAATACGGAAAGTGACTTAACGTCATGGCAATCAATACCACTGGCAATAATTAAATAAGAAAAGAAGCACATTTTGAAAATTCACTTCTTAACACTCATCAATAGAAATAATATACGGAACAGTATTTTATTACTGTTTGTATTGCGATATAGTTTTGATATAAACTTCATAAATACAACTGTTTAAAATTAAATTCTTTTGTAAATTATTTGTATGTGATAACGTTTTCAATGTTTCTTATGGCCATCTCATTCCCACATAAAACGTTTTTCATCGGCGAATTGATTGATAATTTTGTGCTATATTGCGTGCACTTAAGAATGCTCCGATGAGTCGATGATAAATTAGAGTATACTAGTGGTTTTTTATGCGATTTTTTTTTAGGTAATAATAGGCGAATAAGAAATTCTAACAAATTTTGCAGGGTAAAAATAAACTCGGTGGAGTGATCATCTCACCCTTGCATATCTTAACTGCCGCACATCCATTCGTTCGATTCATTGGCCTTCAAGTATGCCCATGCCAGTATGTTCGTTTAAAATATATTGCATTATGCTTGCATTTCAGCAAATGCGTGTTAATTATTACATTTTCTATGAATTATGCAAATGCAATCAATTCCAGCAATTTTATATATATATATATATATATATATATATATATATATATATATATATATATATATATATATATATATATATATATATATATATATATATATATATATATATATATATATATATATATATATATATAACTAAGACTATAAAAAATAGCGGCACATCATTTTATTATGGATGAAGTCGAATTTTATGATTTTTTAGGCGCAAGTTGATTTTTTCAAAAGTTTTAGAGGCAGTTATTTTCGCTAGTGCAAAAAAATGAATAAGAATAAAAAATATTATGCGAACTTGATTATATATTTTCAAACCTCACACACTGTTTATTTTGCAAATGTGTGTGATTGCTAAAAATGCACATCATATCAGCATAATTAGCATATTCTTCATCCGATTCTGTTGCACTTCTGCTATTTGCTTTATTGCATGAGGTTAGAAATTATTATGAGTGTATATTTTCATACTAGATATGAAGTCCTATGAAAGAAACGCCTCATTGTAACACATTCCTTCATTAAATGCAGCATTATAACACATTGTTTTTTTTCTCCAATAAATGCAACATTGACTGATAGCTCAACGAATTTTTCTCCATAAATTCAAAAATTTGCACCTCACAGAGTGGAGGAGTGTTTATGAGTAAATAGCAACTTTTGCAACTATTATCACATTATTCGACCTGTTTTATGAGGCAAATTCTTCAGCATTTTTTAATATCTGCGAAGTGCACTTATTTTCTTTTCTTATCTTCTTTCTTCTAGCTTTATTAACTTCTTTTTTTTTTCCTTTTATATGGTCTTATCTTATCTCACTCCACTCATAATTGATTTATAGTTCTGTTGCTAATTCAGCTTCAGCCTTTTTACTTCTTTAACGCACCAGTTTCATAACGACATATATGCTAATAGCGATTGTTGAAAATGGCAAATCAATGCGGGGTTAATTTATCGTTATAATTTCCACGTTTTGCAACTAGTATCAATCAATGCGATGCTTTCTATTAGATGAAACATTGCAACTATCGCAAATAATTTTTCATATTCATTGCAATAATAATATTATTTTCAAATCGATTCAGAAGAGAAAAAGTGTGCGGTAGCTATACTATAAGCATATTTGTTTATTTCACAGTCACAGAATGTTAAATGTGATAAGGAATTTCCGTCATGATTTGGTAGTAAAATTCATAATTAATTGCTAATGGATAGCGATGAAAAAAATTTCATGGTTAGTGAGTAAATATTGATGATAAACTAATGATAGGTGATCATCTGATGCAATTTTACTGGTTAGATCGATTAGCTTTTTGAATACTCAATAATCAATGATCGTTCGTTTGTGCAACCAACAATGTAAAATTGATAATATTTAATTGCTGATAAAATTTTTGCATGAAAATTTTATAGTATTTTCGGATGTTCACAACTACTTATTTATTCATTTATTTTTATTTGTTTTTTTGTTTATTTGTTTTTTTTTTTTTTTTTTTAAAGTGCAAACATGCAATAACTCAGTTATGAAATTATCAAATGATATCAATTTAGTGCAAAAGAATTTGCCATTACTGAATATTGTCGACCTTATTACTTTACTTCATTTCTTCTCTTCTTTTCACTAAAAAAAAATCATTGTCGATTAAAGTGTTTTCGTTTAATTTGGAGCTGTATATTCCCTTATATTAATCAATGAAAATAAAACAATCATTTATTTTGTATTGTTGAAAAAAAAAATTCTAAAATTTGCATGTCTAATTATTTCTTTTTATTTTGAAAGAAATGTTGCAATCATAAATAACGTTCATTTAAATTGCTTCTCATTTAGGTGTTCTTTTTTTTTTGCGCGTGCTATGATATGTGTTAGAAATTGTTCTGAATTCTTTTCTCTCTACCAGTCTAGGGAGAATTTGGTAGTGAAAGAAATTCCTGCTCCTTCGCCATAGTCCATCGTGAAAAGTGTTTGAGAACTGGTTCAAGATTTATCGACGACCGATATTGCTGGGAGTTAGGAGAGAGAGAGAGCAAGGCGGAAAGCACCTCAACGAAAAACGCATCTCATCATCAATCATTTGTTTATTTCAGGTTTTATTTTCGCATGACAAGCATGCTAGGAAATAAACCGCTGTATTGGCAGATTCAATGATTTGATATCATAAAGAACTCGACCTGATCTTAGCCAATTTTATCGAGACCCTCAAGTTTGTCGACATCGTACGTTGAATATCCCAACGAGGAAATATTGAAAAGTTTAGAAGTTTAGAACTTAAGACTTTCAACTTTGAAGGGTTCATTACTAATGCTGTTGAAATCATTTCAGAGTTTTTGCTGAGAATTTTTCATTGCGAATATTTATCAGCGTTGTTTGATCACTTATCAGTGATATCTTTTGAAAGTTTTTACTCAAAATTTTCTTCAAACTTCACCGACAGCATATTTTTTCGACTACAAATAACAGTGCATTAAAAAAGTTTGATATAAAGAACGAAAAGAAGAATTGTTTTATGCCTAAAGCTTTCTTGAGAATCCCTATAGCAATTGGAAAACGCCCCTTGGAAATCTTATAATCGCAACCAAAATTTCAGCTCAATTATACTCGATTGATTTCCAAATAGAAATATTACGGTATAATTAGTAGGTTTTATTATCGTTGCTACACATTAAATAATACCACTACATTAAAATTTGATAAATCACTTAATTTTATTGCATACGTTTATTTTCATGCAAAATTTCCATAGCACTCTATGATAGTGTTACTCGTTTAATCGATTACCTAGATATAACAGTTATGCAATAAGTTATGAAAGAAAAATATAACAATTCATTTCAAATATTTATAAATTTTGAAATGAAATCATTTGAAATACACATCGTCAATTCTATATGAGCTTTCAATACGTTTAGTTGTGTGGAAATAATTCGGCATCGAAAAATATAACAATCAAATAAAAAGATAAACACACATTTTAGGTAGAAATTCAGCAATTCTACGAGCATTTAAACGCATACTTTAGTGCGCTCTTAGAAGAACAATAAGAAATTTCTATGATCGCATATGTTTTTAGCATAATTTCAAATTTTTATCCACTAATAAAAAATCTTTTATGTTTTCTAGCACTTTTTTTTCTATTCGAAAAGAGTTAAATAATTTTATTATTATAACGATTTGGCATATATTTTACTCTTTACCATTGTGCATCACGTGATCAACGAATTTTCATTCATTGACTCTCGATACGATAAATTTTTTTGAGGCTCAATTCATAATTGTCCAGCCAATAGCCTATTTTCTATATGTTTACAGTTCTGCTCTACTGTAGTAAGAAAGTGAAATTATTTCAACACATTTGTAGTATATTTATTCAATGAACTTTTTATTGGAATGGAATAGCTTTTCGAAATTCTACAACAATATGCGAGGATAGGTTTCGTGTCTTTGATATGGAAAAAGAACGGTATCAAGAAAAAATATGCCAATTATTTACACCTTATTTGCCATCTACTTTTATGCTTGCATTAAGGAGCAGAGGTTATCGCTCATTCGATGAACTACAGAATCGTTCAGTTGCCTATGGTGGGAAATGTATTCGTGGTAGGATGCCCGATTTACCCAATCATCCACTCTGTGAAGTGTCCGATATGCAAGTGAATAAGGTGAGAAATATGTGTTGGCATTAATATTTCGTTATCCATCCAAAAAAATAATATTTATTCGTTAACTTGCAATAAAACAAAAGTCTCTCTCATTAAATTGCAAAATATTTGTTCTTTATAAAAATGTTACTTTATCATTATATAAAAGAACTCATCCTTATCCAAATCATCCTTCATTATTGCGATTCTATAGAACGTCACATTCTCGTTCTTATGAATCGACGTACTGTGATGATGTTGAAGTGGCAGAAATTATCGAAGAATGAAATATTCCAGGTTGTTGCTCCTCAATAGTATTGCTGATAATGCGAAACTCGCATAAAGACAAGTGTAAAGAAGAGGAAAAAGAAACGTTAGGAAGTTCATTAGTCGAAACTACGCTAGAAACATACACTGTTCATCTTCAAATGTTTGTCTTTTGTATATGTGCTGAAATAAGTTATATTTAGGGAAATTCGTAGTCTCGACATATGAAAGGGAAGATGAATTTCCGGATGGTTGACTAAGTAATGATTGAGAAAAAAAAACTAACGACCTCAATTCGTATAAAAAACAACGTTAATCATATAAAGGCATATAAAAGTGTTAAGTGTATTCATTGCCTGCTAGCCGGATATCGCCTTTGCCCATGGTTAAGTGAAACGCCTTGCTTGATATATTATGCTATCACCTTTTACTATACTATAAGATTTACTATAAAAAATTAAGTTACTATCAAAATTACTATAAAATTATTATCAGTATTTTTAAGGCTATCTATCCAAATAGGCTACTCAATCATCCGTTATAGTTGACAGCTGCAAAGGGAAGAATACCAAGAGTGGACTCCTACTTTTCTACTATGTTATAAGTCAACATCATATTACACTTTCAAATGATGAATTTCTCCTCCCGTATTATGACCACACCTCCTCAGTTCCACTTCAGATTCGTTCGGTAGTGGTGGACAGTGATTTCGTAATGAGCAGCTGCACTGATGGACACGATTGGGCGATCGTCGAATTGGAGCGGCCACTTATCTTCACCAATAAAGTTCGACCAATTTGTCTACCACGACCTGATCAACATGTGCAAGAGTTACTCACAATTTTTGGATGGGGACGTAGTAATGGTAAACTTTAAAGGATTAGAAAGAATTGAAAAACTTATCAGTAAGAAAGTAACTTCGAATTTGTTTTTTTTTTTAATTGCTGAATCGACTTCGAATTTATTTGTTGTTGTTTTTTTTAAAGCATGAAACCGAAAACAATTATCTAAACGTTAAAATCACTGTTCATCTCAATAAAATCTCAAAAATTCCATAATAGAAATGAAGTGGTATCTCATTTATGACGAAGAGCAGGATGTTTGCAGAATAGCCGTTGAATGTCACTAGAGCACAAAGCAAATCCATCTTATAGGGATTAAAGTTGATCGATTACTCTAAAACATGATATTGTTAGGTGAAAGTTATCGCTGTGTATAGGTTGATGGCAAGACTGGCAGTAATTAGTCGTCAAATAAATGCCATTGTGCGCATGTAATTCATTTTATCTAAGGAGATTGGCCGCTCAGCAAGAACTCACATGAGAGGCTGTTTTGCGACCTTTGGAGATGAAGGGAACGGCTTTTTGAGAGGCCTTGAAGCCATACTGCATCAAAGCATTTTGAAGTTAGATTTAGCATGACCTCAAGTCAGAGTGAACTACATACGAACGCATCTTTCGTAAGGAACGCGTATTTTGCTGCAAGTAATTGCATAAAAGAGCGCAATGTTTTAAGGCTTTTGATTCTTCAAACCTATGCTTGCGTATTTTTGGGCTTTTCACCCAACCTAGTTTTGCCACCCTGAAATTGTTTATACAGCTGCTACACGTAGTGCTGCACAAATTGGGAGAATTTGTTACATTCAAACTGCTTAGCTGCCAATTACCAGTTAGTAGAAGATGCGTTTGCATGGAGGTATTATAACCAACAAGAGCGTTCACGAATATTTCTCTACTACTAAACAATTTTCTTATCATTATTCAATATCCCCCCCCCCCCCCAACTGAACTAAATGACTCCTAAAGTACAACTATAAGAAATCGAATAACTCATGCAGCCAAGCCATTCAATGCCTATGATGTCAACGTAGGAATTTCTTATTATTGGCAGTATTCAACGAGAGTCATCCATATCTTCGTGAAACACCAATGAGGCGTGATCCCGATTGTCGTGCCCCATGGAGCGATGATATGCCCACAAAAGCATATGACTACGTATGCACAAAATCACTCCGGCCAGATGACTATGAAGCACCACGTACATGCCATGTAAGCATAGATTCTTCATCTTGGATTGTGGATTCGGCTACAACAGCTTTCGGGAATGCTAATCCATTCGCCTTTGAACAACTTGACGCTCCTTTATAGGAATTACTATCTCATCTAACTGGTATTCTGTAACAAGGGCATTGGAAAATTGAATAGGCAACGATCGTTGCATCATAGACCGTCAAAAAAAGCTCTAAAAGGAGATGCATATCCTACAAAATAAGTAAATTTGTAGACGATTTATTTTATTAAGGATTACTTAGAGTAGGTGCAAGTTTTAGGAGTAAATGTTCCAATGTGTCCTAAGGAATCGAGGAACTGTGCTCGTGATGGCTTACCACCGTTGAATCTTAAGGTGTGCAATAATGATGGCTATGAGATTATCAAATTTTGAGCACACAGCGAATTGCTCATTGCAGACCTTTAATGCTCATGATAAAATTGCATTTTCAAAACTTGTGCGCCTGATTGCATCCGCACTGGAAAATTCTTACGCGTATTACTGCATCCAGTTTACCGTCTAGTTTTATTTCATTAATTCATTCACGATAACGGCTTTTCTCATGCTTGTTTCACTTACCATACCTCGGGTTACACCCTGTTAATCCTGTTTGTTGCCCCTCAATTAAAGAGACCAACAGAGCACGATTGAATGCAGTTCATCAATGAGAATATTAAGCGGTCAAAGAACAATGGAATAAAGAATTCTGCCGACGAATCCTAGTCAACTTAGAAATGCGATATAAAATGAATCATTTTTCAGGGTGATAGCGGATCAGGTATGCAACAAAAAGACGAAAATGGCACAGCAATTTTAATAGGTATTACTTCATTCGGAACGAAAGGCTGTCCACCAAACGAATTGGCAAGATTTACACGAGTCGACCGATATTTATACGAAATATGTGTTATAACTGGTGTTTGTTATTCGCTCAACTATACTGTATACTAGTAATGATGTGATTGTAATATCGTTCATTGTTACACGCAGAGCTCATCTTTTAACACTATTCTGAAATGATCTTGGCTCTAGGATAATGTTTTAAATCCAGTTTCTTTCCAACTGACGCCTTTATACCACCTTTTTATAAGCGGTCTAACGGATGCCAAAACCGAGCCCCTTTTACCTAATAGGTTCTTTCAACAGAAATTTAATGGCGCCGAAGTTTTTTGTCTGAGGTTAGCTGGTAGAAAAATGCGCATGGTTCCGTTTTTTGGAATATTTCAGCAACAGGCTGGCTCACTTCTTATATCGTTCTTGACGAGTATATACTCCCATCGCATCGAATATAATTTTCTTTATTTCATTCTGTTATATATAACTGGTTGTATTGCATTGAATCCAATCCTATTTTGCCATGCATCGATTTTTTTGATTCCGATTTCACTTTTCTTGTCTTTTCCTATCACTTTTATTGCTGAATTTGCTCCTTTTCAAATTTTTTCTCACTTCAAACCGTTCAAAATAGAGTTTCCTCCTCGAATATGGAGATTCAAAAAGTGATTGCACCTTGAAATCGGACCATAGGAAAAGCACTCTTCGGTCTGCTCACCTGATTTCGCTCAAAATTCTTCAGATCATTAGCGGATTTCACTACTGGGATTTTCGAGCATGGTTATGCCGAATAGAATGCTTCCTTTAAAAACCAGTCATGAAATAAGGTTTGATCCAAATAAGAAGTTCAATCCAGAACTGCTCAGATTTTCATCGAAAAAAAAAGTTGTCCTTTGATCGACTTCTATAAAAGTATCGTATTCGGCATTGCCGTGCTCCACCACATTTATTCGCAACATTCTTCAGTATTAGAGTGAAAAAAGTGGATTTGCAATATTGAAAAAAAAAAGTAGGAAAAGATACGAGAAAGAATGAAATTGAGTAGAAAAAAAAAAAACGAATAAGATAAATAATATCAAATTACAACCCGAATAAAATGTCTATGACAAATTTCAACTCAATGGAATGGAAGATTACACTTTAACAAAGATCTATTGTAAACTAAAAGAAAACGATAGAAGCTACTTTCCGTTAATTTTAGAAATGTTAGAGGTTTTTTCATAGTTATGATCGTTCGGCATTTATCCTTCATGATTGTTGATTCCATTATGTTGCTTTATGAGCTACTCTGAAGTAAATGCCGCGGTCTTTCAATACGTATCAGTGAGTATAATATGACTCAATATCGTTGTTTCTAGCATAATGAAATTCGTTTTTTTGCTTAAATCTTTCCAAAATTCAACATCCTTCATTTGAAAGGCAGTAACGAGTTCAGCGGTCAATAGCAGAAGTAGGAATTCAAATCGGATAGCTGCAGGTTGCTATACGATACGGAAAGTAATTCGTCTCGACTCGTTACTTCATTTGCCTCGCTTTCGCAGTGTTGCATCTAATCGTGCGCACTGCACTTTTTTTTTCGTGACGCTTTCCGGAAGGGTTTAGCAATGTAATTTATTTTTCGTTGCTCAAGCATTACGTGCTTTTACGACGCTAATGTTGCTCCGAGTTGGAGTTTTACTAGGTGGGACTGCGAGTGATGAAACTGCACTATTTCGCATCAATTTAAGTGCCGCTCGCGGCTCGAATGTCGGTACGAGTGGTAGGTAAGCGTCGAAAAAGTTGCGCGTATCACTCGTCCTGTTATGAACCCGCAAAAACGGATATCGTGCTGGTCTCGCTCGCATGTCCGGGTGGATGTGAGTGGAGTCGGTGGGGAAGCGGAGAGAGGAGCTGCGGAAAAGAGAAGGGAAGGGACGAATAGAGGTTCGGATGACGGCATCATGGTGAATGATATTTGAGGACGCCTTCCAGGTCGAAAATGTTGACCACTAGAACCAGTAGCAACGACCCATTGATGTGGCATCCGATGGCTGATGACACAGGATGATGCGTTTAAAAGAAAAGCGCGCATTGCGCGTCGTCTTCCTGACAGATCTGTATTTCGATAGCGGATGGGGTTCACCTTTATAATGTGCATCCCTTACAGTACCGCGTAGGTTTTTGTATGCTGATCTCCAGACCTGCTTGTTCCGTGACTGTTTTCCCTAAAGCGGAGAGATGGGATCCCATCTGATCAAGAAAAGTGCGTCGTCTTACTTCCAGACAGATCTGTCTTTGAAAGCGGCCCTGCTAAGGAAAACCGTGCTTTCGCTTGGCGCTCTATTTTGAATCTATCGTTCGGCTGTGGGTGAGTCCGAACCACTGATTGGGAGTATGCTTATGAGGCACGTGCCTCAACACATCGCTAGATCATTCTATCCTCGTAAACCATGGCCACTGCAGTAATACGTGTCGTTACACTCGTTGGTATCATCAGCGACACATCGTTATAGTATATGACTTTTTGAGCACTGCTCAATGGTACGTGATCGAGCTAGCTCAGGTCCTTCAGAAGGCCAGAAACTGTGTGAACCGAAAGATCATTAGTCCAGGGCGACAACATGACATTAAACATCCATGAGGTATAACGCTTTTTCACGCAGTTCGACGTATAAACGGGTATAACACCTCTCCTCACAAGTCGAGCAGCGGTCACAAAGGAGGTGGGTTTCACTTCTTCTATGTTTCATTTAGAACTTGCAATATTGTGGTGTCATGATCGACACTGTTCGATAGCGGCGGCTTTTGCTGAATATCCGCTGCTGCAAATTCAGTCTTCAGACGATTGAAGAGTG